>CM054118.1:42269010-42877854 GCA_028673005.1 Tanypteryx hageni
CACTTTAATTCGACACCTGTTATTCCAAAGAATAGCGCTTTTAAAATTGAGAATATATCGTATATGGTATTTTTATTTTATTTATTCATTATTCCGTTAATACACTCTTTGACGCCTTGTTCAGTAAGATCAGAAAAGTACATTTAAAATATATATAAGGTTAAATTTTGGTCGATCCATATGTTAAATATCCGACATAAGGGTTAAACATTATATGAGATTGCGAGAAGAGGAATAATGAGAGTTTTCCAATCTGAGACGATTTAATGCTATAACCTTCGTCGCCCGTATTTATCAATAAATGCTGCAAAATCTCCATAACATTTTCCTACTAATCCATCTCCTAACATTTTTTCTTCTTCAACTTTTTCATAAGAATATTTTCTGCCTTACATGAGCAATTCATTCTCTTCATATATTATAATTTATTCCTTTATTTGCCTTCTTTTCCTGTGGACTGATTTTTCTTCAACCGTCATGTCCCGAAATGCTTTCAAACCTAGTCTTGTCTTTGCTTTATTTCCTAAAGAAAATTACGATTCGTAATTAATCTCGTCATATTTCATTTAAGTCATCGTCTAATCTCACATTTCGTCGAGCCTTTCATTTCTGAAAGGAAGCTATTCTTAGCTACTTATGAATGTATGCGGCACTTCATCAGCAAACAATCGTAGAGTTGAGAATTTTCGTCGTGTTATAAATACGCCTCTCGATAAAATCGCCAAGTTCTTAAAACATGTCCAGAGATGCAGCGATAGTGTAATACGGGTCAAATAAGCACGCGATATTTAACCGCCACCTTCAAGTGCTATAAATGTGTCGTCATTATTGTAAACAGTGACGTAATTTGGAAGTGAGTGCATAATGCCAATTCATCTATATGAGCAACTGACGATGTTTTTTCATAAAAATCTTAAGTATAATGTCTGAAGAAAGCTAAACCATTTGTTGTTAATTGATTGCGTTATTGGCGTAGCCAAAACTACGCTGCCTACGGTGTGAGCAGGGATCCACAAAGAAACAATGCATTTATTAATTTTTATTTCTTCTTTATGTATACAGTTACAAATTAATATTATATCTATATTTATGATATAATTATAAAAGTACGTGCTCCTTATAATAATTAAATGTTGTTTATGTGTTATTTTTTATTAGTTCAATATCTATAGTTACCAGGAGGGGATGAGGACATCATTAATTCTTACATGGACATCCACGCTGCTGAAGCTACCCCACCGTAATGCGTACCAAAAGGCAATAAACAATCAGTGTTATTCTGTATCATAAACATCGATACCTTAACCTTAATATGAATTTTAGGTAATGCAATTACTGTGTTGAATCGTCTTTCGAATTTTGGCATCTTTCAGGAAAATTAAGCTTGAAAACATGGACACAAGTATTCGTAGCGAGGATGGAAAACTTATGACTCAGGAACAAAATTTTTCTCGAGCTTCTGGTTTTTATCTACAACCCAAATGACTTACGACCTTGCGTAATAATCTAATAAATAGGTTTCTCGATTATCGATCAAAGATTAAAATTCCGATTTTCAAGCGATTCACGCACGGCAAACGACATGTACGCGAACACTACATAAAACATTTTTTCATTCAATCGATTGACTCCTTTATCAGATTTCGATTGCGAATTAACGACAGAGCGATTTCAACGCGCAGCCAAACATGTTCTTCACGGAAGGAATCCTCCGCATCGGGTTTATTTATCTGTTCGCATTAATCAAGTGTATCCAGGGTCCTTAAATGTACACCGGGGAAGACGCGATGCCATTTCGAGCATACGTCTTCATTCACGTCCTCGTCGAGATAATAAACTGGAGACGTACTGCACCTATGATTTATATCAAAGGCGGTCGTAAATCAAGTCGGGGATCGCTCGTTTTGAATTCCGCGTTTCATCCCCAGCAAGGGCATCCGAAAAATCGCGTTCCGTCATTTCCACATGGCTACGAGAGCTTTAAAAATAAAAATCTCCTCGTTGCCGGATTTTTTTATCTACTGGATGTCTTCTTTATATCGTTTTGACGCGAGGGGGAGGCTATAATTCTTTCTCGATCTTTTGACTCATAGCTCAACCCGATCACGCGGCGAAAAGAAAATAAAAAAATATCCTCCCGAAGAATTTTTAAAGAAATAGCGCGGAAAATGATAAAAAAACAGGGCGTGATAGGTCGTCGGATCGAAATTTAGAAGCCGAATGAAATTGGTATCGCCTTGCTCCCTTTACCCTCTCTGCTTCTTTGTTCACTGTTTCTCTCTCTCTCCATTTCTCTCTCCGTTTCTCTCTTTTTCATCCCATCCCTCACCCACGCACGCAGTTCGGGAAAGCAGAAAATAAAACAGAGGACAATCGAAAAACATGGGGAGGCTTAAACGCGGCAGCCCTCCGACACTACGGGGGCTTCTGGCGAACATCATATTTCCGGTCGTGGAAAGACGAATTGCGAAGTATTATCGCCCACGCTCGTTCGCCTTCTCTTTTTTATTGTAGAGGAGAGAGAAAGAGAGAGTTCGAGTGTAAGTTTTGGTAGGAGGCGTTAAAAGAATAATACGCGGCCGAGTTGTCTTTTTTCCCCCCTCCTCAGCGTCGCGGTGTAGTGTTTGTGCGAGCGTGTGAGAGTGTGACTGTGGACACGTTCTTTTTTTTGTTCAACGCGAATAAAAAGGTGTTGGACCCCGTGCGACAACCGAAACGAGGTGCAGTAGGCGTGTGTGTGTGTGAAATGAAACCAGTTCCGTTCTGTTCGCTGACATAACTTAGGAGCCAAGTCGTCCATCACCCCGGTGATGGTGGTGGTGGCTTGATCCTATTCGCGACGAGAATAAGTCGAGCGGGACTTGATATGAGAACGTTTATGTTGTATTCGTTTACATCCGCGTACGTATATACCAGTACGGATATGTACCTAAGCTAATATACTCGCAAATATCTCGGATCTTATTTTTTGAAGGGGCTGGATCACTGGTCGCTTTTGTATTATCCTACGTTGGATCTTGATGTTGTGGTCACGCTTTTATGCTTTGGTGCATGGTCTGCTTCCAGTCTTTCTTCCTGTGGCCTCAAACCACACTTCGTGTGAAAACGACCTCTTGTCAGAGAGTTGGTTTTGGCTTGTTAGATAGAACGTCGTAGATGGGTGGAAAGCTCGTCTTAATGAAACCGAACGCGGATTAATTCTTTAAGATGGATTAGACGTGTGGTTTTTATCGAGGTTACCCCAGCCGCATGTTGTCTTCTGGGTGTGTGATGAAAAAGTTGGTACCCAACTACGGCAAGATATTTGAAATATTAACCGTCCTCTGCTTACATCTCGATGCTAACACGTGAGAAGCATGGTATACCTTCACGTTCGCACCGAAATAGATCTTACAAGCTTGAGTTTTCTCAGAGTTTGATAACTCATCGTTAATTTATAACAGTGCGATAAGCTTCCTTGCGTTATGAAATACGAACCACCAGGATAATCCAAATTAATTGAATTTCTAACGTAATTTAACATGTTGCTTAAGCATTCATTTAAATACATACGTACGATGTAAAAAAATGTTTGCATTTGGCTTAAAAAGTTTCAGCGAAGATATAGTAAGGTTTGGTGAGTAACTCATCATGAGCCAGTTAAATTTTTTATTTAGTTTAGCAAGTAGTAAATACTTTTTTCTAATCGACATAAAAATGTATCTTTATTTGCTCGAGCCAAATTCTATTATTTTATTGACTTTTAATAATGTACATATTTATTCGTGTTTTGAAGAAACAGAATTTCATTAGGCAAATTAGGGAACTTTATTGAAATTATTCGTCCTAACGGCTAATTTTGAACCGTTCAGCTATGATAATATCTGTGGTAATAATTCTAGACACCAATTTCTATATTTGCGTTCTGTTCTTTTGCCGCTTGAAGATAGTATTTTAGCGACGTATTGGTTACACATTGCTATCCTACGATTTTTCTGACTTTGTTTAAATATATTACAGCTATTACAGATTTTTAGCGCTTATAAAAAATGCAATGTACTTGCTTAAATGAAATAGTTACGAAACCGTAAATGATGGAGTTGAAAATTAGAGTGTGGACTTCAGTACTGATGTCATTTGTTTTTATTAAGATTTGAATTCTATAAAATACACGGCGTTGGATAGAGGTTTATTTAAATAAAATTATTTTTAATAAATCCGAAAGTATAAAAGATGGAAAGCTGATATTTTGAGGGTACATTTCCACATTGATAACACAAACCAAACAATGATCTAACGACCGGATATGTGGCACTATAACTACATAAAAATAAATTAAGATAAACTGAATTTACGCATAAACAGATGATCAACAAACCAAATTCTCCTCATTTTGTCAATTACGTTAATGGGAGAAATCTTCATAGGTAATTAATTAAATAATATAACAAACAAGATGGAAAAGTATATTTCATAAATGGAATACAGAAATTTCAAAGGCGTTCTTTGTAGGAAATACGTAAAAAACGGTGTCGAACTCTTGAATTTTTATACCTGAAACTAAAAGTCGTAATTATGTGGTCTCGCTGACTGTTTTGTGGAAAATGTTGTCCTCTATCCGAATATTTTTAATATCTTATTAGCTTATTAATATCGTATATAGCTTACAGGTCATATAAGAGCTAGGAAGTGAAAAATATGGTATTTAAATGTTGCATGCCGAGAGAACCGTCTTATCTATAGATGTAAACAAAATGTGCGATGTTTTGCTCGGGACTTTCTCGAATTTTTATCACCGAAACTAAATGTCATAATTATGCGATCTCGCGGACTGTTTTTTGGAAAATATTGTCCTTTATCCGAATAATATTTTAAATCTATATCTCACATCATATAAGAGCTAGGATGAGAAAAATATGGTATTTAATTGTTGTTTGCCGAGATAACCGTCTTAGCGATCGATGTAAACAAAATATGCTGTTTTGCTCGGGATTTTATCGAATTTTTATCTCCGAAACTATAATTGTGGTAAATGAAGTCCTCTACCCAAATAAATCATATAAAAGCTAGGGAGAGATATATGTGGCATTTAATTGTTGCTAGACGGATGCTATTTAAATAGATACGATTATAAGTTTATTAAAAAAATGAATCAAAGCGGAATTTACAATTGAAGGATGCAGTTAAAAATCACAATTAGGCGATGAATTTTAATGAGGATCACTTCTACTTAATTTAAGAAAAATCCGCCCAGCGATTTAGGAGATGAAAGTTATGACAGACGTGCCCATAAGGCGTTCCGCTACTATCACTCAGCTGGTAAAGAACGCCTGAAAACGCGCCAATTTTATCCATGTTAATGGATAACGCTACTTATTTCTTATAATGCCATTTGAAATGTAACAGGATGACGCGACTTAATCATTTAAAACTTCTCCGAGAGTTTTTTTTTCAATCATTAAGCTGTTACTAATGGGAGGGAAATCGCTCGTTCAAAGAGGCGTGGCTCCTGCGTGGTATTTTATTCTACACATTCATAAACTTCAGTTGGTACACATCGTTCACGGATTCGACCCCAAGGTAGTCACGGGGTTGGCGTGGAGGCCATATTAGGGCAACCATGGCGATAAATCGTTCTCGATGACGCAAAAGATTTCTTCGATTCGATTTTTTTCGTCGGGTTAAGAAAGAAAAAATTATTTTACCCGACGTCCTTTCCATTCGGACTCATGAAAAGTTCCGTTCACTTTGCAGGTGAAATCGATTTAACAAGCGAAGCACGTATGGTAGAATTCCCTTTAACACCTACATGGACCTTAAGTACGAGAGGAAATGGAAGAAATGTGAAGCTCTCGCCGTAATTTTAAAAAGGTTTGTTCTTATAAAATAGGCACTCTCTTAATTCTTCTAAGGGCATTCATGAGGGGTATGATTTTAAACCATCATTCGTAATTGATTAAGACGAGAAGCCATTTGATGACCTGCTTTCAAAGGAAAGCCGTTTATAATCTCTCCAAGTGAGAATTTATTTTTGTGACAGAATCAGACGTCAGTTCCGCTGGATTCTCTTTATATAGGTAATAATAAATTCGCTAAGAATAAATTTTGTATTAAGTAAGTTTGGACGTATAGACTATGGAGATTAGCTATTTGGGCACCTAAAATCTAAATCGCCTTAATTAAATTGCCAGTTTGAAGTTAGAAAGTCATTGCATGAAAACAGCTTAACTTTTATCTTAGAAATTGCAAAATAGATTACCCTTAAAGAGGGACCTCTTTTGGGAAACCTTTCCTTATACAAGCAGATGCAGCAAAGCTGTTTAGGTATATCTATACCGCAGAAGATTTAAATTTATTGGAAACATTTTGAGAAATTTGGTGCTGCAGAATTTCTTAATGCTTAATGAGGTCTTATATAGATGCTTTCCGTGCGGAAATCGATAAGCAAGTAAACGTAAGAATTCGATAAACTATTTTTCACCTTCGTTTGGTGTATCCGATCAGTTTTTTGTTTACTTTTTATGATAATTAACGAGGCAAAAGAAGATTTAATAGGATTGCATATTTGATGACGGCATTCCAAGCACCCTCGAGGGCTTGAAGGATCACTGCATTGCATGCAAATCCATCCGATCAGGACTGGAGAACTTAAGTTTAACCGTAAAAGGGCCATGCGAGATGGAAGATAATAGGGAACTACGTTAATAAGAGACCGGAGCTCATGTACAGGTTTGAAGGATCGGTTATCCTACGCGTTCATTAAAATAAGATCTAGGAGGAAATGAAAATGAACTGACCCATGGAAACGTATAAAGAAATGAACGAATGAGATCACCTTGCGTTTTTTGTAATTCACTGATAGGTAGATATTAGGTAGAACTCTATAATAGGGGAATCGGCGTAATTGGCATGAAAATGTAACAAATTGCATTGTGCATTGTTTTATGTGAAAATAGTACAAAGCTTTAATAAACAGAGTTGTTGTATTTTCGTGCAAATTACGCTCATTACCCTAATATATTTTGTCTCCTCCCCTCATCCCTTCAAAAATTACTTATGAAATACTGTAGGTTCCTAAGTAAAAATTTGAGAAGGATACTTCAGTCATTCATAAAAATTCATAAGTCGTGCGATGTAAACATTAATAAAGATAAGAAGCCACCTTTAGTTTAGGCTCATTCTCAAAAGGTGGCGGTAAAGTCGGAACCACTCTATAAATCTCTCCCTTTTGATCGCGCCGCTGTTTTAAAAGGATTACGAGTTGTATAAATCCGACGAAGCCAACAATGTTTTTAAGGCGTTATATGCTGATTAAAGCCTCTTCCTGTTGATTTATCTCGTCAGTCTTTACCGACGGGTTAACCACCAGTTTCTTACTGCACGCTCTTATGGAAATGCACCTGTTCCAATGACCGAGCAAACAGCATTCGTACACGTCAATTATAGACGAAGCTGGAATCGCTCGATTGTGTCTCCCTCTACGGTAACTACGGACAGCCTCCGGGTACGCAATATTTTCAGTATTTTTTCCGAATCTTGGAGTAAAGTAGAAGTCGAAAGTGTTTCTCAGACGGTGTAAATTGTCTGTACAGGAAGAGAGGGATGAAATAAGGTTGAATTATTTATAAGAGCGAGATTTACATCGCCTCTAATGATTCTTCCTCCTTTTATGGATTGCCAACTTGACCGGAAGAGCTTATGCCGTATTTCATTTGTTACATATGGATAAAACGCATAAATAATGTTGACCTATAAGTCGAGGAGAATGCATGATGTAAGGTTTTCATGTGTAATATTTTATTCTCGATGTACCGGTTAATAAGGCAGGGATATTTTAAGTGGCCTGCGGGAAATATGAAATCGGTCAATTAAATTCGCGGCGTATTTTGTCTATGATGGGAATTTTATCAAAATGATTTATATGCATGCAGTAAGACAGGCCAAGTAAATTTGACATACGTTATTTATTCTCAGTTGTGTCGTAGTGTTTACTTATATCTGTATATTGTGGAAACTTTATGAAAAGAAAATCAACATCTTCCAGACCATTTTAAAAATTAACATATCCTTGTAAATCACTTCTCCTTGAATGAAATGTTGCCTCACAATTTTCAAAGCGCATTTAATTGCATAAACTTAAATCTTAGCAACATTTTTTATTATTTCGCTTCTCTGCTACCTATAACCTCCTAACGAATATTATTTTCAAAATTGTTTTCCTTCACTCTTGAATTTTCTACAAGTAAAACTCGGCGCCTCATGATATATGTTTATTTGTTTTGTAGTCGCGCCCTTCCTTTTACTTCTGAACACTTCTGTCATTGATAATTTTCTTATTATTAGGCAATTCGTTTATATTATATTAGATTAATACATTTCCCAGGAACAAGTTGTTTTCTGCTACATTTTCACTACCTTATCTTTCTTTCTATTTACTTTATTTTCATTTCTCGCTTAGTCCAGCATTATCTGAGTATTTTTGGAACTTATTAAAAAAATGCTCATCACGACATTAACATATCGAAAATGTAGTTTTCCTATTAATAGTAGAATAAATCGTAACTCAAGAAAACTTGAAATGTATATTTCAAAAGCTGAGTAGCGGCGATTAATAATGAGCAAAGTTACATTCAGGCATTAAATATTTCCATTTTATATTTCAGTGAAAATAAAAATTGTAATTTTGAAAAAAAGATGTAAAGGGATTACATTTGGCAGAACTCCATGCATAACTGATTCCGATTATATTAAAGTCTGTATATAAAATATCCTTATTTAGTCTAACTCCATTCTCTATCGGTGGTTGAAGCAGGGTTCGGCAACCTTTTCTAAATGGCGGGGTGCATTCGTAGTAAGGAACGTCTCGCCAAATCGGCATTTCTTGTGAGGTTATCTAAAGACTGTGTAATTGAAAATCAAGTCTATAATTTTTTGCAGCGTTATCAGTGGCGGATTAACGCCTCTTGGGACCCCTAGCGCTAAACATTTGGGGCCCCTGGCGCTAAACAATTTGGAGCCCCTGGCGCTAAACATTTGAGGGCCTCTGGCGCTAAAATCTAAATATATAGGGAAACCGCTCCTAACGGCTACCCTCTTTTGTGACACCTCTTATCGATCGTTTTTCTATGGAATCATAGGTTCCACTGATTTTTAAATTGAGACATTTAATATTTCTGAGATTACATACACGAACATGTTTTCGGGGCACCTGGCGCGCGTCATGTGCGACCTCCCTAAGTCCGCCACTGAGCGTGACACCACTTCAACATCCCATCCTTTATAACAACAAATTCAACCAACAAACATGAAATTGTCTGCGATAAATTTTGATAATGACTTTTACGTCATAGCTTCGCGGGCAGCATTTAATGCTCTCAGGGGCCGTATGCGGAACGCAGTCCTAGATGGCCGAACCCTGGATGAAAGACCAGTACTAAAATAATGTGGCTTAAGGAGGACGAATAATATTTGTTAAATATTAGACTCTTAGCACCAAGTCCTTATTTCGATAATATACTCGTCCGCTCACGCCGTGTGACCTATTATTACTTCAGCGTTCGTTCCTTCGACACCGTCGTTCGAATATGCAATCTTTATTTTTTTCCGAACGGTGGCATGAATACAATCGCGCAAGCCTTTCGCGGTATCGTACACCTGATACATGTGCGTTTTTTTCGGCTCCTTGTCACGCCACGCTGTCTCAGCTCCGCATTTATAAAACCGCGCGTTATGCACTCTCCTCCTCCGAACCGGCTGCATTACGTTCCTTGTTATATTTTTTCATCCCGCACTCTCCGCAAAATGTTTTCCATATGCGTTAAAATGCGTCTCGGTTACGGAAAATGGCGATTAAGGGCACCGCAAGAAAAGAGTACGGCGGAGGGATCGGTTTCACAGGTTCGAAAGGGTCTCGATGGTTTATTTTACTCAAAGAAAGAAGTATTTTGTAAAAAATAATGAAACGTGCGTGTTTTTTTTCCCGGTCACTACGGAGAAATGCTCTGCGCAAAATTTGATTTATGGTGTTCAGAATAATGGTCCACAGGTTTTTGTCGCGATGCAAGGTGTGAGATTCCCTGAGTCCAATGAAGGAACCTAGGCTTTGTTGAGTTGCTGTGACAGCGCCCTAGAGTTGGTTGTTTTTTTTGCAAAAAGACCATGCCCTAAGTTGAAGGTATTGTGCCTCTCTGGTGCCAGTTTTTGTCCACAGGAATGCTCTCTATTACCCGAAATCATTCACAGCCACGATTTCGACTAATTTAGTCGATATAATATTAGTTTCCTTTTATTTTATCTTCTTAGTACGGTAAAATGATCTCTCGTAACCTGTATTTTAAATTAAATCACACATCATGCTCTTTCTATTAAAGTAGTAAACGTTTTTACTTTAATTCAGTTATCACCATCTTTCTTAATTTATTGTGAAATTTAGAATTTTGATGGGATATGTTAAGGATATGTGTTACTGAGGGGCGCTCAATAATTCTCTTTTGAGTCATAGAAATTAGTAACATTTATCAATAATTTTTATATAAAATTATCAGTGAATGGTATTTGATAGTTGTATTGTATGTTCTTAATTCGATTAAAGTGATCTAAAGCTTGAAAATAAAAATGAAAAACTTTCCGATTTTATAGAATTGAAACAAAAATGGTATCCTGAAATTCTTGTATATTCTCATATTAGTCATGAAAATCACAATCAGTGTTTTAATGACCTTACTTCTAGAAGTGCCTCACGCTCAATAACGTTGGATTCCTTGTAGCATGCGAAACGCCGAGTGATTTAAAAATGTTGTTCGCCGAATGCAACCAGCGAAGAGACAATAGGACGAGATGTCAACGCGTTTTTTTTTAGCGTTCGATGCGGTTAAATTGAAAGAAGGGCAATCAAGCAAATCGGTCCCATTATCGGCAAATGATATTCATCAGAGAGAATTCTTTTTAACGACCGATAATCATGTTGGCTGTAGTACGACATCCTCATTCGGCTCGGGAACCTACTTCAAACTCTTTTGATGCGCCGGCTCTTAGAAAGAATGACAAAGGAAAGGCGGGAGCGCGCACACTCTCATTCCCGTGACGACGTCCTCTTTTAAGTTCCAACCTTTTATTGCGAGTGTCTTAAATGTGTGCAGCTGCAGTCGCGGGGGAGAGGGGAGGAGGAGAGGGACGTCATGCCGTGCAAGTGTTTCCAAGTGGGACGTACTTCCGGCGTGCGCTGGGAGAGAATATCCCTTCCCGCTTTCTCCCACTTCATCCTTCTTATCCCAATCTCTACTCTCCTAATCTTTCTTCCTTTGTATCCTTCCCGGCCCCTCCCCCCCTCTCTTGCTGCCTCTTCTCTCCCTCCGACTACCTCTTCTGTCTCTCCGACTGCCTCTCTTACCCGTTCTATTTTAGTTTCTATCGCTTCTTTTTCTCCTTTCTCTCCGCATCGCTTTCCTCCGAATCTTCGTACATCTCTTTCTTCCTCTATCTTCTCTCTTTCACCTCTCCTCTTTACTATTCTCACTCGTCTACTTTTGCCCTCTCTTTTTCCCTCCTCGTCTACTCGTTATCCTTTCTCTTAACTCTCCTTCCTCCCCCCTTTACCGTCCACAGCTTCATCTCTCTCCTTTATTATCTCATTTCTCTCTCTCCCCCACCAGTTCTTTCTCTCTTTTTAGCATTTTTCTAAAAAAATCGCTTATGTATTCGGTTTGTCTGTAAGTCCATGCGTCCGTGCGGGCAATACCTCTGGAGTCCTGCAACCTGGAGAAGGTTAATTTTCAGGATAGGTTGTTCTATAAGAGAGCTAGGCAGGGTAAAAATCAAGGTAGATCTAAGAATAGTTGCTGGGGAATAATCGATGTATGCATCAGAACTTCGCTTATATCTCGAGAAGAATTAATGCTAGGAAGAAGACATGATTTTTGCATGGCATCGTCTATGGATGAAAATTTGGTCTAAAGAAAAGCGTATCAGGTTTAAAAACCCAAGTACCGGGGTTCAACTTCGCGGCATTTTATTATTTATCAACTAAAAAATATTTTTATGAAAAAAGGCTCCGAATGTTATTTGCTATGCAATTCTTCCCTCACTTGTTCTCTCTTCCACTCTCCTCTCTCTCATGCTATTATTTTTCTTTCATCTCTCTCCTCCTCTCTGTTCTCTCATTCTCCGCCTCTCTTTCATCTCTTTTCATCACCCTTCTTCCCCTGTGTGTTTCCCTTCCTCCTCCTTACTTCGCATAGCGTAATCTCCTCGGCAGTAACCCTTCATCCCACCCCCTCCCTTGCTCAAAACCTATGTTAACTCTTCTCTTTTTTATCTTGTAAGCAAGATAGTCTTTGCGAATATTTTTTGCCAACAGAAGAAGGTGAAAGGGTGGAAAAGAAGTAAAAAATCCTCGGCCTATGGGAGTCGATTACACGTTTTAGAAAGGAATCGCCTGAATGGGGTGTAAACGTGTTATTTAATGGACGTGTCCCGCTAATGGTTTTCTTTTTACATCTGTTATTTCTGCTGGAAGCTGTATTATTCTTATTTTGATTTCTTAGAACTGACTGAATGAGCTTTAATGGAGATAAAGACCTTAGGGATTCCCGGGATTAATTATCCTTTTGTTACTCCTTTATTTTTTGTCTTTGCCTTGGGTTATGGACTTGAGAGTCCCCATTACGTCGCGTTGTGCAAAAGCTTATCTGAAAAAAGATCGCCATTATTTTTCCGTGGCGTGGTTCAAACTCATCGTAAGCTGCGTAAACGGTGATATTAACAGTATACAATATCTGAGCCATTTGTTGAAATCAATGAGGCTTTTTTGCTGTAAAATTTTCCCAAGTCCCGTATAGTTGATGGTTCATCTTTTGAAATGTAGGTGCTTCAAAATTAGATTTTTTAAAAGAAGAACTTCAAAGGGATGTGCAGCTGTCCTGAGTTTTCCTTCGAACCACTTACTTTTCGTCGGAAATTTTCTCGAAACGAATGGACGATGAGTGAACAACTGATCTATATACAAGTTAGACTGCGATGTCAATCAACTTTTAATTATATTGTATTTAGGCAAGTAAAGTAGAAACCAAATGGTACAATCCAATCTTCAGTAATACGTGAGCTTGTACTTAATTCTACTTTAGCATACGGCCATGGCTGTCGCTAATTTTGAACGCTCTCCATTAGAGACGACTTTTTACTATCAGTCAAGTAAAATATTTTGCGGTACTGCTTTATCTTAACTATGGTTACCTATTCATAATTTGAAGGCGTTGTTTTCCTCAGCTTTAAGTAATAAATCGAAGAATACTGGCAGTTAGTATCTCTCTATTTTAAGTTATTGACGGACAGTGTATAAACAACTATATTTCCAAAATTTTATCTTGGGCGTTAGATTTCTTTATTTCTCGAGGAAGGTCCGGGCGTATTTATCGCACATTCGGTGTAAATCAACGGGCTTGAAAACATTTATTTCTCCGAAATGAGTTACTACCCCAAGATCAATTCCTTCGACTAATCATAACGTTACTTTGAGCTGTAAAACCGTTACAGGGGCGCTCCCTCAGTTTGTCCGTGGAAGCGTGTTGTACCCAATCTCGCCGATGGATGAGCTCAAATCCGGGGTCACCTTGAAGTCGAGTGGCTTACAGAATTAAAAGCGACAGATCCCCTCTTATATCCTGGGCGTAATTTTCCTCCGATCTTTTTATACCGCGCAGTGATTTCCAACGTCCAGATCGATATATGCGTCGTCCGCCGAAGAATATGACTTATGGGTCGAATGAAGCATGCGGCGATGATAAATTTTTCTCCTTTCCTTTTTTTTATTACGGCGATAAAGAGGGCCTTCAAATTAATTCTCGATGGCTCTCTGGATATAATCCCGCAATAACTATCTCGCTAGTATTAATAGACCGCTGTGTATGTTATCTTTTTTTTTCCTGGGCAGCCACCGCGTTTTCCGGGAGATGGAAACCCAAAGGATCCAATAAAAATATTCCTTCTCTCTTTCCCCACTTCTTCCTTCTGCTCTCCCTTCGCTCACTCCTTTTCCACCTCCAGTTTCTACATTCCCCCTCCCCCCTTGCCGCTCTCTCTCTCTCTCTCCTCTGCCAAATTGTGTACCTTTTATATACCCGCTCGTGGAAATGTTTATTTTGCTTGTCTTGGAGATTTGCCCGGGGTAAATTAGCGGTTCCCGCAACCAGTGGCCCCGCATCATTTCCTACTAAGAAGGAGAAAGAGGTAGGGATAGATGAAAAGGGTAAGAGATGCGGGGGATACTGGAGGGAATGTGAAGCAAGAAAAAGATAAGGTGAGTATATATGACGGAATAGAAGGCACGAAAAAATAAATAGGGGAAAAGCGAGGAAAGTTTGGTTAAGAAAAAAATTGTCGAAACATTGTTTTTAGCGAAGAGACGTAAAATTCTAGGACAAAGTATTAGGCAGTAGTAGGTATTGAACCAAGTGACTGACTTGAGCAAAGACGCGACAAACAAATAAAAATTGTTAATAAGATGGAGGATGTAAAGCTAAGATTAATAAGGAAGTTATTCACCAAAGTGAGCACATGGAAATTTATGCGAAATAAGCATATGATAAATATTGATAATATCACAACAGATGTCGTTGGTAGACATTTTTCAAGTCACTAGGTTGGGTATACCTGTGTCGGGAGTTGATGATTGCTCCACTAATTTGCCGTCACAACATGGAATAACATAGAAAAACGTCTTGATTAGGGTGAGATGGAAAGTAATAAGTCTCTTCTATCTAACAATTTTTCATGTACAAGTAATAAAATAAATTTAACATGCATTATACAGCACAAAATTTCCAAATTAAAATTCTGAGCAAATGATTGTAGATTGAAAGTTAATAATTTTTAATTAATTGAATAAATTACTTTTTTATGTTACTATGTCATACCGTATAATATACTACTGCATATATCATGTAATTGTATAACTTATTATTATTTTTATTTTACTAAGAAGAATAAATTCCAAATAAACCTCAATAAATAAAACGGTCTTTTTTATTTTGCGTCAGAAAATTAAGCTCTGATTTTTTTCTTCTCTTATCACATTCGGTAATTATTTGTTTTATTTCGTTATGATAATTTCTCCCATCAACCTATTTGACGGATTGAGGAGAATTTGGATTTTGATTTATATGCGTAAATTTTGCTTATCTTAATTTTAATGTGGCTATGCTACCTCATATTCGCTCATTAGAACATCTTTACTTATCAATCAATATTAAAATGTACGCTCATATTTCAGCTTTCTGTCTTTTCTAACTACTAAGAAAAAAATAACTGGTCCTATCTGACCCTGTATATTTTTCAAAACTCAGATCTAAAGATAAACATGTGGCAGTAGTACTGAAATCTACACTCCAAGTTTCAGCTCTCTATCATATACAGTTTCGTAAGAATTTCAATTTAAGTGCACAGACAGACACGCCAAAATTAAACTATAAAATGTTTTTAAAAATAACGTTCTAAGAAAAAAATTTATGGAATTAAAGGAGAGCTGCAGTACTTGATCAAAGAAGTAATAAATGGACTGGTAATCTCAACATTCCAATAGTTATGTAGGATCATGAGGAACTAACAAAAATAATATCTTTATACAAACCAGAGAGTCAGAAAAAATTGTGAAAATGAAGTCAAAATAAAAAGGACGAGATATTAAAGGGGAAAGGAGAAATGTAATTTTATTTGAGCAAACTCAAAGATTTCTTTAAAATTAATGAATGAAATAACATGTTTTATCACTATTACAAAGTAAAAGCATTTTTGAATGATAATATTCGTAAAGAATGCTGAAAGACTGGTTGAATTTTTAAAGAAGACACCAATTCCACCTGTTGGACGGGTATAGAACCATTTCCGCATCTGAGGTTGTAGCAGATTTGCCATACCTGTCGCGAAGCATTTCGTTATGGTTGCGGATTTGACAATGTGCCATCTCTAGTTCACGATAAAATGAATACGCGATAAATCCCACAAGAAAAAAAAGCGTATTATGCTCTTAAACTATTAAATTTCATCAGACTTTCCATGCGAATTAAAGCGACATGGACAAAAAAGTCCCACAATGTTGGTGTCCTAATAAAGCCTAGGAGTCGTTGACCTCCACATGTAAGTTCGCCTCCGATTGGGAGCTAATTGATTAATAACGATGTTTTTCTTTTAAAATGCTGCAGCAATAATAATAAATAGTAATAAATAAAAATATGGAATAGTCACAAAATGGAATGCGTCAAATTTAAGAAGATTAATCTTAGCCCTTTCAGCGGAAAATCGAGCTATTTTGGCGTAGCTATTCAGCCAGGCAGCGGCAAATCCGAGATCCCTTGGGCTTGACCGTTTCAAACGATAGTTTGGGTGCAATCGCAAAATATTTAATCCTTAGACACACAATGGCATCTGTTACATTTTAGTGCATTTTTTTACTTTCTCCATACGTCTTATAGGGGAAAGTATTGTTTTCATGAAAAAAAATCGATTTCGAGTTTTCAACGGAAATACGTCTTAAGGTCCCCTGAACACGTTTCGACCATTTTCTCGATGATGTTTGTGTGTGTATCTGATAGGAATTTTGTGGGCGCTGTAACTCAAAAACTATAAAAACTATTAATCAGATCAACGCGAAATTTTATATTTTACATTGTAATGTAAGTAAGAGTTCGTTAGTTTTTGGTAAATATCGATCAAACGGAAGTGGATTCCCTGTCACATCCGTTTTCATTTAATATTTGCTTTATTACTTTATCGATCTAAAAAAGTACCGGAATAAAAGCTGTAGTAAAATTAATTTTCTACAACGTTTGTTAGAAACATTTTCTCATATAACGCATTGTTTAAGAGATATTTAAAAACAAATGTTTTAGCTGCCACACCACACCACCTACCGGCGACTATCGTATACACTTGACGTATATTTACGTCTTAGTTAACGTTCCTTTTTCTTCTCTTAATTTTAGTAGCTTCGTGGCTATATCCAATTCCAGAAGACTACGGTATGAGTTTATTTCAGTTCTTTGTAGTCTGCATTTTTCTCGGTTCCTTAAAAACTTTATTATCATTTAACCTATTTGAAATTTTTAGAAATATTACAGGTATGGAGAAAGTCATGTGGTGGCCACATTAGATTTTTAACCTACTTTCCAGAATGGAAATAGGCTTATAGTTTCGTCGTCTTGTCTGTCTGTCTGTCCGTCTCCTTTAATAACCTTTGCATCAATAGACCGATTTTCATGATACTTGGTGGAAATCTCTTGCCAAGCTCCTGAAGATAGTTTTTGCTGCGAAGATTGAAGTCCCGGTTTCGATTCCAGGAAATATCCTTCCCATTTGATTTACATGAGATATCTGAAATCCATCGTGCAGGGTAATTTTCTCTTGCACATTAAAATATCTTAGAATTGTAATATTGTTGCGGGATTTGTACTATTCTCTGAGAAACGGAATGGGGATTTGACTTTCTATCGTAGAATTTTGCTTATCGGTCGTATTTCTTCGAATTTTGCGTAAATACTAGCGTTTTTGCAGTTTCGATCACTCAATACAAGAGTGTTGCCATAGCAACGACAGTTGTTGGACTCGGATTCAGTGTAGTCTATTACATACGCGCAATATTTTTGCCACGCAAATACGCGTGATCAATTTCATATTCCGTTCGAATGTATTTGTAATATTTTGCAACGCTAAATTATAAAATTTGGGAACACAAAGAGCAGCATATCTGCGGTGATTTTAAAGCTGTTCAAGCCAATATATGTAAGTATTAAATAAATGATTAAATGGAAAGTAGGCATCACAAGTTCCGCTTGGATCATCTTGTTTAACTATGAGGCTGATACCTGTATAATATTACAGGCTCGTACACTACTAATTATTAGGTTTAAAACAGATTTTGGTTATACCAAATCAGAGTGCGCCGCTACTGCGGGTGAGGATGGAATTAATGATAAAAATTCGGCCTAATTTACAACTTTTTTCTTCGTTTTTCTATCAGCGCGAAATTGAATTCGTTCGAAAATTTGGTTTATGTGATTTTTACGGAACTGTATGTAAACAAACAATCCACCAGGAGGCTTACAGCATACTTTAAACTCGCCATCGAGAGATTAAAGATAGGTTGAGGGGGCATGGAGGAAGAGGATAAAGAGGATGAAAAAAGGAGTGAAAAAGTGGAAGAAAGCTTAACCCTAGAACTACCAAGGAGGGGGCCTCCGAGGCTCACTTGTTTTTTCGTATGTTTCTCTTTTATAAACTAAGGAAAAATCTGGATATTTTATTACTTTGTGCAGAGACTTATGTAAAATAATAATAATAATAGTTTCTTATCAATGTATGCATATTTCAAATTTTTGCAAATTATTTAGTCATTGGCTGCATGCCTTGACATGCGAGTAGCCTAACTTATAGGGCACTATGCGTGGAAAGCAGTGTGAAGCACGCTATTTGTTTAAACTGTTGTGTCAGAGGAATCCGATTAAATCTTTTTTATAATCAATTTGTTATTATTTCTGTAAATACAATCTCACTGCTATATTAATATGATCCTGACAACATAATGAGGAAGATTGTAAAAGAATTGTTCTAATGTAAATATTTGTCTTTATGTACGTATAATTTCAAATAAATTACTAAAATTGTATAGCTGTATTCCTATGATGTTTCTAAATATATAATAATAGATTCGAACTGTAACTATGACTTTTAATTGTATTTTAGATGGTGGGTCTCTGAGGCCCTCCCCGCCCCCCTTGGTAGTCCATGGTAGTAAAAATCGCTTGGTAGTTCTAGGGTTAAAGGAGAGACGATGTCTGGTGAGATTTGGGAAGGTCCAACCGAAAATAAATACGTGGGGAGGCGGGGGGAGAGGGGGCCGACGGAGGGGGGGGGGGGGGAGGGAGGAGCAGACGCGAGGGAGCAAACAGATGTGATTCGAGTTGTCGCAAGGAGGGACGGGTTTTGGGGGAAAAATAAATAAATAGCAAACAAAAGAGTAGCGTTTCGTGCGACACCTGAGAAAGAGGGAAAGAAAGATAGTCGAATCCAGTCGAGGAACGAAAATAGAAACTCGCTGGAGAAAGATAAAAAAAGAAGGCTGGCGTGCGTGGGCCTCGGTTCCGAGAGAGATGGATGATAATGACAGGTGACGGAGGCGCAGGTGTGCGGGCGTATATTCGGTCCTTTGCTAACGCCGTAAGGAGCGCGCGGAAATCCGCGAGGGGTCGCGAAATAAAGAAATAAATATATTATACTTAACGGTTGGCTTATTTGTCTTGTTTTTTCTGACGATGATAGGGAGGAACTCGTGGAAAAGTCTCGAAAGTGAGTAACACGAATAGTTTATCAACATTTCGTCGACCGGAAGAAGATTCCTAGAGCGATAAACGTCCGCCAGGTATTTTTAGAACAGAAAAACATTGCTCGTGCGTGACGTGGGAACGTGTGAATGCGTGCAGTGATAATATGGCGTATCCGCCAATTTAAATCGCGTATTTTATGGCAGTGTGTGGTTTATCAATTGGAGGATCGATGGTGCTTGTATTTATTTGTTTACATATTTTATGCATTGATTATCCATTTGTTTATTCGATTATGTGTTTATTTATTTGTGCGCTAATGACTTCACATTATATTTTTACATTTGTTTGTTTATATATTCGTTAATTTTTAAACCTTCTAATAGCGCTCGGGCTAATTAATTTGACCATGAAAAACAAATGCGAACGCACCTGCGTGTTCTCACGGCGAAACTCGAATCCGCGACGCTATTATTTAGAGTTAGATGCTCTCCCAACATTCGCGCCGCACCCTGCACGACTGAAAATATTTCATCCAGCGTGATTTAATTCGCCTTGACATTTGAATAATTGTTAATGTTGTGTTTCTAACTAGTCTCAAAACCTTAAAAAAAAAACTTCTTCGCGACCGGGCGGTCATTAATAGCAACAGCGAGGCACTTCTTAATGGAACTGTTCCTCTCATTTTATATCCATTTCGCGTTTGTTCAAAAGCTCAAGTCGGTGAAAGGAGGTTATAATGAGACTACAAGCTTAATTGCAGGTTTTGTAAATGTAGCGGGGACTAATTTATGTTGTGGTGGAGAATTGTTTTATAGACCAGGTTATTCCCCACTTAATTATTTCTATTTTTAACTCCATATCTGTCTGTGTCTATACACGATGCATTAGGTTTTCATAACAGCCCTGAAATCTCTACTCTGTAACTTTTAAATCTAATGATAGCTTTAGGATTGCTTGATATAAAACATACTTTGGGAAAAGTACGCGACGCTTAAGGCGTGATTAATAACATGTTAGAATGTAGCTGTAAGGTTTGGAACCTAAAAGGTGACATATTAACGAAGCATCAAAAGTTTAATATTTTTAGGAAAGTTTGATATAAATCCAGAAGCAGAACGAAACTTTATTTTCTTTACTAAAAGGCTAAAATGAACGGGTCGCTGTGGTTTTAATTTCGCGCGAGTAGTTTTAAACGTTTTCTTTTAGTTTGATGGATTCATTTTTAGTGCTATTCGTCAATGCTGAAATGCACTATTGTCTTCGCGATTTCCGTCCGTACGCATATATCAGGGAAGAATTGGCTTTACCGATTTCAACAAAATTTGGTACATAGAATTTCCACATAAATACATGACCAAAATGACATATTTCGACCGAATCGACCCAGCAGGAGTTCCAAAATTGCAAAATTAAACTTTTCGGTAATTATAAATTTGGAAGGAATTGGCTGATCCGATTTCAACGATATTTTGTATTAAGGAGGTATGCAACATAAAATAACGAAATCAAGATCTTTAGCGTAGATATCGAAAATAGGGCTGCCACAATACAAGTAATAAAAAACCTTATTTAACCAAGTATTTGTGTTAAATTTTCCACATCAATTTTAACCAAATTTAATGTTTATAATGTTCACATACATGAAAAATTATATTAGCATATTTAGACCGAATCAGCTAAACAGGGGTGCCACAATTACAAATTAAGCTCTTTCAGTAATTAAGGTTTTGGAAGGAATTGGCTGAACGGATTACAATAAACTTTTGTATAGTAGATTTATATAACATACCACAATAAAATCAAGATGTATAAATCGGAGCTAACGAGCAGGGCTACCACAGTAAAAAGTAAAATAATAATTCTTTTACGCGTATTTCTTGAGAACTGACTCCATGGATTTTAACCAAATATGGTATATATAATCTTCATATAAATAAATAACCAAAGCAGCATATTTCAACCGTGTCGACTAAGAGCTACCACAATATCAAGGTTAGAATTTTTCTGTAACAATTAACTTCGAAGGTAGGTATTGGCTGAACCGATTTCAAAGAAATTTCGTTTGTAAGGCGAGTATTGAATGGAAAAACGATATGAACATGTTTATAACGGATCTAAAAAGCAGGGCTACCACAATATAAGGAAAGATAATTTTCTGATTTCGAAGCAAATACATTAGTATACGATTATGCAACGGCGAATTTGACGAAAAGCACTTCTATACCACGGGAAACCCGTGTACGCCCTTATTTGTTTGAATTTATGGAGCTAAGTTAGCTATTTCTTTTAATTGGTTTTATTTTCTATAACCCACAACAGTGGACGTGTTAACAGGGAATATTAAACCTGAATTCCCAACAAGAACGCTTTCAGAATCCGAGGTGGATGGCGGAAATTAAAAAGAAAACGTTACAAGTCAAGCAGCGGCGCTTCGCAGTTGCTCTTAATTAAATCAATTTTTGAACAATGCCCGCGGTAATTGAGCAAAAACTCAACAGAAGAAAAGGAGGAATATATCGTCGCAACCTTCATCGAGAGATTGATTTTCTTTTGCGGCGCACGGCGAGATGGCGTAAAAAATACCAAGGTTAGAGGAGATAGAACGATATAGGGGGGGGAGGAGAGAGAGGAAAGAGAAGAGGTCTGAGAAATAATACTTTCCGTCATCCTTCTCAGGAACAGGAATAATCGCGACAAAAAATCCTAGTGGTTAAAAGCAGCCTCGTTAAGGAGCTGAAAATCTCTCTCCCTCTCTATCTGTCGCTCTCCCACCTTCGTCTGATTAAAAGACTTAACGGCGTTTCTTTACAGAGAAATTCATTTAATGCCATACGTGAATGTGTAAATCATCCCCTATTTCAATCATCGCAAAAAATCCTAACGAACCTTGAATACGTCTCTCTTTTGGAACAATGTCAGCCGCCATTAACACCAAACCTACAGACGAGGGATGAATAATGAAGGAAAATATTCTTTCGTGCAGACTATTAAATAGCGTCTTTCTTAATGAACGGTCGTATTTCTAGAAAGTAACGCCTTGGAACGCCCTCTAATTGAAGAGTTGAGTTGGCCATAGTTGAAAGATCGTAGATTAGAGGCGAGACTCAAACTTCTAGATAAATATAGGTCGGAGATATTCGTAAATGAAATGAAGGATATTACTCGACAACCAACGTATATCGGACGGAGAGATAATGAGGACGAGATTCGCGAAATAGGTAGTAGGACAGAGAGATATAAGGATTCCTTTTTCCCTAGGACAATACGTGACCACAATAGATAACAGTGAATAATAATTAGTTAGGAACTTGGTGTGCGGCACCCCCTGGCATCCACCGTCAAGGTGACTTGCAGGGTAATATGTAGATGTAAAAGAAAGTAAACCGCAACTAATAAGATAAAAATGAATTTTTACGAATAACTTTTGTATAGATAATACATTTATATGCATTAAGTTAATTTTATTTACTATAACTTGGTTGCATTATTTACAGTATTGCACAGAAAGTTGGTGAAGCTCGAAGTCTTTCTAGTTCTGCTAGAGTGCTTTGGTTAAAGACGTTATCCCACATGACTTAACTGCTCTCTAGTTCCGAGATCTCTCATGAAATCGCGATAGGGTGGATTTAATATAAAACTTATAATCACATATTAAATGGAGCATCTTAATTCCGTATTTATATATTCATTCGTTCAGTTAAACCTTGCCATCGGTGGTCACGGCTGTAAATTCGCGAAATTTCCCATATAATCCATTGCAATGCACATAATTTTGCTAAATCAGCAACAATGGGATTTCCTCTGACGACGAATGATTTTCTCATCAAAAATTTAAAACTTTTCGAAAGAAATCTGTGCATCAAATCGACGCGTATTTAAAAAAATTGATGCTACGGTATGGAATTTTCATTTTTTTATGCGTTCTTCGGTTCAAGTGTCTTGGTTGTATGATTATTTTCAGTAATTTTAAAGTGTAAATAAAAACTATGCTGCGCCAATTCCCATGCTATTCAAATGAGGGAAATTAAACGGTCTTGCAATAGAGCTCGGACCGTTATATTACATGGTGATTATCTATAAGCCTCTTTAGGCGTCGGTCTATTTGAAACTGAAAGAATAAAAGGACATAAAATAGATTCATCCGTTTTCGAGTTAATGAAAATTACTTGGTATTTAAATACAAGAGTACGTATATACAAATAGAAGTGAATATAAAATATATAAATAAATAAGACCACCTTTAACATTTACATCGCGCCTTCGCTATTTAACTTGTTCTTAATCTTATTTTAGCGAACACATAAAAAAATACCCATAGATGTTTTATCAGACCTTAATTTAAAGTTTAAGTAAAATCACCTGATCGTTTTATTGCTTACGTTAAAAATGGATCGAGCGGTAAATATCGTAAACTTATTTTGCTGTTTTACATTTTTATGTATCACTTTCCAATTTGCACACAAATGATTTCTTTTTCGGGAAAATTAAAGGTCATTGTCTCCCTTCATCCTCGGTTAACCATCATGAAACTCAAATGCAATAAAACTGTTTTCTCTCGCTCCATCTACCGAGCGATTCTCCCATTAGAAACGCAAACAAAAGCACGGTAATTTTCTCGCGGAATAACCGGCAAAGTTAATGAATTTACGACGCGGATCCCTCGCGTAGGAAACTATGCAATTGGAATTGCGTCGCCTCGCAATCGGCTGGCGTTTCTCATACATTTCAGCGCGATGGAGGCGGAGGAATGCGTGGGGCCGGGGGAAGCGACACGAGAGAGAGAGAAGAAGGAAAGGGAAATGGAGAGAGAGAGAGAGTGCTTCGCAGACCTGCCGACTGCATCTCAATCGTTGTAGGCAGCAGCTCTTGGCAAGTTGCCACGGGGACTTCAATGCTGAGAGGGCGGATAAAAACTTAACAGAAAAAATTACTTCTCCCTGACGACTGTGATTCATTCGCTCCAAGTGTCTAAGAGGAGGCGCGGAAAAAACTGTCCACAAACATGTATGTATGCATACATATATATATGCAATTATATAAAGGGGCGCGAGGTATGCAATATCTAAGAAAAGGTAAGGATACGGTGACCTTTACGCCTTTGTCTGTCTCGTAGATTCGTGGCCGAGATTTAATGATGGATGGGTTGTGCAATCGGAATGATGCGGTAATGATTGCGGGAACCTAGAGAGGGGTAGAATTCGCAAAAAAATAGAGGGAAAACTAACCTAGTTCCTTATGGAGTATTATGGTTATGAAACGACCTTTTTCTTGCCCCTCTCTCTCTCTTTCTTTAAGCCTCTGAATGTTGCTATTTCTTCGATTTTACCGGCAGTAAGCCGCGGAATCGAAGGGTGTATTTGTTAATCATATGTTGTTTGTGGTAGCAACCGTCACCGAGTAACGTTAAGGAAATTAGCCACTCGCCTACCTCTCTCCGCCAGTTCAGTTGCTCCATTATCTCCTCGACTTGTGGTGAAATCGAAAAGCACGTCGAAAAATTACGTAACAGAGACGTAAATCAATACACACATAGAAAAAACGAATAATTCAAGGCATTTATTGCTGAAAAACACAAGTTATTCCTACTACTAAAATGAAGGAAATATTTCGTACCATGTGTTTTATTGAGAATTATTCAATGATTTCTCTTCTTCGCGGAAGCTATAGGCTATCGCAATGAATAATACCTGCTAGTTGTAGTTTTAATCAAATAATTATTCTAAAAAATTAATTAAAAGTACTGTAAAACTGAGGGAAGGAGACGAAGTCAGCTAAATAGAATTCTAAATTTTATTATTTACGAAATTGATGAGTATCCGTAATTATTTAAGGTAAATTAAAAGATTAAACAGCGATATATTGCTGAATGATTCCAGTTTTCCTTAAGGCCGTCAGTGTGAACAAATTATTTTTTGAGGTGTCTGTTCCGATTACTTCAGCACGTATGAATGTTTGTTTTAAGAGATTTGACTGAAAATAGTTACTTTCTTAGGCGTTAACTTTGTGTTTTGCTACAAATTTTCTTCAATATTTTAACAATTTACGATATGTCTTTAAGAAAGTAATAGAAAAATGAGAAGTAATACGCATATTATATTGTTCCCTTTCGTTTGTAACTAAGACGTTTAATCCATTTATGAGAGCATTATCGCTCCAACTTGAAAATTTTCGCATAAAAGTGACCGCCAATCAGTAATTTTACTCCTATGAGTCCTGATAAATACATGCGTTCCCTCTTTTTCGGAAATCATTAATTTTTGGATGTCATATCAGCAGAATTGCTTTGTTTAAACACTTTAGGTCTTGTAATTAACTTTTCTGTACCATGGCGTTTTAAGTATGTTATAATCATGTAATCAGACTACATGTTTAATCAATGAGATTTCACAAAAGTTAAGTAGTTTTCGCAACTTTTCTTTAATACATTCGTTAAAACATTTGATCGATGATATTTTAGAGAGAGTTTTCCGTTAGTACCAACCATATATTTTCCAAGAATTCCAAAAAAAGGGTGGGATTTTGAAAAAAAAACTCCGCACACTCAATTTAAGTAAAAGCGATTATCAAGAAAAACGCATCCCTTATATAGGATTTTTAATCACGACTTTGCGAAACCTTTATGTTTACTCGTTTTCCAAAAAGAAGAATGGCAATACACAGTGAACATGTGAATCCCTTATATCATTAATAAGTTCAGGCTCCACTTTATGGAATTTATTCATAGAAATGAAAATCAATTGCGTATCTTCCACAATTTTAATACCTATAACGGTAGCATCCTCAGAATCCCGGGGATTCCAGCGGAATCGGTTGTATTATATTAAAATTGCGGAGGATACATTGTCGATTTTCATTCTATGTGAATCCATTATTCCGTCTTTGACAACGTGAGGAAACGGCGTAAAAGAACGTGTCACCGTCATTACGGAGTGCTCGCGGAATCACGTGGTTAAGGATCCTCACTCCCACATAAGGACGAAGCCAGAGTCCTGGCAATGCCCTTAGGAGCAGTTATCATTTATTTTTCCATTCCTTTGCCTTCCCAATCAATCGCAAGACTCCGCTCGTATTTTCGCTCCGATTGTGACGGCAAAAACGGTTCGGCTACGTTCATTACGAGAAAATGAGTCATGGCCCTCTCTCGCTAATGCAATAGGTTGGTGTTCCCATCTGCTGCGGAAGCGGTCAGGCGATCCGATTGATCGATCGATCGATCAATCGACTTTGGACGAATTCGCTCGTGACTCATATTGCCCCTATTCAATAAGCAAAGCCGACGGCAGATTCATGCGAAAATTAGCCTGGAATAAATCGAAGAGCTTTGAATAAACGACGTAATGAGAATTGTCAAAGTGGAACAATTTTCGTGTTGAATCGATTTAATACTATATTGTAATGGGAGGGTGCTGGAGGAATAGTTTAGAGCGCCGGCATAATGAATGCATGAGGGTTTCTATCACATTAACGTAGCATTTCCACCCTTTTCCGCGCCTAAGTGGTCGATGTAAGTTGTTCGACTTTAGCTGTAATTATTCAGTCAATACAGTAGACTGCCGGTTATCCCAACGCCGATTAGAGCACATTTCTAGAATCTTCGATATGAAATGTTATTAACCCTTTAAAGACTGCCGTCACGTATACTAGTTTTCGAAGGATAATAGCCAAAGTGGCTGATTCGCCAGACAACACACACAGACACTCGTTTTCGAACTCCGCCCATTACATATACCAGGTGTGTGCAATATTTTTGCGTGACAGGCCGGAATCATAGATGTGAGTGCGTGTATTAGAACTACCTCAGTGGAGACAGGGTGAACAGAGAAAGAGATCCATAGGCGCATTTTGTCCATATACCAGGAGCAGAATGACACGATTCTACTGCTGCAGTTTTTTACGAGCAATACGCGGAGAACACCATGAAAATTTATGTGGACTGTGGACTGGGAAAAATTAATTATTACTAGAATTTACATATATTATTAGTGTATTGCGTGGTATTAAAAGTTTAATATCATAAGGTTGTTTTTTAAAATAAATATCAACATAGCGTTGTCTTTAAGACAAAAGGTTAGTAATCCGTTTCTCGCAGATAAGGTTGGTAATCCAGGATTAAAAATCACGGACCGCATCCTCGTCAAAACGTCGCGGGCCGCAAAAAATGCTCTCGCGCCCCTAATGCCGCCCGCGGGTTGTAGGTTACATTCCCCTGATATATACGATTGAGCATTTTCATGTCCTATAAAGTTTACTATTTTATGTATGTAAACCTTACTCTTACCGAAAAACATACCTCTCAAGCTTACTGTTTATTACTTTCTCCATATAGGGGAAAGTATTGTATTCATGAAAAAAATCGCCAAAAGATTGCGGATTTGAGTAAAATAATATTAAGTAGGCGGTCAAATAAAAAGATGGAGGCACTGCATACTCTGACGAGGTATCCGTGCCTGTACCTTTTCTGTTAGGGTTAGCCGAGCGAGATAAATTAATTGTAATTTGAATTAATTGTTTTCCGAATAACGTTGGTTGCTCTCACTTACATTGGGGTGTTGTCTGTTCCGGGGGGGGGTTCGTTTTCAATTTTTATTGATTTAATATTGTATTAAATCAATGGTGGGCAACTTTTTCTACGCGGCAGGCCGCATTGGTGGCTGCAAATTCGACGTTTGACCGCACTGCAAGTTGTCATTGTTTTGGCGGGCCGGATTAGACTTTAAATCGGACGTTAACTAGAGATTCTGAAGTATCATATCAATGAAATTAAGTCTACATTAGGTTTTTAGAGTTAACATTTAAATTTCAAGTGTTTCAATAAAAATCAAGTCTAAATTAGGTTTTTCGAGTTAACATTTCAATTTCAAATGTTCCAATGAAAATCAAGTCTAAATTATGCCTCCACCCAGTCACATTTCTGGATCACCCCGAAAACTTCCCTGTTTTTTGTGTTTTGTGTGTGTCACTTCGACGGCCCCAGCACCTCGCCAACTTGAAGACATCTTATAGATGAGTGCTCACTGGGCTTTCTTATCCCAACAACTTGTTGCCATCCATTCATCCTATTTACCTTTCCTCTTACGTAAGCCTTTAGGTTTTTTGAGTTTACATTTCAATTTCAAGTGCTTCAATGTCGTAACTTGTATGTATAAGATATGTATTTGTGTTTTTAAAATTTTATGGATCTCTTTTTTAATCATAGCTCTGCGGGCCACATAAAACGCTTTCGGGCGCCGCATGTGGCTTGTGGGCCGTAGGTTGCTCACCACAGAGTTAAGCCTATTTTCAGTAATTCCTATGAGGAAGTAGGATCCGTATATCTCCGTTTCCCTTCGCTATCGTTTTTCTCTGGAACCAATTAAGAGCGCTAAGTAAAAGTTGGTTGCAAACATAGTTTGTGAGTGCGACAATCGAATGGAAAGATAAGAAAAGGATAGAAAGTTTATGCGCCCAACTCTCTTAAATACAGTCAAACCCCGATTTAGCGACACCGTTTGTCCATCATTGACATTGGCGCTAAAGCGAGGGTGGCGATAAATCGAGGTGTGTGCTTGCTCTATGAAATTATGAGATGGAAGTTCTGTTCACAATGAACATAAATAGCTCAACACTTGGGCTTGTAATTAATAAATAAAATAACTCCTTAAGCCAAAAAAAAACAAGGGTTAATAAATTAGCCCAATGCATTTCACCCACAATATGGGCATCTTCAAGGGCAACCTGACACGACAGCGACCAACATGCCCACATTGTGGGTGAAATGCATTGGGCTCATTTATTAACCCTTGATTTTTTGGCTTAAGGAGTTATTTTATTTATTCTGTTCACAATGATAAATGGGCGGTATGTGAAGACGGCACATCATAGGGGACGCTAAATTGGGGTCTGGCAGTACTAGATACAACCGAAAGAGCGAAGAATCATAAGTGGCAATGGCCCGAATTCATCAGCAAAGAAAGAATTGATTATTTCTTTGGTTTCCGAGTAGAAACGCTACGACAGCGAAGAATACAAAGCAAGACGCGAGGCAGGAATTAAAAAATATAGGGATTAATACAGAAATTCACATTCCATACATACATACGCGCACGTCCCCATCCATGCAAAACAAATAGCTCAATAGATAACGAAAACAATGAAGCAAGCTGTAGAAACTCGAGTGTTACTTCACTTCCTCCGAAGAAAAATAGAGGAGTGTCTTGGAAAAGAATTATGCGTCTCGCTTGATCATATGCGGGATTAATCATTCATTTTTTTGACCACCTTTGAACGCAGAGCAAGGTAATGGAATTCTGTTTTAAAATTCAATAATGGGATATTCATTTAAAAATCTGATGTGGCCACCACATGACTTTCGCCATATCTGTAGTATTTCTAAAAATTCCAAATAGGTAACATAATAATAAATATTTTAAGAAACTGCGAGAAAATTTTACTTTACAAAGAACAGAAATAAACCCAAACCATAGTCTTCTGATATTGGATATAGCCACAAAGCTCGAACAATTAAGAAAAGAAATTGGAGCGTTACTAAGATGTAACTAAGCGTCAATTGTCTTCGGTATATGGCGTGGTGGTAGCAGCGAAAAATATAAGATTAAATTCATCAACATTCATTCATCAACATCATTCATTCATCAACAATCATTCATTAAACAATGAATTATATGGAAAAATGTTTCAAACAAAGTTTGTAGAAAATTAAATTTTCTACGAAGATTATTCCAGTACATATTTACATTTATGAAATATTAAAGCAAATATTACAAAATAACGGATAAGTGACAAGAGTAAATTAACACCCACTTCCGCTTGAACGATTTTTACCAAAAACTAATCAGTTCTTGTGACTTTTATATGAACGTTAACTATAAATTTCGTGTCAACCTGATTAATAGTTTTTGAGTTAGAGCACCCACAAAAAATACACAGACATCATCGAGAAAATGGTGAAAACGTGTTCTCGCTTTATTCCATCAATTTATAGCGTTCCCGCTGTCAAAATTCTCCAATCCTATCACTGCCTTGAAGCTATTTCAACGAAGGTTTTCTTCATTTGAGATGGAGAGAGGAGCATTTCACGAATGCCGAGAGCGTGGAGACCTCTATTCGGCCGTTCGGATAAGTAAGTCCTACTTCTTTTGCGGTCAGCGTGGCAATGCTCAACGTTTCAGGATTCCTATTTTACTTTCTCCATAAGTAGCATAGGAGAATATTGTTTTCATGAAAAAAATCGAATTCGAGATTTCAACGGAAATACATGTTTTAAGGTTCCCTGAACACGTTTTGACTATTTTCTCGATGATGTCTGTGGGTGTGAGTTTTTTGTGGATGCTCTAACTCAAAAATTATTAATCGGTCAACAGAAAATTTTATATTTAACATTTTTATGACCGTTACAAGACCTGATTAGTTTTTGGTAAAGATCGGTCAACCGGAAGTGGGCGTTTACTCTTGTCACTTAATCGTTTTTTTGAAATATTTGCTTTAATAATTGATAAATGTAAAGAAACGCTGGATTAGATGTTGTAGGAAATTTAATTTTATACAACCTTTGTTTGAAACATTTTCCTCATATAATGATGCATTGTTTAAAAGATATTTTAAAAATTAATTTTTTAGCTGCCACTACCTACCGGCGACTATTGTTAACAATTGATGCTTGGTTACGTATTCGTAACGCTCCTTTTTATTTTCTTAATTGTTGGATATTCCTGGTTATATCCAATATCAGAATCTATTTCTGATTCTGTCTTTAAATTTTTCTCGCAGTTCCTTAAATTATTCATAACCATTAAATCTATTTGGAATTTTTAGAAATATTCAAGGTGTGGGGAAAGTCATGTGGCGGCCACATCAGATTTTTCACCTATCTTGGCCAATTTGTTTTGTTTATTCGTGGCCACGTGCATTGCAGTTATCGGCATTTGAGGGTCCGGTTAAAAAATTCTCGCAGTGGGTCAAGGGCGTTCCAATCCAGCCCCGAGATTTTTTCTGAGGGAGGAAAAAACAAGTGCCACGATATTCTTCCCCTTCTCTCGCTCAACTCTCCCGTAAAACTGAGAGGAAATGACGTAAAGGTAGAGGTATTTGGGCACGAGGGACCCTCCCACATTGGATTTTCTCTCAGACCATTCGCCGAGCGAGCAACACTCGAGCATTCATTTTTCTGTATACTGAATGGAAGGAACGTTTTTCAGAGTAAATAAAATGAAACCCATCCAAGACGAGTAGTGTCTTATGGAAGGAGAAAAAGGGAAAGGGGAAGAAAGAGAGAGGCTTTCGTTGAAGTAAATAACAAAAGGTTTTTAAAATTATTACCGCGTAGTTAGAGGTTAGGGATAAATTGCGCTGTACCTACCCGTGCTTCGAATAATTGATTACGTTGTCATCCGATCCTATTGTTCGCTCGGATTGGAAAGTTAAGCCTATGATTGACGGGTATGGTTGCCTCAGCTGACAACATGATATCAATGTAATTCCTTCAGCGTGTTTTTATAAAACTGATTCTTAAATTTCTCGTTAGTGCGAGGTTTGTACGATTGAACTTGTGTGATTAAAATAAAATTTTAATCACAACTTTGAAATTTAATCACTAAATCCAAATATAATATCATCTAATGGGAAGAAAATCTTAAATGATCATTACGGATATTTTCTAACCGATTCTTTTTTTATGCCAATTAGTCATTCTATTGATCTTATAAAAGATAGGTTAAAAATTTTCCTTCTTTATGAATATTAAATTAAAACAGCCTAAAGAGTAATTTCTGCCAAACGTTAATTATTTATAGAAGGCACAAAGTTATTATAAATGTTTGTCAGAAAGAGTGTTTAGAATTATTTGTATTTTAGAGTAAAATTTGATGAAATTTATCCTCAAACTAAATTACAGAGGTGTAAATAATCCTGATCGCCTTCTATTATATTTTTATTTGATTATTTTCGTCCGAAGTACGCATTTTATTTACCTTTTTTCGATTTATATTTCTGCGCGACACAAGTCTTAGAATAATAAATGATCATCATCTATAACGTATATCGTATAACGTAAATGGCAGAAATAGGTATTTCACGAGGATTTACCTGCATGAGAGCATTAGCTATTTATACTCATTCATTGCTACACTTCAGGAGTTTCAAAATATTTAACAAAGAAAGTGCCGCCAAAAGAAGCGTTACTTGATTGAAACACATAAAATGTTTGATTGCCACACCTTCTTTGACCTTCTTTCCTCCCCTCTCGGTACTTTGAGCTCTGTATTCTAAACATCTCTATTTACTCTGTATGGAAATTAAGAGTGCTTTTATTTGTTCCTACAGTCAGTACCGTAACCAGTGCGGGACAAGCGGGGCATCTGCCCCGGGCGCAACTAAGTAAGGGGCGCAAAACATCCAAATAATAGTAGCTAAATATACTAGAGACGATAATTTTTCGAAGGAGGGTGGGTACATATATTTAGTAGTTTGCCTCAGGCGCCAACATGGCTAGTTACGGCGCTGCTTATAGTAGTAAGTGTATCTATTAGTTTCGTATTTTTCAAATAAAATATCGTTGCGATACAATTGCTTCAAGATTTTTACTTATCAGTCAGGAGAAGAACAATAGTCGACTTTTATCGCCCCCTGAGGTTCATGTGTTCGAGATCATTAAAACGACGCGTCGCAATTTCGTATCCATATAACAGTGAAATGTTATAATAATTCTACGGTTATTTTAACCTATTCAGAGGAAATTTATGACTTAAATTAGAGAAAATCTTTCCTGAAACTTGTGTATGGAAGATTATTTTGACGAGTATAATTTACAAACTTCATTTGTGCGTTTAGTCATTTATGTATTTGGTTATGTGCATAGCGTGAAAGAATAATCAGTAAGCCTTGGTCCAATACTCCAAGGTGTTAATATTCACACGCTTTGGTTTTCTCTGCAATGTATCTTTCATGCTTTTTTCGATTGGAAGACGCCCATTTTTCGAACGAGCCTGAAATTAATTGATAAAACCATCAATTTTCCCATCATCCGGTAGTTCGGTTCTTTTCAGCACCCACAGCTATTAATAAAACGGAATTGTGAAAGGAGAATCATTTCTCCGGCAAACAACGAAGAATAGCGCAAGATCTGTTGAGTCAAGGCTTGGAGGAGAGGGAAGAAGAAGGCCTCCCTCTCTGTGCCCTGTAGCATCGTGTAGGAATCCCGTAGGGTGGAAGCGGAGGAGGGAAGGGGTTGGGGGTGGAGGAAGGAAGGCGGTGGGGGTGGAGGGGAAGGTGAGTTCACGAGCCATCTCCCTCCGAACGCGCTTGTACAATCATTCATCACGGTCGTCCCAAATGCGATAGGAGGACGCCGGCGGAGAAAAAATAATCAATCAACGTCCTTTTTTTTCAAACGCTCGGCCGGGAGCATTCGCGCACGCACGCTCACACGTGTACAAGGCGTCTTCAACTTTCACCCTCCTCTGAAACTCACTCGAAGCAGGGAGCATTCATACACCTCTCTCTCTCTCCATTCGCGAAGACCTTTTCGCGAAGTGTGTTCTCGCTCAACACCCCCAACTCTCTCTCTCTCTCGCTCTCCAAGGTCGGCCTCCTTTCAACCTCGTAGAGCCTTCGGGAAAGGGTGGATCGGTTTTTTTCCGTGTGTCGAATAAAATTAAAAAAAAAATCCATCGAACCGCTCCTAGAAATTCGTCCGTCCATCCTTAACATTCTTCCGCGGGGATCTTCTCGTTTCCGAAGAGTGAAAGGAAAAATTCCGGACGTCCGTGGTACGCGGTGTAAATCAATGAGTAAAAAAGAAAACAAAGCGAAGCGAAATTTCGATAGGAGAGTTGTTTATCCAGCGGAGTGAGGAAGGATTCGGCCAAAGGAATCGAAATGCATAAGCAGCCTCCGTTGCTAGGGCGCTTGTTCGCTGTTTTTTTTGCGGGCGTTGAATTAATGTTGCTTTTATGAACCATAAAGGTAATCCATTCGAACAGAAAATGTTTACGTAGGCCATGCGCGTTTTTCAAGTCCACAGTAATCGTCGTTAGCGGTTAATCGCCGATCTTAGGTTTTGATTCTTATTAGATGGATTAGATTAGATAGATTAATGGATGAGTTGCCACTGAAAACAGTTATTTTTTAGCTTTAAGGCACACAAAGTAAACAGTTTTGTGCGTGAAGGAGTAATCTGTATAATTTCTTTTATATAACGCGTAAGATGATTCAGTTAGGAACGTTGTGTCGAGTTAAAAGTATTCAAAATTGTTTTATATTCTTCTGAAATTTTCAGAATATTGCATGGTAAATAGGCATCTGTAATTTTGGCTGAAGAATATATCATACTTCCTAATTTTAACAAATAAGTAGGTATTAGTGGTAGGCTGTATGACGAATAACTTGTTTCAGATTCCAATGTATTCTATAACTAAGGCGTTGGAATAGATACAAATAAGAGTTAAATATTGAAATTTTTACTCTTTCTATTCACCTTAGGTTGAGAATTTGAGTAAATAAGTACTCGATTTATAAAAATAAAGTTTTCAATATAATATTTTATGATAATTATTTTGATATATAATTTTGAAGCAATTCTTCGCATTGTCTCGTAATACTATCTTTATTGTAAAATATAAAATTCGATCTTGGTTGAAATGTCCAATTATATTTTGTCGCGTTTAATTATTCTCTTTTTTAGGCAAGAGTATATACCTTTTCAGATGTCGATCAGATATCGCCCTAAGAGATAAAAAAGCATAGGAACCGAGGTAATTATGTGGAGATGCTTCATCGCTAAATTCTCATTTAATTTTTAGCTTATTCCCAACGTGACCAATTCTTTTCAATCCCAAATAAATACAGATGACATTTATAGCCCACAATAAGGAGCTAATTTTGGACTCCTGTCTGAATAATTGTGATAAATCAGCACTAAATTCTTTCGCTAAAAGTTTGAGTATCAACTTTGCTATAGAAATTTTTGTATTATTTATCTGAATATCTTTAGATAAAAGTTCAGTCTATCGCCGAACATTTAAAATTACATATGTAGTCACGAACACAGCGTAAGCATTACATATCATCTTGAAAATATTAATTTTTCAGACATTTCATTAATAGAAATATTTTTTAATTCAAGCGTTTGCACCTTTGCACCGATTTTCGTTCTTTCTTATGGAAGAATAGTGGAGTAAAAGCAATCCCTAAAATTTGCAATTTTAAGAATATTATACTTTTTTCCGTTGTTTGGTGCCAATGCCTCACATTTCTGACGAATTTTAATGTAGCATATCTAAAAGTGCAATAATATTTATCTTTAAATTAAAAATATTAACGGCAGCAATAACAACTTCATGGAGATTTTCAAATGTTAATTTGCGCTTTTGCACCAAACTCTAACCAACTGAAAATTTTCAGCTCCCTATCTCGTCCCCAAGTAGGTATCTAAACATATATTTATTTGTTTAAAATTTAAAAAATTTTAACAGCCGAAAAATTAATATATCAGAATTCCTATAATTCCTAATCGGTTATTTTACGAATTCTACCTTTACAAAAAATTTCAGCTTCATAGCACATTCAGAAATACATAAACATTAAATATTTGTTTAAATGTCGAGAATTTTTAGCGGCCGCATTATATAACATTTTTTATACTCGATTTTTCTAGTCGATTATGCACATTGTCCAAAAAATTAGTATCCCCCTATGTATGTATATGACATCATAAATAAGGAGCTATGTAATATAGATAGATATTCAGGCGAGAGAATGTCAAAATGAAAATGTTACTAAATAAAAAATTCATAAAATACTCACAAGATGGAAGCTATCCCTTTTCGTTAACATTTAGGAAAGTTTTTCAACTGTTAGACTAAACCTCGATGGTTTTACGTCGTCCCATTTCCTGTGTTGCGAATTAATTGTGTTCAGTTTATTTGTAATCTCAAAATACCCGGCTTGATGGATTTTTAGAATGGAATCACTCATTTCTCTTGAAGATCATCCTTAAATGTTCAGCGATAGAGTATGATATATATTCTGACGATGCCGTCAATAGAAAATTTTTATAAATTGTGCGTGGTTCACAACTTTAAGCCATTTTTCATGCACTGATTGAATCTCACAGATGGAGCATTATTTTTGTATTTTCTATTTACATTAATTTAGCTCATAAACAGCACATAACGGCTTTTTATGATGAGAAGAGCAACTATAACAATGACTATTACAAACGACAGGAACCTTACTCGCGACAATTACGTTGGGAGCCAGGAGCTCTTCTTCCTGCCGTGGTCGGCATAGTCCCGAAAAATGCGTTAAACGCTCATATCAAATCAGCTGTTTTTTCCAGAGATTGTTAACCCGTGCTTGGGGATACGATATCGAAACGAAAGTATCGATACCGTAATCATATGATGTATCGAATGAAAAGTATCGATACCACAAAAGTATCGGGCCGAAAGTACCGATGTCACTAGAAAATCGAAAGAAAAGAATAGAGTACAAATGTACTTGGTATCGAAAGGAAATTACCGATGCGAGTAAAGTATCGATACTTTTTTCGTGACTAAGGATACGAAATCGAAACGAAAGTATCGATACCTTACTCATATGTTATGTCGAATGAAAAGTATCGGGCCGAAAGTACCGATATCACTAGAAAATCGATAGAAAAGAATCGAGTACAAAAGTACTTGGTATCGAAAGGAAATTACCGATATGAGTAAAGTATCGATACTTTTTTCGTGTCCCTGCCCGTGCTATCTCGATGCGATGCGGTAATCGTATCGATGTTTGGTATCTCGAACTTAACACGCCATAAACACGAACAACGGAAACGAAAAAAACTCTCCAACTTAAAAGAAAATCTCCCGAAAGAACGGACGACTGCATGATTCTGCCGAATAAATAACGAATCTCCCTTCCGCTGACCTGCATTACTGCTCGGCAGCGTCTATAATGGGACGTTTACTTCATCCTACAAATAATAAACCCAAGGCCGCCCGTTATCGCAAACAAAGAGACGCCTCGGTGGGGCAAATTTACGCCTCGAAGCCAATTAACGGCACCCGCGGAACAAGGTACCAAAACAGCATTTGTTTTACTTTGTTCCCGCGTGTAAATATGGCTAAAAAAAAAGAAGAAGATGAAAGGTACCGTTTCCACGGCAATTGTTTTCCTAGTGTCACGGAAATGGAATCCTCCTTTTCCAACAATAAGCTTACGATTGTTCTTTTATGTGCAGTAGAAATCGGTCAAAAGTCGACCGGTGAATTATGTCTTTGGCCCGTTTTCGTTTCTTTTGGGCGGAGGGAAAAAATGTCGTATATTCTTTTTTTATGGGCGATCCCTTATTTCTGAGGCCTAAAGGCATTAGTCCGAGAGATTATTTACCTCTGAGGCATTCTTATCGACTTACTGTTTGGCCATCAATTAGTTGGGAGTAGGAATAATCCGATGTTTTCATAACCTACTTAGCACGTGGTTTTCCCAAGTTTTCGGGTGGTTATCTGGTCCGCTTGTTTTTGAGCACCTCGTAAACAAGATTTTCTCGGGAGAGGAAGGAAGGTTCTCGAAATATGCGTTCGTTGTTTAGCAATTAATACTTAAAAGGGTCGTTGCTTTTCCTTTCTGACTCACGATAAAAGAGGCACGTGTGCTTTGTTTACTTCCGCCAGTCTTTCCGTGCTGGGATATTTTTATGATGGATACTTCCAAAAATTCTTAGGGAGCAAATAATTTTAGATTGCCTGGTATTTAGTTTTCGTTCGATGATCTACCCGAATGAAAATGTTAGCATCGTCTAAATTACGTATTCTGTTTTTAAAAAAATTGTTATAAATTTCACATTAATATTTTTAATTTGAAAAATTGTCGAGGAAAAATTCTGATGATTTTGGCCTTAATCTGATTGCATTGTAGTATCGCTTAAAACCCTTCAATAATGTCATGCGCAATCTTTCTAAATTTACGCTGGATAGATATTTTGTGGCTATAGCATAATTATATAATTTCCATTATGCTATATTTATTCCTCATCGGAGTATCCGGCAGAAAATAAATTTTATTCGTCAAATACATTATGTCATGTGCTTTTAATGTCCATAATAAAGAAATACTATCATCAAAGCCCTGTCTGGGAAACCCTAACAGCGATGCTATCTACAAACAACCTTTAATTTTCTCGGAGCGTTTTAATGATTGAAAACGCTTGTTTAAAATGGCCGAAGCCATAATAAACAATTGCCGGGTTTAATGTTGTTCGTTCTCTCCGCAGGAGCCCCCCGAAGGCCGCTTCTTTCCTCGCCGTGGATTCTGCACTCGGCATCACAAAAGGGGATCAAAGGCGTCTGGACAATCTCCAGGGGCTAATCAGCTGAGGACATTCTCGGGAGGTTAGTGTCTGTCTGGCGGTCCCTAGACACGTGACCTCGCCCGCGATAGAGGGACCAGGTTGACCCGTCAACATTACAAATGGTATCGATTCGATCAAATCGAATTGACAGCAAACGTTTTCATGGACACCAAATTAATGCTTGAGATCGATCGTTTCGTAATCGAATTGCGTTTGTCATTGCGTGGAAGAATCAAAACAGCATTGTTTATTTGTTTTTGTTTCACGTTTTTTATAGGCGAAAGTTTTTCATTGTCAACTGACGAGTAATTTTGGTTCACAATTTCTTTCTGGAAACCTTTTCGAGCCTTGGCGTGATTTCATTCAAAGAGAGTATTTAAAATTTTTAATTAAATTTTATGAAATCGATGATTTCTGGTAAATTTAGAGGTTAAATCTTCATGTACATTTTAAATGTTATACTTAAAGAGAGAAGTATATTTTCCCGATTCACGAATTTAATGATTTCTTGTTTCGTAATTCACCTTACTGCAGCCATCTTAGTCCACGTCACATTATTTTGACACATATTTCTGTGTCCGTTATTTTAAACAGTTTTCGTACCGGAATAGGTACGAAAACTGTAGTTTGAAATGTCTATTTATTGACTAAACTTTAATATTGTAATATTTTCGCAAAACAAATGCAAACATTCTTCTAACAGTTAAAATTAATGCTCCTACTTTACGCAAAAGAAATGTTTACTGATTATTGTCGTTGATCCAGATACAATTGGTGCCCCTTGTGCTGAAATAATCGGACACTGTATGACAAACTTACCTGCTGTTCTCCGGAGCTGCGATGAACGATCGCAGTTTAAAAGCATAAAAATATTTTGAGCTTTTTAATTTATGGTATTAAATAGTAGTTTCCCATGGACAAAGATATTTTGATAGTTGCATTATTACCACGAAAAATGTCCTTAATGAGAATATTTTCTCAATGAATGTATTAAATTTATTCTAAATTTCAATTATTTCTACAAGAATATTTTCATTGCAAAAACTTCGCACGCTCCTAATCCTAATTGACCCTTTTCCATCGATAAAATTGAATCGGTTAATTTCCTCTAAAAAACACGTTAGATCACACTTTGCATAAACTTGGCTGATTTACTCAAGGTGGTCAAAAATTATGTATGAACATTTAATATCAGAAGAATTTTACATTGTCCTTCAAGCATCGACGAAGAATTTTTTCGTTGATATCAATGCATATACTTATTTTTATTTATATCATAAAATGTTGGATTTACACAGGTAATTTTTGTCAATGTTTGTCAGTGTTGCATGTAGAGCTTACATTAATTAGATACGATTAAGTTTAAATAGTTCCAAACCTTTCGCACAGGCTAGCAGACAACACAGCAATCGAATTTGTTAAGGTTTATCGATTGAAATCGAAAATAAATTATGAGACTTAAATATTTAAGAAAAACAATGAGACATACAAATTAATTACATTTCACGCACATTCAATGAAATTCTTATCATGGAAATGTTATATATTATCAAGTATAAATAAAAAAACAGCCTATGATAGATGACACTTTTTCACGTCTTAAGATATTTCCGCGAAATTTCTCGGGTAATTTAATACGATAAAAGTTTCACTAAAGTCAATAGGTAAAACTTTCCACCACGTAAACATAATCCCAATCGCGAGGGACCCAAAGGAGACCCCTTTCTGAGTAAAAAATGAAGTGCGACGAGAAAAATGACTTCGTCTCCGCCATCGCCATGGCGACGACTGCGGCGAAACCGCATTTCTCCGCCGGGGAACGGAAATGAAAAAAAGACGATCGTTCTAGTGCGCCTACGGCCGAGATTGGTCATCCAGGGCGCGTCTCGGGTCAGTCGTCGAGGCGTGAATCGGTCCATGAGGTCAGGAGCGATGAAGTCATAAAGAGAGACGGAACGGGCGGAGAAAGAGAGATTGATTAACTATAATTTACTAGAGAGAAATATGGGTCATACTTTGAGCTCTCGCGCGCCCTAACCCTTCCCGTCGTCACTCGCGTTGTGACTTCAAATCATACACTCAAGCGCGAGAATAAAGTTTTCGCAGTATCCCCAGGCTCGCGTGTTTTTTTTATTGCGAGCGGATAGAGTAAGATAAGGCAGGCGTCTCATCTTTCAGCCCCTTTTCATCTCTCTCTCTCTTTCTTCCTCGGTTCCTATGGCACAAACACGCGCCCTCACACACACGCGCGCGCATAAGACACCCAGAATGGGATCTCCTTCAATGCAGAGCCTTATTTGTAGGTCACGAACCCATAACTGAGAGCCTCTGATAACCCCAAAGGCGCCTTATTTGCGACATGAGGGAATACGGCGCGCAGTTTCGGAAAGGGATTTTTGAGGGATTAAGGCGAATAGAATAATAAAAAAATGTAGGTAGTATATTCCTAGGAAGTGCGCTAAGGCATGAAAAACTGGAAAAATTTCGTGATATTTTCGTGGGGAATTGGATACTCTATTGCCTCATGCATAATGCCGCTCTCTGGAACCAATGGTGATAAATATGCAGCGCATGTGAATTGAATCACATAAATTTTATTTCGTGTTATAAAGAAAAATCATATGTTTAAAACGTTTGCCTTTTTTTCTCAATATATTTTTGTATAATGCTCCAAGCTTATATAACTATCACAATAATAGGAAGATCTTTCTAAATACTAAAGCATTTTACAATCGATGTAATTTGTGGAACTCTTTTAAACTGTTGTCCAAATAAGCATTTTCTGCTAAACCGTTAACTCAAAAGTTTAACTGCATAATTGATAACTATCGGTAATATTTCTCTAATCAGTGATAGAAGACTCAAAAGCAAAACCACGCACCTACAAAGCTCAACTAATAATTTTTTAGTTTATGTTCATTTCTTCCCACAGTGATTATTTCGGATTTTAATCAGAACTGAAGCATTGTTCCATCGAAAAACTTTCTCTGTTTATGAATAATGAAGATAATCCAAACAGAGCTGTGATACATCGGATTGGACTCGTTTATAATTTTAAGACCTAAATTACTCAAAAATATGAGTTTCAAATCAAAGTTAAGTCATCGCTAAATTTTCGTGATTGTTTCCGTATAGTTTTCTTCTAATTTGTCACTGAAGTGTAATTGATAGCTGACGAAGATTTTGTTGCAAATTCAAATCCTACAGAGGTACTGCTTAATAAATGTTACGTGTACGTGTATAGGCGCGAATTCTTGTTTGCGTGCGTGCGTGTGTCCATGACCCGTCTCATCCACACTACACCGATCGAAGGTTATATATATCCTCCGTTTTCTCTTGCATCTCGTGGAGTCGCTTCTTCTCCGGCAACCAATTTAAACGTCTTCATCCCAACTATGATTAGCTCTTCTATTTGAAATGAGATCGAAAAATGATCTCGACAGTCTTGCCTTTAAGGCGAAATAGGGTTTCTGGGACAGAATAATGTTAAGCAGAGAGGAGATTGGTGGAGCCCTGCAGTTCGTCGATGGCGACTGCGTTCTTAATGTTTTCGCCTTCAGCCTCTCTTTATCGAGGGCTGCTGCTAAGTAGAGGCTTGGGTCGGGAGTCTTTAAAGGGATCATCTTTCTCGCGTGCCTTTTTCATTTTTAAGATGGGGGCGTAAACGTCCGTCCCGTGAGAGCGAGCGACTATTCTACGCTCGATCCCGTCGCTTTCCCTGACTCGGACATCCGGTCGCTATAAAAAGTGACGTCGCCCTAGAAATGCGTGTTCGCGGACTCTTTGATATGAGGAAAGAAGGGCTGGACGGGTTGATAGAAGGAAATGTAAGAGAGCAGCCAGGAAATGGGTGGAGCAGTGCTATATAATGGGTTCGCCGTAGGGTCTAGGAGACTCCACCGTGTTGAAAAATTATATAAAATCAGGTTATTTTCCAAAGATAGAGCGATGTTGAAACCAAAGCGTTTTTTATAAAGGCAGTGGAGATCGTTATCAACGAGTCTACACACACACAGGCCTGACGAGAGGGGAGGGCAGAGGGGGTCGCTGCCCCGGGGCCAGAGGACCCTCATGGGGCCCCGACCCGAGGTTTGGGTACTACTACCCTGAAGTCGCTTTGTCAGAAAATTCACCATCTATAAATAATTATTATGAATTTTAACACGTGCTGTTCCTACATTTATTTATTATGAGATTAATGCTGTTGCAGAAAACATTTTGTTGCTATATATGTATAGTGCCTAACAGCCTAAATATCAGAATGCACAACAAAACGGAGCGACGTCATTCAATTTGCATTTAATTTTTTTTTTAAAGAAAAGTATTCATTATTGTGGTACGTCAATTGCCAAGACCTATAGAGAAAATTAAGTTCGTACCATGGGGCCCGGCAAGTTGTTTGTCCAGGGGACTGCATTGGCTCTCGGCTCCCCTGCGCACACACGTACGAACACATGCATATATTACCATTGCAGTGGCGTAATTTTATAAAAGCGTCCGTTTCCTTATGGGACAAAGGTAAATTGCATAGAGAATGTTAATAAATTCGAACGGACCGAGGAAATGAGAAAAATTCTTAGCTTTACCGTAAATCGAGCCAGGGTTTTCCATTTGTGTAGCGGATTCTCCGAACTTGGCACAGTCAGACCCCGATTTAGGGCCCCCCGCATACCGCCCATGAATCGTTGTGTACAAAATTTCCATCTTATCTCATAAAGAAAGCATATACCTCGATTTACCGCCACTCTCGCTTTAGAGCCCATATCAGTGATGGACAAACGATGGCGCTAAATCCGGGTCTGGCTGTATACCAAAGAAGATTTTCTTTTGCAAGCACGGAAATTAAAATTTAGAAATTATCTTTCCGTTTGCGCAATCGAGTCTATGCATCCTGGCGTCTGAATTCAGTTTTTCTCTTCCGGTTTTAATATAATTGAGCTTATATTGTCTTGATGATGTTCAATGTTCTTTAGAAAAGTAGTAGAAAAACCGGTTTGAGATAATTACAAGTCAAAGCCGTTCTTCGGACGCTCGAACGTTTCAATGAATCATGCTCGGGAGAGGAATTTATGAAGAAACCAAAATTTCGTGTACAGGTAAGAAAATTTCCCGTTCAACTACTTTTCAGAAAAGTGCGCCCAAAAATTGTTTGCCCTCTGAAGGTCATGTAGTCAAGTTTTCATTTTTAAAACCAATTTCTCTCCACAAAAGCACTTTAAATCGGTGATTGAAACCCCATTTAGCTTTTGCAAATTATAGGGCACCGATTTGATAACAGTGTATACCAGAAATCTTTTATTTTCTTCAAAAACCACGCCGGAGGAAATATCACCCTTAATTAAGGGGGGTTTTCTATATAATCTGAAAAAAATCCGAAATTTTATAGTTTCTGTTTATGCTTTATGATTCCTGACCTTCGGTGAGGTCATACTAATTTTGTGGTTAAAATAGCAATTGGAAATTCCGAATTGAATTTTGGCATTAATAGCGTGGAAGCGTGGCTGTAGATTTGTTTCAACTCGGTGAATTGTTTTCTTGTAGAGTCAGTTTTTAAAAATGCCGCAGAACTGAAAAAGTCATTTTAAATCGATTCTGATACAAATAAGTAATTAGATAATGAATCGCTGGTGCAGCAGCGTTAGTTATATAATTATATACTTGAGGCAATCGATTGACCTGATATGTCGATGGGGAGAACGAATTGGGTTGAGCGTGTTTGCGATCCCTCTTCTGGAGAAAGCAGTGACTGGTACGCATTGGGTTTCTCAATCACACCGCTAGCCTATCAGCAAGAGCACTCACATCGTAAAATCACGTTTTATGGCTCCAGCATTAAAATAATCTACGGATATAAAAGCAGCGTATCGATCACGAAGATGAAGGACGGTCAAAAATATTCTTGAAAATGATTGATTGTGCTCTTGTTGACTAATAAATGCATCATTTCCTCGCCAAATTCTTAAACCCAAACAAAAAAATTTAATCAATGAAATCGGTAAGTAATTATTTAAATAGTTTATATATATATATATATATATATATATATATATATATATATATATATATATTGTTCCCGTTCTTCATAAACTGATAAAATAAAAGTCGCAGGAAGAGAAGCCAATGATCGGACACAACAATATTCCTACTTATTGCGTGGACCTTGTATAAAAAATGTCGGAATGCAAGAAAATATAATCCAAAAATAATCTCTGCAAGCTAAGGATCATTAATATAAATTTAATAAGTATTGGATCTGGGAAAAATCTAATAAATAGCAGTCAACCGACATATATGAAGTAAAGATTAGACTTTTAAATCTATGAAGCATAGTACTGCTTAAGACCATGTATTATCATATTTACTCGCATAATTTCCCCACTATTTCGCCTTTTATCACAAAAACAAACACAAAAAGTCCGCGTTAAGAAACGATAAATTGATCTGCTACGATAGTTTACCAGCACCTGTTGCGAAAATTCAGAGGTAACGATAGGAAGAGTAAGTGGGCGGTTTTCCTGTTTATGAAGGGTGAGTAACGTTGCCAGGATTTTCACCAATTGCCCAATAATGGACATGTGTGAACACGTTTGCCTCCGTGAAAATGTCGATGAATGAGAAATGCGTTTGATATCTCGTGATTAGTTGCGAGGAAGTTTTTATCTATACACAAACCTTACGCACAAATTTATAATCGGAAAATAATATTTAATTATATACCTAAATTAATTTTCCTTAATTCACCAGAGCATTATTAAATTTTACAGTAAACTCTCGAAAAGTATGATTGTAGGTAGTATTGTAGTTAATTTTATTGGCAAGTCTTTACATTACGAATTAAAGGTTATCGCCATTGCATAAAGTTAAGGCTAAAACTTTGGGGAACGATGAGGGATATAAAAACGCAAGTCGTGCGTTAATATATGGCTTATTGACCTTTAGTGGAAAATTGAAAACCCGTTCCATGTCAGTTGTTTTAAAAACTCTACCCGCCTTTGTTCTCGTGCCATACATTAAATCATTCACCAAAGGGCGAAATACTTGTAAGCTTTTAACCCTTCACAGCCTCTCCCTTTTCCTCGCCCTTGCAGCACGCTTCTTAGAACGAATCGACCTTCTCCTTTAAACACACCTCCCTCACGAAACGGAAAAGCAGCCCCGGATGCAATTCCCTGCCGCGACTGCTATCCTCGAACTTCCTAGAATCTTTCGCAACCCATCGGATTCTCCGAAGGCCTGTCTCTCTACCTCTACCTCTCTCTGGTATAGACAAAAACCCGACCCACCGTTCAACGCAAGTGGCAATGATTGGTGTTAAAGGCGTTCCGTCCACATACCGTGGCGTGCCGCGCGGTACACTTGTGCGACAGGTTGGCACGATAAAAGCCTTCAAAGATACCCACCTCATACTTTTTCTTCCTCAACCCCTTTCACTCTCCCCACCCCATCTGCATACACAGCATGCCCTCAAGGGGGGTGTCTGGTGGGAAGGGTCAGTCCCCGCTTCACCTCGCGAGGTAAAAAGAGGTTCGTGAAAAGGGAGGGAGGTTGGGCCAGCAGTGAAGTGAATTACAACATGTACTGGGTTATAAAAACGTTTTTATAAACGACTTTTATGAAGGAATAATAAAATTCGAATTTAATATAAAAGTTACTTAAAATGTTTTCAATGTTTTTGCAATGAGAAATTATTGTTGCTATGACTTCTGAATGGATCGTGTAGGATATATATATATATATATATATATATAGTTATAAATTAATATAAAAGTTATTAAAAATTTGCTTTTCTTTTTTAACTCAGGTGTCCATTTAAAATACACCCAAGAAGAAATAATTTTATGGTTTAACTATGATCATTTATTCTCAGACTCAGAACTCATAAAATGATAGATTGGTCAGTACAGTAACTAGGGCGGGGCATCTGCCCCTGGCGCAACTAAGTAAAGGACGCAAAAAATCCAAATAGTAAATAGATAAACTAGAGAAAAATTAGTCTTTGAAGCGGGTGGGTGGCGCATAATTGGTAGCTTGCCCCGGGCGTTACGGTGCTGAGATTGGTCATATAAAATTCAATTTATCATGTGCAAGGACTCATTGTCCGTGATCATTTATCGCCGATCCACAATTATGGAGTGTAAGCATCTCGGCCTCAGAAATTAAAGTCACCATTAGTCAGTTATTTTATCGACATAGCCGCAATATTGATACAAATTGTCTTTCAGAAATGGAAAAATGATGAGACAAGTCAATGAACAATTTTTTCTTTTGCGTGCCAACTAAAATCTTCTCGCGTGCGAAAAGTTTGCCATTCTTGCATTGAGAGTTTTGGCATCGCTACCTAAACGAACGTTTGCGGTCTCGAGGAGCCCGAAAGAGCGATCGGGGCGGTGAAATTTTAGGACGGGTTATCTCGGCTCACGGTTGCATCTCTCGGAACCGAAGAATGTAGATAATGACGGCGCTCTCCCTTTCTTTATGACCCTCTCCCTCCCCCTACGCACCACTGTTACGCCACGATCTGACGTTTTTTTCCTCAGCGTTTTTTTTTACGCGCCGCCTTTTTGAACGTGTCGGTCCGAAAGAGGGGAGAGAAAGCTCGAGAAAAAAATTGATATTCCGATTCTGTTTTGAATTAGTGTGGAGCTCGGTATTTTTTTCCGTTTACCGTGGGTCGGAATTGCGTCGTTGGCTATTTTAGGAAGTGTTTCTCTCCCACGTGATTGATGGCGCGCGGTTGATTCGGATGATTTTTCTCAATCTTCAGCGCGTAGTTAACTCCCATTTCAGGAAGCGTCAAATCAGGCCGAGTTTTATCGCTGGCGATTGAAAAGAGAAAACGATATTCTCGCGTTTCTTACGGGCGATTTATTAATTTTTTTCGAGACGCTCTGCCATAATAAATAGATTTTGGAGGCGTTGAATGACGAAATGATGTCTCATTAGCATGGAGGATGGATACGCCGCCCTCAAAAGGTCTTGAATGGGAATCGTTTGCGGGAAATAAACACCGCCTTGATGTGTACACCTTCATATGGACGATTATGACGCTCCAACTTTGTTATTGTAGTGTAATTTCGATAGAACGAGCACGGCATATAACGAGAACTTCATTATAGCCAGTGAAAACACAAGTCACCGGCAATTTCTTAACGTTACATATACGGAATTTTATTTTCGGTTATTACGAATACTCATTAAAACGAATACCTTTATTAGTTTTATTAATTATCGCTATATCGAAGTTTCACTGTACTAGATATTGGTTTTTCAACAAACAGCCCACTTCCGGGTTCTTGTGCTTTAAGGTTGGTTTGCACGGTGCCAAGTACACTGGGACCAGTCAAGTAAAATGGTTGCGCGCACAGCACTGGGGCGTTATTGGCACTGTGTAAACAGGTGGTGTCAGTGAATGGGCCTTTCAACTATCACCGTGCCAGTAAGCCAGTAGGACAGTAAAAATGGCGGTTTCTAAGTAGATGGAGAAAGAGACATTGACATTTGTCGAGTTATATGAAGGATGTGAATGTTTGCGGAACTTTCGCCACGCGGATTATAAAAACAAAAGTGTAATTAAGCACAGGTCAACCAAAAATGGTTTTTGTTAGTAGAAGGATGTTCTTCTGCGACTTCTGTTAAAAGACAAGCAGAAGCCTCTAATCTTTCGCGTCTTCGAATCCAGTCACGCACCCACATTCTACGAACGCGATGTTTTTGCTTCCGGTGAGCGATTTTCAGTTCTTCAATAAGCATTTCAGATACCACATCCACACCCGCGCGAACAACTTACGCCATTTTTATTCCTACTGGAGTGAAGACAGTACAACAACCGCGTGAATACTTACTGTCAGCTAGCCCACTGGCCCCATTGCGCTGGCACCGTGTAAACCAACCTTTACGAAAAACTCTAGTAAATGTGTCGTGAAATAATTGCATTAACTATTGTATTGACTGATGCAAGCGTTCCTTCTTTCGCATTTAAACATTTAGGAGATTTTCTAGACGAAATTCAGTTTCTATTATTTTCTATAGTTGAGGTTTATTACAAATGCCAAAACAATCACTATTTGGCAAAAATTTATCATGATAATATTGTCACAAGGTCTGTAATTAAATTAATATTTCAACTAATAAAAATTAATCGTATGCACTTAAAGGAAATCCACAGAGCATTAAGGTCACAGAATGTTTCACTTGTCACATAATACCGCCATTTATCGATTTGTAAGTTTTACAGTAAGGAAACTGGTAATTTGTATATGTGGCCGGATTTTGTTGACAATAGCCGTGATCGAACGGATAAAAACTCAACAAATCTATGCAAATCGCATTCGTGACCCCGCGGTGTATATATTTTGCCGGCTGCGGAGTCGTCCACTTCCTTCCTCTCTCTCTCTTCCCCCCTCCCCCCCTCTCTCTCTCCACTCACGAACACGAAGGATAGATGGCGTGATCAACTTACCCCCAAGCATGAAAACTTTGCCCCAGTTTTTGTTGTTTGCAAAATTGGTAAACTAAGGTCGCCTCTTCCGGGAAGTGGTCGGGTTAGGATCGGAATACAGTTTCACGCCGGACACGTTGCTGCATTTCCCCTTTAAGCGAGTTATGGAACGATTTAATTTTCGGTTTTCATTCTCTTACTATAACTCGATTCTATCTATCCATATCGGACTCATGATAGTAAAATATCGGATCAGATAAAACATCAAGCAAAAATATTTGATTCCGAATAAAAAACGTTATTAATAGGTATATGTTATGAGTACGCCGTGTAATTGAATATTTATTATATTTTAATTTGCTTGCATTTTCTTTTCTTTCCATTAAAAATCCTATACCTATATAATTTCCCATGTGTCTGACCGTCCGTCCGTTCCCCTCTCTATCTCCGGAAATGTTTGCCGTATAGAAATGCGGCAAAAGACTTTTAGTTTACAACAGCTAGGAGACTCCAGAAAAACTATTTTAATTTTGATCCGCCATATTACACAAAATGGTGACTGCTTAAAATAATGGAAAATTTATATTTCAGAAACGCTACGTCGAAAGAAAAACATTTTGAACAAAAAAATTATGTCTAGCTAAGAGCAGTTTCGAAAATTTATTTTCAGCTTATCGAGAATAAATGCGAGACATGCCGCCGAGGTCCCTGAAGCGAGCGAAGAGCGGGGTTGATTCGCGTAGCGCGTAGGGGCAGGACCCCTAGTGTATAATAATTACGCAACGAGGATACAAAGACACGGCATTGACGACAGTATTTGTGCGCTCTTTCGAAAATTGGTATTGCATTTTCTATTCAGGGTTATGATGAAGCTGTTTTCATCCAATCCCTTTATTTCTACTTAATATACATTCAACAACCGTGATACAAAATCGGAGGTTTTTATATCTGCTTATCTACAGTAAACCTTTGAAGAGTCTCTGTGAAACCATATTCACCCTACCACTTTGAAACCCCTCCTACTGCATATATGCTATACATTTCGCAATGTATGCAATGATACGGTCCAACAGGCGCTCGGTCGGAATATTTCGGCGGATGTGCTCTTTGATGCACATTTAGAACGCGCGCCAACTTCAAAGAAAAGACCCTTAACGTGTCGTGGACTGTCGCAAGCTAAGCAACGCAACGTCACGACGAAAAGGAATTTTAATTGCACTAATAGGAAACTTAATGCTCGGCAAAGTCAACAGCTTCACGAAGAGGATAACAGCTGCAATAAAACGAATCGCTCTCGAGGTTTTATGCGTGCATTAATCCTTTGGGGATTAGTTGGAGAGGCCAGGGAGAAAATGAAAGGAACACATTATTTATCCCTTATAATTCCGCAAGCCTAACGTAGGTATAAGATTTTTTCCAGAAATGTCTCACGCCTTACACAAAGGGAAATTTTCCACAGTATGGTAGGATTTATTGAGCCATTATATGTAAGGATAGTTTCAGAGTTTTAATGATTCAGATCAGTTGTTAACGGAAAAGAATGGCATAAAAGATCAGGAACTCGAACTCAAAAAAAATCAAATCGATTCTTCAAAAACAACTAAACGAAAGAATAATGGAAAGCTTTTTATAGGAAATTGAAAAACAAGATACATGTAGATACATGTACTTTCATTCACCATTGCGTAGGCTGAAAGAACATAGTTAATGGAACATAAATAATAATGTTAGCATAATTTGATGGATGTCTTTCCAACAGTCATAAAAAGGTGGAAAAACAAGATGTACATTTCTGCTACAAAGAAACTGTCGTCAACAGTGATCGCCGACGATAAATAAAATGTTGTTGTTGCACTATCTATGTTTCATAACGTAGAGGCAAAACGCAAGGTTCTTACGTGTGCTTAGACCGATACGCAGCTTCAGGAAAAATCCAAGGCGCTTTTGAATATATATTATGTAAACTGAGTCTCATCCGTTATAACAAAATACGAATCACGAATGCGGTACATCAGACGCGATAAAATCTTCTTTTGGCACATACTCACGGAGATGTGTACTTTATAAGGGTACTACAGAAAAGTGTACATACAATTAAAAAAAGAAACGGACACGGAATTCACACAAGTATTGCGGATTCGATGAATGTTAGAGAATGGTTTTTGACCATCGCCATGTCTCCATGTCACCAAATTCTCGCAGTCCGCGAAAACGTAAATTTAAACCGGATTGAAGGCTATTAAAGGATCTAACGAACATACTCCATCGGTCGTTATTAATCAATTATAAGGGGCTGACCGATAAAAAGTTTCTCATTCTATTTAAAACGTTGTAAAACATTTCATCGCGATCGAACCGATCTTATGATTTACACGACCACGACCGATTCATTAGCGGCGTTGCATACGAGACACGCAAGGAGGAGGCACGCAAGACAAAACGCGCGCGATAAATCAAGATGAAAAGGAAAAAGATCGACGAAAAAGACGTTTTTAAGTGTTGTCTTTCTCTTACCTATCTCCGAACAGTCGTAGGCACGGAGGAAATATTTTACTTTGAGGTTTTAGACGAAATGAAAACGAAAAATAAAACCCATCATTCTGTCCTCCGCTGCTACACGCTACGTGCTTTGGTTACCGGAGTAATTTATCAGCCAATGGAAACACGTTTCGGTGTCGCTCTGGGATCATACGCGCGGAGACCCCCCGAAGGGAGGAATGGTAGGTAAAAGGAGGTTCGTGTCTTGCTCACCAGAGGGCACCTGCGGGCTCGATTAGCTGTGTATTGCTTGTCCGCTAGGGGCGCGCCCGCCGAGGAAGAGAGAACAAGAAAAGAAAAAAAGGTTCGTTTTCTTGGAACCCCAGTGTTGGATGTAGCGAGAGTGAAGCCGGTTGGAACGTCCGCTTCGTTAAAATAAAGAAAAGGAAAACGATGGCGTAATTTGAAGTTTTTGTCATAAAATGATTATCTCCGCTGTTCTGCTTATGAAGAACGGATCATTCCCCCCTTTTGTTCGATTTTTTACGCAGAGGTCGTCGGAACACCTGAGCATCGTCACGCGAAGCGTTGATGAACCCGTGCGTGATGTGGGTCAGGCATTTTAAGTGGCTATGTGCGGTTATTAAGTGCAAGATAATTGAGTCGCTTATTCTTTATGTTATTCTTTGAGGGGTTTGTTTCGGGATCTCTTGTGCGGTCGGTCCCGTAACTAGGTTGCGATTTTTATGCGTCCGTTGCATGATTTCGGGCATTTAAAGATCAGATTTGGAGGACAGGAAGCGCGTGCGGTTGTAATAGATTTTTGGAGGTCGATATAGGAGATAAGTAATTACAAAAATAAGGGGCCATTGTGTTGTCCATTTGGATGTTATGGATAGTTGGGTACCATTTCGAAATGTATTCCCATCTTGTGCGTAATTTTATTTTAGTACTAATTCTACGTATAGAATTATTGAACATTTCCCAATTAATATGCGTACATATATATTATTAATATTTTATATTACAGACTTTGTTAATCATTATTTTGTTAACTTAAATTGTGAAAAATAATACCATAGCTATAAATATTCTTTAAATTAATTAGTTATTTCAATAATTTCCTATTGCTACATACTGAGGATATATCAGAAAAGTTGAAACAAATCGCATTTGTAGTTTCACGAAAGCGGCAATTTATCGCAGTAATTTGATTATAATGATATTTATTTAGGTACCTCACTCATGAAAAAAATACGTAAAAAATATGACAAGTTGCGATTCCAAAGAATGAATTCGATTTTTAACTTATAAATCTGTATAGGTCTTGATCAGTACCAAACCAAACTATAGTTCCCATGAGAATAATTTTCTAAACGAAAATCCCCATTAAAAGATAAAACAAAAAAATACAACTGAAAATATTCAATTATTCAAGGTACCCTGCTCAGAATTCTTACGTGCGTCCTTATTCTTTGACGGATTCCAATTAATACTAAACGGATCTAGAAATTAACGACGATGCATCGATGAGAAAACCCCCTTAAATCATCACATTTCCCATAGCGCGATCAAACGATTCGATTCACGACTCGGCGGAAGTACGTCGCAAACGCCTATCAGTTTTAACGTTTGTGATAGAAAACGGTGACGTAAATTTCTCGATTTCAAAAGAACTAGTTCACGAATCGTTACAGAAATAACCCAACCCAACGTATAACCCGACTTCGATCGGTTCTCGCAAGAAAAATAAATTGAGCGGAAAACCATGATCGATCGTAAGAACTCCGCCTAATGAATATCGAGTCATCAACGCGAGAAGCGGTCGACGCCGGATCGCCATCCGCAAAAAAAATAATCCCCTTTCCCTCTTAAAATGAAACAAAAGTTGAATCGGTCCAAGTCAGGATCTCGTCTTCTGCAATAATAAATCCGCAAAGTCCGAGGAAGAGCCGACGATCGGTTCGGGCGTCAAAGTACCGCTCCGGAAACCGGCATAATTAAGCCCAAACCGGTTCAAGTTTGTCAAGAATCCATTTATTTTTGTCTCCGCCGCCCTCGTGTAACTGATTGCGCCATTGGTGCCCTTGAGGTCAACTCGCAACTCATGAATATGCAAATACCCCGCGAATCTAATAGCTTTAGGGACGGGTTCGGGGGTTACCCAGAAATTAGCAGTTAAAAATAACAGGCTTCTTCTGGAACGGATTTTTAACGTGTTAGACGAAAAATTAATCTATTTTGGTCTCTCGTGAGTGCAATACCAGAAGGAATTCCTAATGAAAACGTTAGGTTCGGGGTGTCCCATGATCGTGAGGTTAAATTAACCAACAAAAAAACTTTACTTTTTACAAGCCACAGATTCCAATTAACAGTTTGCCTTTTTATTAATTTTTACATTTTCGATGTTATTTTAAACGTTGCATATTCCCTATAAAAAGATCAAATCGGACCCAGTTTGAACCTAAAAATCTTTACCCGCTTCAAAGTGACGGCGCGACTATCAATCGTTGTTTATCAACAAAATAAATAACAAACAGAGCCCTTTGTTATCATTACATTTTCTGTTTCTCTCTCTTTCCCTCCCTCTTTCTCTATCTCTTCAACGGGAGAGATTCATTAAAGACGGGAATGAGGGTTGAGGGGTATAAAAGGCTCAGAGAGCTGAGGCAGATGCATGGTCACGGCGTAGGCTAGAAAATTAAAACCGCTAGCTCCAGAGATTTACGACTCTCAACTCCAATGACGCGTGTTTAACTTCTCAAACCAGTCCGAGAAAGGAAATTTAATTCATCATCCGGTTTGCGTTTATCTGACCGGGGGATTTCTCAATTTTGTATAACTTTTATCTAAGAACCGTTACTAGGGGGGAGGGGGGATGAGAATGTAAACAGGAAAGTGTTTTGTGATCGAGATGCGGGGAAATTGGCATAATTAGTTTTTCCCCGGAATTCGTGATGAGGGGCCAGGGTAATTAATGCGTTTCTTGAAGAAATTTCCGTTTCACTCTTGAAGAGACGTTTGTCTCTTTTTAATTAGGCCTTCTTTTATGCGAGGCGGAAATAAACGATACTTCCTGTTCTATTAGAACGGAAATTTTATTTTTAAATCCTTCCTCTAAAATTAGTAACACCTTGTGTGTTCCGTTGTTGATAATTTAATCGCAATTGCATTTCCCGTGATTTATTCTCTTGATTGTTTTCTTGGATATATTTTGGTTAAAAATATTTATTAAAGTTTTTGGGATTTTATAGCCTTATGTTAGTAGACAGCCAAAAAAGAACAGATCTTGCAACACATTTGCAAGATTATTTTCTCATTGGATATATTATATGGTAGACTGCCATAAGCTTTGTAGAAATCAGTCCTCAATCACTTACGAAATTTATTTTTAATGGAAGTTTATGATTGACATATTTACTTTTCGATCGTATCCTTTTTAAATATTGTCCTAGGTCGCCTGAAAAAATCTATGATATAGTGATACCTCAGTATATATTAAGGGTGCTTAGTCGAATCATTTTTTTCGGACAAACTCTCTATACTATTCTTTTTCTTCTAGTTAATCTTTTAGCAATTTTAAACAATGCAGTTTCTCAGCTTCATTTCTAATGATTTAAGCCGTCTAATTTTACAATTTTATTTATTTACATATTTGTACATGTTGAGATTTTCTGTTTTGTGCAGTTTATTCTTGCGTATCATTAACTAATTTTATGAAAGCTTCTGAGTTAAATATGATACAAAAAAGGACAAAAACTATCCTGTAGCGGCTACTAAGCTTACGTTGCTCGACTTCAACTAGCCTCTCCCGAGTTCCTAATAAATGAATCACGAAATCAAATAAATTAACTTTGTCGTCGCCATAACGTTTATCCCAAACCGCAATTGCTATTCCCCAACGGTTACTTAGCGTCAGATCCTCGATCTCCAAATGAAATGGGACGCCGTGTGATTGCCCCGTGATGATGACAGCGGACCATTAATTAATTTTCGCCTCTCTTCGCCCGTCCCCGTTTTTATTTTATTCGCGAAGGCGATTACGGAGAGCCACCGACATTGTCACAACCCCCGTTGCCTCTCCTCCTCAAAACATTCCATCAATCACTGTCACGGTCTTTATCGGAATGGAAGATCGGCCATTCGCTCTCCTCCCCGAAATAAAAAAGTGAAGAGGCCCCATACGTTTTATTACGCCCTCGTTCCTTGAGGGACCCGTGAAATCCGGCTTCCGTTCGTCGAACCTACGTACCGTACAGAAGAAGGATGCGCTTAAAGAAGATTCGAAGCAATTTGTCTGAGGAAGGAGAGGCCGTTTTAAAGATTCCCATCTGCTTAAACGTCCTTCCATTCTCTTACGTATCGTAATGCGCGCGGGACATCTTTTCGATCTTTTTTTGTTTCCGGGAGAAGGATCGGGAACACGGGACGCAAATTTGAAGGGATAATCGCTCGAATCTGTTCTCGAGGCGACGCGCGAAGGTTTAACGAAGTGGAAGAGAGAGGATTTTTTCTTTTTTCTTCTTAGGGCTCGATTTTTCAATCTCAACGAAGCGACTACTTGCGTCCCCTTTCAGTCTTGAACGGAATTAGGGGGAGCGGGAGGGTGGTTCGAAAGTCCATCCCGGAAAGGAAGGCCCATTTTTCGATCCGTTAAGTATCATAATGGGGCTCCCGATGAATGGCGATCGGGCGCGCGATTGATGGTTCTGGTCTCTCTTTCTCTTCTTATTCTTCCTCCTCTCCGTGTCGTTCCGCGCCCGGCCGATTGGGGATGCTCGCGTCGCCTTGCGGGAGAAAGGATGAAATGCGGCGGGAGAAAGGGAGGATGAAATCCGGCGGTTGAAACATGGCGCCACTTTCGAAATCTATTCGAGATCCGTAAAAGTGGAATGGACGTACGTCGACTGTTTGTTCGTTGTCTCGTCTCCGCTTTTTTTATTTATCCTTTTCCTCCGTCTGCTACCCTCTCCCCTCAGTGAGGGAAAATCAACGATGCGTGGGACGAAAACTAACCAGAAGTAGCTCCTTTGTCTCTTCTTGTAGCCTTCATGTTTGTAGGGTCGACTAATCTCTTTTTTATTCTCTCTTTCTCTCTCATTTAGTATTTCGTCGCTTTTATGAATCAATCTCCATTTAATAGAATAAAATGAACGCGGTGGACATTTTGTTTTGTTCCACATATCCAATTCAGCGGCGGGGAGCAGCTATAAAATATTATCATTGTTCAACGCGATACTCCAGGGTAGGGATACGATATCGAAACGAAAGTATCGATACCGTAATCATATGATGTATCGAATGAAAAGTATCGATGCCACAAAAGTATCGGGCCGAAAGTACCGATGTCACTAAAAAATCGAAAGAAAAGAATCGAGTACAAAAGTACTTGGTATCGAAAGGAAATTACCGATGTGAGTAAAGTATCGATACTTTTTTCGTATCTAAGGATACGAAATCGAAACGAAAGTATCGATACCTTACTCATATGTTATGTCGAATGAAAAGTATCGATACCACAAAAGTATCGGACCGAAAGTACCGATATCACTAGAAAATCGAAAGAAAAGAATCGAGTACAAAAGTACTTGGTATCGAAAGGAAATTACCGATATGAGTAAAGTATCGATACTTTTTTCGTATCCCTACTCCAGGGTCTTTTCGATTGTAAGAGTATTTATTCAAGATTGAATTGATTAACTACGTAAAAATAACTTTGGTTTCGACTACCCCCGGTGATGAGTTGATTTGGAAGCTACTGGTTCATGTTTTTGCAGGTAGGTTGCACAGGCTGATACTTTTTAAACTCTAAAAATTGTTGAGTTAAATTTTATTTATTTTTATTTTATTCGTGCTACTTTCGTCCTTGAAGGTAAGCCAAGTAACGAAAATTCAAACTCCAGTCGTCTTAATACAATTCACAGAAAATGTCACGAAATTATAAATTCTATTGGGAATAAAGAGAAATTTTTTGGCTTAATGTTATAAATACGTGATACGAATCTTACGCCAACCGGATGGAGTATCTAGCTCTATCTATTCGAATTATCTATCACTTCATAATCCTCCTTTTAATAAGATTCTAATTCCATTCACAAAGTATTCGTCCGCAGTAAATCAACAAATCATGGCTCAAAAAAGTAAGCTTTTACATTTCACATATAAAGGAATTGTTGTGAACTGATGCGGGTAAGGTAAAAAAACGTTTTATGACTACGGGATTTGCCTACATAATAAAGTGACGTCCTTGGTTTTTCCTAATTAACACTTTCGTTAAATATTATATCTTATGTTTTTTAATTGTTTCCCCGAGCGTCAAAGGTTAATTTGGCATGGTCGCCATTAATCGCTAGCGAGAGAGAGAACCGGTGACGTAATTAGGGTAACGCACTCGCGATCATTTGCAGAGCAGAAGGAACAAAATGAATCGCTTCTCGTTCGTAAATAAAAATGAAAAGATATGGAGAAAAAAGACGATGGTAGCATCCCCACGGTCGCCCGCCCTTGGTTGCGTATCCAGCTGCGCCAAATGGTGCCGGCGTAAAAGGACCATGTATCACTGGAACATCAGCCGTCGGAGATTTCGAAAAGTAAAATAATTACTCTGCCTGACCCTTAATTTATAATTAGAAGACTCCTTTTTGAAAATAATTGACGGTCGGTCCACGTTCGTGTAGATTTGGTACGAAAACTAGTTAATAACTCAATACTTTCCAGCTAATAGAGGAAGCAAAGTATTTTATTCCTAGAATGACGTGCGGCTAGAGAAATAGGAAGGACATTTTGCTGATAGGGTTACATCTCCATGTCCAACTATAAACTCAGTAAAGAACTACATTGTTTATTATTGGTCAGCTAAATGAAACTATGTCACTAGACTGAATGATCTGCTCACAAGCATAAAAATTGAAATCAAATAACACGAGAAAAGTCTATCTTTGTTAGGCAATGTTTTTATTGAAGCCCCTTAGTAGTATAATACTTATGGTATCATATTCGCTTTTATGTATTTCACTTTCTTTGGATTGATATTTTATTTCTAATTCGTTTTAGCTGAAGTGATAGTTAAAAAGAAAATCTAGATATTTCAAAAATCCTGCTTTTAATTTCCATAAAATTTACTCAAATAATTTATCGTAGAAGTTGAAGTAATATGATCTCTAAGGAAATAAATAAAATCTAATACTAAATAATAATTTAGCTTTTATTTTTCTTGTGCTTCGAGCGATAATAATTATGATGTTTGAAAACGTAACAGCAAAACAAAGACATCAAGAGTCCGTAAAAAACGTTACTCTTTAATGGAAAATTAAAATAGTGAATAATGCGATCGAGATCACCCTACCGTATAGGCCTGCTAGGAAATTGCCTAAGACGCCATATGGTTATGGGCGCCTCTTATATAGTATTTTAATATAGATTTTTTGATCTTAAATATTTTATGATACACAAAATACTAAATAAAATTGATTGTTACAGTCAGAATCGAAATAAATTTTGTGTAAATTTTACAAGCGTTTTTTCGAAGGACATCATTTAGACCTCTCGCCTTAGGCTCCAGAATACCTTGAGCCGGCCTCGAATGCGATCGTCCTGCTGAAATTCGCGCCTTGACTAGTTCGTCGACCTTTGAAATTCGCCGCGAAATTCCGACGCGGTCCCTTTAAAACGGCTCGTCCCTTAATATTTCGTACAATGGTATCGCATTCTCAGACCGGCGGCTAAACATCCATGGAAACGGAGAAGGAGAAGATGAATCCCTCGCGCACTCACACACACACGCACACATGGGAATGTGGGGGGATATAAATACCGCGATGTCGCAACTTCTCGCCACACCGATCTGACCGTATGTACTTGTGAAATTCTGCGCGCTTAGTTCCGAGATGATAAATGGAAGAATTGAAGCGGTTGTGCGACCAGAAAAAGCCTGCGATATTGTTAATAACGGCGATTTATTTATTTTTTTAAGTACATTTCTTTAGCAGAGGAAACGCATTACGCAAATTAATTTGGTATCCTTAACCTTATGCATCCCTAACAACGGTATACGAAACTTAATCAGTGTATTTCCTGAATAGGCATTTGTAGTTACAACTTCCAAAATACCTACAAAACGCATACATGTATTAATTAATATTTACAAACATATGACATTCATTCGATAATTATATAGATATCTCCAATTCCAAATATTTTCTATCACTCATGTTGCCTAATAAATCAGCAATCGGATTCCGGCCATGAGTTCAATTTTTCCTGAGTTTAGTTAATTCCTGCTCATGTACGCCATCACTTAAAAGCTTTCACAATTCTCCTCCCCTTATGGATTAAGCGCTCTTTTCGCCTGTCCATGGATTGAAAAGTTTTCCACCGTTTTCTTGGTCTACCTTGATTTAGACTTTAGCCGCATACGCCACAACTTCTTTATGGATTCCTCCATGATCTATCCGGTCCAGGTGTTCTTTCAATTACGTAATTCATATATTTTAATTCATACCAGCGGCAAGAGTCACTTGGAGCTCCAAGTCGGGTATTTCAGATTTAAATTTAACTTTGCTCTACTCATGAAGCTGATATAAAAGCATGTGGATTATTATTTCTGTTTACTGAAAAATACGTGGAGTTTGAGTCCTTGCTAATTTAGCCCGTAATTATTTTTGCATAATTTTGGACCCCCCTACCGTGTGAGTCACCGGGTGGTCGCACCATTTGCCCATTATAATTTTATTTTATTCTTTGTTACTTTCTTCTTATTTGCGATTGACAATTGGTTAGATGGAAGAAGAGATTGCTTAATCTCAACCTCGCCCAAATAAAGACGGATGCCTATCTATCCATCCCTATGGCCGTCACCGTTCACACATATAGATGTTCGTATGGGGTGTGGTTAATTTAAAGTAGAATATCCGAAGAACGCAAAAAAATAAATCAAAATCGCATCAACTTTTTCACTTAGGACCTCTTCGGTTTCGGGAAGCAATGAATTAGTTTCCAAACTACGGCAAGATCATCGGGAGCTTCGTTAAAAATATGTTTGTAAGAGCGGTCTTGCATCATTTCCTAATTTTACACGAGAGTAGCCACTTAGGAAGAGGAAGCGCACGAAGGAGTTCCCATTCCGCTCACACGCTTTAGATAGATCTCCTCAAAGTTCAACACGCGCCCAAGGCTGTTGTTGCGAACGCCTCGGAAAGCGCGGATTGATACGCGGAGTTATTTTTGTCAGTGCCTTCCCCGTATCAAAACCGACTTTCCGCTTGGCGTGCTCTTCCCTTCCGCGGTTTCCTGCGGAAAAAATAATAGGTTTCTTCTTCTCGAGCCGACTGAAATGCTTCCCATTTAAAAGGACGAGAAAGGAATTTGTTTGCGAAATAAATTGCCGGGGAAAAATATGGCGGGCCAAAATTTTCGCGCTAAACAGATATTTCCTCCGGACGATGAAAGGAAACGTTCTCCTTTTTTTGCATTGATCGAGGGAGAGATAAACGCGAGACTTTTTTTTGCACGAATTGCGATGCAATTTTTTTTTGCTAAACAGTTTGCAAAATTTAATCATGCTAGAAATGTTAGGTCACTCTAATCATGTTATGCTGGTTGTTACAAAAGTCCTCCAAGTGTTAAGATTGAGTAGCTAAAATGAATCGGTTGCGATTAGGTGCGTATTTTATGGTGGTACCCAGGGCCGGCTTCAGACATTTCGCCGCCCTGAGGCGGGAAACCTTTGGCCGCCCCCTCCTCCCATCATGTTCCGTGGGTCTCCGATGATCAAGAATTTTACTACATCATTAAAATCTAAAATTATCACACAATCGTGCCATTATTTATTTTACTTAATTTATAAGAGATATGTTATCTACATATATTGGATCTCCGTTTATCGTTTTATTTCTTTTCCGTAGCCGAACGTACTGTGTTAAAGAGTCACAAAGGGTGCATTGCGTGCGTTTCCCTCGGTTTTATCTTTTATCCCTCCAGTTTGCAAATGTGTCTCTTTGAGCAGGGTTGCCGCCCCTGCTGTAAGACCAAACTTGACAAGAGGGAACGGCGTCAGTGTGAGGCATGAGGCCGCCCCCTCGACCCTGCGCCCTGAGGTGATTGCCTCACTTGCTTACTGTCTGAAGCCGGCCCTGGTGATACCCACTTTTTTAAAGGCGAAAATGTTTTACCAGATTTCGTATTAAATAGTAAGTAGACTGCGTCTTTAATTCTTGCTGTTCGATCTTAACAAATTAGGGTATAGGAGCATTTAGGACACCCCGAATATATAATAGATGCAAAATCATCATTGGAATCATCAATTAATTCTTTTATATACTTAAAAATATGAACTAAGATTCATGTATGTGTTTACAGAAACAGTGGAATTAATCAGAAGAGGCACTGAAATTGGCAGATCACGTTAGCTTAAAAGTGGTATCAAGTCGCTTTTACGTAAAAAGCTATATGTGTATCCACATTTGTTATCAGAGAGAACAATAGCGTATCAGAAATATCAAGTTGACTAAAAATATCCCAGAAAACGAAAAAGCGCGATAATACACATAAAAAACATTCCTTTTCCGACGTTGCCGGAAAATCAAAGCCGATGCGCCGAAAAAACTGCAGAACGTGGCATTTCTGAGCCCCATTGACATAAAACCCGCGTATCTCATATTAAGCGGAAAAGAGCGCAGTGATCATGCTAATAAAAAAAGCTCTAGGCCTCTAATCCTTTGGCAAGTGGCCACGTCCGAATGCTTTTTAGTTCCAAAATTTCCCGTCATCAATCACGTCCATTGGGACAGACAGCGGGATGAACGGCATGAGAAGCTCATATCTTGAGTATCAACTGGCGAAACCTTTTCATCCCTTAATGACCTTTTTCGGCGTGGTTGCGTTGGCGTGCGTGTGTGTTCGTGCTAGAGAGAGAGAGAGAGAGAGAGAGAGAGAATTGGCAGGAAATAAAAATGTTCTCGCGGAGTCATTATGTCAGACGAGTGTTGTGAGCGAGCCTTCACACCTTCGAGATAAGCGTTCAACCTTTTCGTCCATTTACTGAGATAAATAGCCGCTATCTCTCCTCGGTCAGATATCGCAAGTGGTTCGAGGATGTCGGTTCTCTCCTCTTTTTCTCTCGCCCAGTCGATCGCTTCAATGATGGATATATTTCGAAGATCCTTCCGTAAAGTCGAAATATTTACCATTCCCGCGGGAGTTTACGGGATAATTCCCGGCCCATCGACTTTGGCGTGAGTGTTTCATTGTTTTTTTGTTTTTACCCGCATCCGCGTTTCCCGGCGTGTTTGCGAACGTATCTCGACGGGAAGAGAATATAGGTTTTCGTCTGATGGGAGCGCGTGTCTTACCAAGTTTTCGGCACGCTCGGTCGGTTACGGTGGAGGTTTTTGTTTAGGCAACTGAGTCCGCGTGACTAGGAACACATTATGAGCCTATTCTTTCCGATCGAGGCCTTTCCCGTTTTATCTGGTTCTCTTCCGCTGAAGAATCAAGAGTTGTTTGTCGTCCGTAACGTCCCCGAAAATGTTTTGAAATAGTCCTCGCGCGATAATACGGCGCTTTGAAGTTCTTCTTATTTGCTCTTCGCTAACAATCGGAGTTTGTCGAAACCGTTTTATAATCAGATCCACGCTTAAAAAGATATAAAAGAGTGTATATAATCAAGTATGTGTTCCGGAAATAATTTAAGACCCTTGGCTGTGGTATTTTTTATGTTTCGTGTATCCTTGACACATATTCTAACGGCTTTGCGAATATATACATATATTATAAAGAAAGGAAACAACTTCTATGCCGTCATTTTAATTACGGCCTAAGAGTTGTTTCCTTTATTTTATACTAGCTGGAACGCCCGGCTTCGCTGATTATTTATTAACTGTGGTCATCCTGCTCTTAAGCTCCGCTTTAAAAATCTTGATTTCGTTATGGTATTTTTTTAAAATTACATATAAATATAATAGCAGTACTCGGCGCTGCTTCCAGGCAAAGCTTGTATACTTAACTTTTTAGTGATTAATTTTATTGCAAATTCAGTTTACTTAATTTTTCTTAATTTCTTTTTAAAAATTACAATAAGAATAGAAATGTAATTAAAACTTGAATGAATTTGAGTTTTTTCTATGCATGCTTAAGTTATTTCATTTGCAAGTCATTATTATTGACGTAGGTAGCAACTCCAAGCATAATGCAAGTTAACCTGAATATATTAACTAATGATAATATCATTCTACCTATTCTTGTAAGGAAATGAATCTTATTTCATCACGAAATTTGAATTGCATGTAAATAAGCATAATAAATGTATAATATGGTAATTTTACTTACCGAAATGGTAATATTCTAGCATCAATGACGATTACATTGCTTTTCTACGTATTCTTGTAAAGGAAATTAATCTTATTTCATCACAAAATTCGAATCGCACGTCAATTAGCATAATAAATGTATAATATAATTCTTTTACTTACCAAAAAGGAAATATTCTATCATTAATAACTATTACGTTGCTTTTCATATATATTTACACGTTATGTACCTGTTGCTACGATGATGACAAATAAAGCGGGAAGGGAATAACAATAATAATAATAATCTTTTGTCTATTTTGAAGGCTTAACAACTGCAATTAAAATTTTAAATTACCTTTTTAAGGCTGTATTCTCTAGAGAAAGGATTAAAAAGTAGTGCATTCGTTAATTTCTAACAGCATGATTCTGTATTAAAAATTTGGTGAATATACGTGATGCCGTTCTTGAGTTTTTATCGAACAAACATACAGACAAACATAGTCTTGAAAATATATAAGAGGTTCGCCGTAGTCTCCACTCATTATTAATACATACATATATGCAGACGACGTATGTACAATTTACTTTTTGGAAAGTACGTTAAACATGACGAGCACTGCATGTTATCATTAAGGAGGTAAGAAAAAGTATTATTAAGCATAAAAATTATTTCAATTTGCATTAATGGTCTTTGATTTAAGGTTTACTCCAGAAATCGATCGACGCTTTGTTACGTCGAAATTTTCCGTTTACTTTCATCATCAGTTCTTTGAACTTTACAAGGCAGCGCGATAATTTCATCCTCTTGTGGGCAATCATGCCGTTCGGCACGAAACAACCTGCGACATTACACTATCATCTACGTCAATGCCTCGGAATAAAAAATTATTGTGTCACATATTCTTGAAGAAGCTACCGGTAAGATCGTTTTTTCACGCTGAATAATATATAAAAACTATATTAATAGCATTAATGATTACATCATCTAGCGAACGCTACGGGGTCGATTTAGTAATCAAGCAAAACGATGTCAGTGGTTACCAAGAATTCGGCAGCAATAAGTTAATACTTTCAATCCGATTCATTTCAGCTCAAGCGGTTGCCAAGACAACTCTCCCGACAGTTACGAACCGCTAGTTCAATATACCCGTGGGATCCCTTGGTCGAAAACGAGAGGTCACACGCTGGACCATTCCAAGGTCCCGCGACGCTTCCTATTCGAACAGGTCTCAGATCACGCAACACTCAAATCCCAAGCAGCTGGCGGAAGGCTAATAGAAACACGCAGTTTCCTCTAAGCCCTAAAGGCATGCTTTCTCCTTTTCTCCGCCTAAAGTGACAGGTTTTATTTTATACCATTTAAATGCCACACCTAATTAACAAATATTACGATACCTCAATTAATTTAAGGGAATTCACCCTTCTTTATTAATCGGATAGAATTCCGTCATTAGTGAAGACCCACCACAAGACATGAAAATCTAACAATTTCTGGGAAATATTTTTTACTTTATCCGCACATTTTTAAGTAAGGCAGTTAATGAGCCACTATTTCGAACATCATGTACTAATTTTCCTCTCCATACGAAGTAGTTTATTAAAATTGCTTATAACGAAATTTAATTCCCAATAGGCAAACATTATACAGGGTGTTCCAAGAGTCCTTTTTTCGCATATTAAAATATACTGCAGTGGTGAGCAACCTACAACTCTCAAATTCATACCATATACATTCAAATTACGACAATAAAACACTTGATATTGAAATGATATTGAAATCTAATTTAGACTTGATTTTTCGCTGGTATGATACCTCAGACTCGACAGTTAACGTCTGATTCAAAGTTTAATCTGATACGCCGAAGCATTGGCGACTTGCAATGCGGCCCGCCGAGGAATTCGCAACCGCCAATGCAGCCCGCCACGTAGAATAAGATGCCCACCACTGGTATACAGTATTTTCTAAACAGTTCTAATAGTAAATTTGCCAAAATTTACGGAGGCGGCCGCTTAACCAGATGGCCAGCCTTCGACGCATAGTGGTTAATAATGGCAAAAAATCTGATGTGGCCACCACATGACTTTCTCCAAATCTGTAATATTTCTAAAAATTTCAAATAGGTCACATAATTGATGAAATAAAGTGATCCGAAGATCCTATGCAGACAGGCATAAGCTGTAAAGTTGGGAATAATTTTGAAACGAGAAAAAAGTCTGCTATGACCGGGAATTGTACCCGGGTCTTCCACTTGCCGAGCGGATATTCTACCACTATCGTAGGAGTTCATTTTTTTCTCGTTTCTGAACGCGGATATTTTCTTGGTTGGGACGGAACTAGTCAAGCTAGTATTAAACTGCCCCAACGGATGTCCTCGAAGAGCAAGTGACCCGGGTTCGATTCCCGGTCATAGCAGACTTTTTTCTCGTTTCAAAATTATTCCCAGGTTACATAATAATAAATATTTTAAGAAACCGAGAAAATTTTAGACTTTACAAAGAACAGAAAAAAACTCAAATCTTAGCCTTCTGATATTGGATATAGCCACAAAGCTCCAACAACTAAGAAAAGAAAAAGGAGCGTTACTAAGACGTAACTAAGCGTCAGTTCTTAACAATAGCCGTCGGTAGGTGGCGTGGTGGCGACAGCGAAAAATATGATATAGCTCTTAAACAATGAATTATATGGGAAAATGTTTCAAACAAAGTTTGTAGAAAATTAAATTTCCTGCAACTTTTATTCCAATACATTTCTACATTTATCAAATATTAAAGCAAATGTTTCAAAATAACGGATAAGTGACAAGAGTAAACACCTACTTCCGATCGATCTATTTATACCAAAAACTAATCAATTCTTGTGACTTTTATAAAAATGTTAAATATAAAATTTCGCATTGATCTAATTAATAGTTTTTGAGTTAGAGCACCCACAAAAAGCTATATCACACAGACATCATCGAGAAAATGGTCAAAACGTGTTCAGGGGACCTAAACGTTTATTTCCGTGGAAATCTCGGAGTCGATTTTTTTCATGAAAACAATACTCTCCCCTACATTACGTATGTAGAAAGTAAAAAAGCAATGGTCAATTTTCCAAATCCCGATTTGAATTGACAGGGAAGACATTTCGCTAAAATCCGCGCACAGGACATTTTCGAAATCGGAATCTACTTCCTCTTCCTCCGCTCCGTCTTGTTTCCTCCCACTGAGAGAAGGATTGAGAGGCCTTGTCGTCCGTCCCGGAGGTGAGTGACTGATTAGTCCATTTTCAGCGAATTATTTTCACTTCTTGGGCCCATTGGTTTTCAAGAGAGAGTTTCTGCGTGAACACAATTCGCTTGAGAATAAGGGAGGGCCGTTCTAGAGTCCAGGAAATCGACAAGCATTTTTTCCATTCCCGAGATTCGTGCTCGGGAGGCCCAAAGAGGCGTGCGCGGCCAAGGGAGTGGAGATCGGAGACGCGAAACTAAATCACGCCTTCCCGGAAAAGGACCGGGTCCACGGAACAGGACACGGTGATTTTCCAAATGAGAATGAACCTTATTTAAAAGTCCTATCAGTTTTCCATCTCTATCTTCTTCTCTGTCTCTTCCCCTCTCTCCATCTCCCTCCCTCTGTCTCCGTCTCTCTCTTCCTCGCTCCCTTCCTCTCTCCCTTCCTCTCTCCCTTCCTCTCTCTTCTCTTTTCCCCTGTCTCTTTCTCTCTTCCCCTCCCCGACTCTACATCTCTCTCCTACTCTCCATCTCTCTCATCTCTGTCTCTTTCCGTCTCTCTCCCCCTCTCGCTCTCTCCGTCTCCCTCTATCTTCCTCTCTCTCCTTTTATCCACTTCTCTCTCTCTCGCTCCATTAATCTCTCCATCTCTTTCTCCCTGTCCCTCTCTCTCTCCCTGTCCCCCTCTCTCTCTCTCTCTCCCTGTCCCTCTCTCTCTCCCTCTCCCCCTCACTCTCCCTCTCTCCCCTTCTCCCTCTCTCTCTCTCCGACCATCTGTTGCTTCTCTGTAGCGATTCGCTACACTTCCTAGTATCTTTTCGCTTCATTAACTCATCACTATTCGCTGTTCTCTTCTCGGTATCGTTCGAGATAGTATCTTTCTTGCCTATGTCCTGCCCTCTTGCTTTTTCTATCGCTTCCTCGTAAATCTCGGTTGTTTTTCATTGCCCTGCATTGGTATGTTGTTTGGCGTGTGCTGGCTTCCTGTGTTAGGGTCGCGGGTTCTAATCCTGCAGTAGGCACGGTCTTATTTGCTGGTCGCGTTTATAGTTGAGAAGTTCATTTTAAGAGTGCCCGAAGTCCTTTCAAAGCGCTACTGAAAATTGAAATAATAAAATAATAATTCCGAAGAAGAGTGACCTTATTTCGTAGATAATTGCTCGGTTGCTCTCTGATACATTTTTTTTAACTTCCTGTTTTATAGATTTTGATTATTACCAATTCATCTCTTTTGAAAAGTCACTTCTGAAGCTGAATCTTAATTGTTTCAATTTTATCTTATTATAGAATGAATTATTTACGATAAAATTCTGTTGTGCTGCTGCTTTAGAAAACTAGTTTTCCTTTAGATAATCCTAGAAAAGAATTCCATTGTACTTTAATAAATGATGAGCATATTCGTATACATAATTTATTCCATCAACAATAATTTTCAAACCAAAGTAACAGTGGTGTGAATCCACTATTAGCTCCAATTATTCTTGTTGTTTTTACGTTTAATGTAAATGCACATCGCGTTCACAACTCGAGTAGAGATTTTTAATTTTTCAAGTTCAAGTGACTTTTATGCGCCTAGGCTTAAAACATTAACGCTAGTCAAATTATTTTTGGACTACTGCTCTATTTACAAACTTCTTAATTTCATGAAACCGTCCATGTAATAAGGAAACAATAGGAAGAAATAAAGTCATATCATTTTCTATTAGGGTAGATTAGCAAAGAAATCACTTGTTATATTAATAATCCAAAAATCTAATAGCCGTCTCAGAAATGTTGTAAATGCTCTCAAAATGACCCTGTATTCTGCCCAGTTATCTGTGCGGTTCCTGTTTTTCACAGTAAGTATTATATATCGATGTTTCTTACATAGGAGGATATTACATATAGGAGGATACTAATGTTTAGGCACTTCCAGATGAGCTGGATATTCGAAATTTTTTTCTTAGGTAGGATTTGTTGCAAAACCGACTATAAAAAACGAAAATTTTGAAAAAGTGCAGCAATGCGGACGCTAAAAATTCGCAATTGTTTAAACAAATTTTCAAGGTGTATGTATTTCCGCATGTGCTACGGAGTTGAAATTTTTTTAATAAGTAGAATTTGTAAAAAAACGAAATAGAGATTATAGAAATTTTGATATTTTAATTTGTTTGGCAGTTCAAAATTCTTAAAGTTTAAACAAATAGATAACTGTTTAGACATTACGGGATGAGCTAGGAAGCTGAAATTTTCAAGTTTTGTACAGAGTAGTGTATTTGCACAAATAAATATTTGAATCTTTCCATAAACATATTACGGCGGCTGTTAAAAATGTTTAAAATCTAAACAATTGGAAAAATATCATTTCACTTCTAGAAGTACTACAACTTTAAAATTTGGCAGAAATATGTAGCATTAGTACCCTATAATGGAGAAAGTATAAAATTCTTAAAATTGCAAAGTTTTGGGATTGTTTTAATCTATTATTTTTACATAAGGGAAAAACGAAAATCGTTCCGGAGGTGAAATATTTAGAATTAAAAAAATATTTGTAATGACGAAATATGAAAAATGAATGTTTTTTTTATGTTGAGATGATATGCTTGCAGAATGCAAGCACCAACTACTAGTAGTATATATTTTTGTGTGGCAAAAATTAGCCGTGATTTGACATCGGCTTCCCAATGATATCTTCCGTCGAAACTATTTTTATTGCGTTTTTTCTATCAACATATCCAATATAGGCCGACATCTCCAGATATTCGCAGATAAGAACGAGTAAGACACCGAAATCTTATCCCGCGGAATGGTGAGAAAATGTTCATCGAAACTCCACTGAGATTATTTTAATCGGAGAGCTTCCTAATTTTCAACCAATTGAAATATTCTCAATTTCTTAGCATTTTAAAATTTATTTTTCCTCATCTCATAATTTCTGCATCGTGCTGAGACAGAGAAATCAGTTGTACGAATAAAATTCGCACCTCTATGTGTCAGCTGTCAGAATTTTATAACATGGGTAGGAATGATGATCGAAATAACTGCTATAACTATAAAACGGCATTGAAAACTAAATGTGCGCTTCTGATGCAAAGCATTCCTCCTCCACCGATTATAAAATTCGTTCTTATATTCTTCTGAAAATCTTTATATATATATATATATATATATATATATATATATATATATATATATATATATATATATATATATATATATATTACCATTACAGATAGGATGAAAAACGATGAAGTCCTACGAAGAATAAGAGAGAAGCGAATGATTATACAGAATATCAGAAAGAGGAAGGCAAACTGGGTTGGACATTAACTGAGGAGAGAGAGTATGATTAAAGATGTGTTAGAAGGAAAACTAGATGGGAAAATGGAAACAGGTAGGAAAAGGTTTCAGCTGATAGACGATTTGAAAGGGAAAGAGAGTTATCAAGATATGAAGAGGACAGCGGAAAATAGGAGTATATGGAGAACCAGGTTTAACTATGAATAATCACGGACCTGTCTACGGACAGACTACCTATGATGATGATGATATTACCATTACAATAACTATGATTTTCCATGGCTTTTTTATTATTGCCAATAAATTTTCTTTACCTTAATTTCTATTTCTTCCTAATTAAGAGCGGCTTTAGGTTTCTAACACTCGTCCTGTCTCCGTAATTAGTAGCGGAAAGTTATCTTGCAAAACAGAATCTCGTGAAATTTTCAGAAGGTGGCAGTTTACAGGCGTCGTAAATGATGATCTTGGTTGCACTGAGGCAAAAACCAACCCGTGTCGTCCTTCACACTGAAAATCAGTGAACTCATCTAGAGCCATTAAGTTTCATCATTTGTGTACCTCAGTTAATCTTACCTCAATGCAATGGAAAGATCAGGTAGCAATGGGAGTGGTAGAAACCGTGATATCATTCAATTTGGAGCAAGTAGCGACGGAGAAAAAGGTCCTTCGCTACACTCCGAACTCGACGAAGCGTTTCCTTAGCGAAGAATGCGACACGAGAGAAATTTTCCTGAGAAAATGATGTGACAACGGCAGATATCGGCGAAGACCTATCGTGAAATTCCATTACGGAAAAATAAATCGGGAGTAAAACGTTCCAATGATTTTTTTATTTCATTTCTTATCATATTATATATATATATATATATATATATATATATATATATATATATATATATATGCGATTCTATATATGTGGAGCGACGGTTCGTGACCGTCCAAAAAGGTCTTCCTCTCGATTAAATCAGCTGTCGCGACTGAATAATGGGAATTCCTCTTGTCACTTGCAAGAAAAGCGACTATTTTGATGCACACATCATCTTTGACCGTATCATTATAAAATAGTTACATACGCTGTGTGGTTGAATTTAAATAACTCTCACATACGCAAACGCATATACAGGGTGTCCCGCGAAACGTGTGCATAACTTCTGTTGGTGATTCCTTGGCTTATTCTGCGCGAAAATGTCTATAACAGCATGGGTCGAAATCTTAACCGTTGCAGAACTAAGAGCACTTGAAGTTCGAGTTTCGATTATTGTTTGGTGAAAAACTTACGTAATGTACATCGCACAAAGAAATTATTTACACATCCGGACGTAGATTAAAGAGACGCATCTTTCTGTATACGGAAATGTGAGTTGCAAACAATATCACCAACAGAAATTATGCACACGTTTCGCGGGGCACCCTTTATATTGCTACTCGCACACATGAGCCCCATAAGGATCCTCCAGAATTGTCTAAACCAGGGGTCAGCAACCTTTTCTGCATGGCTGTCCACATTTGCAGATGTGAATGTTTCGGAGGGCCTCATTGGGAGCCAAGAATACCTCTGCGGGCCGGATGAGCGAATAAATCAGAAGTTTTCTAGAGATTCTGTGATTTCATATGAACTAAATCAAGTCTACGTAATTAACTAGCGTTAAAACTTCACCAGAAATGGCTTTGAGACCATAATTTCACTCAAAAAATATAAAATTGCCTATGAGAAATTTTTCTGATCACTTTTTAGTATAGCATTGCGGACCGCATAAAGCGTTCTCGAGGGCCGCACGTGGCCCGCGGGCCGTAGGTTGCCGACCCCTGGTCTAAACCAATAAACGGCACAATATGCATTGCACAAACTTTCTTATATGCATATAAACGTTTGATCTCACTGCACTTTTTGCCCTGAAATTAACACTCCCCTCGGACGCGTGCGCTGAGCGTCTTGTACAGAAATAATGCCACTGGATGATATATAGTAACCTTTCTGGGACATATGTCTTAGTTATTATTATTTGTGACATCAGGCTGTACGTTTGGATGCATTTTAAACGAAATCCTTAGAGCCATTTTTGAGTAAATCGAATTTTGTTTAAAAATTTCCTAGAATAAAGTACCCTTAATTGTTGTGCAACATCATTTATCTCATCAGAATGTCTTTTATGAATGATATTATCCACAAATATGAGATATCATTCGATTTAGTTTAACCGTAAGACTGTAGTAAGAGTTTGAATGGATCGCGGCAGAGGCGTGACGTCGTAAGGTTACGTAAGGTAGCTTAGCGTACATTGTAATGTCACTGGACGGCATATAGAGTGTTCAAGATATATGTGGCTTACGTAGTATTATTTATGACATCTGGATCTACAATTGGTATGATTTTAATTAAATTCTCTGTAGCCATTTTTGAGTAAATAAAATTTTTCAAAATATCGCCAAGAATAAACTATCCTTAATTTTCGCGTAATATCATTTTTATGAGAAATGGGTCCGCAAAAGATGATATATTGCACAAATACGAAATATCATTCGATTTCATGTACGCGTTTTGGCCCTAGATCGGCGAACAGACCGACAGACAGACGGCATGGCGAAAACCACTTTTATGGACTCGGGGACACCTAAAACGTGTATTTCCATCAAAATCTCGAAATCGATTTTTTTCACGATAACAATACTTACCCAATATACAACGTATATGAGAAAGTAAAAATAGCCATCCCCCGGAACGTCGTCAGTCTCGCCACGCGATGTGATTTTTTTGTCACGCTAATGGTTTGAAAAATGTACATAATTCGTCATACCTCGACTATATTGTTATACTTTTCAGTAGCCAGATTAATGCATTACAACCATTACTGCATATTTTCCGTAGCCAGGTTAAGGCATTGTGGTATTTGTTATACTTCTTCAGGGTATTTATTTACTTTCCAATTCGGACTTAGTATTTCGTACAATATTTTGAGAGAAAACGTTTGGCCACGTGAGATCCAAGGGCGGATCCAAAAGGCGAGGGTGATTTCAGAACGCCGAAAAAATGAATAAAATAAAAAACAATCGAAGAAATTTTCCACTTTTAATATAGTTTTTTTGTACAAAATGTTGCTTATTTCCTTTTTGCATGTTAATGTCTTTGCATTTTCAAGATATTTTAAAAGATTTTTTCATCTTTGAATATCCCCCTAGGCTGCAGCCTGGATCTGCCCTTTTGTGATCTGCAATTTCCTGTTCATGACGACGCGGTAAATAGGAACCTTATTCTTGCGTAGCGGCAAATATATTCACAGTGAGAGATATATAGGAACGTCATACAGTTCGATTTGACTTGAAAGAAGGAAGCAAATGGGCATTTATATATCGTGAGGGAGGATGGGAAAGGAAAAGGTGGGCAGCAAAAGTTGGCGCATCGAAGCCCATGCGAAATATATCAGATTATAAAAATATAAAGGCCAGTAGAAAGAGAAACAGAATGAGAAGGTTACAATCGAATTCATATCTTTTTCCTTTTCCTGCATCACAGTTGGCGAAATAAAAACGTTAACCTCATTGCTGTCCCGTAAGTAGTTGTTTATATGTCCAAGAGGGCTTCACTTGATTCGTTTCTAAACTTAATATAGAATTGTATCTTTTTTGGACGACACGATTTTAGTATTTTGTTTTGTTTTTACGTTATCGCCTATGGCTTTTAAACGCTTTTTTATTTGTCATGCCACCCTTCTTAATGATTATCCCTCGGTCTGGGCTGTTTATTTTGTCCGCGACGCCAATTTTCTCACTTCCTCTCATTCTCCTTTTCAGCGCTATATTGTATCAGCCTGTTAATTTTCGAAGAACTATATAGTATAACTATTGATTTAAAACAAATTTCGGATAGAAGACTTCATTTACCTCAGAGAGGTCCGCGAGACCACATAATTGCGAGTTATAGTTTCGTAGATAAAAATTCGAGAAAATCCCGAGCAAAACATCGCTTATTTTGTTTACATCGCTCGGCAAACAATATTTTTAAAATCCATATATTTCTCTCCCATGCTCTTATATGATAGGTGAGGTATTGATTAAAAAAATTATTCGTATAGAGGTCATTTACCACGAAAAAGTCCACGAGGGCATGTAATTACGAGTTATAGTTTCAGAGATAAAAATTCGAGAATCGCCCAATCTTTTGATCTTGTTTGTCATCCAAAATGAAGGTAAAATGCGAGGAAAGAGACCGATGGGAAATAAAAACAAAAATAGAAGTTTGCGGAGATAACGACGACCAATCGCATAGGAAAGAGGTAATTAAAGGAATTCGAAAGAGGTGAAGAGGGAGGGAGGAAGAGGAGAGATTGGGGGTGGGAGGAGGAGGAGGAGTGGCGCGACAAAGGGGCCCCTTCGCCCTCTCCTTCCCCGAAACAAGAACAAATAAAATAAAGGAATAAATCCGAACGGTAGAGCGTGACTCCCTCGGCCGGATTGCACCGATCGACTTCTGCTCTCCTTTCCCCTCCCTACCACACTCTCCCTCCCTATCTCCCTCCCTCTGCCCCCTCCTCGGCCTCCCCCCCCCTTCCCGTCTCTCCCTTTTCATATAGCCTCCCTTCCTCGACCACCAATGGGAGGAGTCCGTGCCGGGCGTATCTCAATCCATCCTCGAGATAATAGGTCAGACGTCGGGAGGACTCCATGCAGTCCTCCGCGTTACCGCCGTGGAACGCGAAGAAGGATAATATATAAGGAATCGGTTTAGAGAATCCGTCTCCTCCGACGTTCTTGTTTTTCGACCTTCAAAAAGGGGGAAGGTGGGGGTGAAGGACTCTTTGAGGACGCTTTTAAATACGGGCGTCCGGGACAGGAGCGGCGCTGCCGCCGATGAGCTCTCTGCGCGCCCAAGCCGAAAAAAATAGAATCGGTGAATTTTCGGTGTCGTCCGCCGGTGGCGCGCAACGCACTTAGCGGCGTGTTCTTTTTTTTATTTCCCTCCCCCTCCTCATCTTCCACCCCCTCCGTCTCGCGCACGCCTTAGCAGGGAGTCAGAGCGCGTGCTAGCGAGCAGTGTTGTCGAATCATTTGCAATGCAATGAGGAGAGTGAGTGAGTGAGTTTATTTTTTCCACTCTTTTCGGAGCGAGGCGTCCCGTAACCGTAGAGACTACTAGTTGAGCATTATTTTTTTCCCTCCCCGCAACCGTTCCCGTCTCTTTTGCTCTCCTTCCCCGCCCTGGAGGTAGCCTTTCGCTACCTCCTTCTCCCCCCCTAGCCACGGACTCCTCAGCTTTATTTTCGAAAAACAAAAGAAAAGAGGGTTTTCTTAGCCGGGATACTGTGCGTCGGTTCCTTTCGGGGAACCGCAGGACGACTTCCGAGCTGGAGAACTGCTGCTGTTTAAGGCGCTTCTGGAGGTACGCTCAAAGAAAAAATAACAAGAGTTTTTTTCCAATTTTTTTGTTGCTATTTATAAAGTTCCTCCCCATTCTCCAATTGTTTTACGTCCTACCTGTAATTTGCATCTCCCATTGTTTGTAATTTTTTTCATAACGGGTAGGAGTTGAATGATGGATTGTTAGATGTCATAGTTATTTGAGCACATTCATTTTGGAGATGGTTTTTCACTCTGCAATCCATAATTCTTATATGGTAATGTTCTTGAAAGTCTTAACTGATGCTGTTTGCTTCTCTCTCTTCATTACGAACGACTAATCCCGTGACATTAGATTGGGGAGAGTTTATTGAGACCGCCCCAGTTACCTTGACAACCATATACGCATGCATAAACATACATGCACATAGCGAACATGCGGTTCACATGTTGTTCGAGCATGTATAGACAAGGATAGGATTACATTGACCTATGTCGGGTCTGATTAATATTCTGTAAACCGAATCACGATAGCCGTTCGGTTATTTCTCATTGTTCTTCCTGGCGTTTATACGTTTTTTGTTTATTTTTTGCGATAACTTACCGTGTAAGCAAGGTAACGGCATTCCTGTGTCCCATCTGCTATAACCTTTGTTTTGTCGTCTTTATCTTCTGCTTATCGTATTTTTAGAAGATCTTATAGCCGTCCCTTCCGATACCAGGAACGAGAAATTATCGCCATCTTCGTGTGACACAACTTCCGAGGAATGCGCGTCTACATAATGCGTTAAGTTGTCGAGCAGTCAGTAGCTAATCAGACACTTTAGCGTTTACAGTTGAATCGATTCTCTCGCGTGGTTTGGTTTCGTTACAGATAATCTCGGGCATTGCGAGATGAATCAAGTTTCAGAAGCGCTTCGGCGAATATTTCGTGCTCCGTCTGCTCTCTTTTAATTTAAAATCATAGAATATATATTTTTATTAAAAAGTTTTACCTTTGTTTTTCCATTTCCATCATAACATATCTGCACTGCGCAAACAATTTATATTCCTTGTAATGATAAATAAAATGAGAACAAGAGTCAAAAGCGCGAGAGTCATATTAAGAAGCAGAGAGATTCAAAAACGACAAAGGATTTTAGAAGAATGTGTGACAGAATAAGATGCTTTCTTAAAATCATTGTTGCAAATCACATGACCAAGTTCACAAGGTGTTTTCGAATATTTACGTATAATTTTAAGTGCAATTTCAGGCAGGTGTCTCGTCTTAAGGCTGTGATGAAATTTATAATCTATGTTCAATCAATTTAATTTTACATGATGATAGCGGAACCTCGGCACGGTCATTGATCATTATTATCATAAAAACACCCGCGTTCAGAAACAGGAAAGATTATCTGCTACGGTAGTTCAGTGGTAGAATATCCGCCCGGCAAGTGAAAGACCCGGGTTTGATTCCCGGTCATAACAGGATTTTTTTCTATTTCAAAATTATTCCCATTATTATCATAGAAAAATCTTCTCTATTCTGACGGACTAAAAACAATCGCGAGTATGAAACCTTGAATCCATTTGCGACTTTAAGGCCTTTTAATTGACTTGCAGTTGGAAGTGCCCTTACATTACGTATTAATTTGTTATCTTTCTTATCTGAGGGCCTTCGTTTATTCTGGAACTTGTTCTTTCTTTGGCGTCCAAGGAAACGCTGTAGCTATATGACGCCGTTGAATCATTACCCATTTCAACCACAGAACTGAAGCATTATTATTTTACTAAGATGTGTTCCAGTTCTATATGAAGCGCGAAGTTTATATCGGGATATAATTTAGAAAACTAACTACATGAAATATTCTTTTAAAGGATTCCTTTGCGGAAACATGCTACGCAATCACAAAAAGACGATCTTAGGATAGAATATTGCTCACCTCCAGTCTTGATGGATTCCAGGGTGTAATTTTAGACACATTTATAAAATGACGAATCTGATTTCACGGTGTCATTTATCTTCTTCAGCATTGAGAAAGGAATATCAATCTGTCCGGCGAGGATAGACGACTTTTCAATCTTCCTTTTCTTCATCGGAAGAACTATGTCTTTTTCGGCACCATTGCGTTAAGTGGGCTTAAAAAGAAATCTATCGGTCCCAGTCGATCGCATCGATAACCGAAAGAAATATCTCCGTCGGATGCATAATATATTGGAAAGAAGAAGAGAGGAAAAAAGTAACGCGAAGATATAAACGGTCGGCATTTTTTGCCCCTTATCGATTTAATACCGCTCCCGATGAAAGCCGTGTCAGGGGGTCTCGATCAAAAAATAATAATAATAATATTAAACAAGTAGGGATGTACACGGGTTTCCCGTTGTACAGAAGATCTTTTCGTAAAATTCGCCATAGTATTACTAATATATTTGCTTTGAATTCAGAAAATTATTTTTCCTTATATTTTTGAAACCCTGCTTTTTAGATACGTTTTTAAGATGTTCATTTAGTTTTGTCATTCTATACTCTTATTAAAAACGAAATTTCTTTGAAATCCGTCCAGCCAATACCTTCGAAATTAATAATTACAGACAAATTTTAACGTTGTTATCGTGGTACCCCTGTTTAGTCGACCCGGTTTGAATATAATAATTTTTTATTTATTTTTATTAAGATTATATACATCAGATTTGGTTAAAGTCCATGTCGTCGGTTCTCGAGAATTAGGTGTAAAAGAAAAATTATATTACTTTTTATTGTGGTATCCCTCCTCGTTAGCTCAGCTTTAAACATCTTGATATCATTATGGTATGTTGTATAAATCTCATATACAAAATTTAATTGAAATCCGTTCTGCCAATTCTTTCCAACTCCATAATTAGTGAAAGAATTTAATTTGTAATTGTGGCACCCCTGTTTTGCTGATTCAGTTTAAATATGCTATTATCGTTTTCAATATATGTGTACATTATAAATATTGTAGTTCGGTTTAAATTGATGAAGACATTTCAACACGAATATGTGTAAAATGAATGTTTTTTATTTTTTGTATTGTGGCAGCCCTGCTTCCTGTTTGTATACTAAACATCTTGATTTTGTTTTTATATGTTACACTCCTCCTTTCTACAAAATGTCATTAGAATCGGTTGTGCCAATTCCTTCCAAATTTATAATTACCAAAATATTTAACTTTGTAATTGTGGCACCCCTGCATAGTCGATCCGGTCCAAATATGCCACTTTGGTCATTACGTTGTGTGAATATTATATGTGCCAAATTTAGTTGAAATCGGTTAAGCCAGTTCTTCCCTGATATATGCGTACGGACGGACGGACATCATCACGAAGATAATAGTGCTTTTCAGCATTGACGAAAAGCGCTAAAAAGTAAGCGGGAGTAATGAATTCCGATTCGATTCAGATGCGTTTTATTTTTTTTTTGTTTTTGTCGGTCTCGACTTTCATTATGCATCAGGTTCCGCCGCACGTCCGGGCGATCTTAACACGCGATAAAGGCGACTTCACGAACTCGGTTACGGGTGGGCCAGATGCTCTCTTGTTTAAAATAAAAAAACCTCTCCTCCCCCTCACTTCGGATCGGGAGAGGAGGCAAGACTTAAGTGCCTCAATTAACTGGACCCTCTCTTGATCTCTCGTATCCTCTCTTTCTCTTCCTCGATAAAAAGCGAGTGCCCCGCGTAACGTTTTCTCGAAATTCAAAAATAAATAAATAATATAAAAGATCTCGTCGCTTCGTGATTCTACTACGGAGCGCGATTTTATACATTTAAAAAATGAGAGTTGATTCGCGGATTTGCGTAACCGTTTTAATAGCTTTCTGGGTAGCTGTCTTTGTTGTCTTTTGTTTTATATTTTTTTGGACAAGAATACGGAATTCAAAGCTCTCTCTCTCTCTTTCATGTTCCTAATGTTATTCTGCGGACTCTTTGAGATCTGAAACCAGCAGAATCTTTCATCGTTTTAACGTCCCGTGGATAGCTCTTGTTCGTTTACGGGAGATTCGCCTCTGCTGACCCCCTAAATTTTCGCCGCCGACTCTTACGAAGTCGTCGGCTTCTTTTCCCCTTTTTCGTTTATACCGGAACCGGAGTCCTGCTTAAAATGCGAGATCGCGATCTATTTTTAAGAGATTGCACGTGCGTGAGGGTATTTTTCCGGTTTGTTTATTTCGTTTTTAGAAAAGTTCGTTTGGCTATTATAGGGCGACTTCGATTGTTCCACGTTCGAAATTTGGACCGCATTTGTTTTAAGGACGCGAAAACAATGAGGTCTCTCTCGTCCTCTCCGAGGACCACTCCCATCGCCTTATATTCCGCTAAACACGAGCGCGGCGACTAATTTCCTACCTCTCCCCCTTCTCCCTTCCTCGCGCGGTTTTTATATATTTTTTTATCCCTCCTTCCTTTATGATTTCCGGGAGAGGGTTGTGTGGAGAGGGGGAGAGGGTCGGAGAGCGGCGGTGGGGTGGGAAGAGGAAGGGAGTGGAGGAGAGGAAGCGGTCGAGAGACAATAGAGGTACGAAAAGTGCTCCCACGACCTCTGGCGGTCCCGCGTCGCGGCCCACACACAGCAGTGTCAGAGGGTGATAGCATTCCGACACAAGCGAGCTGGGGCTTTTGCTCGGCTACGCCGGAGTGCCCCGCGTAACGTCCCGCGTTTCTGCAGAGCTCTTCATCCGCGCGCTTCGCAGGACGAAAGCGACCGATATATTCACGCCACCGCTCCCTCACTGAGCTGCGTTTTTCGTCCGGAGACAAACCTGTTGACTCTCGAGGAAAGAACGACAAAACTTGGAGTATCGACCTGGGGAGGAAAGGCGTTTAAGGAAGCAGACCAGTGTGAGTTGACAGCCTTTATTGCTTCTTATATACGAAGGAAAGGTTTGGTGCGAAAAAGATGATTAGCGAAAATACTTGGGAAATTTTTCTGCACCAGAGAAGTTTTGTCTGGGATGATTCCGAGCTGATACTCGCGTAACTCCCAATTTGATTCTTTGGCGTTTAAAAACAACACACTTTTTCTGCACAAACCTTGCTTTATAATAGAATTTTACTCGCAAAACTGTATTCCGAAATACCTTCTGGTAAATTTATTCGATTTTTTTTCGCGGGGTCGTAGCTTCGTCACCTTTTCTCGCACCAAGCCCTTCGATATATTCATACCATGTTCTAAAGAAGGATACGCCCGGCGTCGTTCAGTTTTTCTTATCGTCTCCGTCCTACATCGTTCGGAAGCATCGTCGATACGTACTGGATGTATCACACGGAGTTTTTTTTCTCGCCCGTCGATTTTGAAGAGTTATTTTATCCGATAGGACGGGAACCTGGGAGTTTTTATCAGGTCTCCTCAAGCCGGTAGGATTTTTTTATTGGTGATTATCTTCCTTGTCTCTTTCGGTTTGTATTTCTTATGCTTTTTTCCTACTTGTCCTGATATCGGCTTCGTGTGTTTTGTCATTCGCTTTTTGGAAGCGCCATGGGGGTCTCCATGGAGTTGTTATGCACGGAGGCTTTTTGCCTCCTCAATTATCTGTGCGGTGAGAATTTTTAATTTCCTCTTAAGGTTCATCCGGTTACTAGCCGACTTTTTAACGCTTTTTTAGCTGAAATTATGAGCGCCATTAGCTTGGTTTGTCGGAACGATTATTCGTTTCTCTATAATTGGCCCGCGTGGAGGACATGTTTAACTTTAATTTACTCTTCACATTGAAAACAAAATCAAGACTAGTTTGAGTATCGACCGTTAACTCGCTCCCTCGACTTCGGCGCAAAGATATTTCACGCCGAGTTAATTATATTACGGAATGGTACCCAGCCGAGATTTTCAGGTAGTTCTGAGGAGTCGGAACGGATTCCGTTCGAGCGGCGTACGTTCCCTTTCTCTCGTATTCTCTTTTTTTTGAACGTCTATTAATAAGTCCGATTCTTCGGCGATCGCATTCTGATAAGCGAACGCTTAAAAGATGCAAGAGCTTTCTCGTCCGAGGTTCAATCGAGAGCGTCTTGAATGGGTAACGACTCATTCCCTTAAACGCAAGAAATATGGTAATGTTATGCAAAGCGTCTAATAGATAGGGCCTCGATACCATGTCCTACAACATGCATATGAATGACACGCGTGGGATATAATCGCCCGATAATCGCGTAGTAAACGGGAAATTGGTCACCAATCCCCTTTAATTAATTTTCCATAGCGTTTGAGACGCGTGCCGCGCGAAATGATGCACTTGGCACCGGTTCAAAATAAAAATGAACGAGCGAAAATGTCTTTTTGAAAGCCCAACCATTACAAACGTTCGTACTTAATAAATCGTTCGTTTAAGTAGATAGCCGTATACATACTCGAGCGTTTGAACTATAATGTTTAAGTTAAAGCTGTTATTCGAGCGTTTTAAAAGGTACACGATTCACCCGTGAGAAGTCGCCAATCGGAATCTCACGTTGTATAATTTACGGAGTTCTCCTTTGATTGTCGCTTCGTGCTTTCGACCCCTTGTAATAACAGATGGCAATCTAACGTGCGTATCGAGAGCAATCCTGGTTATCGAAAACTTAATCCCAAAAGCTTGAATGTCTCATTAGCCCAATCGGGTGGATTACGGGAGGGTAAAAAAAATCCGAGCCAACGTTTTTTCATACAGATACTTTTACTCTTGCAGTTCCTCGTTTTGCTTTCGAAAGTAAGGTGAGGAATACGTTCTCTCATACGAGTACGTATCCCTATCTTTTAGTCATAACTAAGAACAAATTAATCTGTTATGATTTCCACACGCTTTTCAGCGGAGTCTAGTCTAGCGGATACCAATTTTTCGCGGCATACATATAGGTAATGCAGTCTTATTGCTGCTGGATCATTGGATCGCGTCACTTTTCGTTCTTTTCCTCTCAAACCTATTATATTTGACTACGCGTTGAGCCCCTCTCTTTGCCACTCTTGACGGATGTAGATAACTCCCAGAAGTGATTGCTTTTATCTCGTGCTCGCAAAAAGAAGTGGTTAAAAAAAACAGGGCAATGCACTCCTTGATTTTGCTTCCTTTTTAATTACGTCTGCTGGAAGCATGACAGGATGTATCCATGGTGTAAGTGATGCTAATTAATTACGCCAAGAGAAGTACTTTTTATATTTATTCCTTGTTCCTTAAACAACCGTATCCGTAGTTCAACAAATTACAGAGTCTGCAGTTGTTTCGAAAGTTAGCTTATTGTGAGTGTGTGTGACATTAAGAGTTTTAAAAAAGATTCTAATTTAAGTTGATGAGATAAATTTATTTCACGTTTGCTACTGATTACACCAACTGTTAAAGAATTATTTTATATCTCGCGTTAATAAGGTATTATCGGATTATGCATGCGCGTATCTTCCTTTTGGTTCATCAAAAGCAAAAAAAAAGAGTTGATATATTCATTTGTGAATTCCTTTTTCATTTTTTTTGCTGACAAACGGAAACAATGTACTCCGTAAAATTATTCTTAAAGCATAGGAGCATATGGTGTATACGTACATAAAACGCACATAAAACAAGTGTATAGCAATAAATCCAACATGAAATGTAGTTTTTTATTCCAGACCGAAATAACGTGGTAATAAACTCATCCCCTCCTTAAATTCTTCTCTATTTGGTAGCTAGTGAGAGATTTCGCGACTACTCGAGATGTGACTAATTTACAGTTTCCAAATACGACCCACATCCACCAGACCCCGTGGATAGCCCATAATTCTCCGCCTATCTTAGCACGTCTGATGCGGCGTTGTGACAATCGGATGCATCTCTTTTACCGTCAAGCTAACGCCTCAGACGTCGAAATTATTTAACATAGCTATATGGCGAGGCATTCCTAAACTCAGAGAACGAAAAAAAATCGTCTGGGTATTCGAATCGCAGACGGCTAAAAAAAAGATCGCTTTACTACCGTGTCCCGATCACGCTTTTCAGTGCTTTTCGTCATTGCTGAAAAGCGCTATTATCTTCGTGATGTCCGTCCGTACGCATATATCAGGGGAGAACTGGCTTAACCGATTTCAACTAAATTTGGCACATATAATATTCACATAAATGAATGACCAAAGCGGCGTATTTGGACCGGATCGACTATGCAGGGGTGCCACAATTACAAAGTTAAATATTTTGGTAATTATGAATATGGGAGGAATTGGCTAAACCGATTCTAATGACATTTTGTAGAAAGGAGGACTGTAACATGAAAAAACAAAATCAAGATGTTTAGTATACATACAGGAAGCACAGCTGCCACAATACAAGAAATAAAAAACATTTATTTTACGCATATTTTTGTTCAAGTGTCTGCATCAATTTGAACCAAATTATAATATTTATAATGTACACATATATGAAAAACCATAATAGCATATTTAAACCGAATCAGCCAAACAGGGGTGCCACAATTACAAATTAAATTCTTTCACTAATTATGGAGTTGGAAAGAATTGGCGGAACGGATTTCAAATAAATTTTGTATTTGGGATTTATACAACATACCATAATGATATCAAGATGTTTAAAGCTGAGCTAAAAAGCAGGGATACCACAATAAAAAGTAATATAATTTTTCTTTTGCACCTAATTCTAGAGAACCGACGACATGGTTTTTAACCAAATATGATGTATATAATCTTTATAAAAATAAATAACAAAATTATTATATTCAAACCGGGTCAACTAAACAGAGGTGCCACAATATCAAAGTTAGAATTTGTTTGTAACTAATAATTTCGAAGTTATTGGCTTAACCGATTTCAAAGAAATTTCGTTTATAGAGAGAGTATAGAATGACAAAACGAAATGAACATGTTTAAAACGTATCTATAAAGCAGGGTTGCCACAATATAAGGACAATAATTTTCTGATTTCAAAGAAAATACATTAGTTTACAATTATACTGCGGCGAATTTGAAGAAAAGCACTTCTGTACCACGGGGAACCCGTGTACTTGTTTAGGTCTATCCCCATCGGAAACCAAAATGGTTAGTCCGAATTCATTTTAGCTCCGTGTCATTATCAGGGTTCATCAATCCGCGCGCTTTGCATACAATGGCCACCTGTTGAAGAGAAAGTAGATTTTCTTTTATTCGTAATGGCCGCTCTCCAAAAGAGTTCGGGACGAAGAGATGCTTGTCGAGTCACCATGGCGACTCTATTAGAGTGCTTAAGCAGCTTTTATTCTTCTCCTCCCAGTTGATTTCGATTTAACCGATTTCCGTCTGTTATGATGGTTACAAATTATCCTTACGTCCGCCCTCTACAATGAAAACCGTTATTTTTTTGTTTCGTAGGCGGTGAGGTTGAAGGACTCTCTACATATGAGATTGCTATCAAGAGTCTCGATTCTATAGACTTTTAAGGAGGCGATTCGATCATTATCCAGCTGATACGAGTATGGTCAAAATTGGTTGTGATTCTCTTTCGTTCTTTCTCTCTTGTTGAGTCACGAAAAATTGCTTCAAATCGTAGGAGGAAACACGAAAATGTCTTGCGATTTTCGCCTTCACGTACGTATTATTACATAATCCTAATATAAAATAAATGATTTGGTCTAACAACAATTCTGCACGCTTGTCAATGCAGTTCTGCTATTTTATTCGCTGTTTACGACTTTTCTGTTGCGCGTGTATTGAGATTTTATTCTTGAGCGAAGACACGCTTTCCATAACCAGTTTATGCGCCGAAGCTTTTAGAAGCAGCGTATACATTCCTGTTCGTATTTTTATATTCTTAAAGTTTTTTAATTTGGTTGTTTTAAGTATTCAATCGTCGTAAACGGATTGTTCTAAAAAATAGTTCATCAAACTTTCCTCCGGAACCATCCCAGCCATTTGAATTTTTCAGCACTGCGGTTCTATTCATAAATTATTTCAGTTTTCTATAATAATCCATTGAGACGTATAATAGATTCCGTTGAGCTTGCTATATCTATTTAATTCTCGTCGAAGAAGATTATCGTCACGTTTTTAGGTGCGATTCGCTTGCAGCATAAGCGCCTATTAGCGTCGGTTTGTCCGTCCGTCCGTCCAGATGTTCGTTCTCGGCTTCTACCGAACGAATTTTTATGAAATTTGATATTAAGGACAGTCAAACAAAATAAGAAAATCACAAAAATAAATCACGCAAGCCAATGAAGGGTACCACTTGACTGGTGACAAAAAATGAACTTTCCGTTATATCTCGTAAATGTTTGGCCAAATTAAAATAATTTCCGAATATTCTTGTAGAACTAGTAACGTAGAGTATTTCTTTTCCTATAAATTGTTATTGTAGGAGTAGCCGTTATCAAGAAAATTGAACAAAAAAGTCGTAATTCGCTTTGAACTTACAATTAGAAAATTTCTTGCATTGCTACCTAATTGTTGTCAACGTAAATAATCTTATTGTTTGCCGAGGTAAATAAGATCTACTATAATTACAAAATGCATTTAATTCCTTACGCGTGCATGGCAGATTTTGTAAGCGGAAGGAAATGAATTATCTACGGCGAAGAAAAGAACACAAACGTAAATATTACAACTACTGAACTCAAGTGAGGTGTTTTAAATAATTTTCAATTGTTTGGTTGATTAAGACTGATTAGAAAATAAATCACCAGGTATAAATCTAATATTTCCCTGGAATCCTTTCTGATAGATCGTTTTGCAGTATTAATCATTAACATTATGTAATATGTTTATTGATGCACCAACTAAAGGGGGAGAAGAAATTTTTAATAGACAAAGATACAATCGGGTCGTGGTGTTTTGCTGTTTTATGGTGTGTTCGGTTAAATTATATCGTATAGTTCCAAATACTCCATCGCACGAAACGCGCCTATTCGTGATACACTGTACACTTTCCTAACTTGTTTATATTCATTGGGATAATAAGCTTCAAACAAGAGATTTACAAATCGCGGCTAATGAAGGAATTATAATATGTCCTCGCATGACATCTTGTCGAGTTTTGTAGCTTGCAGAGGATTTAAAAAATATTTAATGGAAATCTTAATTATACGTTATAAATCAAAGGATTTAATATATTTTTATCTGTGGTGTTTCGTGCGTTTCACACGTAACTGACCACCAAAATTTTTATCGATACTCTTGAGCGATGTAAAAGGCTTTAAGTACGGTTCTGTACATAAAAACTTTAGATCTCACTATTTAAAACTATACAGACATAAAAAAGATATCGAGAAACAGCTGATTCATCGACGTCACCCTCATCCAAGTTTTATGTTTATCTGTTTACTTTTTCGCGATTCTTATATTTTGCTGAGTCAGGCTAATGAAAAGAGGTCACACGATGACGGGTAAATTTATAAAAACCGTCGCTCTGTGTTATTTATGCTTCTATTGGCCCTTAATTCCTCTGAACACGCTTTTAAGCGTCGGTAGATTATCTGACAAGAGACAGTCGAATCTTGACGTTTAGCGGGCCATCGAAAGAGTCTCGGATTTTTTTTGTCTCCGTCTTAAATGGGCGACGAATCAGTCGACAGGTGAATCGAATATCTGACGACAACATTTCTTAAAATCGGTTGAATTGTTAGCCAGATAAGACAGCTTTATTGATCAAATCCTATCCTTGTTTCAACAAACGGATAACGTTTTCCAATCAAGCTGTCTGAAAATTATCCGCCTACGGCCACAATACCATTACGAAGGATTTATATAACATTGCTACGCTGCACCACTTCCATTGATCGTTTTCTTTTGTTTTATTTGCATTTATGAGAACATATCTCTTCTTTCGGATAGCCTCTTTTCAGTCGTGCGGTATACATTTAAGTTAAATGACTCTCATAATATTGAAAGTACACATTTTCTAAAGCAGCTGTTTTCTTCTCTCTTTTTTCCATCGTGACACACGTAAAGGTCGATTATCGCGTACGCGAAGAATCGCACACTACAATCCGCCGAACTGAAGTAGTTCGTAACAATTAAGAGCTTCTTCCTAAACATTCATTCTTTCTATTGTTGCATTAAAAATTACGTGTGAGAAAAACGAAAACTCTGCCTAACAAAATTCACTTTATCTTTTACAAAATTTTCGGTGGTACATTTCCCGGCTCTTCGTGGCACACAGGTTGTGAACCGCAGCTCTAGCACACGAGACATAATTTTTGTTCAAATGTATTAAATATAACTTTTTAAGATTTATATGTAATGCGGTAAAAATGTAACTGGAGAAACATTTTGAATTTTTAAATGGCATCATTTATGCAAAGTAAATCTCTGAATACCAGCATAAATCCCGATTGTTTTCTCTTAAAAAAAAACTAACTGCAAGAGAAGTCGCGACGACACGTGATTTATGATTGGAATAATGTCAATATTCACATTCTCCCTGTCTCTACGGCAAATATTGTCGTTGGCAATCACTTATTTGTACGCTTTTCCGGTCGTGTTGGATTTCTCGGCGCCTTTACGTGGACGCAAAGTCCACCGCACTCGACCTTCGGTGTTGATTATGACGATTGTGAGATTCGATCGTATTTCCACCTCTCGAGGATATTCTATCGCAATCTCATCTAATGCCGATAACATCCTCGTAGCTAATTAATTTCCTCCTCTTCATAAGTTTGAAGCCAAAAGTTACTCGAGAAGGAGTTTGAAGATGTTTTGCATGATCGCTTAAGGATAACCGGTTCGAATGGATGCCAAAATTTCTTTGCAATTTGTTTTTGAAGCTTCCCTGATGCAAGCATAGAAACAATATGTATTGCATACGTCAGTACTATTTAGTATTTCATAATTTTTTTACGCTTTTGTGTTCTGATCAAAGGGATTTTTTCGCCATTTCTATTAAACTACGCGAATCAATTTTATTTCACATTATTTGATGGATATATCACGGCGGATCTCCGTTGGCAAAACACTGATTCGAAGTATATTCGATTGCACATATTAATATCCTTTGAATTTTGTTCAGTAACTGAAGGTGATGTCTGAAGCTGGAAGGCGTACTACAATACGTACATATTAATCTGCAAATATGATATTGTTCATTGGCTTTAATTAATCCAGGCAGTGGCGGATATAGGGAGGGTCGCACATGGCGCGCGCCAGGGCTCCCGAAAAAATGTTGTGTATATAATCTTAGAAATATTAAATGTCTCAATTTAAAAATCAGTGGAACCTCTCTATGATTCCATAGAAAAAAAGATCGTTAAGAGGTGTCACAAAAGAGGGTAGCCGTTAGGAGCGGTTTCGCTTTATATTTAGATTGCAGGGCCCCCGACTGCTTAGGGCCAGGGGCCCCAAAATGTTTAGCGCCAGGGGCCCCAAAAGTTTAGCTCCAGGAGGCTCAAATCCGCCACTGAATCCAGGATCTTTCTTGTTTTAAGTAAAACGTTATTAATTGGATCATTCTTGTTTTAAGGAATACGTTGTAATGTAATACGTTACCATTATTTTTTTACTTTTATGTGTAAATTTCTTGCGATTTTCGCCTACACGTACGTATTAATACATAATCCTAATATAAAATAAATGATTTGGTCTAACAACAATTCTGCACGCTTGTCAATGCAGTTCTGCTATTTTATTCGCTGTTTACGACTTTTCTGTTGCGCGTGTATTGAGATTTTATTCTTGAGCGAAGACACGCTTTCCATAACCAGTTTATGCGCCGAAGCTTTTAGAAGCAGCGTATACGTTCCTGTTGGTATTTTTATATTCTTAAAGTTTTTTTAATTTGGTTGTGTTAAGTATTCAATCGTCGTAAACGGATTGTTCTAAAAAATAATTTATCATACTTTCCTCCGAAACTATCCCAGTTATTTGAATTTTTCAGCACTGCGGTTCTATTCATAAATTATTTCAGTTTTCTATAATAATTCATTGAGACATAATAGATTCCGTTGAGCTTGCAATATCTATATATCTATAGTAACAATTATATTTTTATACTATTTCTGCTAGATTATAAGATGACAACTTTCTTTTAAAAACAACGTCTCGCCGCAACACCCTTTGTAAATATCCCACAAACAAATTCCTTAAGAAATTACTCTCTTCGAGGTGGGAGAGTGTAAGAATCTCAGTCCGGGACCGTAAAATTAAACCAGGAAGCTTTTAAAAGCGGCGGTGATATGAGCGACACACCTCTACGGCCAGTAAACGAACTAAAGTTTCCGTAGAAGGGGAAAAAAAAGACGAACGAGAAGCTTTTAAAGCGAATTGATTGTGGACCCAAAAGACGCCATAAAAAAGGGTCGTTCCGAAGGTGGCCATCGTGTCTTCTCGTTCGAGAAAAAGAGTCGTCTTTGCTGAAAGTTTTTCCCTTCCCCAAAAAACCCTCCTAAACCAAACCAACCATTCCGGTACTTACGGGTAATACGTAAGAGGAAAAACAAACGAATTTATATCACAAATTCGAACGAAACTGCTTTAATACCGTGTTTCGAGGAACGTAAAAATTGTTTGAAGTAGACGTCGTAAAATGGATATTTCGCCAAGTTTGATTCCTAGCGGTTTGGCCCCATGAGCTAATAAAATTGGATGAAGTAAAATGAAAGTAACTAGCATGTCTACGCTTAGGATGTGTAATATGTAGTTTATATAGAAAAAGTCTGTTGAAATCCTTCCAAAGAACGGTTTTGTACAGCTACGAATAGCGGTGGTAAACGGAAGGGAAAATCTTTCCATCCCGTCTTTCTCTTCTCCTCGACCGCCCTACAATCCCAAGTTCCGACCTTTCAATCTCGATGTCTTATCTAACAAGACCCAGTTGAGCGCGGGAAATACCCGCACGCGACGTCGCCATTTGCATACGGCGTCCGTCCATTTTGTTCCTCAACAGCGCCGCCTTGCCGCACCAACCCCCCAAGGCTCTGGATCTCCCTTTGTAATCTTCGGTCGTTACCCTCTCTCGTAAGTCATTTCAGGCGAAGGGAAAGATGGGAAGTAGTGGAAACAAGAGAAGGTTGTCCTATATCGCGGTTGCGATTTATACAAAGATTCGAGGCTACCAGACAGTAAATTGTATCCTCTAGTCTTGATGTTTGAAAAGCGAGTGTTTTTAACACACTGGCATGCAAAGATTATTGGGAGGAGGCTACGTTTGCGTTTAAAAGCTTTAAAGTAAACTTCTTTCCAGAACATCATTTAGTCGATAAACTACGTGGGCTATAAAGCGATGTTCCTACATTAATTTCGTTATGAAATATATAAAGGCTGGCATGATATGATATGATACTATCGGTTAAATGATTTAAATCAGGATTCCCCAAATTACGGCCCGCGCAGTGATTTGACCCGGTCCGCCTTATCAGCAAGAGTATTCATTCGATATCATTTATGATATCCAAACGACATTTTCCGAGTGCTTGGGTGAAATCTTCTTTTAATATAAGCGAATTACATATTACAGAATCGAAAAAATTCTCAAAACTTGCTCTTTGAAATTTTCGCACGGTCTGATAAGTCGTTTGAAATGCCGTGTGTGGCCCGCACAGTGGATCATGAAGCCTCATGTGACCCTTTCAGTAAAAAGTTTGGTGACCCCTGGTTTAAATGATACAATCGATTTAATATTTCCCAACCCTGGCTATATTTTACTGAATGTATCCGCCGGCTCATTCACCTCTGTCAGGGGTAAACCGACACTCGTTCTCACGAGCTACGCTGTTCGAATTCGCGATAGCGTGCGCTAAGGCAGTGGTTCCCAAACTTTGTTAATGCGGCACCCCTTCAATGATAAACAGGATTTCGCGGCAAATCTGCATTGAACCCAGGTTTTTATAGTTTTACATGTGAGTGTTACAACATTTGGTCGCATTTATTTCTTGGTACTATGCCGTAATTTGTTAAAGTAAAATTTATTGTCCTAATTAACTAACAACACATCCAAATCGTTGATTTATTCCCTAATGAAAGTCTTTCGCAGCTCCAATAAATATCTGCTGTGGCGCCCAAGTGTGCCACAGCACACAGTTTAAGAAAAATCGCATTATGGGTTTTGATTTATTGACTGTTTTTCTTTCTAAACCCATTAAAACAAATTAGGGGTAGCTTTGTTTTTGTTATTTTATTTGTGATTATTCTTAATTGTTGACAAAATGAAGCGCCTCTAGCTTCGAATTTGTTTAAACTAGTTGGTACTCGTCACATTAACAAGATTAGGAACTCCATGCATGTTACTATCGTTTAGGAATCACATTGACCTAGTAAGCATAAAATGTACGATAAAGTTTTCATTTTTACCGTGCACTTTAATGCGAATTACTCAATTTATCCCTCCATCTATGGCTATCTTTGGATTTCTCTCTCTTTTTCCCCTTTCCCTCTCCTCCGACGGGCATGCGAATTTCCCGGAAGCGCCCTTATCTTCGTCCGATTGGAATACGCACGCACGGACTCGCGTGATTTATGCACGCTCAGCGATTCTCCGCGGCAGATGGTTACGATTCTACTCTCTTTGAGCTTTCTCTCTCTTTCGGCTCTTGTTCCGGCAGAGTGCGATTTTTTACGTCGTCTGTGAGATAAAATGTGTATTCTTTTGTTTTTAGAGGCTCCGTGAGAAGTGATAGTTAATACGAGTCTTTTGTCTTACACGTTTTGCCTCCCGGAGATTTTTTTTATCGCTCGGAATGCGATTCTTTTGAAACTTATTTTGACCTAGCTGAAACGTTTTTATTTCTTGCGTCAGTAGTCGCTCTCATCCGTTTTATTCAGCCGTACCAGCAGTTTTATTTAGTACAGTTATTTCCACATTATTAGGCTAAAAGCGACCAAAATCCGTTGTCAAATCATTTTCATGGCCTTAAATAATGAATTGAAACACAACAAATACTTAATTAAGCTATTTAAAGGTGATTGCGTAAAAATATCCTCTACTAAGCTTTAGTAACAATCGTGCGCAGTTAAGAATATTTTAACATGGAAAATATTTTTTTCGCGCGTAATCTTTCTGCCCTCATTATCGTGGCAAAGATGTATAAATTTGATGGGCGAATTCGATAGCACGCTTCATTTTTCTAGTATATTTATTTTCAAATTAATACCACGCATGCAATCTTATTTACACATCAGGAAGTTTTAGGAATTACTCTCTATTCTAATCGTCTGCTGACTTGTCTCAATGGAATCCGTTAAACAAATGCATGAAAATTTAGAAGTTCTTAAAATCCTCATTTTACTTTATATATATATATATATATATATATATATATATATATATATATATATATATTCCCTTTTCCACTTTTTCGTCATATTTAATGACCTATGATAACTATTTCTACCTAATTCGTAAATTATCATCAAATTATGTATGCCCCTTGATTCTTGTACAAGAGTGAGATTCTTAGAATTATTTGAACGGCTAACACGTGGCGCCAACTCATTTCATTCCGTCGGCCTCATCGGAGCGTTGCTTTTACCGAAAATTCTAACCCGGGATGTTAATTTCATGCTAAAAGCCTGCATCGTAGACATTGCATCTCGCAGGTCTTTGGTCGAGTTATTATACTCCTGTTACCTGAATGTGTTTTTTGAGTTGTTACCAGGAGGATCTATATCACAGACTGAAGGAAGAAATCTTCTCTCAAGGACGTAGCTTAATACGGAAAATCGAATTTAATGGCGGTATCGTTCCATGTTTCTTTATTACGTTACTTAAAGTGTTTTAAATATTTGTTTCTAACATTAGACAATCGTGAAAAACTTAGTATTTGTATACAACGCGAAAAGAGTTTGCGGTAGTGTTTTTGCCAAATTTTTTCTTAAACAAATATCAGAACTGAACTTATACCACGAAATTATTGTCACTAGGAGTTAAATGTTTGAGTTATCCTGTTTTCTTATAATGTGAGCATTATAGGCAGTAATAAACGGCCTGGAAATATCAGCGCGCGTGGTCGCAACTCGAGCAATGATTAAAAGAAAGAGATCATTTTATTTTCGCAGGAATGAAGGAAAAATCTAAGCACTGCAGTGCACTGCTTGTTTTACCCTTTAAGTCTTCTCTACTACCTGTTATGAAATGTGTGTCGCATTACGTCTTCGGAAGCACACGTGCAAATAAAGGCGGTATTTTTCTTCTCTATCTTCTCAAACATTTGCTCAACCACGTTGACTCAACATGGCTTAGGTCCGCGCAGGAAAAAGCTCAACGAATCGGAATGAAAGATCCTTCAAGTCGGTTTTGTTCGAACTCACACGCACACACACACGTGCCTTCGCCCGTCGTTAGACCGGCTTACGAAGAAAAAAAGAGCATCGCGCTTTCTTTATTTCGGCCCTTAACGTCATCTCGCGGCAGTGAAAACGAGCGGTGACTAGTTCAAATACTGTAAAATGGATTTTTAAACTTCTTACTCGGAGTTAACTCCCATTCGCGCGCAGTTGAAAACCTTATCGAATTGCCGCGGTAAATTATCTTATGCAGTTTTCGGATTTTTTTGTCCTTGAAACCCTAGTTTGATGATGCATGTCGTGATTTTATAGCCCGATACACTTAGGATTCTACGTACGATTGCCTAACAAAGGCACGGTTTTATTTGTTTGCGAGCCAAAGCGAATTCGAATAGCCAGTAAAAGTTATGGCGATGGCTTCTAGCAAAGTCATATATCTGATAAATTTAAAAAAATTTATTATTGGCCCGCAAATAGACTACTCCTACGTAATTAATAAATCCAGTTTGATGCTTATTTCATAGAGCAAATTGTATTTGTAATTCGTACGAGTAATTTAAAAATATTTGTGTTCCGACTAACAATAAGTGTTCTCGGAACTTCATAAGATTAAAGATGCAGAAACAAAAATGCCTGCGTAAAACGAAGTAAAAACAAAAACGTGCGTATTTTAAATTTTTTCGCCGATGCTAGTAACATTTTATTGTTATAAATAAATATATTTCTAACTTTTTTGCAGTTGATTTAGTCCTTGTTCGTAATATCGTGAGACGTCATAATAAAATGTCGAAGGTCTGCCACTAAAATGCAATTTCAGTGTCGGATATTTTATTTTAATTTTATTTATTCAATAATTCCACGTACAGCTTTTGTAGCCATTTTACAGTGGAATGTGTTAACAATAACAATAGACGAACACATACATCCATATTTGTAATCCAACTCGTTTCCATTAGACCAACGCCCCTAGAAATTTATCTCCTCTCCAGACAGTCATGGCGCAAGCTTTCTTAATCTGATTTTTTACATTCCAAGTCAACTATTGCCTGTGTCGTTTAACGTTTTCGGTGGTGTCATTTCGGTTCCATACTTCGTATGCAAGATGTCGTTTCGGCCTTGAGAGTTATTTTTTCTCAGTTTTACGTGTGCGCGGTGCAAATCGCGATAAATAACGCGCCCTTTACAATGGAGAATAAACCAGAGCATTTTAAAGTATAAAGCGTCGTCGACGACTCGATAAGAATTCACGTCACGTAGTTCGATTCTTTGGGGACAAAGAGATTTCTATATCAACTGCTATTCGTTACATTTAACTTCCTCGCTCCATGTCGTTCATAAAGTTCCGCGGCCTTAAAGTATGTTTGTTGGATTAAATGTATACAAAATCAGAAGCGAGTGATTCCTTCTCATGTCGATTGAATAATTTAAACAGATAACGGGCGCCAACTAAACTTCTTTTTTATGTTCAGTCATCGGTTTTATTCTACGTGCAGCCATATTTTCTGCTGAGGATTTTAAAAATTCCACGTCAACTTTGGTCAGAGCGGGGCCCGGTACAAAGTGAAAAATTTTTAATGGTAAATTTTAATAAACAAAACAACATCTATCACGATGACAGTGTTCGATATATTTTTTGCGATTTTTTTAATGTATGAATGTTATAAGTACAACAAATATTTTTTAGAGAGCGCGGGGCTCTGTGCAGTCTCTCCGTTAACACCTCAATCAAGCCGGCCATGAATTTCGCTCACTCTAACGAGAAACCTGACTCAACAAATATTGCGTTTGGTAAGAAGCGAGAATACTCTATCGTGCAGAAGTTGCATCAATTATTTCTTATCATGAGTGGAGACAAAATATTTCTATTCCTCAATTTTAGTCCATCATGTTTTAGTGTGTTTTCTTATATACACTGGTACGTTTTTCCGTTTGCATTTTTAATCGCTTTCATTTAGTTTGTTTTTGTTTGGCGAGAGTAAGATGTTCACATTCTAAGCGCCATAAAGCTTCAGAGAGCCTTCCTTACGCATGAGTAATTAAGATATTCAAACAGATAAATAAAGCAAATGTAACTTGCCTGCTGTACTTATATATACCTACGCATACAAGAATGTTATTATCCTTCCTTTGACTTTGCATTAAAAATGCGACCACAAAATACTCAGAAAAACTTTTACCACCATTCGGATTTGATACTAGGAACTGGTTCTTTGAGTCCACCATCTTACGCACTGCGCCAACTGGGATATTATCAGAAAAAGAAGCATTGCTGTTTATTTTAACAAAGCGAGAATATTGCTTGCAAGCTTTTTCCAGTAGGTTTTGAAAGCACGATAGACTTGAGCTGCCAGCTCTAGATTTGTGTTACTCTACGGAAAGGAGTACATTTTTTATGCAATATTAAAGTTCGGAATAAAAATAATGTTTTTATGTAACTGTTGAAATTGGTTACTTTAATTAACCTGACGAAAGGCTTTTAAAAAAAATCCGTATCCTTAATCTTATGTTACCCTCAACGCTTCCACCATCTTAATGTGTATTTACTCGATTAGCCTAATTTTGAATACAACAGGCGAATTTACGTTTCCACGGCCGTGTTAACACAGAAGTTGTAAAAAAAACGCCCTCCTCGTTTAATCGAAGGGCTAAAATACGCATTCCAACTCGCGCGTCGTAATCTGAATCAATTATTTGAAATACGAACCGAGCGATCCGATTGTCGCTCTCGGGTGTCCTCTCTCATTCTCACAGATCCTGAATCCCTTTCGCGATTAATTCCGACTCACCATTGAGGTTCGAAAAAATAAATAAACAAACAAAACAATTCCGATCTCGTTATATTTTCGCTCTTCGTATAAAAAAATAAATCACGGCCGCCTCGTGCATTCGGCACGCCGACTATAATCCGATCACGGTCGTCTTGCGAGGGCGACGCCTGTCACGCGGCTGTCCGATGTAATTGACACTCGCAGGCTTTTTACGTAACGTCATTTACAAGCCTTTGGTCGGACGGCAGTGATTGGTTCTCGGTCGGACGCGCTATGCAGCGACTGCTCGTCCACCGTCAGTCCAATTATAGCCTCGGCGATTATTCCCGTTCGATGCGAGATGGCAGCAGATGAGAAGGATGTGGGTGGAGGAGAAGAAAAAAGGATGGTTGGTTGGATGACGTCAACCTACCGCGGCCTTTGACGGGTCTAGATGGTTGGCATTGGCATACCTCTATCTTCTTAAGCCGCGTCCACACTTGGCGAACGAATACGAACGAGCATACAAACGCACATTGACATTGTGGACGTGTCTTCGAACGCGAACGAACACGAACGAACGCGAACGAACAACGATCCGCCGTCTCTCGGTACATCAAAGGGAAACGTTTGTTTGTGTGGACGTGTATTTGTCCATGATGTAGAAGGCCTTCCCATTTGATGAGACACCAAAAGTCCTCAATACAAACTGGGCAAGAAGAAGCTTGATGCTTGGATGCCATTTGTATTAGTTTCTCCAAATCGGATCTCTCAAACATCGTTTTTCATTGTTCGTTCGCGAGATTTTAAGTTCGTTCGCGTGCGTCTATGTTCGTTCGTGGTAGTGTGTTCGTTCGCCAAGTGTGGACGTTACAGATTGTAATTGCAACGCGAGAGAAAAAGATGTATGAAGCCCTCGGCCGATGGGGTCTCTTTTCCTTCTCTTCCTTACATCTTCCCCTTTCCCCTCTTGTCAAACGTCAAGGAGTTCGCGTAAAAGCCTTGGCAGGGATAGAAAGTGAGAGGTTACGTCATGCGAACCTCGCGCTTCATTTTTCTTTTATTTCGCTCGCGCGCGCATGGAGAGATTGTATTTGTTTTTAATTGGATCGAGGTGATGCCATCCGATCGGAGCGCGATCGGAGAGAAGGAGAATGAGAAGCGAAAGACGAGCGGGAGGAAAAAATATGGTCAGTGATTCGCGGCGAGATCGGCAGCTGTTATTTTTATTTCGTCGTGAAGGGTGTTATTGGCCCCGCGTCGAGAGGAAAGGGGGACGGGAATAAGAGAGATGAATTTCTGTTTCGGCGATTACGGACCCTGTCAAATTGAATCCGTGAAATTTTAATGCGTCGGCTCTTTTTATTGTTCTTTTTGTCGTTAATCTGTCCGATCTCCTTTTATGCGAGTGATATTGCGGAGGTCAACGGGGATTTTTTTATCGTGACAAAAAATTCGCCGGTTCATTAGCCAGCCAGTCTCTCAATACGAAAGGTTATTTACGTTACGGCTTAAAGCGAGGAGAACGCGGTTGGAATTATTTTTCGCTTTGAAATTCATTCTTCGTAGTTTTGTTAAAATGGTAATTTCCTATCGGTATCAAGGTCGAGTGTTTGAATTCTAAGGAGGGAAAAGATTACCAGGTGAATAGATGGCTCGTTTTGAGTGAAATTGAGCCTTCTTTTATAAAATAAAATATAAAAAATAAATACGTGCTGATTTATGTCTCTATTTATTAAGCTTCATGCAAGAATTTCATTTTATTGCATAATATTTTATTATTTCATAAAATGTGCCAATGGATCTCTGTACATAAAATTGCTGCAGTTTTTGGCCACCACGGCATTGGATATGTTTTCATATTATAACAAATGCCAAAGATTTTAACTATTACAAATGATAAAAAAATTTTTGGGTCGATATCTTTGGTCCATAAATCAACTGAACAACAATTGTAGCATTACGGAAATCGATTTAATAAATCCAATAATTTGAAAAAATATTATTACGTATTTATGTGCATGCGATTATGTTTCGAGTATTAAGCATTTAGATGGTAACATTTTATGATTATCCGTTTCTTAGATTAAGCGGGATTTTCAAGTAAAGTTCATACTTGAATTGCGTCGCACTCTATGAAATGTACTAATCACCGACGTCAATCTGCGCTCTTGTTTCGTAAGATACCCGCTTCAATTTCTTAATGAATAATGATGAATCGGGCACAGTAGAATGGGATAGGGCACCTCTGCCATGATCTTTAAAGGTTATCCATAGTAGATTAGCGATCGTTTTAATCATCTTATCGTTAGTTTAGCGATATCACGAAATATATTTATGTAGTCACAGTTGTGGAAATGAAAGACCTATGAAGTTTGGAAGTTGAAAATTTATCAATATATTTTGCAATGTTATCTCCAATAATTTTTCTAACTTAAACCAGCCATTTTAGTACAACGTAAACAAATATTTTAATAAAAAGTATACAGAAACTCAAACATCTTTGAGCCTTCTTAATAAATAAATTATTATGAAATATCTAATTTTTTCCCCTTTGAGTTGCGTTTCATATCCAGTGAAATTAATGCTAACTGAATGAAAAAATACTTTTTACAAAATGGAACGTTTATGGTGTTGGACGTAAGTAGTCTTATCGTAGATAATGTATCCTGAGACTCAATTTGCAAGTTTTCGTCTACAGCAGAGAATTTTACGAAATAAATTCAAATATCTCTAATCTTATCATCAAATAAAAATTTTAACTGTCGAAATAACGTAGTTTATTAGATTTACCGCTATTAAATGGCAATTTAGTGTATTTTTCCTATTATCCGCAAGCAACTATTTCTTTCTTATATTTTTCATATAAATACATAAACGCATTAGAGTCAATATTAATTAGTTAAAAATTCGTGTATACGAAACAAACAATTGATGCTTTTTTTTAGTTTATTCGAGTTCAATTTTTCCGAAGATATTTCTCAGGATGTGGACAAAACGGCAGAGAAAGCAACAGGTCTATTGGTATTCTTCATTTTCAACCTTAGCCAACAGTTCTCCATGATCAATTATCCGTGGATTGGAAGAACACTCGTAGGTCTCCCCGGAATGGATAACAGTCACGTGACCAGGCCACCCTTATCGGCGGCCGAGAAGATGTTTTCGAGAAAAATCCCGTCATTAACTTGTTTTCAAAACAAGATCGAATTCGATACGTGTCTGCTTTGACGCATGCGTTCTCGTGCCTGCACGACACTCCGTATTTTGCTGTGTTTGTTTCCATGCTCTTCGTCTTAGTGGGAGAATAATTTCCGAGTGTCGAGGAAGTTTCCTTAATTGGTACTTTTCTTTGACGCTTATAAGACTAGGCTCGTGAATAAGTTTGTTCTCGGCGTTCGAATTTTTAATAGGAGTTTTCGCTGTTAACTCATAATAGTCAAAATCTATATGATTAATGAATACACACATACATACACATATTGGTCATGTATGTGTAGTTCTTTGTTGTCTATCGCTGTACCTCATTTAACTCATGGTTCTTCTTAACCCCTCCCCTAATCAACTTTTTTTCTCAGCTCACTAATTTCCTACCCCCATTTCAGTGCATCACATACATAAACCGCCATCACTACTATTTTCTCTTTCGGTGTTAAATTTCTCGTTGCTCCTTCGTCGGTGAAAAAGGATCCTGTGTCTGAAAACCTTTCATTTTTCCGGTATATAGCCAGTGACTTTTCTGTTAACAGTAAGTTTCCACTGGATATCCATGAACCAATCCTACACAAAAGTGTTTTTTAACCTTTCTTCTTCTATTAAGGATGAACGTGCGTGGATCGAATCTTTTATACTCGTCTCTATTACTCTTCTGTTTATTATTAAGCCGATTAATTTTGTTTTTTAGCTTTTTTTAACTTACGTTTATATTCTGTTTTGCAGATATTAGATCTTTGTGAATCAAATCTGGTTCATTCAAGACTAAATTTTCCATAAACTGAAGTAATTGCTTCGTTGCAAGTAGGTTTGGACATTTTCTCTTTCAATATCTCTCTTGTTTATCCTCTTTTCTCAGACCGTCTCCGCTAAATGAAAACTCATGACGAATGGTATCGGTTTCGAACGAGGAGAATCCCCTCCACGCCGCGTATAGTCACGTCCCGGAGGACGTAGTTCGGCGCTTCGTCCACAGATGGCGTTAAGAGTCTTTGCTACACTCGTGTGGCTGGATTGAAAAAAAACAGCCTCCGTTGTTAAAATAAAACCGAAAAAGATGAGAGAGAGTAATTGATGGTTTGACGTTACCGCCGATCGGATGGCAGTGGAACTGATTGAGCGTCATCGAACTGCCGATATTCCTGGGAATATTTCCGAGTTACTTAGCACGTGTTCTCGGAAAAATGTTCATTGGAATTTGGCAGTCGTGCGTGAGTGGAGATGGATATTTTTATTGGATCGAGTGGTAAGAGGGCTACTTTAGGGTTGGAATCGAAGGGCGCAGATGTACAACGAGAAATTTAGCAATTTAGTAAATAGCGGAAGAAAATGATTTTATATAATAGCTTTATTCGCGCTTTCGCTCGCCCTCTCGCGGCAAGGAGATGAGCTAAATAATCGGCGCGTGGTATAACCTCGCTGGGACTTAGAAAAACTTGCGCGAATCTCCATCCAGTCCGCTAATTAGTCCGTTCTCCCTCTCATTCAGCGGACGGGTAGGGAAGCAGCAAGAGCGTTGAATCGGTGCTAATGCATTAGTCATGTATTCCTGGCAAAGAGAGACTCTGAAGCGATAAGGTAAAACCTCGACGTGATTGATCGATCGCTCTTGCACGCTCGCTGTAACATTCAATAGGTGTTTTTCGCGCTCGAATTCAGGACGGCCTACTGGTTTCGGATAAAAGAACGCGGGTGATTTCTAAGCTCTAGGCCAGGGGTGGCCAATCGGCGGCTCCGAAGCCGCGTGCGGCTCTTTGAGAGTTGATATGCGCCTCTTTCAAAACTTTTTCTGCCTTACATATACTGTAATTTTCTGATTATAATGCGCCAGGGAATTGTTGAAGACAAAGATTGTCAGAAGCTTCATTAAATAAAAGAGTAAGTTTGTGTTTTTATCATCATTATTATGATATGCTACAGAAGCTAAATTGTGTTTGTCGGCTTATTGCATGTCACTGCGGCTCTTCGGTGATGTCCATTGTAGTATTGTAGCTCCTGCTCAGGCCTAGGTTTGCCACCGCTGCTCTAGGCGAACTTAAAACCGGAGAAAACACGACAAATAAAGTCCAGTTCCACTCCTCGTGTATTTTCAAATATTTCCGTTCTGATTATGTGAGAAATAAATATTCCTGCTGTCATTTCTCTCACTTCAAGGGTAGATCGACTGAGTCGCACGAATTTGAGCTATCTTCGGAGAAATTTCGTGATTTAAAAATTGCAGTATACCTATTTAAAGATAAGGCGATATTGAAAGAGCATCTTTTGTAAGGGCTGAGCATCTCGAAGGGTGGCATTAAGTATTAAAGCGCTCGTTTTATGATATCTTTTATTATTCGTCTTGGGCTCTTTTGATGAGAAAAGTGACACTTGTTTCAAGCCGAATCTACCAAACATATTTAATTTGAAATGTCCTTGTAGTTTTAAACATGCCACAATCGACGAGGTGCAATGGAAATGCGAGCATGCCACTGCATCAACTGTCATCCGTTTGACGCGAGTTATGGAAATATATCAATAAATTTATGTGTAAGTCTACAAAAATGAACTTCGCTAATTAATCATTGAGGACAGGTACATGCGAGTGAATGCGCATTTAGTGTACTCAACCATTTTGTGGCTACAAGCCATGAAGCATATAAATCAATTTTTGGGCTCGTGCCATAATATTATCACGAAAATGCATTTTAACTTTTGAAAGATAGGGAATAATTTTTTCCTGTTTCGAAATTATTACCAAAATCACAGCTTAGGATCTTTAGATCATATTATTCCTTCAATTCCTTTTGAAAGATAGTAAGCATTAGGGGGGAGTTTTTAGATATTATTTCACACAACTCATGTGATCTTAAATTATTACTTATTTTTTTCAATCCTCTTTTTAGCCACTGCGTGTAATATTTCAACGAATTTGTTTTGGAATTATATCTCAAAGCGCCTGAAAATCAGACACAGACAAACCAATAAAATGACTTCTTCGCATAGTCGATCATCTGCAAAACCTTGTTCTGCCTGTTCGCCCGGAATAATAATTCGTCTCGGAATAAATTTCTGTCCGTATAAATGTGACTCGATCAAATTCAAGAACCCCATTTTTCGTCAAATCGACAATTTGTATGGCATCTGAGAAATTATCCGGATTATTTTTTCGCGTTGGAGCAGTATTTTTTGGCACCATGAGCTCGTAAAAAACATCTTTAGTCAGCTGTCCTGCCGAAATTCGGAGCGTAACAAACTGCGTAAAACCTTTCCTTCCCTTATCCGCTCTTGTATGTATGTATGTATGCCCAGTCAATTCGCCTCTCTTACAGCACAAATGGGTATCTCAGAGGTAGTGCAATGAATAACCGGGGAGGGAGGAGGGAAACCAGGTGCCGGCATTTGCCTGCTCTTACGAAGAACACCAGGGGGGCCAACAGCTTAACGTCCCTTCCGAAGGACGGAACAGCTGAATTTGCGCGGTCTCCTCAAACTACGCAAACAGGGGGCCGTGTGACCTTGAGAAAAATCCTACTCGCGCAGGATTCGTACCCGATGACTTTTTTAAGCATCGGGCGAGTAGCAGCCAGCGTCCTAACCACTACACCACCGGCACCCCCTTATCCGCTCTTTTTCTACCCAAGTCCTGGAAAACCTCTTACCGCCCATCTGTATTCGGCGAGCGTCCATAAATTCCCTTACCTTATCCTTTTCCTCCCCTCCAATCTTTGCGTTTTATCCCCGAGAAATTTACAAACAACCTCGTCATTACGTTTGTTTCTTATTTTTCAAAATGTCCGGGAATCCAGGTTGTGGTCGTGCGCTCGCATCTTAACCGAAGAATTTCCGCCGCGGAGCTGAGTCGCCATCTGCCGGCATTCCTGCATACCTCCGACCGTCTGAACCCCTCCTCCATGAGAATATCAATTCTTTTGCGCGAATACGTCTTGTAATTCTGTCCGATGCCGTGTTTCGCCGAGTCAGTGATTAATACAGGTTAATAAGGATCACCCAATTCCGTTGATCATACCTTAAAAAAACAATGCGTTTTTCTGTGAGTTATGGGAAACACTTTTTCAGTCTCCTAATAGGATGGATGCATCATTGTGGTAAATCATTCGATTCTTGGATGGATGTTGAACGAATCATATCTTTTCCAGATTTAGTTATATAGTCGGCAGCTGGTTTAGAGACGATCGAGTGTCTCATTATACGATTTATTCCCAGTGTTTGTGATTTGTTGTAACCTTGAAATCACGCGTGCCTTAATTTCTCCTTTTATTATGAGGCATTAAATTTTCGTGCATTTTTATGCCAGCCAAAAACAAATTGGCACCGATTAAACGCTGCCCAATCAAAACATACCTTTCGGCTATCACCGATTATTTCGTTTGAAAAATAGCTCGGCCGGTCATGACCAATTAACCGAACATTTCCAATATATCGCCAGAACTCGTCCTTACGATCGCCTTAATGTTCGGGTTTGTACCAGAGGCAGGTTGAGTTTTGGGATTTATGCGAATCAAGACCGAGAAGGAGGCATTTCGGCACTTTATTTTATTCCATTAAGTTTCTCAGAGATGTCGAAAACTTAAGGCGTGTCTCTTGAAATATAATCTTTCCGTTTCCCCGAATGGCACGAGCGGATAAATTTTTTTGAAATACGATACATCTTGTAGTGGTTACGCGATACCCGCTGCTAAAAGGGGACGCGGCGGTTGTTATTTGTTTTTAACCCTTTTGAGGATAATATATTGCTTTTGTTCGGTTACAAGGGCGTTGACGCATAACGGCAATTTTTCAAACAAGTTGTACCGAAAAAAAAAGTCGCGAGCGGTTTTGTGCTCGCGTAGTTGTTGAGTGGTGAGTTTTTATTCAAGCGAATAAGAAGGGAATTTATCGTGCATAACATTAATAACATTTAAATTTACCTGTTACACCTCTGAAAAGCAACACTAAATAATCCTGCATGTGGCCTCCGAAAGCGCTTCATGGGACCCGCGAAGGTATTATGAAAAAGTGGTCGGTAAAATTTAAAATATACAATTTCATATTTTTCCAGTATACATAATTATGGTCCCAAAACCTCATCTAGTGACTTTTTAACGCTAGGAAATTATTTAGAATTCATTTTCACTAATGTGGGACCAGAGAATCTATAGGTAACTTCTGACGTAAACATCATCCGGCCCGACGTCGTGATTTCCAATGCGGCCCTCCAAAGCATTCACAGATGCTAATGTGGCTCACTATGCAAAAAAGCCTGCCGACCCCTGATTTAAATAAAAATATTTCCTTTTGGAGTCTTACACGTAGGTATATTACTTTCTCAACCTGTATCAATTATTGTCACTCAGCGGTTCATTCTCTATCCAATCTTCCTATTAGTAAAAATTTGCTCGAAACTAATGATGAACTTTTCTTTAACACGTAGTTGTCCAAGTTAACTATGCTACTTATTTTTTTAGAATCGGTATTATCAGCGATTTTCCCAGTCGCTTTTTTTTTCTCCTGGGTTCAGGTAATGAGTTCGCTAAGTTGGAAGATGGTACTAAACCCCGTGAATGTCTCTTCCTTCGCTCCATTGCCCTCTATTTCTCTCCTCTCCGTCTTCTATTACGGGGCATAAATCTGCCAAACGGACTCCCTTTATCTCCCACACTCCTTTGAAGTCTTAATGCTACATTTCCGAGGGAATGCTGCGAAGGGAACACTTCGTTCATTAATAAACACCGCGGAAAGTGTTTGCCGCAGAAACTTAAAACGATTTTCCCTGTCGCCCAGCCTCCCGGCCGTAAATCTCCTTGATTGGTCCACTCTTGTCTGAGAATCCGCTCTTAACGTACACTTACTCGCGTCCTTCTCATTATTCTTACTCTTAGAGGCTTTCCTCCGAGCTGAATTCTAGCGGACGCTTAAAAGGGGACGCGAAAAAAATCCGCAAGACCCTGCGGTCAATTTCCGCAATCTCGGTAGATGCGGGTATTTTTCGCGCCGTCGTTGTTTTTGCGTAAACAAAAACTCGAATTCAGCCTTTTTGTTGCGACCGATTAGATATTTATTTTGGAATTTGCTCGCGTGATTTTTTTTTTAAGATGCTCTTTCTAAGATGTTCGTTCAATTTATTTACATTTAGACCTCGGAAAGTGACGAAGTTCGGCCAAGAAAGACTAAAAAGAATCGAGTGAAATGAAGCGCTCCGGCAGGCTCGTAGTTTTTTTTCGTCCGCCGACAGATGGGGACACAATGCACGTGTGCCGGTTTGCTCGCCTCCGATTGGCCAACCCCCTCTTTCATCCCTCCTCTTGCCACCCTCGTTCCATTCATCTTTTTCCGTCCCTCCTTTTTTTCGAGTTCGCCTTGAACTCCGACTTAAGTGTTTTGCCCGTTACTTCTCTAAAATATCTGACAATTTTTTCCTCACTCCGCCGGTCCCGGACCGCGCGAAAATTATTATTGGCCTTTTAGCCTCGACAACCCTCCCACCGTGTTTCATCACTTCAAGCCAGACGGGAGCGCGACGGCAATTCTTTGTTTTCTTTTTTTAAAGCGGGGCATTTCGGCACCCTCTGCCAAAAATCGTTTCGCTAATCAATTGGCTCTTTAAATTTGCTGTCTTCCGCATCTTTCGAATGAATCCCTTCCGAAATCTATACGAACGCACTGTTTAGATATATGTGAATGCGTTTTACGGCTTCGAAATATTTTACGACCGGTTACATTTTTGCCCGTAAAAAGGCGGAGAGCGTTCGGATGACTTATTCAGAAAAAAACGGCACTTCTCCGCGGACACCATTCTGAATATGAATATGACATATATGCATTTATGTGTTCTGCATTCGTTTAATGCTATATACAAATTCAAATGCGCATTCTTAACATAGTTCTCAACTTGATTTTGTTATCAACTTCCTGCGGTGGATCTTTGCATGGGAATTTAAGTTGCTAGATAAACAACGTGAACATCACTTACTAAACATCGTCCATAGAATTCATTGTTTTAAAATGGATGCATAACGATAATTTAGTTTTTTTTTTAAGAATATACTCATTTTTGGAGGAACTACGATTAGAAACACAAAAACTACCTCTAGGAAAGAATATTACGTTAATTAATGGTGGTATAGCGTATGATGTTTAATATTCAATAGTTTATATTAAGACGGTCTTTTTTGAATGCTTATAATTCAAAGTTGAAATCAATGAGGATATATAGTAAAATCGATCCAACTGAATTTATTAAAATCGTTCTTTTTTTAGATAAAATTTGTTAAGGATTAGACTTCTGCTTCCGCCTTCAATTGTTCCGACATTTCGATCCGTAATAACGGCTGAAAATAGCTGCAAGGACTGAGATTTAGGAGTTAAGTGGCACAATGGTTGCTACACCAAAGTGGCCGACAGAAAATTCGTTGTGCAAGTCCCCTGCGCTTAAATCCTCGAGGATAACACCCAAAACAAAATTGTACCCGTAAATAACTACGTCTTGGATCAGGGGTGGGCAACCTACTGTCCGCGGGCCACGTGCGGCCCTCAAGAATCCTTTATGCGGCCCGCAAAGCTGTAATGAAAAAGTTATCAGGAAAATTTCTCATGGGAAATTTTATATTTTTTGAGTAAAATTATGGTCTCAAAGCCTTTTCGGGTGAAGTTTTAACGCTAGTAAATTATGTAGACATGATTTAGTACATATGAAATCACAGAATCTCTAGAAAACTTCTGATTTATTCGCTCATCCGGCCCGCCGAGGCTTTCTTGACTCCCAATGCGGCCCTCCGAAGCATTCACAACTGCAAATGTGGCCCGTCATGCAGAAAAGGTTGCCGATCCCTGTCTTGGATGATCATACATGCTCCGAGCGAAATTTCCTCCACACAGGGACGTTTCTAGGTGCGTAGTTTAGGGAGGTAATAATAATACAAATATATTTACTGCCATCTATTTATGAAAATAATACAGTCTCATTATAATAAACGGCGTATATTATACTTACACTGCTTATATATTTGCAAAATATTTCTAGGTAATTACCCTATTACCCCCCTTTGCAACCGCTATTGCCTCCACCTGCCTTTATATGTTTGGTTATTGTGAGAATCCGTACTAGAAAGGGAAATTGATATATATATCTCTCGGAAATCCTTAAAAATATAAAGTAAATAAGTACTCATCAGTTGACTTGAAAAATCGCACTTCAACTTGAACAAATGTCAAGTCTATTGCCACGGTATTAGTTAATTGCGAGCGGAATACCCGTTGAACATCAACGGGACTTAGTAGTGTGATTAAAATATAACTTCTGAGGTGTGTGTGTAAAAACGTGTGTGTGTGTACATACACACACACACATATATATCTGTTATATATATTTATATATATATATATATATATATATATATATATTATATATATAACAGCTTACGGAAAAGGAAAGGTAAAATAGATATATGGATGGCAACAAGGTGTTGGGATGAGGAAACCCAGTGAACACTCACCAATCGGACGACTTCAGGTTGGCGAGGTCCCGGGGATGTCGAAGCGGCACACGTAAAAGAACACTAAAACACAGAGTTATTCTTTTACGTGTGTCGCTTCGACATCCCCGGGGCCCTCGCCAACCTGAAGTCGTCCGATTGGTGAGTGTTCACTGGGTTTCCTCATCCCAACACCTTGTTGCCATTCATATATACATTATATATATATATATATATATATATATATATATATATATATATATAGTAAATGTAATTATTTGATTAATCAATAAATTCCTGACAATCATTTTAATTCTCCCAGAAAATGAAGCGCTTGAAATTTATTACATTCTGGCATAATATACTTGATTTGCCACTCTTTGGTTCCGTTATTCTTCCTCTTCGTATGTTTACTGAATAATAATATTATTCAATTATTAACGTTGCAATTTCTTAAGTTTGACATTGCGCGATGCGAATAACACAATTCTTTCGTATATTTGAAGGCTTAATAGACGCTAATTTATCGGAGGCAACAATGAGCTTCGCCTTAGCAACACCCGGAAAGAGTACGAAAAAGTCATAAAATTTCGAAAAAATGAGTCTTTCTGACAAATTCTTCCGTGTAACATCTAAACATTGTAATAATAAGATATTTTATAGTTTTAGACGTCGAATGAAACAAAAATGGAGAAATTCGGTCTATATTTACATATTTTAATGAATGAAGGAAATAAACCTTGCACCTTGAAAAATCGAAAATCCCGTGTAAACTTATAGGGAAATATAATCGTCTCCCGGAGTCGAATCCGGGACTTTTTCCGGGATGTTTGATTTTTCTAGAGACCATCGCACGGGGGTTTAACGATTGTGAAAGTTTCAACTCTAAATTTCATTGGGAAATGTCCCAAAATACCGGGACAGACAGACAGACGGACACTTGAGAATTATTATATAAGTATACGACTTGTATTGTTGCGACCGTGTAATAGTGCGCCACGATTTACGTTCTCAAATCAAAATTCCTTCTAATCGCGAGTTTTTCTCGAATAATTTATTCATTTTGCTGCCGGGTCGCAGTTACAAGAAAAAGCTCTAAGTCCGCTAACGATTACGGCGACGTTGGGAAACCTTAAGAATAAACGCTTCACGAGCCGGCTCCCGGCTTACCAAACCAGAGAAAAATAGAAAAGATATAAAAACGCACGTTATCCTGCGGTCTGCGGCGATATCAATAGTAAAGGGTATCCGATGGCGCGTGATACGCTTAACTCGGCGAAAGTCCGATCCCGAGGCCTGTGGTTTTTTTAAAATAAATATATTACAGGGAGGAATGATATATTATATACATGAATGGGTGAGCTACGGAGTTTAGGTCTCGGAATCAATCTAATGTCTCAGTGTTAGAGCGTTCTCGGGCCGCTCCGAAGTCCGGTCTATTGCGTCATAGAACTAACTCTCTCACTCCCTGTCCGCCGCGTTCGTATCTCCCAGTTGAGATGACACCCTACACTAGGAGGGCGGTCCCTTTCTCCTGTCCTACATCGCTAGGATTACTAAGACAAAACCTTTAAGGAAAAAGGAAAGGTAAAAAAAACCACGAGCAAAAGAGAGAGAGAGATATGAAAAGGAAAAAAGAGTTACTGGTTACAAGGAGAGCGACTTTTCACTCCACTAGGCTCCATCGCCACGGCGGCTGCACCTCTTTCCCTCTCTCCGTCTCTTTCTTTTCCCTTAACTCCTCGAGTCATCTCTGTTACTCGTCCTCCATTTGCCAGAGATGTTCCAGTACGTCGCATTTAAAATGATCGATAATCTATATCTATTTCGGAGTGGATCGACCTTATTATGCGGTGTATTCAGTATTTTTCTGTTTTTTCCGTCCATTGATAGTTTCTTTCCGCATATTAGTTGATAAATTATCTATTATATTTTTAGGCGAACGCATTAAATATTTCCCGCTTAATTCTTTGGGATTAGATTTGACTATTTCACTTATGTGACCGTTAAAACAAGATTTAAGCCGTCAATTCTATGGCATATGGATCTCAAAAAACGAGCATGTCAAACTCGAAGTGGCATCAGGACTGCATTAAAGCGATGGATATTACGGAAGGGCCGCATTACGATTACAGTTGTTTAATGAGGGTCGGAGTTGGAAAAGTAGATTTATCGAAAGAATTAGACGCCTTTTGTGCCATTAAAAACAATAATGTAGAAAACGCGTTTCATTGTATCTCAGCAACTATGAAAAACTCCTTTATAGTAAAGTATTTAAATGAAATTTCAAACGATTTAATTAAGACAAAGATTAGAATCCATGCCGTAGTAAGGCATAGAATGTGACTCGCGGGCCGCCAGTTTGACATGCCTCTCTCACACTCTCGAAATAATCGAGCAGTTAAATAAACAGTTCATCTCCAAGTCAACAGTCTCCAGCTATGAATTATTAAATTCGGTACATATATTCAGATCCGTATTTCTATGTAAAAATATACACTATGAAATCGGGGAAGTTTTCGTTGTATCCTCAATAGCTACATCTGTATACGTGCGTGTATATAACATCTATTCGTTGCCAGTTGAAGGCATCATCAGATTTTTCACTTTTTATCGTGTCAGCTATCTCCATTCTCTAAGATGGTCCGAAGAGTTTCATAATATATCTTCCCTTCCTGTGTTTCGATTTTCTTTTCAGTCTCTTGATATCTCTCGGAATCCATTCAATTATCTCAGACGCCCGACGTCGCTCGTTTCTCCTTCCATTGTGAACTTTCCGCTGCCATTATAACAACATCGTTCTTTTAATAAAGTCACAGACCCCTGTCTTCTTTCGCATTCATCCCTTTTGCTTCTTCGCCTAATCCTCAGTATGCATCTATCCATGCTACCCTGCCTTCTTTTCAAGCGCTGGATTTTTTCTTGCGGTCATCGCCAATATTTTTGACAACCGTATTTAAAACAGTGGGCACCTCGAACAGTACATAAATGTGTATCTCTATGTATGTTCTGTATTTGCCCGACTATAATGCGACGCCCAATATAAGAGTAGCCCTCTTTTTAGGAGATAATTTGTATGAAAAATATAATTTATAAGGAATTATGAAGGAAACAAATTTAACAACAGTATTGAAGGTATTTTATTTTAATCCATAAAAATTGCCATCACAATGCCCAGTGCAAAGATAAACGTTATTTAAACCATGCTAGGCTAGTCAAAATCGCTGTCATTTTTTTATTAATTTCTTTGTTCTTGAATATGAAGATGACCCCCAACTTTCGATTTAGAAAAAACTAAAAAACCTCGTCTTATAGTCAGGTAAATGCGATATGTGTGTATGTTCTCTATATACATATGTGTGTGTGTGTGTGCATAAGGAGCCTAATATTAATCAATCGAGAGTCTAAATTCGGTATACTGGGGATTTCTGCGATACATAATGTTCACTCTTACTTTCATATTTTAAAAATAAATTTCGATTTTTTTTTAGAAACCGCCAAGTTAAAATTGGTGGTCCATATTCCTCTTCTTCTTTCCCTCCCTCTTTTCCCAGGTTCTTCCTTTCGGGTCGAGAAAGTTCCAGTTTTTGCAACTAAAATTATACATCCGTTAAATGGTTTTTTTTACCCCTCCCCTCCCAACCTTTCTCTCATTTCTGCTCTCTTCCCTCCGTCTCTAGTCTCGCTCAATGTCTTCCCTTGGCTCCTCTCTCTCCTCCCCTCCTACTCCCTTCCCTCTGCCTCCCTTTCATCTTTTCACATCAACCTCCTCTTTTTTTATTCAGCCTATCCATTTTTTTCTCTTTCCCTTTCTCACTCTCGACGAATATTCTCCTTTTTTTCTCTCTCTCTCTGCTGAGGTAGCGAACTTTGATTATTCTTTTTTTCTTTCCTTCTCTTCTCGTTTTTCATTTCGCGTCTTTTTATAACTCTTCTTATTTTTTCCGCTGCAATTTGAATTGATGTGTGGACGTATTAAACACCAAAGTGTTTCGTACACGCTTTTCAAAATTTCCTCTTTCATGAAGCACGGCGCTTGTACCATTCGTATCTCATACCCTCTATTAATATTTTTTCTGTTTTTTATATTTACTATAAAATGCGGGATCCGTATAATTTAATGATTAACTCTTATGTTGAATTACTGATAAAAATATTTTGTGTAAAATTTTCAATGTACATCTAGACGAACATAATCTAATGGTAATGCCATAAAAGTTAGCAAATTGTAAAAACATTGCAAGCTCGGCTCCATTCATTACTTTTTGTCCATAGTCGTTTCCATTGAAGTGCTTACTACGGGTCGCACCAAAAGTAATGAGCACATTTATTTTGCAGTAAAGCAAAGGTGCATGCAGGGAAACAGATGTCACTGTGAGTAAATATAATATTCCGTCACTTGACCACAAAATCCCCAAAATGATCCATGCATTTCTGCCAGCGCTCCACGAGCTTGAGTATAGCACCGCGGTAGAAGTCCGTTTTAGTGCTTCGCAGCCATCCTTGGCTGTCTCGTCATTCTCGAAGTGCTGGCCCCTCATGTGATCCTTCAAGGTTCCAAACAGGTGTTATTCTGAGGGCACCAAGTCCGGACTCCACGGTGGGTGGGGGAGCACTCCCCAGTTGTTCCTTGTGATTGCCTATGCTGTCAGGTGTGCAATGTGGGGTCGTGCTGTAGGATGACGTGTGTCTTCATTGGACGTTTGTCACGAACCTCACGTCACAGTTTTTTGAGCGTTTCAACGTAACGAGCTGCATTAATGGGTTTTCGGCAGAAGATCAACCAGGATGCATCCCAGAAGACAGTTCCCATAACTTTACCGGCAGAGGGCATCGTCCTGGCCTTCTAATAGCAGTAATTGGTTTTTGAAGTGCGTCGACGGCTATGGTCATTTTGCAATGTCATCAACTGGACATATGCATACAGAAAAGAGGAGGGAAACCCGGTGCCGGCATTAGCCTACTCTTGACGAAAAGCACCAAGGGGGCCAACTGCTTAACGTCCCTTCCGAAGGACGGAACGCTGAATTTGCGCCGGGCGACCTCGAAAAAAAGCCTTTTCGAGCAGCAGGCGAGTAGCAGCCAGCGCCCTAACCACTACACCACCGGCATCCCCTAGCCTTCTACGTTGGAAATGCGGTGTGATGCCATTCCCTGCTCTGACGTTTTGTTTCAGGGTCGAAATGGTGAAACCCGCTTTAATCACCAGCCACGTTATTCATCAGGAAATGATCATCCTCGGCAGAATGTCGTCGAAGCAACTCTGATGGCACATCCATGAGTATCCTTTTGTGTTCGTCCATTAGCAATCGGGGAACCAAACGGGCGCAAGTTTTCTGGTAACTCAAGGCTGCTATCATCCCCTGCACAGCATTGTGTCCGATACCAAGCTGCGCTGCAATATCCCTAACTGAGATTCGTCGGTCCTCTTTGATGAGCGCGTCGTCTGCTCATTGCGTTCTGTGCAGGCGGTTCTCGATCGAACATTTCTTGGTGAGTTGGCGATGTCTGTGTTGCTGTCTTTGAAGTGCTTCACCTCACCCAACGTCGAACACTGCTGGCACCCATACAGGAATCATCACCATAGGCACGAAGAATTCGGCTATAGACGTCAGTAGCCGAATTGTCATCCTTTACCAGAAATTCAATCAGCACGCTGGCGAAACGATATGTGGTTGACAGACATTTTTCCACAGTGGATTGTGGGAACAGAGTGGTGAGCATGCGCAGGCTGCGTTATTTAATTTAGCAATAACAGATGGCGCCACCAGCTGCACAGCCCGTCGTCGTCTCGAATACATAGTATGTGGCTCAAACGCGTGTAATCTGATGTTGCTCACGACTTTCGGTACGGCCTTCGTATTATTATATATACATTCGATGTAAGCGTTCCCTCCTTGCATTAATAATCTCATATATGCTAAAAAATGCCGTTATGACAGAAAAACTCGTTACAAATATATAATCCTGTTTATTTCCAAATTAAAAGTTGCTAAATAAATACTTATTAATCCGACCTCGACCGTCATTCCTCAAACTTTTCACGAGCCATTTCTCATTTCACCACCATCACATCCCCTCATATTTCCTCCCTTCAAAACTTTTATTAAATTAACTCGGACCATCTTCATTTCCCTTCAATTTTCGTCTTTTGTTCATCTTCTTTAGACCGTCAACGAGTTTTAGTTAGCAAGCTCCTGGAATAACAAATGACCATCTTGTCGCGACACCGCATGCGTGCGCGATATATTTAATGCGTCGGATAACATGACGCAAGAAGCGCTCGACGCGTCCTATAGGAATTAATTTGATTTTCAATTAAAAAGGACGGCGAACTATTTATGTGGAGCATTTGTTTACCGAGTCTAACGCGCCCCTAGTTTATTCCAAAGGTCGCCGAATTTATACCAAGCCGAAATAAAAAAAAACTTTTTTTGTTTAATTTAGTCGGACATCAATACGCTTCATGGGCCACTGTGATGAATGTAATCGAAAACAGCGTGGTGTCCGGATGAAGATTTCCCGAGCTTTGAAAAATCGCTGCTCCTTCACGTGACGTCATTCTCCCTCTCTCTCTCTCTCTCTCTCTCTAATTTAATGAAAAACCAGCGATTTCTCGACTGCATTGGGCGCGTCGATGCTTCTCCTTCATATCTCAACCTCCTCCCCACCCCACCCTCTCTCATTCTCAACCGCCCACCCCATTTCTCCCTTTTTCTTAGGAGACCGCAGCTCCTTTTTATTACCCGGCGTCCCTTTCGCAGCAGGTGAAAGGGAAGCCGTTTGTGTTGCGTCGAAGACAAGGTCCTTCTCGCCGATAAGTGGGAGGAGGGTGGCGGCGGTGTGGGAAGGAGCTAGAGAGGTTGGTCGAGAAGAATACGAAGAGTCGAACAAAAGGAACACATGGTAGGGCTCCTTGCTCTTTGTCCTCCTACGCCCACACACACGCACACTCTCTCTCTCCTACCCTCGCATTTCTCATACGCTATTTACCGCGAAAAGAAAGTCGACTCGATCAGGAATTCGATCCCGCATTATTTTCCTCCTCCTCTCACTGGAAGGGTGTCTCTCTCTCTCTCTCTCTCTACAAGACCTCGCTCCCTCCGTGGCTTTTCTTCGCCGACTATATTTGTGCTGCCTCATGTTACCTTTGTCATCGCCTATAGAGTTATGTCGATAGGACGGGGGCGATGCTTCTCCATTATTTTTTCATGCCCGCAATTCCATTATGCGGAAACGGGCGAATTCGTAGTGATTCTTATTTACGCCCCTGGAGGTCTCGGAGCTGTCATCGGTTCCATTATTGTAAACGGTTCGAAACCTAAAGGGTTTTTCTCTCGACTTTTTTATCGCGTGGAATACCGCGGCGGGAATAATATCGAGGTATTTTTTGGTAAAATATCGAGGGAGTTTGATGACCCTTTACTCGATTTTCTTCAACCTCTTCAGACCTGGTGTGTATAACAATGTACATTAGTTTTGAGATTACTTTTCAATTATTCTTTCACGTTATATTTTATTGAAAACTTGCTGAGCACTTAGCGTGGCGTCTAATTTATCCATTATTGGTACTTTTACTGCCCTCCATTGCAGATTAGTTGAAGTTAAATGACATTAAATACAAGATGGCAAGAACAGAGAAGAATTGCTCCAAGTAGGTCAAATTTCGTTTTTTTTGTCGTCGAAACATCCCACTTGGATATTACTTTCTTTGAACATAAATAAAGAAACCTTATTTCGTCATAAAGTAATTTTGTACCAATTTTGTTGATTTTTGTTATTTCAACACGATGCAATGAAAATTTAAAAACTTCTTTAAAATAAATATTTTTCAAATTTCTCTTTTCTATTTTTTTTAAAACCCAATAAGCGTAATTCCACTGGAAAAAATAATTTTTTCGCCAAAGAAAAAAGTCAGGTTAGGGTTTTTTTGTGGTGGTTTAAGAAAAAATGGGCAGTTAGCGTCGAGGTGTGGATAAGTTACAAAGGCGCGTTTCTTCTACCATCCGTCATTAAAAACGACTCGTCTCTACCCGTAGATCGTGTTTTTTTTTTAAATGGCGGTTCGTCTCCTGGAGGGATTTTCCCTCGAAATGGAGATGGATCTTTTCAAAAAGGTTGAGGTGGTCCGGGAGGAGGATTTCATTGCAACGTAACGTATAGTTAAAGCGACGGTAACGTATTACTCCTATTTACTGACAGACTTGTACTGAAACCATGTAAATGTAATGTGTCAATTGGAACAATTTTTGAAACGAGAAAAAAGTCTGCTATGACCGGGAATTGAACCCGGGTCTTCCACTTGCCGGGCGGATATTCTACCCCTGAACTATCGTAGCAGAACATTTTCTCTCGTTTCTGAACACGGATGTTTTCCTTGGTAGGACGGGAACTAGCCAAGCTATGGTCATAGCAGACTTTTTTCTCGTTTCAAAAATTGTTCCAACTTTCACAGCTTATGCCTGTCTGCATAGGATCTTCTGATCATATCATTCCATCAATTTCATGTGTCAATAAAAATTCTATTCTATTAATTACTACTTTTAGAAACTATTGCTTCCACCCTCGACGTTTTTATGCCTGAATGAAGGTTATTTCTCGATAAGACCAATAATAATGTTACATGCTTATAATTACAAACTTGGCACGACTCGCTGCCAACAAATACGCGTTGTATTACGTTTATGCGTGATATCTTGATTTGGACGCAGTCTTTATTTCTTTACATTATGATACGGAGTACTTAATTTTGTTTTCGAAATATTATTTTTGTTTACTTGCACCAATCCAAAGTTAGTGTCTCCCTTTAAGTATGCTCGTATTCGAAAGACATCATATAAGTTGTGCATCGGTACATTCAAATTTTGTCCAATGCAGTTCATCCGCAGCTTGAAAATGTGCGAGGTGTAATAATGGAAATTTTATTTACCTTAAAAGAAAAATAACGATTCAAAAATAAATGTATGTACAATAATATCTTAAAAGTATAAACCGTATCAGTAATATATTTTATCGTTTTATCAGAGAGCTACAAAGTAGACGTCCTCAGCGGCAATTTACCATTCTTTGACTCATGTTTATGACCCTAGAGTTAGCTTTATCGTCTAACAGATTTGCGTGGGCGTCTTTCCTCTCACTGTACTGTCAAGAGGCAAAATATCTTCCTGCGCCGGTGAAACTCGTAAGAAAAATAGGTTAAACTATTGGATTCATGTTTATGCATTCCGTTCGATTAATCGGATGGTACAAAACAACCATAAGCCGTTTAAACACGCCGAGTTATTCAAATCCGTCGCGGAATTGTAACTCAAAATACGTTAAAATCTGTAAGAGCTCCTTCCAACTGGATTTATCTGGCGTTGTTCGCGCGGTCTTAAAACGTGACTCACAGATCGTATCCTCTCCCGAGCGAGCTCCTCCTCAGGAGCTCGCATTCCCTCGCACCCCCCTCCTTCTACTAACCCCAACCATCGTAATTTTCATAACAATTCCATTATGGCCTCATCTCCCATCTCGACATCTGCGGAGAGAGACGGAGAAGGGGAGATAGGGAGAGAGAGAGGATGGGTGAAAGAGAGGTACAGAGGATGTATCGAGGTCCCGAAGCTACCTTAACACGCGCTCACGAGTCACGAGCTTCTTTTTTTTCAAATCATTTACGCCGAGTTATAAAACGAGGGGAATTTTAATGGCGTCATTTGTTCCCACCGGCAAGGAATGGAAGGGTTGGAGGAAGAGGAAGAATGAGTGGGATAGAGAGAGAGAGAGAGATATGGACAATTTGCCTGGTCACGATCGAAAAAATGATTCGCCGTGTTACGGACACACCCGCAGCACCGAGAGAAGGAGCCACCGTGAATCGAACGAGAGGTGAGAATTATTAAGGAGGCGGTTGAGGAGCACTCCCAACTCCATTACCAGTAGGGTAGAGCGCCATCTGTATTGCATCTAGCGTGTTCTTCGCTCTCGCTATCTCTCCTATCCCTCCTCCCTCCTTCTCTCTCTCCTCCCTCCTTCTCTCTCTGGAACCTCGAACTCTCTCCCTGGAAGCCGTGAGTAGGTTCGGTATCATAAACCGCGCTCTGAGTTATGTAGAGTTCTCCGTCATAGACACGTCTCGGCCGGAGATAAATTCGTCAGTGTTCTGTTTTTACGGTGCCCGCTGATATTTCCCCTACCCCCCCACTCCCTTCCCACTCTCCCGAGCGATGCTGACTCTCTAACCTCCCGTCCTACCTCCCGTTCACTCTCTCTCTATATATCTCGGGTTTGTTCGCGATGCGTTTTTCAGCTACTTGAATCGATTAACGGTTTTTTTACTATCTTGGGGAATGGCGGTAGATTTTTCTCCCTCTCTCTCTCTCTCGTGATTTTCATAGTGGAAGTTTCAGTCTCTCCCTTTTGTCTTCAAGTCGCTCTTTCTTTGTATTTTGACGTCGCCCATTTCGACGAGATAATTTGTCTCATTTAGGATAGGTGTTTTTTTCTATGCCTCTCAAGCAACACAGCCTCCTCCGAACGCTTCGGTGGGCGTGGATGATTTTCATGTCTTTTGTGCTGCCTCGGATTCCGAAACGGTCTGTTAACGCTGGATGAAAGATTTGATGTCAAAGGGCGATTTCGGTAGAAATACCAACGTGAAAACTATCGACTTCAATGACTCAAGGATAAAAACATTTCAGTCTTAAGTTTTGGGTGCAATGCTTAAAATCGCCATTTGATTATTCATCAGGAAAGTCTTTATGAGATGTTAAAATTAAATTACGCGAAGAAAAAGTAAATAGAAAATTTTCCATATAAATAAGTTTGTTTAATTTCGCAAGATACCGAGGTCCAACTTTGTAGGAGTTTCTTGTCGAATTAATCAAAGATATCTAAGCGGAAAATTTTGCCTTTTCCTCTCCTTCCGTAATCACCATTTTCTTTTTTAAAATGTTCATCAAGCTTCTGTTTTGAATGAGATATCGAAACATTTTTTCACTTATGCGGTTTAACAGTTGCGAATCAATTACTTTTTTATAGTCTAACAATTGCAGAACTTTTATTCGCAAAGGACTATCTTTTAATCAGTTGTTTCAGGCATTGGCCATTGATTTTCTATTTAGAATAATCTATTAAGTGAAATGCTACTGAGAACGGCTGTATTGTAGCTGAAATGCGATTTTGATTCCCTCAACCGTTTTATAACAACAGTAGTCAAAATGTTTCTTTTGGATTTAAGCTATTATGCGAGCACGATATTTGATTTGTGAAATATTTTAATTATAATCATTGGTACCGCCTGATCATTCATTCAGCGAAGCGTCATATAGTTCGATATTTTTATTCACATCCTCGTATATTTTCCAAAAAATCGCAAGCATTACCGCCGTTTCGATCCCAAGACCACTTAGGATAGGCACGTTTACTAAGTTAGTTTGCTAGATGACTTATAGGATACGTTGGGTAGCCTTTCTTACAACGAGGTCGTGATTCCGGATCGTGTCTTGAGGCGAGGGCATTGACTTGCGCGTTTCATGAAAGCACTTTCGTCGCGGGTTGATCCACCTCTCCCATTGAGAAGGAAACAACCGCCGAACAAGCTATCGCCGTGCCTAATGACCGCTCGACCCTATCTAACACGGGGACAAGACAACTGACAATTAACAATAGGTCCAATCCCTTTGCCTTTGATTATCGGAGGGAGATATTGTCCCCGAGGCGTCTCTTTAGAAAGCGATTTCCTTGTTGTGTCGGGAAGAAAGTTCTTATAAAGGTAATTAAGATACCATCGGAATGATTCTTTTGGAGCAATAAAGGTGGTTCCGCAGCCTTATGCGTCCTATTCTGATGAAATTTCAAACGGTTAGAAGCTACATTCTAAAATATCTGTTATATATTTTCGAAAGTTTGTTTGTTCTTTATCCGTCTGTTGATCTAAAAACTCGGAAACGAAAACGACCAAACTTGGCATGGCGATCATTTATATCCCAAGAAAGAGGTGCATGTTTGTCTGTCTGTCATTGTAAAAACTCGGAAACAGAAAAGACTACAACATCCAAACTTGGTATTACTTTATTTTATATCTAACGAACAATAAAAATGAATATTTGCATCCAATTTCAAGGGCTCATTTTAATTAGCTAAAATCTGAAGATTCACCTCATAAAATGATCAAAATTTTTAACGCTCTAGAAACAAAAAAATCAACAGTCATAATCCCTCCAATAAAAAGACACTGAAAATAAATTCATTTGAGGTTTTTAGGTTTTTTTAAATCCGCTGATGCGTTCTGTTGTCTGTCTGTCTGATATGCCAACTTCTCCTAAACGAAAGCAGATAGAGATTTAGTTTTTTCGCCTCTCAATTTACTATTCTGTCTCGTTGTGGATGTTATCTTGTGGAGGTTCGTCTGTCTGTCTGACGTACTAACACCTAAACGAAAACAGCAAGAGACTTCCTTTTTCGCCAATCTATTCAGTATTCTCTCTCGTTGCGCACGTTTTTCGGTTTGTTCGTCTGTCTACTTTTTAAACCGCCGCTTACTGTCTGCTTCAGCAGCTCTTTCGTTATGTGTTCCTTTTTGGCAGATATAGAAAAAATTATATTATAAGTTAAACCCTAATTAAAATCAAAGGATTCAAGTCATAAAATGATCAAAAGTTTTTAACACCTTAGAAAACAAAAACCCAACAGTCGTAATTCCTTTAATAAAAAGACCACGTCAAAAGAAATCACACTAAAATAATGACAACATACAGAGCAGCAGAAAATTCAAAACAGAGATAAAACCGAATTCAAGTAGACACAGAATAAGCCATTAAATTAAATTTAATTAAACTTTTTAAAAATATTCATAAATTTCCGGACAACATCGGGATAAACGAAATAAACAATTATTATCATAGGTTTGATCCAATTTTCTTGATGTAATTTCGTGAATTCAGCAACAGTTATAATAGTGCAAATTCGGGACCTGAACCAACGAACGCACAAAAGAATGAATATTCATTTTAATACCGTAGAATTTCATATACTATTTGAATCGGCCCACATAACTGTTTTGAAGACGAAGTTTTGAGGTTTTTTGAGAAGAAAACGATGCTAACAGTAACCTGCAATGCTGCCAAATTCATGAAATTACTTTCATTGAATTGGATTGGATTGGAATGAGGGAAAAGGAAGGAAGTGTGAGGGAAGGATGGAAAGAGAGAGGTAGCGAGAGTGAGGGGGAATATAATTTGTCCTTTGTGGTGTTTCTAGGACCAGTTAAATAAATAAACAAACAAACAAACAGTTTCCAAGTAGGCTAAATAAATATATTGTTGGTCTGTGAAAATTAAATAAGTACTTCTCAATCCTGACGACTTAAAGTTTGCCGATCTTAGCGAGACTAAATAGAAGACGCGTAGCGCCGAGGTCCCTGGATCGAGTGGAGGGCGGGGTTGACGCGCGTAGCGCCTTGGAGCAGAGCCCCTAGTAGTATTTTATAAGTTAGAAAAAGAACTAGATTGCAACTATAGTTTTAAAACATGAATTCTTATTTATAATACATATGTGCATATCTTAGCTTTTAAATGTCTTCAAAATAATGCGCACACAAGAAAAATATTTTCAATGGAAGACGCTTGAAGATGGAGCATAACTGACATTCATGTTCTTCAAATTCCATTTAAATACACCCATTTACTAAAACATCCTCATACATACTTAGTGCTTCATCGTATTTTCCTTGATTTCTATAAACACATACCATGTTGTGTATCTTTGTAAGTGCGTCAGGATTGTTTTCACCTTTTGATTTTCTAAAACATCCTCATACATAGCGCTTCCTCATATTTGCCTTCATATATACTACACTAATACTAATATATACTATACACTAATGCCATTAGATTCATTATTATAAGTTTCCTTGGATACTTTTCGCCTAGAACATGTTTTTCTGTTCTAAAACTTATACATACTTAGTACTTCGCAATATTTTACATGACTTCTATTGACACTACTGCTATTTAATGCATCGTTGTAAGTCTGCTGGGATTGTTATCACTTACATTATTTGTTTGCTTCTCATGAACATGTCTTAGATTCCATTGTTCTTTTACATATTTTCCAAGCTCTCCTGCAGCAATGGGATATTTAAGCATTCCTTCAAGCCCATCCTCTTAATTAACGCAATGTATTTCATATTTTTGAGAGATAGGTATTTCCAAAAATGTAGTATGGCCGACTTTTTGGGCGAACTCCGTACCGCAATTATGTCGAAAAAGATCAATGTAGGATTGAATGTTGAATGTTTCAAGAAATTATCCTCTTCCTAATGAATTTTTTTTGATATACGCAATGCTTTGTTGCAAACCCAAGGGATAATTTTGCAGTTCTTTTGCTAGAGCTTTAACATTTTATTTATCTGCTGCACGAGAGTTTGCAATCAAATCCATTGCGTCTTTTTCTGATAATTCTGTAAGCTCCACAACCTTCAAACTTCCCCAAGACATGAATCTGGAAGTCTTTGGTAAAATAGGCTTGGATGTTGCTTTTGGCAACAACTTACATAAATAATTCCCTTCGTCCATTTTATTGACAATGTCAATTACAACAACCGTATTCCTATGCTCCAACTGATGATAAACCTCTTCCAAAATGGATTCACTGTGTTTAGGCTTTCCGCCTTCTACCTACCCTTTGATATTTAACTTATCGAATAAATCTCTGGAATGAATTTATCAGGCTCTCTTTGCTATCTCCAACAATCCTCACTTCACAGTCAAATTTTTCTAGTTTTCCTGGGCTAACTTCTTCACTAGTTCCTTCCTTATCCCTACAAGGCCAGTGATGACATCTCTTCCCCATCCAACCTCAAGCGCTTTCCTTAATCCTTCTACTACTTTTTATTTAATCCCAGCCTATCAGCAATAGATTCCAGAAAGTTCTATAAAATTGATTACAGCATATAATAATTTTTTTATGAAAATGAAAAAATATCCATTAACTCTGTGGTCGTAGAATTTTAATAATGGGTTTTCATTGATATTTAATGCATTGGTTTGCATCGGATTGAAGAAATTAAACATTTTATCGAGGTTATGTGGTATTTTATTATTTTTTCTGTGGTTTGTATTTGATAAGCAAGATAGAGCATCATTAAATCCCATGCCTATCTGTTTCATCTACGCTTCGACGTTCTCAAAATGTGTCCTTCGTGGTTGTTTATCATGTCGTGGTCATCGACTTCGTCAAAACTACGCTGAAAATTCGTCCTTGCCACTCCTATATTATTCTCCTCTATATAACCCTCTTTTATCATTCCCTCACCCATCAACAACTGTCCAAACTTTTTCAACCATGTTTTATCTTGCAGATTACATGCCACACACCTCTTTAAAATCTCATCTATTTTAGATGCGTCGCAATCATGCTTCCTTTTTTTATATTTTTTGTTTAGCTAATCCAATTGCCGTACTGTTTCAAAAAATTAGGTTTGGGTACTTTCGCTCTCAACCTCTCACGATTTAGCATAAGGGATGTTTGGGGCAGAGTCGACTTTGCGAACCATTTACGCCGCTTCAAAAACTACCCAAAGAATTTTTGTGAATGTAATGCGTCACTTTCACACGCACGCAATTAGCTTGGAAGGGCATCCGATTCCGACGTCATCCCGTTCTTTTTTTTTTCGTTTCATTTTAGCGCTTAACGACTCAATAATCTAGACTGGAAGTCTGCGTTGTAATCAAGAAAAAAGTTGGGGAAAGAGGGGAGAATAGTAAGGGAAGGAAGGAGGGATAGTAAAAGGGAGGGAGCAAGAGAGAGAGAGGGAGGAGGGAGAGAGGAAGGGAGTGAGTGGGGAGAGATGGAAAGGAGGGATGAGAGAGGAGGGAGGAGGGTAGTGAAGGATAGGAAGGGAGGGAGAGAGAAAGAGAGGAGAAGAGATAGGTAGGGAGAGAGAGAAAGGGGGTTAGAGAGAGAGAGGGAGAAGTGTGAAAGGAAGGGAGGGAGGGAGGAAGGTGGAAAGTGAAAGGAGAGAGAAATGGAGGGAGGTAAAGAGAGTAGTGTGAAAGATAGGGAGAGAAGGGATGGGTGAAGGAGAGTGAAGGACAGGCAGGGAGAGAGAGATTGGTGGGGAGAAAGAGAAAAGGAGGAGAGATAGGTAGGGAGAGAGAAAGGGCGAGAGAGAGAGGGAAAAAGGTGGAAAGTGAAAGGAGAGAGAAAAAGAGGGAGGGAAAGAGAGAGAGAGTAGTGTGAAAGATAGGGAGAGGAGGGAGGGAGAGAGGAAGGTGGAAAGTGAAAGGAGAGAGAAATAGGAGGGAAAGAGAGGGGGAGGGAGAGTGTAAAAGATAGGGAAAGAATGGAGGGAGGAGAGTGAAGGATAGGCAGGGAGGGAGGAAAAGGGAGGAGGAGAGATAGGTAGTGAGAGAGGGAGGGAAAAGTGTGAAAGATAGGGGAGGGAAGGGCGAGAGGAGAGTGAAAGGTAAGGAAAGAGAGGGAGGGAGGAGAGTGGAAGATAGGGAGATAGACGAAATTCCGATGGCGATCAAAAACTGTTTTGTTCCTTGCCCCCGTAGAAGAAACACGTGTGAGCCCGCCTCCACCCTTCCCTTTTCCCTAGCCACTCTTCCCCATCTCTTCCAGTCGCATCCCCTTCACAGTAAAAGCTCAAAGTCAGAATCACATGGAATGGGACAGTTCGGCGCGACGGTTTCGGTGACGGACAATTCGGCGCGACGGTTTCGGTAACGGACAACTCGGCGCGGTCGATTCGGGGACGGGACAATTCGGCTACGGGAAAATTCGGCGACGGGACCTGGAGGAAAAAGCAGCAACTTTGAGTGGTTGGGGGCTGGATTCGTTCTATTTTCTGCTCTCGGGTTGGGTTGAGTGGTTGGGGATTGGATTCTTTCTCTCTCCTGCTCTCAGGTTGGGTTGGGTGGTTGGAGATTGGATTCTTTCTACTTCCTCCTCCGGATTGAGTTGAGTGGTTGGAGGTTGGCCATTTCTTCCCCCCGGGTTTGGTAGAGAGGTTGGAGGTTGGATTCTTTCTATTTCCTCCAACGGGTTAGGTTGAGAGGTTGGGGGAGGTGGCAACCCTACTCTCAACTCTACCCGAAGTGAGGAAATAGAATGAATTCAACCCCCAACCACTCGACCCAACCCGTGGGGAGGGAATAGAACGAATCCAACCCTCAACAACTCAACCCAATCCAGAGTAGGAAGTATAACGAATCCAACCCCTTAACCACTCAACCCAACTAAAAGTTGTTGCTTTTTTCTCTAGGCGCTGAATCGTCGCTGAGCCGAATTGTCCCGTTGCCGAACTATCCTACTCACATCCCGACCCTCATCCCCTCTCCCACTCCCCTCGGACCGAAAACTTCATTCTCCCACGCACACATGTTCGCGTATTTCTTTTTCTCTCCACTCGAGATCCTCTTTTTTATATGTGGGGCAATGAAAATGATAATAAAAAACGCGTTTTTTAAATTTCATTCATATTTTTTTCCTTCGCGTCTTAACGTCTCCATCATCTCGGTCGCTCCCGTAAACTTAAGCGACACAACGAGAGGGACAGAGACAGAGAATGGAAAACATTTTTAAAACTCAAGATGTTGAGAAATTTTAAAATAAAAATGGAGTCTCTTTTCGACCGTCCGTTCTAGGATGGCGGAGGATAAGGGAGTGAGAAAAAAAGAAGAATAAATTCGGGAGAGAAAGAAGTTCTGTCTCTGAGTTTTATGTTTCTAAGAATGCGGTCTCTAGGCTGTTTTTTTTCGTGCGGCAGACCCAGGAAAAGACGGCTGAAGGTTCGTGCTCCCGGCTGTTGAGGGCGCTTTTCGGTGCGACCTCCTTTGCTCGTAGGAATTGCTTTTCTTTACCGTGAGAAACTTTTCGTGAAAATAAAAATATCTTCATAAAAGTCATTCTGACCCTATTTTTACTCGTGTTAGTTCATTGTTTTTGCTCTTAGATATTCACGAACGTTCTTTTTGTGTTTAAAATTTTTTTAGGTAAATGCTTCAGCAATTTTTTGGGATTTCCCATGCATTTGTAAAATTTAAATGATCGATTTGGACGAAACTGTACTCTGAAAAATGCCCTTTTCTGAGATAGTGGAGCCTAGTAAGCCTTTTCAATTTGGTGTATATCTTTATCTGTTGAAACTCTAAGAGGAAACAGAAAACATCTTTTGATTTTCAAATATTTCTCGATTATTTTTTTGCGATGTGCAAGTCCTGATAAATTATTACCAATTATAGTATACTACGGTGCATTAAAGATCTAGCTCCGCAGTATTATGATTGGTTTGGCAACGTGAATGACTATTTTGATAGAATACGTTTTAGCTTGAGCTAAGCCCTCGAAAATGATGTATGCGAGTATCTATGGTTGCAAAATCAGCGCAGGTTTCCAACGAAGAGGTGTAGCAAGATGAAAAAAGAAATTTTTGAAGACTAAATAAAACTTCAATGGCTCTGTGATACTATTGCTCTAGAACGATTAGCTAGTATCCAAACAATATTTATGAAGTACCTTGGAAACCTTACACTCTCTCCATGGTAGGATTTTTTGGTAGTTTATAGCAAATGTTTTATCACCTCACAATTAAGCCAGGATAATTCTACTTTTTTAATACTTCTGTTGGACGGCTTCCATCCGCGTAATATCTCCCTGTTCTACTTCCCCGTTCGTATATCTGCCCGTGTTACGGTCTTCATTCGTTTTTAATGCGGTTCCTTCTTCCCAATCATTCCCCACCTGGTTCCTACGTTTGGAAGGGTTTATAGTGCTTCGTTTCCCTCAAATCCTTCCAATAAAATCCAACATATTTCGCTCTCCTATTTATTTGTTCCCTCTACGCTCGTTTATCACTTTAATTCCTCCGCTTTCTATCCATCCTTCTGCCTTCTGCCGTTGCTATCGTAAATGTCATATCCGCGGTCCTATCGTTCATTTTTTTACTGCCCACGCCCTCGTCAATGGCAGTAAAAATTAACTGGCAATAACATTGTAGAATCAGGATTTTTTTGCCGCACACCTCCGTCGGGTCCGGGGGAAAAACTGATTTACGGCAGCCGTATCATTAATAAAACTCGGTACTATTTCTTTTTATATCTATATCCGCTTCGTTTCCGAATGATGGATGATAAATACGGAGATCTTATCCTACATTTCTCCTGCTGTCCACCTCTCTTCTCGCGTCGGGTCTTTCATTTTTTTTTGTTTTGTCGAGGTCGTGCGAAAAGTCGTAAGAAGGAATTCATTCCGCGGAGGTCTTTGGAGGGGTGGGATGGGGGTGGCGGTAGGGAGAGAGGGGGTGGGAGGGAGGGGAAGGCGAACTGTAATGGCAGGAGAAAACACACACATACATACATAAAGACGCAACAGATGTAGATCGAAATCTCTGGATGCGTCATAACAGGGTCTTTCGGACAAGAAGCGATGTTTGGATGGGGAGAGAGAGAAATAGAAGTAGAGAAGGGGTTCAAAACATTGTATATCTCTGTCTCCCCCTTTCTCTCTCTCTCCTCCCATATCTCGCTGTGTGGCTGGACCGTTAAAAGCTATGGGGCGTTAGTCTTCCTATAACAGCTCATGGACACAAGCGGTCTGTGACCCGCGAAATAAATACCCCTCTCCTGTTTGTGTGTTGTGTGTCCCCCCCCCCCCACCCTCCCCCCCCCCCCCTTCCGCCCAGTTGAGTGACTTGCGAAATATCTTCGCCCTCTAATCAATGGGCAGGTGAGAAATATCTCTGCCGTCTTGGCCTTGATCGGATCGTGATGATATTATTAAAGTTCTTTATTTTATTTTATTTTTCGTGCCTTTGTTTCATCGTATTCCATTACATAGATCGTAGACCGCTTTGGTCCTTCGCCTTTCCTCAAGGCCGCCTCGTCTCCCAACGGTTTTGTTGCCGGTCGAGATTCTGCGCTGGCTTTCCTTTTTTGTTTTTTTCTTCCAGGTAAATACCGTGAAGTTCAATTGTTTCATTTTTTTCCATCACGTACGTTCTCCCACGTCGTAATTGACTGCTCTCCCTCGAATCAAATTGTTTCGCAACAGAATTGTACCCGGTTGGAAAAATCCATTTTATTAATTCTTTGGCTCGGCGCCATATTTCAGAAAGGTACAGTTAAAAGGGTATAGGCGTACGTAACGGTGATAAAGTTCTGCATGATGGGCGTGCTGAAAAAATCGGCCAATAGGATGGAGATCTCGCATTGCTTCTCTTTCGCACGCATGCGCTCGTTTCATCTCCCACTCGCCAACAACCCCTTAAATGTAATTTTTCAACCCCTGGAGGAAAATTGGCAATAAACCCACTCATTTACTACCCGTTCTTCCGGATGAATCGATGCTTTTTTCTCTTACACAAAGAACCATGTACTGAAAAAATAATAGGTTATTGTTATAATACTTCTTTATCTGAGGGGTCTTACCTTTTGAGAATTCCCCAGTATGTCGGTCTTCTAAGAATAAAACCACAAAAAAGAAACATTTGCTTTCGCGTGGGAATATTGTTTTCGGAATGTATTAATGTTCGCATCCCTAGACGAGCGTCATTTAAGTCTATTTATTTGTCTAGAGCACTTCGCAGCCATTTACGGTGAGAAATTTAATAATGAGAAATACATTCACGTCCATCAATACCCGCGGCAGGATTAAAACATGAAGTAGTGCGCAGAAATGTTGTTGATCTCTCACCCGATCCTGACAATGTATCACTGATTTCTGGAAAAATGCTTTAAAAATGCTACCGATTAGTTATAAAAAGATAAAAACAATTGAGTAAACCATATGCCCGTTTAATAAAACACTATTCATATTGAATGAGAATTTAAATATCTTAGTTTCTAGAATAAACTGCGGATGAATTACCATGCCGTTGTTTTGTAGATGTGTTGATATTTTTCTCAAACGTTCAATGGCTATGCCAGTAATGTGTCATTTAAACAACGAAATCTATCAAACATTTTTTATCAATTCAACTTTGAAAATTAATTTATTTGGCTAATTCATTGCCGACACAATATTTAATGAACTGCTAGATGCTATTTTCTTCTGTAAAGTTCGAGTTTTACTCGTTTTAACAGTGCGTTTAACTATTCTATTCCAGTTACTATTACAACGATAAGTAATCTACGCCTTGGGTATTTTAGCGTTCTGCGAATGTTTTCAGGATGGTTTTATTTCATTGAGTTTTTTAAATAATCTGTTTTGACAATTCTTCATCGCAACGTTTACTATAAATAACAAATAAATATTATTTCAAGCATTGGAATATTTTTAAAGCACATTTGAAAATTTTTGTGCCGTTATTATGTTCATTAATCATGACTTTTTGGTTAGAAGCCTTCAAAGTTGTATTTAAATATGCGTTACTTGAAGTGTATAAATAGTAATACAAGAAAATATAATTAAGCCCTTTTGATTACATCGATTAAACAAAAATAAATGATTTACCGTTAAAACATCTTCCTAAACTTGATAAAAATCGGTGCTATTAGAGAAGACGCAATCAAGAGAGTTTGAATTATAAGAACGTCATTGTGAAATATGACTGCAATGTCCAAAGAACGCATCTCATCGTGTTATTCTAATTACCCGCAATCGTCCCGTTTGAAATCAGCAAAGGGCATTAATTATCCGCGATGCTTTTAACCGACATCTTTTTATCGTCAAGCGGTGCAGTGAGATCGGGAACTAATAATAGATCGATTAGTCTAGGCCGGAACGTATCGGGAATATCGCCGCGCCGCCATTGCAGGATATCGAGCCGTCCGCGAACCGCAACACTGTGTTACTTCGCACTTTACGCGAACTGCTGAATTTGCGCCAAGATTCTTCTCGCCCTTCCATTATTTATCCGCGCACTTTGCCTCTCAGTGAGTGTACCGTACGTAACCTCGGTCGTGTTCTTTCCTCTTTTTTACGCCCTCGCCGGGCGATTCATCCTCTCTCTCTCTCTCTTCCTCCCCCTTCTACTCCGAACGCCGCCAGTTCGCCGGCTCTTCAAAAGGGATGCATAACTCTAAACCGAAAAAAATAATCACATAAAAAAACATTGGAAGCGAATAAAAAACTTTCGATCCGTAAAAAGAGAATCGAATTAAGCAATCTCGAGGCGGTGGAAAATCGCAACCAGGAAGGTAATCGTCCATCCTGCAGCAAGTCTATTTACTCTATCATCTTCTCTCTCTCTCTCTCTCCCTTTCTCGCTCAGTACGCCTCCCATTTTGTTTCATCTCCACTTTCCACCCCATACCTCTCACCTAGCAGTATCCTGAATCACTCCCGTCACCTCGCATTCCGTTCCTTCGACCACCCATTGCATTCACACCCGCACTTCACCACCGACTCTTTACTAGTAGTGCTCAAGAGTGAGAGGGAAGAGAATTCTCTTATTGAATCCGGAAGAAAGCTGGAGAAACTACTCGCGAAAACAAGCGCACTCATAAATATATATATATATATATATATATATATATATATATATATATATATATATATATATATATATATATATATATATATTCACCGCAAACGGCTCGGAGATGCTTTGTTGTAACCTAAATTCTGCTGATAATCGTCCCAAACAACCAGATGTTTGTATATTTACAAACGTCTGAATTTGTTATGGTGAAACAAAACTAAAAAGGAATAAAAGAAAAATTTAAAATGATTTTAAAAATATTTATTGGGATGGTTGTATTTTCTACCTTGAGTAATCCGACAATATTTCCAAATTTAGTTTTAAAATTTACTTTGATTTCTTTTCATTTTTGCTTTATATAACCAATTGGAACTTATGGGCCACCCTGTAAATAAGATTTATTGTTCTTTTTCCTATGCAATACGATTAATTCGCATTTTACTGGAATTAAATATCGCCTTTTAAATTGATCATAATAATCCGACAAAATACGTATACAATTATAGGAATGCAAAGTACTATTAGAATTGGAAGTCGGCCGAGGCTTGTTAACGTTTTCGTTGCGATGGAATGTGTGTTTCAACGATATTGGTTATAGCCAGACTGTACTATATTTATTCTTAAAGAAGAAGTGCCCCCGCATCCAACGCCGTCGCGTATTTCCAAACGTTTTACGAGTGCAATTAGTTCCGAGGGAGACAAAAACTCCGGAAGCCGAGGACTTTGAAAAATAAGTACGCCACGTGCGAAATTGAAAAGGTACCACATTGCGAGGTCTTGTAAGCGAGTGCGTGCGTGTGGGTAAAGGCGTGGGGGGGGGAAGGGTGAGTGGGATGGGGGGGAGGTGCCGGATGAGTGGGGTGGGGGAGGTGCCGGATGAATGCGTCGTACGTTTTCCTCTTCGGGTGTTTCGCACAGGGGCGCACGCGGGACGCCCCATACGAGCGATCGCGAACGGCTCCCTCTCTCTTTCTCTCTCCCTCTTTCTCGGTTGGGAACACCTGTTGCTCGTTCGGAGAGGGAGGAAGAGAGATGGAGGGAGAAAAAGAATAAACGTAGTATTGCTAATGTGGGAAAGTTAGGGGCATCAAATGATTGCTTATCATTGGCAGGCGTGCCTCAAAGCGATACGATATTGTAGATTTACCGAGCACTATGCCTAACGCGTCGCATTTTATAAAAATTTCTGTTAAAAATTGAATGAAAAAACTCGGAAGTGTACTTCCAAGGTTAAATATTGCGATATTCTAATCTGGCTTGAAACTCGTAGACAATCGAGGCATCTCCCGAGGGCCACCAAAAATGAAATAATTTCCGCTTCTTTGGTGCTGTAATGCGCACGTGGTATGTTCAAAAGGAGATCTCTCGATAATCTATTGCGAAAAACTCATTTTGGCTCTTTTCTCCGCTTCCGCTCATTTATCTTTCAAACATCGAATTAAGTTTATTTCAATCACGCGTTGAGATATGACCTGTTAGATTATTTATTTAAGGTTTCGTCTCTAAAAAATATTTTTAAATGTTTTTATAGTTGTAGTTTGGAATAGTCCTTCGCCGCACAAAATATAAAATTTAAAGTATAGACCGTGGTCATGATGATATCTTTTGCGATGAACATCGGTCAAGTGTTAAACATTTTAAAACTCGGACTATTATTCCGCTGTAAAACAGCTGTTATCTGTAGCGCTCTATCCGACGCTGTACTACTTTTTATTAAATAATTGCCCGAATGCCAGTTTCCTTTTATGTTTTAACCTAATAAATCATCGTTCTTTATCGGTTAAAAATGTCACGTTTCACTTTTAACGGAACTCGTATCGGAAAATTTTTTGCGACCCTCCGTCTGCGTAGGAACGTGCGCGGAGAGGGGTGAGGCAAATAGATAGTCCTCTGTTTTCGACTCATCGCACCGTGTTTCTCTCTCTCTCCGCCAGAGGGTGGAGGAGAAAAAAGTGAGAGGAAGGGGGCGTGTTCTCCGCGCGAGGGGTTTTTCTTATGACTCGAAAGGGGTCGTCGTTTTCCTCACCACAGCGTTGCCAGATCATTTTACGGATGAATTATGCGCCAGAAAGGTTATTCTACGTTGGAGGGGACTTAAGCGAGAAAATTTTAACGATTTCGCGCATAAATATTGCGTCCAAAGGTATTAGTTTTCAAAATCCGACACACGTTTTAAAAAACTGTTTAGAAAGTCGGATATATCATGCCCTTCAAATCCATCAGGGACCGATTTTAGACGCACCCTTAGGGTTTTTTTTATTTCGCTGGACCGTAGCTTCCGGAAGAGGTGAGGTTTTCCCGTCTCTATAAGAGTGTCTGCAGACGAACCCGAAAACGCAGAGATTATTTTAAATGAGGAAGGAGCGTTGAAAAGCCGCACTTTCTCAAATCGAAGTCGCTCTAGAATTTAAGACGAATTCCAAGTATACAGCAAATAGATTGAAAAAAATTTAAGCGAACAAAACTTTGTCGAACCTCTTTGCATAGTATATTGAGCATGACGTACAAAACTAATTATCAGCTATTGATCGTTACCCTAAAACAGTGCTGTTCAAGAAAATATTGGGTACTTTTCAAAAACGCAGGAAATACAGGGTTTGGTTTTCCAACAGGCAAAAAGCATAGTGAACATACTTAGTATATTGAATTCAGTATCCACATCTCTTACGCGCTGATACGAAACCATTGTTTTCATGGTATTTTTAGCTTGTACGATCGCTTATTGAGTAATTTTGTGTGAATAATTTTGTTAGCATGCGCTCCTCTATTTTCAACTATATAAATCGTAAATGACATCCTCTTATATTTGCTTAAATACGGTGTATGTGATGTGCGAAAACATTCGCTCTTTCTTGCAGAAACATATTAAAATTTGGACATTTAAAATAACTTTTGACGCAATATATCGTTTGCAAAAATTTAGGGAAATTTTTTAGAAAAAAGTTTCGTAAAAATACAGTTATTCGTCGAAACAGAATGGTTTATAAAAACGCAAGTAGGCAGCGTTGATTTTTCTGCAAAAATTAATTAAACGTGATGATAATTTGATTGGTATCTCCCAATGTTGTTTAAAAACGTTGTTATTTCACATAATCATCTAAATTACTCTTCTGTATAGAGTATTTTTCTAGTCTTATCTTAAAAATTGCCGGACCGTCCATGTAGGTTTAAATAATCCTTTAAGGAAAACTACGGATCTTATGAAAAATTTTCTATTGGCTTTACAAGTTTGCATTTATTTTCAAGAAACTTCAGTGAAGAAGATAAGTTTCTTTATCAGACAATATAAGACACTTTATGACAAAATGAGATGTCGTTTCATTCGAATCTCTTACCAACTCATCAAAACTAGCTATCCTTTTCCAAGAAGTATTCCTTCTTTCAACCTCTATAAATCATGTAACTAAAACGTAATTTATAGGTTGATGTATGTACGTGTTATGATATTATTTTATTTCTATCTGGTCTAATAAAATAAGGTGTGTGTTTCCTCCCGCTTTGGAAATCTATAGCAATTTACATATTATCTGTGGGAAGAACATTAAATGAAATATAACGAACAGGTTGCGTTTGTGAAAAATGAGATAATATTTGTAATCTGGAAAGTACACTCTCAACATGATTATCATTTGTCGAATAAGCTTTCGATAAAACATCATTGACGTAATTTTGGCCGTGATTTATCGCCGAGCTGTTAAGGAAATAGGATATTTATTTTTCTCAGATAAATTTAGTATATGATGAGAAAATAGAAAGCATCAAGTTCCACGAATTATACCGTCGCAAACTTACACTTAGTAGCACTCGGCCGCGTACTTCCACCGCCCGAGCAGCCGTTCCGCACGCCTAATAAAATACGACCACGTAATCACGCCTTTCTCTTTGACGCTAAGAACTTTTGGGTTAAGTTCCCGCATTGAATACATTAGTAATGTAATTGTTGTCCGCCATTTTCATCACGCCGTCCACTGTCATCAATTAGGACAGAGAGAAAGAGAGAGGACGAAATAAATGCCTCGATCCTCTTAAGCGATAGTAATGTGTTTGCCTCCTATTAAACGATAGCAACCCGATAGCTCCTATTAAACCATAGTAACGCGATAGTACAGTTGGCAACGGTTAAAAAATATAACTCCTATAAAAAGCTCACTGAACTCTTGCATGGCGTGTAAGCCCGTTGAAGGGAAGGAAATGGGTGGGGGGAGGGGAGCAAATTTGTGCGCATGCGTGCAGAATCCGTCTCTCTCTCTCTCTCTCTACCTTTACCACCTCCTCACTCCCTCTTTCTCTCGACCCGCCACCACGCCTCATCTGGAGTGATTTCAACGCCGCAGGGCGGTAGGACGGGAGATGGAGGGAGAAGTCGGGAAGAGGAGGTGGAGAGAGGAAGAGTTGGAGAGAGGAAGAGGTGGAGAGAGGAAGAGATGGAGAGAGGAAGAGATGGAGAGAGGAAGAGGTGGAGAGAGGAAGAGGTGGAGAGAGGAAGAGGTGGAGAGAGGAAGAGATGGAGAGAGGAAGAGGTGGAGAGAGGAAGAGGTGGAGAGAGGAAGAGGTGGAGAGAGGAAGAGGTGGAGAGAGGAAGAGGTGGAGAGAGGAGGTAAAGATGAGAGGCGGAGGAAGAGTGAGTGAGGGTCCAAGCACCTTCTGGAGGGAGGCATAGGTGGTACGTCGGAGGCACTATATTCTTCAAGAGCATTCCATAATCGTCGCTCTGATTACATAAACGAGTAAGAAGGCTCGGGATTCCTTCAAATAGAGTAAGTCCCCGCTATACGTCGGATATGCGTTCATGGAAACTGGGACGTAACACGAAACGACGTGTAGCGAAATCTATTTCCCCATATACATAACGATGAAAGTCGGGGTTACGTTCCTGGCGGACATTTTATGACACATTTGTGCCATTAGTGTTGCAAATAATACATGATAATACCATACATCACATATAATATGTCAAAAATAAACTAACAAATAAATAAATAAACTAAATCAGAACATTTAAACCACACAAATGGGACGATCCTGAAGTTGAAATTATTGCATGACACTTCGACCACATATAGGGTCATTCGGCAGTGAACGTATACACTTTGCGGCCCCATATGGGAAGCAAAATGAAATTAAGCACTAAATAAAATAAAATTACAAAAATATTAATGAACGCGAAATTAAAAAAAGTTTAAAGAGTTCTAAAATTATAATAACAATTGATATATTGCTATCGGAATTTCGGGAATTTTGCCTTTGGCTCCACATACGACGTATACGCGAAGCGACGCAACTTATAACGAAGGATATACCTTAATTCATTGACCACGTATAGCGAGGCGAGGCATAGCGGGGAATTACTGTACATTGCACCTACGGGAAGATGAGGAGTGGGAGGTAAAGAGAGGGAGTGGTGGTGATGGAGGAGAAATGAGATAGGGAGAGGGTTCGACTTGTCTTCGGGTTGTCACAGTCAGGAGCACAGAGGGGGGGGGGGGGGAAGAGCTCTACTCCCCCCTTCCCACCCGTCTCCTGCCACGCTATGGGCGTAGGTCGCGAAGTTAGACACACTCGTGAGACGGCATCCCATTGAGAAGAAGGAATTATGAGGTGGGAGGGAATCGGTCGTTTTGTCCAAGTGGGAAGGAGAGAGTGGAGAAAGAGAGAGGGGGGTGGGAGAGAGAACCGACGGAATCCGTAATTTTTTTCCTGCCTCTCTCGTCCGCTACCCGGGATTTATGACCACTTAGCGCCAGGTTTTAGGGATAATCAAGTCTATGTCCTTTTGATATTTGGTTTTGAAGAATCGTTTTGTATGCAACGTAACGCGTGTGAGCGTCTACCTCACCGAAACAGGGTTTTCGGCCCTTGCTGCGTTCACTTGACTGGCGGCCACGCCAACTTCCTTCCTCTCCTTTGTAAGGTCTCCGGCGTCTTGTCTTTCCTTCTCTTCCTTTTCTGTTATTTACGCCTTGCTTCGCTTTATGATTAATTCGTACGTGTGTGGAGTAAATTGGAAAAATTTTGCTTTTTTTTTAAGTTAAAAATTCCAAAAAAGAATAAAGGTTGCTTTTATATAAAGTTTCTTGTCTTGCGATTTTTATTATCTGTTGGATCTTGCGTGGAGAGTTGTCTGAGGCATAAGAAAAAGCATCCTTTGATTTAAAAATGTGACATATTTGTCTGAATTATTCGATGAATTCCAAATAACTTCACGTTAAATCTGTTTTCTGTAATACGCTAGGTTTTGTAGGAATAGCGTTCGCAATTTTGTTTAGCCTTATTTCACTTTATCCTATTACTTCGTCATCTCATTTATAAGCAAATGCAGCTGTATGTGTCCAGCATCTTTGAGCATCGCAGCGTTTTCAACTGGTAAAATATCTTATTGTATTTAATCGATATTTTTTAATATCTTAATTTTCACGAATTATTAGCCTAATGTTCTGAAATGGTGCATATTTTCCAAGCAAATTTCCATAATTTACCTAAAATAGTTCAGAAATTTTCTATTCAGCATTAGGGCTTTCCTTTTTCAGATATTTATAGTAGAATCTTGTTTTAAAGTTCAGAACGTAAAACCTCTCTGTTACAAATCTGACGTGAGTATATTGTGCAATATCTTATGATAGCCCACGACTGAAATTGTTTTTCTTTATATACTATATTATGATTTGTAAATCTAACTATCTTTCCGGCACGAACTGTTAACTAAATGCATACCTTTCGCAAGAGAGCTGATATTTTAAATTTCTCCTGCTAATGCTCGTTATTCCAGAATGCATAAAGACGCTTGTCTCGATCAACCACCTGCTATTCTAATTCTACACAAGTGCTACTAGACGAACGTAATTCGCTTGCTTCGTGCAGTTTTAGCCCATTTCTTCTTTTCTTGATCTGTCGTGGCTATTTCAAAATCTTTGTCGTCTTATCATGTAGAAAAATTAACATTTAAACGAGCTATTGTTTGTAATTATTGGGAAAATATAGGCCAACTTTCTTTTAGACTTTTCAGGATAGTAAACGCTATGGAATTGCTTTATTAGCATCAATAATTGCTCTGACCTACATAAAAACACGTGGTCGTTTTGAACCGAATTGTCGCTGGTTTCTCCACGTAGCGTAGTATGCTCAACGTGACTTATAATCACCCGAACCAAATTTGTTACAAGGGTACGCTTCTATGCCAAGAATTCAAAACCTCTGCAATTTCAATCGAAATTCTCCGATTTCTTATTTTTTTAGACAGTAATTTGTATTTAGTTATGTAGCCAATCGATTGAAGGATCACGAACTAACTCCTAGTATCTCAGAAAAAGTAACAAGAACAGAAATAATATAGGCAGCAAAATGTTTCACAATAATTCGCTAATTTATTTGCCAAAAATCAATATTTAGCGAAGACAAAGAAGTTCAGTGGAGATTAAAATTTACTCATCTCATTGATTGATGATCAAGTCAGTTTGTCATTTTATCCCAGCAATGGCAGAAAATTATGAATAACTGAACCATATAAAATTAAGATAAATTTTGTCGCGCGGACATGAATAATTGTGTAGCTAAGGTTACACCAACTCCACAAAAAAATAAACACAGGCTCAAACGAACGGTAAACACGGATAATTTCATGGCTTAATGCTGGACGACGGGCTGATTTATACGCATAACTATATTTATATATGAAAACACCCCCGTATAACAAGATAGAATAATCGGGCACACCCCCGCGTGTCCCCTTTTGCCCTAACATCTACGGGCCACACTCGCAATTCATCCGCTCTTGACAGACTAAGAATGCGTTCCCATTCCATAAACCATTTCAATAACCCACGCGAGAGCAAACTTTTTGACGTACTTTATTAAAACATTCTGTTAGTTTTTCGAGCGCACCCACGGCGTGGTCAACGCGAGAATGGGAGGAACAAGCGGTATTGTCGAGGCTGGTCGGAGGCGCTGCCCCGCGAGGAGAAAAAGAAAAATCGAACTTTTTTTCCTCCACTTCTACACCTCGCAGCGTGCGGTCCGCCGTAACATTTTCTGGGCCCCGGAGACGGACCCTTTTCTTCCTTCACTCCTTACGTGCGCACCACATAAAGAGTAAGGCAACGCGGTAAATTTTAAGGAGCTTGGTGGCAAAGTGACAGTGTCGGGTGGCGTTTGTCATCTGTTTGGCAGGGCCGTGGCAGGGTGGAGGAGGCAAAGAAAAAAAATAATGCCGTAGCCGCGTAACTTTGGAGTAGTGGAGAGTGCGGTTCGCAATTTTCGTTTTGTCCCGTTTGTCGGTGTGTTTCGTTGTTTTTTTTGTAACCTCGATGGAGACAGGGAGGCTTAAGACCCGGGTTAGGAGGCCTCCCAAAGGGGTTGGACGCACGCTGTGCAATCAATCATCCGATTAAGCAGAAAAGAGACGCTATCAAAAAAAAAAACTTGCCAACTTTGCAGTGGTGGGGGGGGGGGGGGGGGTGCTCGGGACTCGAGATAAAAATCTCCGGACCGGGGAGCTAGGCTTACGACGGCTCTTACGCGACTCGGTTTCGGAGTTTCTTTTATTTTTTGTTCGCTTCTTTTCTCTCCTACTTTTTTGCGAAAAACGATATGGCCTAAAGCGCCGACGGGGCCAAAAAAAAGGTTAGGCTGTTGAACTGTTATATCACTAGATACATTCATCTCGTCCTTAAAACTGGATTATGTTTTCTATCATCTCGAGATTTAGCTAAATTTTCTGTGTAAAATGAGTGATAACTGACATAACTTACGATATATGACCCGCAAAAGGTTTTTAGTAAAGTTATTTGTTTTTTTAAACCTGCTCTAAAATATGATAAAACCTAAATGTTCAAACCGTACTCGTTGCTCATAAAATTATGGACGCCACAAAATTATATTGGTAAATTACATCCATTTATCTTCAATAATGGTCAATTATTTTGGAAAATCAGGTGTGGATTTCTGTCGCGGAATACTCGTCATCGGTGGTTATCTATCAATAATAAATTCCAAAAGATTTAGAAGTTACTATCGGTAAATCACCACTGATGTCTGCTTCCTTGCCCCTTCCCGATATTTTGAAGGCAATTCATTGGAAATTTAATTCGAATCATCTAAGCCTTGCTCAAATATCTTTCATTTAAAGTGATATCACCTTTAAAAGAATTTTTTAAAAACTTTCACTTAATTAATTTTAAAACACAAGATTTTCACAGATATTTTAAAAATATTCCTTCAGTTTGGTAACTCTAGGCAAAACGAACACTTTTTAACACATGGTGCATAAACATTTCGTACTCCGATGACTCAATGTGTTCGATGTATTTTTGAAAGTTGACTCATACAAAATAAATTATGATTACATAAATTTAGGTCTGATTACGACGGTTTTAAAAAAGTTGTCTTTAATCTTTTACATGGACCCAAGATAACGAGGAAACCATAAAATTCCTCTAAGTTAAAAATTTGCTTGAGTAATTTTGTACGTTTTCGCGTCACAAAGGGCATATCTCCCCCGTCTCATATTCTCGACAACATTTCATAATTCCAGGTCACTTGGACGAATTTTGAAGGCAATAATAGCGAGGCCAGTATATATAGCGATTGCCTTCAATCCGGTTATGGAGATTTCTTATTTCCACCAACAGAGGTCGCTTCCATGGCGCCCGAATGATATCTCTCCGCCAGACGGTGTGTTGAGAGATAATCCTCCCAAGGTAGTATTATTTTTCTTCGTGGCTTTTTTCCTAAGAAAGCCCGTAAAAGGGCCCGTTTGAAGCATCCACGGATGTCCCACGAGATGTCGGCCAATCAAATAAAAATTAAAGGGATATTTTTCCCCCCAAAGATTGGGATCTCGTTCGCTTGACCGTGTCGAAATTAATAGATGGGCGCCATCACGAGAGGCGGGAGATTGTCCGCTTTGCCTGCGTTATGATAAACGAGGGACTTAATTTTACGGTCGTCATTGGAGATACCGATTGAGATAACCGAGGCGGCTTTTGTGCGCAGAGCTAGGGAATGTGGAAACTTTTGGATTAGAGCGAAGAGTTTCATTTGAAAAATTTCCGCGTGTATTTCGCTTTACTGGAGCAGAAATAAGGAGATCAAGGGAAACTTATCTGGCTCGCCTTACGGCTGAAATCCAGCTGACAAACTATAACCATAAACCGAAAAATGGTTGGGAAAACCATACGGGCATTTCGGCTAGAAATCAGCCGCCATGATGGCACGTGTTCTTATTTAGAATCGACTGTCAGTACCACTGATGACGGATGTTTTGCAGCTGAAATGCACTAATGATTTCCTCAGTATTTTTATAGGCGCTGGACAGACATAGTTTATCCAGCAAGTGCGTAAAAAATCTGGAATACTTTCCTTTCGTGATAACCGCATATTAGTATATTAGGGTTATCAGGGATTGTCCCGTATTTCATTGACTTGTCTCCTTGTCCCGGAAAGATGTCGGAACGAATAAGTGTCTCGTATATGAGAATGGTTTTTAAATTTAACAATAAATGTTGTTCTTTTTCTCATTAATGTTCCAATACTAAATTCCAATATAAATTTCCCAAATAAAAACTTTTTTATTTGTTTTCTTTTTTTCTCGCCTTCCAAAATAGTATGTACCGTATTTTGAAATCAAAGATTAATTATACAGTAATAATATATACAACTTAATCTTGTGTTTCACCTTGGCTTATCAATTACTAAAATTAAAATAGACACTATTTATAGTTTTCAAATTCAATACGATAGTTTTTTCGGGTCATTTACGTGTCTCGTATTTGTCCCGTTTATCAATGTAGAATTTTTTTGTCTTATATTCTCAAAACCTAAATATGACAAGAAAAAAAGTTGATGAAATGACATGTTATGCATGTTCGCATAAAGATGAAACTAAATTTTTGACATTTGAAAAGGAGAAAAAACCTGTACTTGACCGAGAATCGAACCCGGGTTCTCAAATGTCAACTGTCAAAATATGACAACTCTACCCATTATACCCCAAACTCGCAAGTGTAATCCGAGAGCAATAGATTAAAATTAAAACTTTCTTTAAAGGGTGTTGTTTAAATTATCTTACGAAGACGTTCTCAGAAGATTATAAATCAATCGTTGTGTCTGACTCGTTGAAAGTTGAATTGATTTTTTCAAATTGAAAGAGAAAACCGTTAATTTTAAAGATCCACATAAAGAATTTACGCAAGCTAGGCACTAGAAAATGGCGGTCTTAAGAGTTTTGAGTCGCGCATAACTGGCACGCTCTCGGAAACTTTTACGATTGCGATTTTTCCTTGAGATCCAATTCTCTCGTCAATTCTAGTCATGTTCGTCGACTTCTCCCCATCATTTTATTAGTCCTCTGACGAGACGAGTATTTAATGCGATCGAGAACGATTTTGATCGATGCAGTATCGTGTGACGTAACTCTTAAAACGCGCGCGTTTCCGACGGTAAAACTCCTTATCATTCCATCCCTCGCGGCCAACTCGCGATTCGAGTCGTTAAAAAGCGCGGATTTGTCCGAGAGGGTGATATAGCGCGACGCGCTCGGATTTAAAGACACACTAAGTTTGTTTACGCTTTGAAAATGGTAAACACAGAGTTTTATAAACTCGTAAAATTTTTCTAATCTTCTTCGCTACAATTTATATTTGCTTTTGGTATATGGAAAATTCACGCAGCGTTAAAAGACCGCGAACGGCTTACCGTGGAATATAATGAAAGTTAACGGATTTGACATTCGAAACGCGATTGAATAGCGAAAATAACTACCCGTCGTAATTTCACGCCAAGACGCGATTTTTTTTCCTCGGCTTAGATAAAAGAAAAACAGCCTGAATGTTATGGCTCTTTTTTGCCCTTTCAAGGTAAGAATTTCTCTTTATTACCTCTACTAGACCTGAAAGAAATCAAACAGATAACTTTATTGAAAAATCATGAGAAATGTCGCCGAAGCATTTTTTAAAAAGGCGATAATTTCGCTGTTTTAGTGCCAACATAATCTTTTTGTTTATTTTTTTTAGAAATAGGTGCCAATTTTCTCTTTGGAAAATCTTTACGACCCTGAAAGCTTGTTCCACGGTTTCATTGCGGGAGGTTAAATGGTCCATTGCACCTAGTTCTTGTCTCGATACCAATACTCATTCCCATCTCTCGTCGTATAGCCGTTCATTTGTTTTTTCTTCCCATTTCCACTCTTCCTCCCTCTCCCCTCGCATTCCCTCCTATCTCCCTGCTTATCCCAGCGAATAGCCCTGAGCGCGCATTGCGTGGCATTCACTTTCCTCTTTCTTTCTCTCTTATTTGCTACCTAGCAGTTCCATGACCGATAAACCAATCCAGATACTTCGGGTGATGGCTCTCGTTCGTTTCACACGGGATGCCTTTTAACGCGTATGAAAATAATCATCAATTCGTTTCGGTCGGCGGAGCTGAAAAATAAAATAAAATAAATAGTTGTTGAAATGTCTCCGAGTGAAGCTTTATTTGTTCTTACGTTAGTTAATTTACAACCCATTCATTGCTAACGTTTTAAAAAACCTTTTAGGGATTCTATAAAGGCCAAAACCGAAGCGATAAATATTCTTTCGCATCCGATTTCATATCCTTGGGCCTCTTGTTTGAATGTTTTAAAGAGAAATTTCGGGGTTAAAAGGTAGAATATCCGTCGTATTTTTTTTAAGGATTAAATTTTCGTAGTTTATAGGGCTAAAGTAGCTGCTTCGCTTCGTATTACGAGCAACTCGACTCAGCGAAAAAAGTTTAAATCTTTATAATTTTTTGGTCTTAGGAAATACTGGCTCTTTTTATTGATTTTATAACCAACCAATAATTAAGTAACTATATATATTATATATTATTTGAAATGTGGACTTGGAGGAGAATGTTGAAGATAAAATGGACAGATAGGATGAAAAACGATGAAGTGCTACGAAGAATAGGAGAGAAGCGAATGATTATACAGACTATCAGAAATAGGAAGGCTAACTGGGTTGGACATTACATGAGGAGAGAGAATATGATTAAAGACGTGTTAGAAGGAAAACTAGATGGGAAAAGGGAAAGAGGTAGGAAAAGGTATCAGCTGATAGACGATTTGAAAGGGAAAGAGAGTTATCAAGATATGAAGAGGACAGCGGAAAATAGGAGTATATGGAGAACCAGGTTTAACCAAGAATAATCACGGACCTGTCTACGGACAGACTACCTATGATGATATATTTACACCAATGAAAATGTGGCGACGTTTGAATGCAGATAGGCATATGCTGTACATGAAGATTTCAGGCAAAAAACAGGAGAAAAGTCTCGTTAGTTCATTGTTGAGAATAACCTCCTGGCAAGTGGAAGACCCGGTCAAGGCAGAATTTTTCTCCTGCTTTTTGGAAAACATTATATAAATTTAGTTAACCTATATCGTCGCAAGTAGGCTAAAGAAAAGTGACTTTCTGATTCTATTCCAGGTTAATTCTGCTCCATTAAATTAATGATAAAACGGAATGTTAAAAAAAAAATTTTCGACATACTTTTAGCGAATTTCTCTCCCTGCTTACTAACTTGGTACAAAACAACAGAACAAGTTGATAATGTAATTTTAAAAAATCGAAACGGGCTGGCTATGCACATTCTGATCATAATTCATTTTTCCTTAATTTCGTTTTCCGCACTCAATACATTAAAAGGCAATTTACCCATCGCCCTTCAGAGTTCATATAAATATGCATGTATTCGAATCGAACACGGGAGTTTTTTAGTGATGCATAACATTTAAAGTTGTTGGGTCCTACTGACACTTGAGCATTTATTTTGCAAATAGCTATTTTCCCATTAAAAATAACGGACTTTTGGTAGAAGTGATTTAAAGGGTCAATTTAATTCCTTTGATCGTACGTTTTGATCGAGTGGGTTATTTAAAAGAAAATTTGCCTCAGTAAATTTTAAGAGGCGCAGATTTAAATGTTTTGTAAAAATGAATAGACTTGATCTATTTTTCGATGTTACTCGAGATATATAATGATTTTCCGCAATTCTTATATATTTGGCTAAATGTATTATATAAATGCTTATAAATAATTTACAGTCATTTTAAAACGCTCGAATCTTAACCCGAGTTAAGCCTTAGTTCGCCGCTTACGCGATGGCGCGACGGACCAACCAACGTATTTAACCCATAACAAAAGCCTTTTAAAATAGGTTTAAAATATATATATATATATATATATATATATATATATATATATATATATATATATGTGATATATTAATTTATAAAGTCTAAGGGCAAGTCAGTCCCGTTCTCGAACTGTGTAGCCGCAAGAGAGAGAGAGAGCGGGAGGGAGAGAAACACCTCTCGCCCGCTTATCCTCACATTTACACGCTCGCGCACGCAGCAGTCAACCTACTATGTTACGAAACGCACCCAAGGAGCCAAACTGCTCCGCGTCCCTTGCGAAGGACGGAGTGTTGCGCTCGAGTAGTCTGTTCGAAACTCGCACAAGTGGGTGATAGGGCGGGGTTTAGGTTTATAAGCACCGCCGTCATCCGAACGAAACCCTTTCGGTTTTCCGTCGATTCATATTTTGTAAGAAAGACACGACTATGAATCTTATTTCGCTAAAATTAGAACGAGCGAACAATTAAGCAGTCTGAGAACATTAATAATAATTTAGATAGATTTAAACGACGGTCTGTTTGATGATAAGTTGAATTTCTGCCTCACAGTCCTAAAAGTGAGGATAATGTCGTTATGGAAGTCTGTATTCGTTATTGTTATAATTGATAAACTTTGCAAATGGCCGTGAATTCTTTTTCTGCCTTAACGATAAGTGAATAAAAATTTGTAAATCGCTAGTTTAAATCCTGCCATTAGCTTAGGGTGTGGTAATGAACAGTCAGAGATATTTTGGTGCATTGCATTCTCTTCCTGTCGAGTGAATTACTATAGGTTTGGAAGTATTTCTATATCTTTTCATCGTAGATTTTGTATGTGTTGACTTTTTAATAAATAACATAAGAGCAAAGGTAGACAATTTTAAGCAGTATTATTTCGATTAAAACCAGCTTTAGTAAATAGAATAATTTAAATATGCTCATGAATTATCGGGGGGAAAAGTTTTTTGCGACAGAGAAAAAAATGGAATAGCTGAATTAAATTGCCGAAACAATGCACACTTTGTTATTAGATTGACTGAACTAGGTTCACAATGGATGAATTGATGAAAGCGATCACGTCTAATTGGAGCGTTTCGAATCCCCCTTGATTGCCTTTCATTCCATGTCGTGGGAGGTCATAAATCCTTCACTGGACCTCGAGAAATATAAATAACGCGCGCTTCGCATTTGGTCAGGCGAATACGGTCATGTCCGCTCACATAATGGCGGCTGGATTTGTCAGGCAATAGTGGAACATTCATTCTATCGAGGAGAAATATCGGAGACGCTCGAAATTAAATGCGTAACTCCTTAATCGTGCTTCTTTTGTTTCGCATTTCGATCCTTTTAGTATTTATTCGAAAAGAACAGCCTCCTATTTCCCCGACGCCTTTCGCAGACACGCAAGCAAGCACGCCTCTCTCTCTCTCCTTCTCCGCCCACACTGCCCTCCGAGAAGGAGAGGGCGTGAAATAATTGCTTTCCTCCTCCTCACCGTATCAACGGCTGTCTTTTTGAAAAAGCACTCTTCCAAGCAGTCGTGGGAAAGTGGGTCAGGCGGCCCCTCCCCCACCGGCTTCACCCACCACACACGGCGCCCTTAAAAAGCAAACCACCCGCCCTCCCTTCTCTCTTCCTCCCCTCCCCTCTCAATTTCCACCAATACTGTGCAATACTTTACGTATTTACCCGAATGTGAGAGGAAGTTTTTTCATCCTCAACATTGACACATGAAATAAACCAAGGAACGTCTCATACTCGTGTAATATATAATAACTCCGGATGGATCTGTGTTTATGACGTCAACACATTGCAGAGCGGCTATCAAGGTTTACAGAAGCGAATGTGCGATGTCGTAAAAGACCGAAAAAAACCTGAAGCGTGCCATTTATACGGGTAAATTGTTACGCGGGCCCACGGATAGGCGTTCTAACAACTGTTGGAATAATTCTTCTGAAAAAAGTGAGTTTTTAGAAATGGTTTCCGTCTCTTATTCAGATGAAAACGGTATATATGTACACATATACAGCAAAATCTCGTTAATTTTCAATCGCTTAATATAAATTTGCACGTTTATAAGATTTATACTTCATTCCGCCCTAAGAAAACACGAGCTTTCCACGATCCATTCGTGGAAATAAATATAAACAATGATAATGATAACACAAGGGTCTAGTCAATGTTATACACATCTGAGAAAACTATGAACGTGTTTGACCTCTATTAGCTGTTTCGTAATTATTATAGAACCCGCTATTACAGCGCATAAAAATCTAAGCAGTGGTCTTGAATTTGCACAAGATTACACACAAACATTTATGAGTTGATATATATATATATATATATATATATATATATATATATATATATATATATATTATATATATATATATATAAACAGCTGCTCCTTACGCACACATACATATATAATCTCAATCCTTTTCCTCTTTTTCTGCCTACCCGTTTACCCATGTTATATTCCCCTCTCTCTATCCTTCCTCCTCTCCCCCTCCTTCCACCCCCTCCTTCCAATAGACTCGGACGCGTTACTTCCATTCCTTATGTAGTGAGCGGTAATGTCACGGAGGGAGGCAGGCAGCTGGCTTATCTTTGAAAGCACCCAGCGCTATGCGGGTCTGCCCCATAGCAACCTACCTACCTCCATTCTCCTTCTCTCTCTCTCACACACACACACTCACTCACACTTTTGCGAAGAAGAAAAAAATAGGAGTGTGAGGTGTAAAGTGTGTATGTATAATAGCATGGCTATATCCTTACGTTCCCTTTTTTCCCTCTCCCATTCTCTTTCTCTCTCACTTCCTTACTGGACGCTAAACTCGCATCGCCTTCGATCTCATCTCATCCATTTGGTCTTATAGTTTATTTAAATGAGAGGCGAGGCGGTAATTAGTCCTTTGCTAAGAGCGGGAAGATTGGATTCCCTTTTTTCCCCTTACGTCGTCTGTGCTATCGTATCGGCTTTCAAAGCTTTCTGCGTCGATGGAAGAAAAGATGCGTACATTTCGTTTTTTGTTCCCTCTCGTGGCGATGGTTAAAGCTATGGTTTGTTTTTTTTTTGACAAATGAAAGTCGGCTGCTGCGATTTCGATTCGAGAGTGCGTTAGCGGCGTGCACAAAAAAAAATACGCCTGTTAGTCCGCGGCTGTTTCCTTTTACGGCCTTTGCTGTCATAATATCTAATAATGCGTCGGAAGAAATAAATCATAGCTTCTAGTACTTATTGGTCCACACGAGTCACAAGCGGAGAAACAAAAATAAAAGATTATCGTTTTGAAACGAATGAGCACGTCTCGACGACTTCAATTAACATCTTTCACATATATATATTTTTTTACGAGCCAGTCCGTGAAATTTTATGCGAGAGAATTAATTCAGTTTTATGTATGCAAAATTGTTATTACGACGTCATGCTCATGAAAAATTTATGAATAATTGAGACGTAAATATATGTACCCGCGATTATGTTCCAGAAAAATAATTGCATCGAACTACAGTGCATTTTTACGCGTGACTTTCAACTCCGAAACATTAGTTCGAATGGTTGACGAGCAGTTTGCAAAATGGGAGAATTCGCATGCACTTTTTGTGGTTGCGTATAAATCCATCCTGCATACATTAAGAAAACAGTTGGAATAGGTAACATATTTATCGTCAACAAGATTACCATTTAGCTCAAAACGTTTTGGTGTAATTTGAATTAAAATACAGCATAACCCTAATGCATGACTCTAAACCATTGTCTTAGTTAATTTTAACTTCTGCGGAAAGTTGTACAAAGGATTATTTTGGAGGTGTTGCGTCGAATTTCACTCGTTATTTAATGATGACCTAACACAAACCGAAGAAACCTGAAGGGCGATAACATGCTTAATATTTTCAATACTTGTTATAAAATGCTCGCTGTACCGAGACTATTATTTTCCATCTAGTCAAAGACGTGTATTTTATGAATACATCTTGAACCATAAATTACAGTTTAATTCTCATTGTTTGCTGGTAATTTAAAACGTATAAAACTTACACAAAGGTAGGGTCAGATCCATTGCATTACATTATTTTTTTAAAGAGATCAACTCTCTCGTAATAAATTCGAAATAATTTTACTAATGATACTTTTAATCGCGAGTATTCAGGTACAAGGTCCCAATGATTTTTGATAATCGTCTAGGACGGTTCGGGCCACCTGCGACCCGCGAAGCTGTAATGAAAAGTTTTCGGGAAAATTTCGCATGGGCAATTTCATATTTATTCAATGAAACGATGGTCTCAAAACATTTTCTGGTGACGTTTTAACGCTAGTAAATTATGTAGACTTGATTTTCGTTCATATAAGACCACAGAAAATCTAGATAACTTCTGATTTATTAACTCAACCGCCCCGTCGAGGCTTTCTTGGCCCTCCGAAGCGTTTAAACTGTGAATGTGGCCCACCGTGCAGAAAAAGCCGCCGATCCCTGGTCTAGGAGGAAACGCGTAGTCATTTAATTCTTAATAAGGCTCCGACTGGTAGCGAGCCTATATAGGGTATGATAACGGCTATATATGCGTATCTGAGCTTGCGTTTGTGTGTACATCTGAAAGATGACTTTGTCTAAAGTCGTTTCGACTTTTAGAAATGGAATGCGAAATTGAAGGAAGACGTCTCTCTTCCTTTTGCATGACGAACTGTTTTATTTTCCCCGCTTCTTTTTCCTCTCTCTCCCTTCCATCTTCTCTCCCTCTCTCTCTCTCCCGCCCGTCTGCCGTATACATCTCTCGTTCCTCTCACGATACCTGACTTCTCCGGCGATAAGGAGAGAAGCCTGACAGTTCTGAAATGAGTCGTAAACATGTATCTCCGTCGGGCGATGATGATGTTCTCGGTTTTTTTTTCGTTTTTTTCGTATTCTTTCTTTCTCTCGCGATCTCTGGAGCGGATGTGTTTTCGATGTTTCTGCTTGAATGTTTTCTAGGAAAGGAAATTTAAGGCTTCCCTCTAGAATTCTATATTAATGGATATACGTATGCAATGAGTGTGTACGAAACATCGTCATATCCTTACGTGAATATATGCACACACACACACACATGTATATGTTTTTGTTTAGATGGGAAATATTATTTTTCCAAACTTATTTATTCGGGTCCCTTTGCGTTTATTTTTATAACAAGAGAGAAAATTTTCTAGAGCCGGTTTATGAATCTGCTCCTTTGTAAACACTTCCAAAGAACTTTCATGGCAGCTGGTTGTACGACATGGAATCATAAATTATGGGAAGATTGATCGGGATTTTAGCGCGGTCGACATTATGCGTGTTATTTATTGCTCCATTTCGGAGTTATACTAATCCTAGCGGCAATTTTTCCATTGCTCATTGCGCCGTAAAGTTTGATGAATTTTCATCATGCAAATAGGGCCCATTACGGCCAGGGCTATAAAAGGGAGTTTTTGCGGCGCTCTTCGGTTGATATGTATATATATATATATATATATATATATATATATATATATATATATATATATATATATATAATAAACGAACGAAAACCTCTTTTCCCGCCCGTTCCACGAACCCGAAAAAATAATAATGTCTTCAAACGTTCCCAGAACTGAGGTGTAAAAAGCATCAGCTTGTTACGAAAGAGGAAAATATTCACAGTATAGGCGACATAAAGGAATCAAATGAATCATCTTTCCTCTCCGCGAGGATAATTTAACCCGCCCCTTAAAGATGGCAACCTGAAATTTTTAAAGATTTTATTATGCCTATTACCGGACGGCGAACATTTTATATTTTTGGCAATTTATTTGTATGGCCGCTGGAATTACCTCGCCGCCGTATAATTTTCTTGATCTCGAAATTTGACAAAATAAATCTATTTTTGCAAGTTATAGAAATTGGTTTGAAGACAACATAATTACTTGAAATTAATCAAGTTTCAGATTATTATTTAATTTTATACATATTTATGGAGTTCCTAATATAGGGCAAATAAGAAATCGTTGCATAATTGCCTCGACCAAATCAACTGAATCATATTTGGCAATATTTATTCTCTTCGACAACTTTGAACTTTGAATCGATATTTTGATATTAATATTCTTTCGAGCGGTTCAAGTCGCTTAATTTTTAGTGTAGTTTCATTATCAACTTTCAATCTAGTATTTCCCGGTTTTTATAAAAAAGGAAATATTCGAATAATATTAATAAAAAATGTTTTTCGACCCTTCGTTTAGTTTAATTGCTACAAAAGGAGAGACGTAAAAAGTATTTCTTTACCCATTTATCCGCAATAAAATCCGCCGTAAAAATCCTTCGGGAGAATGGCTTCATTGAAATTACTCTTTAAAACTTGATCGACTGCCAGAATTACCCATCTCATTTCGTCGACGAATATTTTTGCATAAATTTTTCAGGGCCAAGAGATCGCCTCGGCCCGCAAGACGCCGTTTTAAATCTTTCTGTGGATGTGTGTGTGTAATTTAAGGCGAATCAGCCTCTTGGGCTATTATCGTCATAATATGCACTTTTAACCACAACCCATTTGTGGCAAACTAACCATAGCACCAGACACACAATAAATATATAAATAAATTAATAAATAAATAGATAAAACAGATAGATAAATAGATAAAACAGATAAATAAATGAAGTTAAAAACAGATGGTAAGAGATTGTATAAGGGTCTCTCCCAATCTGTAGAATAAAACATCAGCAAGACTGTATAAGGGTCTCCTGACATGTATAAAATTTTTCCCTGCACTAGGAGGAGCTATTATGCCCGTAAAATATAAAACCTTTAAAAATGGATAGAGAAAGGATCTTTCTTCCTCTTATCCCATTGTCAAAAGATTAAAAACACTTAAAAATTAAATAAATGCTAAAATTCTGGACTCCCTTAGGAATGACAATGTTCTATTTATATTTTCTGGATTATCTCCAAGAGAGAGAGTGAGGTTCGAAGCCATACATGCCCTCTCTCTCTCATTCCTAAATTGGATACAGTCCTGTAACACATGTGACACTGTCAATGCAGTATCACATGTCTCACAAACTGGGGGTTCCTCCGCCCGCAATAGGTAACTGTGCGTCCACCAGCAGTGACCTATGCGAAGTCTTGCGATGGCAACCTCTTCGAGTCGGGACGACCTGGAGGAGGACTACGGAGGTGTAAAGATGTGGAAACCTATTTTTTATAGGTATAAACTACGCTAGCCTCCCATCACCGATCGTCCCTCCTCCCCACCCGTGCGTAACCTCTCCTCCCTCGAAGTTTCTCGCTCGGCAGAGCTCCGTAATGCGTTCGGTTCCTTAAAAAATCCACTCCCTTGTTTATATCCCGATGTAACATGGGAGACAATTTAGATGATCATTCCGGTCCATCTCGGCGATCGGTTCCTTTTTTTATGCGCAAAAAGGAGTATAGACACCCGCCATCTCCCTAACGATCCGGACGATCGAAATTTCGCCCTAATAATCCCCTCCCTTGTTTTTGTATCCCATTTCCGTTGTCTTTCCGACTTAAAAGAGAGAAAAATAACTTTTTCGTGGTAGTTGGTGGTATGAGGGGGGGGGGGAAGGAGGGGGGGGGGAGGAGGGTCGTTATATAGAGGAGAGTGGAAAAAAAGTCGACTATTTTTAAAATTGGAATAAGAGATCTCCTTGTCAAGTGGGATCGTGATATAATTCCTCCTTCGGACCGGAATGGTCCTGTGACGGACCGGTCAGCCTCGGCCATATTCCCTTTCCCTTCCTCCTCTCCCCTCCTCCTCTTCCCTGCCATAACCTCCCATCCTCCTTCCCTTTTGAACACCGGGCGAAGTTTCGGGAAGGACCGAACGCACCGGTCCAAGGAGGAGACGCGACGTGAGGGACTCTCTTTCTCGCCCCTCTACCAATCCCGGTTTTTTCGCCGCTCCCGACAACTTCCCCAAAATGGCAGCTTAATTTACCGTCGCCCACGATTTTTCCTTCCCCTCTCCAATAGGATCGGGAAGCGTGTTTTCGTCGCAGTTTTTTGTTTTATCTCCGCGTTTATTATTTTTTCTCCTCAGAGAGCGAGAGAGAAGGAAAAATATCCGCTCGCCGTCCGATCCGTAAGTGTCGTAGACGGGTTGGGTCGGACTCGGAGGGGAAAAAAATGGGTAGGCGACGTTTCGGGATTGGATTTCATTGGATTCCTCGATCGGAATGAGATTTTTCCCGCAAGAGGTCCTCTTCTCCGAGATTTAATCGCTCGGGATGATATTCTCCGCCGTCCGCGTGAAACGAAATGCGGCGAAAAAATTCGCCTCTCTGAATCTTAACTTGATCGGGGGAACGAGTTGGACGATATTATCTTCGAATAAAATGACGCCGAAGGGTTTCCGCCTATCTTTATTGTCGTCGACGGTGGTGTGATGACTCGGGAAACGCCATCATTAGCTAGAAAGCATCCGAAGATTCCGCGAAAAAGTACGGAACGCGGCGAAGTATAGTTTAACGGTCGTACTGATCGTGTTGCAGGCGCTGCGCGATTTTGATGCTTCCGAAATATTGCCTCAATAAAAAATAGCAAAGGATTTGAACACTTCGTCGGTGAGATGGGATTTCGGACTTTTAAGCCTTGCCTCTCCTCTCGCTTCCCTTTGGGGAGTAGAGGAAGAAAAGTCGGTAGATGCGTAACGCTCTGTTGGAATGACGCTATCAGATAGTATCACAAGTGTCGAATCGGCTAAAGTCGTGTTTGACTGATTGAAACTTTTGGTTTATGTGGAATAACGTCATCTCTCGCACGGCTTTTTTTATCAAGTTATGCCTAAAAATAATTCAAATGTTTTTATTCGTATTGTTTTCGTTATAAAGATAGTGATGGATTGAGATGTTGTCTTCCCATCCTTCTTACTATGCGCCCCTGACAACACGTTTATATTTGAATAATGAGATCTGAATGTAGATTTTGTGTGTATACATATATATATATACATATATATATACATATATATATACACATATATATATATTAACTTGAGGAAAAGAAAAGGTAGTGATGAGGGTGGCAACAAGGTGTTGAGGGAAGCCCAGCGGACACTTACCAAGTTGGCAGGCTGCTGGGGGCGTCAAAGAGACACGTTAAACACACGAACACACAAAAACACAAATAAACACCCAGGCTTATCGGGCCTATGTCCTTCTTCAGCGAAAGAGTAACGTATATACACCCACACACACATGTAAATATCTGATTATTGCACGAAGCCACTAAGACGAATTGTTTAGTAAATTTAAGTTTTTACGCTCTGAATTGGAGATTACTATTATCTTCTCCCCGAATAATAAGCATAAGACTCGGTAAATTTACGATTCTTCCGTCTCTTGCAATTTTCAATTTTAATTTCACATTTTTACGTTTCCATAATTTTGTGCAATGACTAAAACTTAGGTAAGGTAGCCTTCACCTATCAGCGTTACTATCTGCGAACTCACAAAATATATTCGAAATTAATGACTTTCTACACGAACTTTGTGGTAAAGGCCAACAAATTAGCCATGTTACCGAAGACGATACAATCTCCACCGATAAGCGTAAGCACCTTGGAAAAAATAAACAAAATAGAAATATTTACACATCAGATTTCGAGAGTAAAAGAGCCCCACCCCTTACTCTTAACGAACGGATCGATTTTAATCTCTCGCTTTTATACGCCCGGCCCCATGACAACCATTGCCCTCCGTAAAATTCTCCATCTGATGAGACGATTCCGTGATTTACGCGGCTCTCTGACCGCGGTGAAGATTTCTACCAAATAGGAAGCTCTCGCAATTTGTTCACCTGTTGCGTCCTCTTACGAAGAGATCTTTTTTTGGAGGAGGGAGGAGTGGATACCCGCGCGTGGGTCACATGCGTATATCTGGCCTTATTATTCGTAGTTGTCATCGTCAGTTGTTCGTTTTCACATTAAACCCTTCAGACCTGACTTTTTTCCTTGGGGAAAGATTTTTTTCAGTGGAATTATGCTAATCGGATACAAATGAATTAGAAAACAGAAATTTAAAAAAATGTTTTTTTTATGAAATAATAAGGTTTCCTTATCTATGTTCAAAGAAAATAATATCATAGTGTGATGTTTTGACGACAAAAACAAAAAATAAATTTGTCCTATTTGGAGCAAATCTCTGTTCTTGCCATATTGTATTTATTGTCATTTAACTTCAACTAGTCTGCAATAGATTTTAATTTAATTTAATTTAATTTAATTTAATTTTAATTTAATTTTTAATTTAATTTAATGGCAGTAAAAGTGCCAACAATGGATAAGTTAGACTTCAAAGTGCTCAGCAAGTTTTCAATAAAATATAACGTAAAAGAATATTTGAAAAGTACGTTCGAAGTTAATGTGCATTGCAATGTACACCGACCTGGTCAAAATGTGATGCCAAATGTTCCGCAAAAACCTTATTAACCCACTCATGCCCAAGGTTAAATTCACATCCTCACTATATATAGGCAGAAAAAGATGAAAATATTATTAAAATTTTTAAAATTCTTAAATTTTGAAGTAACCTACTTCCTACAATAGTACGCCAGAAATCTGTTTTCTTTTGAAAAAACTACCTTAATAAAACGTAAATTTTTATATCCTTTAACAAGACGCTGGGCATAGATGGATTAATTTTATGGAGAAACAGTCATCGTGTGAGATGATATTCTAGATCACGAAAAAAATATCCATTATTCAATCATTTAGATCGATGCCGATCGATTTAATTCTTGGAATGTAGCTTTCACTCATTCGTGACGTCCAGAGGGTTATATAATTAAATTCATCAGATTAAAATCTAAGTTTTAATAAATTACATTTAAATGTCTTAAAGAAAAACCATACGCTTTTCTTTTCGGTCCAGCTTGAGCGTCTAAATAAAAGATTCCTAGCAATTTACAAAGCAGTTTATATCTTTTTCGTTTCCTGAAGTTCATCTTGAGGTCGTTATTCCCGCCAACCTACGTGACGAAAGCGTAAAGCCTCTTTAACATTATGACTGCGCTGAGGATACCTCGCCCTACCGCTCGGACACATCTCATTGACTGCGATTTTCCAACACATGTGATAACCCCTTGTGCGCGCGCTAGTGTTTCTGTAGGCATTTCCATAAAAGGAGACGGCTATCGAGGCGCTTTAACTAAACCTAGTATGGCAGTAAACAGTTTGTGACGTCCATAAAACTTTTGAGACGTGAGTCATATTTAACTGCTCAAATTGGCGCTGTTTCAAAGAGGGTCTCAAAGTCTTCTCGTGCGGTTAACCCATCAACGATAGCTCTCTTGTTAGCGAGCATTAGCATTTTGTGAGGAGCCGAGGATGTATTTATTTTTTTAAAATCATCTCGAGGAAAATTTCTCCTGAGTCGCCTGTCATCAAGGAGGAGAATCGGAACGACAATGGGTTTTTATTTTTTTACGTTTATTATCTTTCCTTGAAAGACTATCTTAAAAGTTGTTCCCGACAACTCCGAGCGTTTATATGTACCGTTTTCTTGGAGAGTCGTAAATTTTTCGGACTATTTATAGGGTAGGCCGTAGCGTTTTCTTCCAAAATTATCTCTTGAATAAAAATAATGTATATATTGTTCAGAATTTCTAATGCATTCATCATAAATATTCGCTTCACCTCGTTGTATTTTTATAATAGACGGCGTGCGTTCCTTATGAAACTTACACGAACACGATTTTTAGACAAATTATTATTTGGAAAACCAACCTTTTTTTATGGCAAAATCAGCCACGAATTTCATAAGGGATTCAAACTCCTGGCCCTAGCCTCGGAAGGCCGGCACCGTGCCAGAATTCTTTCGGGAGGAGAGGGACGAAGGCACAAAAGAAACCGCCATGTCAAGAACAAAGACAGCAACTCACGAACCCATAAATTAACTCTTTAAAAGTTTCCACTCCAACCCTGTCAGCAGAGACGACGCAGAAATGAATCCACTCTCCGGGATTCAAACTCGCGGCCTCGTCCTTAGAAAGGCAGTCATTAATCTTCCCCTTTTCATCCGAGGCCCGACGAATAAAGAGGACAAAGACGCTGAAATACGTTAGCTGCCACTGCCAGTCTAAACTCTCTATCTCTAATGCACGCGCTTTGTAAAAGTTTCCTTCCGCTCCGCGTCCGCCGCATAAACGTGTACAAATCAGGACGCCTCTTCCTCCCTCTCCCACTCTTATTGTAAAATTCCGATCCCGAGAAAACAAAAACTAATGAACAAGAGTTTAAAAAACAAATTCCGACGCATTCAGAACACGCGTAAAAACCTGTAACAAAACCGAACTATCGTTTGTCTCGTCTTGATAAACTGTCGGGTTCGAGTCGGAGGTAATCGATATCGGATATTTGCCCGGGTTTATATATCGATATAGTTGTTTAAGCATGCATACAAATATAAGTATACACTTAAGTTTTTTGCTCTCTCTTTTCTCGCGTCCAAGTGGGTTGGAGACACCTTCGCGGGCAATAACTCGAAGGATAAATTCCAGCTGACGACCGATCAATTGACTTTCTTTTTTTCCGCCGTCGTCAACGGGAGAGATCAAGAAGGGGTGGAGATCGGGAGGGAGAGAGAGAGAGAGAAAGTGCGTGTGTCAAAAAGAGAGAGAACGACCCCACTCCATGTCCAAGGAGTCTCTTTCCTCCCCGCTATCCCTAACGCTTTGAGATATGTGCATAAATTTGAGCTATTTATGGCTCTCATCTACCTTTAAAAAGTATTCAAGTGTCGGCGCTAAGATGGCTAGGGTAGTTAGCGTGACTTTTGACGGTGGGGTCAAAGGTTCGACTCTCTCTGCTCTTTCACGTACATTTTCTGTCCCCCTCCCTTCTCTCCTATTCCGCCCTGCCGGAGGAGACGAGGAAAATTTATTCCGAGTTTTTTTGTTTTCGAGGGATACCATCGTGCCAAGTGCTTGTAAAAGACTCCGCGGAACTGCGGTAAGGGGCGATTCGCGTGACGCCTTCGACTAAAACGGAGAAACATCAAGAATAGGAGGGATTTTCGTGCCCTTTCGAACACAAAAACAATCGGGGGATTTCTATTGCGCGGTTATTCGACACCTCCATACTGTCTTTTTTTGCAGTCATTAAGAAGGATAAATAGAATGGAGTTCCAGTGTATATCTCGTACCCGGAAAAAAATACGAAGTGTTTAACACACAATCACGAAAATGCTATCGGGAAAAAAAAACTTCTAATAAATCCGGACGACTGATAGAATTGGTGTTTTTTTTAAGTCTCTTCTATGTGTAAAGATCTAGATCATTTTCGATAATCCCAAATCACGATAAAATCCAAGCAAGGCTTCGTTATTTATTTATAACATGACGCACCGTAACGATTATTTCGTCCCTTGAAGAAAAGTTGCGATTTTAGGACAAAGTAATTGAAAGATTTATTTCTGATTATTAATTTTTTTAAGTTGCCTTTTAATATATATTTATTATTGGCAATTTTGGATGTAATGTTTCCATAAAACGAAAGGAGGTGTATTGTTTATTTGCGCTCAAATTTATAAAAAAAAATGCAAATGTGAAAAAGAAACAATTTTCTAATTATTATTAAACAATTCATTTCTAACAAGTTGTTATCGTATTTACAATAGAAATTCTATCAACTACGTGAATTAATATGTGCACCTTTTGTTTTTTCTACAATGTAAAAAATTTCCGAACGAATACAAAGGTCCGACTGACTGACATATTAATTTTCTTCCCACTTTTTAATGCAAAACGCCTTCTTTTTGCGTTTTGTAGCATGATCCGCAGATTATAACGGGGAGAAATATACAGATGTTTGTTTCTCAACCCGAGAAGTAAAACCTCGAACAAATACATTTGTTTTTACTGTTTCAGTGAGGCTTAGCAGACGTAGGATTAATGGAAACAAATTTTTCGCATAAACACGTCTTCGTGATATACATATATACATACATACAATAAAACTCGACTCCCGTAAACCTCGGATAAACTAGTCCATTTCGCAACCGGCCTAAAATAAAATCCAAGATTTTATCCGCTCTAGACACCTGGAAAAGTCGCGTTAGGTTCCAGAAGGCGGTCGACCGGTCATTTCAACTTGGTCGTTTAAAGAGGGTGTGATCCTTGGTACACATGTTAAAGAGTTCGTTAACTTTCGTGAACACATGTGCAGTGCGCCCGCTCAAAATTATAGATGCCTTAGTCTTTTTTCGCTCGTAAAATATATTTAAAATATTAAAGAAAAATAGATCTTAAAACTGGGGAGGGAATTCGTGGTGTAAAAATGATACTCTCGCATTTCCTGTTTCTTAACTGCATTAAGTACCTGGTGAGAGGGGGAGAGAAGTGCTGAGAGAGATATTGGAGGGGGAACGGGAAGGAAAGAGAGGGAGAAAAATAAGAAGGGGCGAAGGGAGAGAGAAGGATGGAGAGAGAGAGAGGAATTTAATTTTGTTCCGTCATTTTAGAGGGTTTTTTTTTTCGAAGTATTTTGGAAGAATTGTATTAGAAAAATTGTTTTTTTTTTGAAGAATACTTTTCGAAGAATAGTTTTCGTAGAATATTCTTCATGTGGAAATATTTTTCATATCATTTGTGTATCTTTATGAATATAACATATTTATCTTATTTTTATTACTTCACACATCGGAAACGTTTTAAAACCTGATGTTATTATAACATCATCTTCAAAATCCTTCCACTATTGTGAGATATCATCGAAACCTGAGAGGTGACGGCGAAAAAAAATCTCGAAAAAGGTCCTTGGTTCGACTCCAAGAAAGACATCCATTTCCCGTAAGATAACACGTAAAAATCGACTTTTCGACGTGCAGGCTTTTATTCTTTTTGGGATCTAAATTTAAAAGAATTAACCTACGATCTTCGGATCTGAACCATTTTAAAGAAATAATTATGAAGTTTCTTATTCTATTCATCTTTACTCACCGACTGTTCGAAATTCCTCATGTTGAGCGTTTAATTCACATATTTTGAGGAAATCTTTCCATTTTAACGGGAGGGATATATATATATATATATATATATATATATATATATATATATATATATATATATATATATATATATATATCGTATGTTGAAAGATTATTCTCTTAAAATCAATATTCAAGAATATTTTACTTAGATTCAACTCAAACCGTTTGGAAGTTATTATCAAAATATTCCTCCAAAGTGGAATTCCCATTAAGGATTTTATTGCCCTGAGGTCTGAATTTTTTTTTGTTTTTCTTCTAAAAAGAATTACGGACGTGTATCATATATTCTTATTCTGATAACCAATTATGATTTTCCCCTTATTTCACTTTTTAAGAGGTGAAGTTCTTGATAGATATCGATGTTACATTGGCCATTTTACATCGAGGAATATTTATCGTTCGATATACATTTTGACTGGACTCGATTCTCAGTAAGCGAAGTACATATTTAGAAGCGGTTTTCATCCATGGATTTTCAGGATGGCTCTATTTTTCGCTTGTTTTCCTTCACGGGCGAAACAGTCTCTTCGGGGAGAGAATCTGATACACATCCTCCTCGACAGCCATTGTCCGTGCGAGAGGGGAACAACCCTCGAGAGAAGTGGGATCTGCTTTCATATCGACCGCATTCCTTTCGATTCATTCTTCTTGGGACCTCGCATTGTTCTCCCTCCTTCCTCCTCCAATCCTTCCGTCTATTCCGCAGACGGGAGTTCCGGAGGCCAATATTTCGGCGTTGTTGGGGAAACGGAGGATAGTCGGAGTCGACGCAAACTCTTTGGAGGGCGGGAGGAGGCGTTCGGAGGAAGGGTCAATAAAAATAGCTCGCGTAGGAATGACCAAAAATATAGCCAAGTCGTAGCCAACCGATCCCATCCTTGCGAGAGTGTTTCAGATTTCCCTTTCCGACGTCCGAGGAAAATGGAAGGCCGTATTCACGAGGGAGCGAAGGGTATCTCTTTTCCGGAGGGCAACTTCCTTCCTTTTTCCCTCTCTAGAGAGTAAAAGGGGTGAACGGACTCCTTGGTTTAACCCATCGATTGCCGCGAAAAAGAAAGGGGTCGCTCTAGTTTTATTTTGTTTTTTGGGCAGGTATCGGTGTCGTTAAGTTTTCGTGGGTGTTTGTTAGGAACGTGGATGGTCAAGAGTTAAGAGAATCTTGGAGGCTGCGAGGAAAGAAGAATTTCACCTCGAAATTCCGCGTTATGAATGGCAGACGAGCAACTCGGATAGGTATTTTCTTTTGTAGTAGGTCGCAGCGACCGTTAAACATTATGTTACTATTTAAGTTTCTCATAAGCTTTAAGCGTTGGTAGCGTGGATGCCATGATATTGACGATTCATACAGTTGAAAAAGCGAATGTCGAAAATAAAGTTTTAAATGTTCAGGGGAATATAAAATGTTAAAATGTCTTGAACGAAAAAAGAATTATTTTGCGGATAAGAGAGGGCTCTGCGCGGAAGGATCTGAAATGGCTTCTTTAGGTAATTTTCAGTACTATTCTCCTCATTTTATTGCACGCGCAAAATATCTTCTTTAAATTTTCAGGTGAATATATAATTTTAAAATTTCTTTAAAAAAAAAAGAAAATTATTTTGCGGAAAAGAGAGGGCTCTGCGCGGAAGGATCTGAAATAATTTCTTTAGGTAATTGTCAGTACAATTCTTTTCATTTTATTGCACGCGCAAAATATCTTCGAATCGGCAGCTTACCGATGGCATAAACCAAAGGGAAAATTAATGGACGCTCCTACGCAATCCCTCCAGCACTATCCATCAAATAAGGACCTTCGCTGAACAACAGCGCCATCTTCGGTTGTGCTCGGCATAAAAAATGCATATGTACATCCGCTATATGTGTATGCGCTCATAGAGATGAACAAGTAGAGGAGACATGCTCTAGGGAAATGATCGTGGAACATAATACACGGTTTTTCTTCCTCGACGACTTGATTAGGAGGAGTCCGTGCTTAGTATACAAGATGTTGAAGATAGTCTAGGCCCCAGCCGTTCGTAACACGGTTTACGGGGGATGATGCCATATTTCTTGCGAAGGATGGATGGCATTATGAAGGATCCGGTCCTGCTACGCCGCGGAGATCCCCGCAAGATAAAAGGGATCTGGATTGATGGAGATCATTCCGGGTTTCATGTCCGTCGAGCCATTGTCGGTGTGCATTTGTTGCGTCATACGTTATTCGCTTAACGCGCTTTTGTTTTAGAGCGCGGGGTTCTTTCTTTCTTTCTTTCTCTCTCACTCTCTCGCTTTAACTTTCAACCCTCGGTTAAAAGATGGCGATGTGGTGAAAATATATGGGATCATCCGGTCGGGTTGTAGGTATTTTTTTCGTAATTCTTGGTTTGGTCGGAGGGTGGCGTCTTTCGGCGTCGTCTCGTCCCTTTTGTTCCACCTCTCGTCTCCATGGTTTTATTTGTGTTTTTTTTGCTTTCGTAATGAACTCGCTACCCGCAGAAATGGAAGGCTCAATGTAGAAGGACACCCGCATGTGTTAAGTCGGGATTCTATTAATAGAATGAGTTATTTCGTGTTTCTGTTTCCACCGCGCGTAATCGCGTTTGCTCGTTCATCTGTTTGTCGGGTTGGCGCTTAAAACCGCGAGGGACGTGACAGGAAATCTTTAGTGAAACACGAAATTATGAGTGAATTTTATGTTCCACGTAAAAGTAATTGAGAATGGATAATGAAGACTTGATTCATTACATGTTTTGCGTGTGGGTTTTAGATATTTGTTTCAATTTTTCGTTTCCGGTTGCGAGGCTTATCAACAGATAAAATGAAAAATCTCTCTAAAATCTTCGACAGGAAAGATGTTTCTTTTTACCATTTTCTTAGCCGAAAAAATATCCCTGAAAAATCATTTTTTCTTTGTTAGGTAGTCCCAACAGCATCTTTATTACTAGGCTTGATATATTATCCAATTTAAGCCGATAGAAGAATTAAGGAAAGCCTGAATACGGTTAAAGGCGTTCAAAGTTTTCTTTAGATACACCTTTTTAAATCGAAATTCCGCATTTACACCACGTGCAATAAAAATACCAACACCGTACGCGGATTATTTAAGTTTCATTTTGCAGCGGATTTTTTTTCACTCACTTCGTTTTCTACCGTCAGCGTCCAACTCAAAGCAATCTCCACGCACGTTGCCTTGTTCTCGTGGCCAAACGAGAGCGATTCCGAATGCGTCCATTTCCTCCGAGCCGACTAGAGGAGATGGCTTAAAGCAAAGCACGTGACTTCGCAGAATATCAATCGATGAAGAGGTGGGGGAAAAATGACGGTCGCGTTTCGCCTTCATTACGTAACCGCGATTGATCCGACATGAGAAGAATACGTTTTCGCGAAGATCAAAGGACTTCCGCCGCTCTCTGCGTCATATTTGCAAATGGGAATGTGATTGAGAGAGAATGAGAGAGGGAAAAGGTCGGCTTCAAATGTCAAAAACTATATTATATGCTCTACATATAGAGATTATCAGTTATGCACGCTAACCATATTATAGATTTGTAAGTTTGCCAGGGAATTGTTGAATTAAACTTTTAGGTGATAGTTTTTGTTTTTATTATTTTTGTTTTAATATTCTAAAGCGCTACCTTTTAGGATTTTCATTGGCATTTTGTGCGTTTAAAAAATGATTCCTGTGTGTTAATGTGAGAGAGGGCAGCGCCTTGCGTGTATTTTACGGCCTTACATGCTCCAATGAGGCGATATCTCCGATCACTCTGCGCATGCGCGCGCATACATATTCGCCTTTCCATTTCCCGTAGGAATGCGCACTTGAAATAAGTACGAGCGAAAGTCAATAATCTCAACTTATCGAAACGATTTTTGCTTTTTTTCGCGAGAAGCAATTTACCACGCTCGGGATATAAAAAATGGAGAGAAAAATAATCTGGGTTTTCTCCGTGTTTTGTTGACAAAAGAGGCGAATAATCATTTATTACTCTTAAGTGAACACCTGGAAGGTGCGTAAATGCATATATTTTTTCAGTTTAAGCGACATTTTGAAACACGTGACGCTTATTATGAAAAGACTATTTTGCGTGACTGCAGGATCGCAAAGGTCTGACGTGCTTCCGCGAAAGCAAAATTTAATTTAAAACGGATTATGTAAAATGCTAAAATTGTCTTGCCAATGAGGTCGTTTTAATATGAAACCAGGATTAGGTTGAACCGGGTAGTAAATAGTGCATATTTAACAATTTTATTATATTCTACACTTTTATATATAAATGCGTATAAGGAATTGTGTTTACCAGTCAAAGTGGTTCCAATAATTCCGTTACAAAGAGAAATGTTCACTGTATATATTTGGAATTTAAATAATGTGTGCTACAACTTTTCAAGTTGAAACGTTCGATAAAACAACTGCAGATTTTGAATGTGTTTTAAGAATTCCTTTCTCGTCATTCATGAAAACCAAATTTTGGGGTAATAGATGAAGGTTTCGAACTGAAAGCTTTATGTCTAATTTTTAAAGCATGAAAAGCGGAAGGGAAGGTGGATCTCTCGGCGAAAAAAACATGTCTAAAGACGGAAGAATTTGCTTTGCCAAACGATTTCTGGGTCTACCTTTTTAAAAATAAAGCACACTCCTTAAAACCTTTGCTTCACTGGTAAGTAAAAATTCACAGTAAGGTCCAGTAATTCTCCTTCGGGGAAATAAATAACCCAAAAAATCTGCGAAAATTCGCCCCATCCCTTATTGCTTCTTAGAAAAAACCGTCAACCTTTTTGATAACGCGGCCTACGTACAGGGATTATCCGTAGCCCACCTAAAATACAAGAAAGCATCCGCGGCCCACCTATATATCAATAGGTGAATATATGTATATAGGCAGGAGAACATTCTATATCATTCTTGACTAAAAAAGCTGGTTATATATAAAAAACAAAAACAGTTTATTTAAGTTTTCATTAGTTGTTTATAACGTTTGGTTTTGACAAAATATTAAGTTTTCGCTATATTTTTGCGACAGTTAAATATTGCCAACAAATCTTGACTCGTTTCAAATTTTCGCGGCCCACCTCTACTCCTTTTGCGGCCCGCCAGGGGGTCGCGGCCCTCCTGTTGAGAAACACTACTTTAAAGGGTCGTCAATTACTTCACGGGTCCGGATTCCAAATTTTAAAAATATTTTTAAAAAACTACTAAAATGGATCAATAAGGAAGAGCTCGGCTTTTACACGGGAGAAGAATTTCAAAAAGCTTCCTCTCGTTCGTGTCGAGATCGAAACGGGAGCCACGTTGCTACCTCACTTACGCATAGGAGAAGGGAGGGCGCATTGCAGGAGAGAGGGGGGAGGAAGAAATGTGAGGGGTGAGTGGAGCGGAGGGAGAGAGTAAAATTCCGGCCGAAGACCGCATGCCTTTGGTTACTGCTTTCGCTTAATAGTTTTCGATCCGTAAAGTATCCGCTGAGGACTGCACGACGTTTAAAACGCCGTAAAAATAGAATTAGTCGCCCCCCCTCCCCCCTCAGAGATGCGATTTACAGTTTTACTCCCGGTTACGAAGAAGAGGACAAGTATACTTACCACGAAATCGTAAACCTAGTTTCTCCGGACAGAGTCGGTGGATTTTCTCCCTCCTTCCCCTAAATCCCTCACATACCCTTTCCCCTCTCCCCCTTTTCGCAGATATTTTTCCACACCTTCGCTTCGTGGATGTTTTCTTGCATGGGTTTTTACTAGGCTGGCCAAGCCAGGCCCTTGCTAGGTTTTTCCCACAAATACCTTGTCTTTCTTAGAAGTTTTCCTGAATATGTACATACCTATCTTTCTCCCTCTGTCTGTTTGTATTTTATCATCTTAATCGTTTCTGATGTAATTTAAGGTATTTTAACATAATGTAACATATTGTTGACGACGGGTTAAATGTAAGAGTGGACCTCATGGTCTAAATTTCGCCCGAATAAAGACATCAATCTATCTTCTCCGTTCGATCCCAACGCAGGGTGCCAAAATCGATTTTTGAAAAGGCATAAAAGTTCTTCTCTCGTTTATTTCCGGTATATCGATGGGGATGGATGGTAGAAAGGCAAGAGATCGGGTAAAATATCTTTCCCAACGTTCACTCGAAAATATTTGCGCGCAAATCTATTTCGAAAGAGTGAAAGAAGTTCGTCCTCGTCGGGATTTTCTTCTTTTTATTCGAAAAAAGGGGAAAGCAAAAAGGTTGGAGGGAACGTAGGGTCAATCGCGGACATCCGGAGTCCCCCTCTTCCTGCCCCTCGCGTCTTTTTAAGAAGTGCGCTTTTCCGCCGTTGGCTGAGAGAGGGTGAAGGAAGGGAGAAATAAAGAGAGAAAGAGAGGGGGAGCAGAAGAGAAACCTATGCAGCGAGTTAAAGGAGAGAATGAAAGAGAGAGATATGAAGAAGATGATGGAGAGGGAGGTTCAGGGAGTGAGCAGGGCAGAGGATTGGAGGAAGAGATGAAAAATAAAGGCAGTACCGGAGCCAGGCCCTACCGTATAGGCGAGCTAGGCAATTGCCTACGGCGCGGCGCCATATGGTTAGCATCGCCTCGTTTACATCGTAGTGTATTTTTTATGTTCTTTATTAGTTGATAGTACAAAACAAATGTAAACCTAATTTATTTTTACGATCAGAATATAAATATATAATTTTCTGCGACTTGTACGTTTTCTTTTCGGATGGCACCATTTAGACCTCTTGGCTAGGGCGCCAAAATACCTTGAGGCGGCCCTGTGCTAGAGACGGAGAAAAAGTTTCTGGCAGAGAAAGGAGAAATTGTAAAAGGACTAGAAAGAGAGGATTGAAGGTAGAGTTAACGTAAGAAGGATGAAAGCAGGTACAGAAAGAGGAGGAGAGGGTGGACGCAGTGGCCTATCTGCGGCTGCATGAGCTCAGGTGCAAAAATTAATAGCGGGTTTCCCTTTCAAACTATTAAAAAAACATGCAAAAATAACAATTAAGGATAACCAAACAAATATATTGATTGGAGAATATTTTTCTTTCGTATTTAAATAGAAAATGATATTTTTTAGTAGGTCCCTTCCGTTTGCGTCTACGACCTTACGCACCTCAAATGCTAAGTTTGCTTCGCCAGGCCATTAGATAAAAGTACAATAGACAAGCAAATAAGAGGAACGGGATAGTAAAGTGAGGGAGAGAAATGTGAAGAGAGAGAGAAGAAAGGATAAAAGGTGAGAAGGAGAGGGGGTGAGAAGGAGAGAGAGTGAGGAGAGATGGCGAGAAGGAGAGAGGGCGAGGAGAGAGGGTGAGAAGGAGAGAGAGTGTGAAGGAGAGAGTGAGAAGAAGAGAGAGAGTGAGAAGGAGAGAGAGTGAGAAGGAGAGAGGGTGAGAAGGAGAGAATGGGAAAGAGTGCGAGATTGGGCGGAAGAAATTGGACGAAGAAGAGGGAAGAGATAGAGGGAGGAGAAGGGATCAAGAAAGACGTATCGGAAGAGAAAGAGAGAAAGAAAAGGGGTAGAGAGAAGGTGGAGAGAGAGCGAACGGGGATATGTGAGAGAGGGAGGAGAGAGAGAGAGAGAGAAATACAAAGAGGCAGGAGAAAAAAAGGCAGACCCAACTTCGAGAAGGAACGATTCAAAGCAAGCGCAATCAAAGTCTTACGGCAAGCGCCATCAATAAATTGTGCCGATTTATAGGTTCGTTCAACTTTCAACGTCGAAAAAAGCAAGAAACCTTCAGCGTCTTCTTTTTCCTTCCTCTTACTCTTTTTGGCTTCCCTCTTTTCTTACCCTTGACGGATTCCCCTCTTGTGTGTGTGTTTTTTACGGAGGACGGCCAATGGTAAGATTTCGATCAATCGCCGTTCACCTGTTCAATAATTCTCGAAGCGTCCGGATTCAATTACGAAAAATTTGTCAGCGAAGAGGCATACAAAGAGGACACTCACGGGCTATTCTATTTTGAGGGAAAAATTGGCGGGAACGGCGGGATTCTGTCGTCTTTTGTTTGTTTCTCCCTTTCTTCGAATAGAGTGATTTAGTGATTCCTCGAGCGACGACCTCGTTTCGAAAACCGAAAGTTCATTTCCCCCAACCGTTTTTAATTACCCTCCGGGACAATTTCGCCTTTGGATTATTAATCTAAAAGTATCTCGAATGGCGTCTAATGAAGCAAGGTCGAATCGAACGGGCGAGGCGGGGGAGAGGGAGAGGGTGGTCGTTAAAAATCACTTTCTTCGCAACAAATGACGAGCGGATTCGTTAAACTTTTCCGCGCAACGTCTCCTTTATTTTCTTTTAATTACGATATTCGTTTCGCCCCCCTTTATCAATCCCAAGCGTTACCACGTCGATTAATTTTATTGGCCATTCACGCCATAGCTGTTAGAGCTGTGTAGAAGCTTAATCTATTTCAAACGCATTATAACTATTCCTTCTTTTTTTTTGTCCGAACGAGTCCTTACTCGGGTAAACTAAACTACCGTTTCTTCGAATTAAGGAGGTTCGATCAGAGAAACCTACCTCTCTCTTTATTTATTTCTCTCCTCGGAGCGTGATCTTTTCCCCCTTCGATGACATATGGTCAGCGATGCGGTGAAAAAAATCCGACCGCGAACCGATACCCACGGCGAAGAAAAAAAAAAGACTCCGACTTTCACCGGCCATTGAGGAATGGGAACTCGTTTGTTATCCGCGATTATCCGTTCGCTTTAAGGTCATTTTAGAGGAGATACGCGTAACCACCGCGGGCGAACCGACCAATGAGGAGGGACAGGATAACGCTGTTTTATTTTCTTTTTTAATACGTTCATCTCCCGGGCGCAGTACCGCGGGCGATGGAGCCGCGGTGAATGGGAGCGGGAATCGCTCTAATCCTCCAACCCAACCCAATCAACCCCTCGGGACACGACCGAGGTCAACGCCGACCATTGAAACACAGCGTATCATAAAAAAAACCGCCGCGTAAAAAGTGGCGCCGTTGCGTGCGCTCGGTGAACGCGGCGACGGGGCAGCTGTCCGACAGGCGTGCGCAAAACACACGCCTTCGAGCCGTTCTAGTTCCCGCAGAAGAGACGGGTGCAAATGGAGAAAAGGAAAGTGACAGGAAGTGAGAGAGAGAGAGAGAGAACTGGGCGTAATGAAGAAAAAGAAAATGGACGCGCGAATTCGAAAGGATGGGTGCAAGCAGTGGCGGATTTATGCCTCCTGGGGCCCATGGCGCTAAACATTTTGGGGCCCCTGGCGCTAAACATTTGGAGGCCTCTGGCGCTAAGCAGTCGGGGGTCCTGCCATCTAAATGTATAGTGAAATCGCTACTAACTACTACCCTCCTTTGTGACACCTCTTAACGATCGTTTTTCTATGGAATCATAGAGAGGTTCCACTGGTTTCTAAATTGAGGCATTTAACATTTCTGAGATCATATACAGAAACATTTTTTCGGGGCCCCTTACTTCACGGGGCCCCTGGCGCGCGCAATGTGCGACCTCCCCTAAATCCGCCACTGGGTGCAAGGAATTGGGTTTTGGTGGGGAGGAAGAGAGTTAAGGAGGAGGTATGCGGAGAAAAATGCGGAGGGGAGTGGAGGTGAAAGGAGAGCAAAAGGAAAGGATACAGGAAAATAAAAGAAAACGAAAGGGTGGAAATGGAATGAGACGGTCGTAGAAGGGAGAGGAGAGGGAGCTGGTAACGGAGGCAATTTGGCGATGGGGATGTGCGGGAGAAGAAGGGGAAATGACTAGAGTCGGTCGTCGCTTCGTCGGAAGTTAACGAGAGAGTAGTACAAGAAATATAGATAAGGGGGACACGGGTATTGGATCTCGCCGATATCGCTAAAGCGGAAATAAAGAACGTCACCGTCGTCACCGAGTTTTCTATCTTTCGGCTGTTCCACAGTTCATCTCTCGAAACTATACTTTTACGAAACGGCTTAATCGACTCGTAATCCTTTCCTGTCTTTTCAGGGTACAAATCCTCTTCTTTCCTCCTTTCCATTTTGCCAAAATCCTTCTTTCGTGTTCATATTATAGTCCGTTGGCGGATTGCCATTGAGAAGAGCTACTTGACAGTTGGAAGGCACGTATAGTGTCCTCGACCGTTTCGTGGCTATACGATTATTTTCTATGCCATTTTTTCAGTTATCTTCTTCAAAATTTCTCTCCTTTAAAAATTTGCGACAAACATATTCTATGCCATTTTAGTAACGTTAATTGGAAATCTCTCTCTATTTTTCAAATGGTGTTAGTTTATGAACAAATGCGGAGGCGTGGTTTTATTAAATGGATAGTTTAACGTCAGCGTCGAAATAATAAAAATAGCGAAAGTCATGGAGAAATGAATGGATAATTAGGGATGACGTTGAGTAATATGAAGGTTAAAACTTTGATCAATGATAGCTCGTTTTCAAGGACTCTTCGGACAATGCTAACCGTTAGAAACCACCGAAAACAAATTATAGAGCTCAGCTAATGGTTGGAATCCAACTGATAATTAAGACGACTCTGGAAGACATTAAACTTTTAAAGTTATTTTAATTATCAATTTAGAAACTAGCCTTGTATCAAAATTGTTGATTTTGAAGATATATCCTGAAATGTTTCCTTTACTTTCCTCTCCTCTCTTTATCAAGTTGTGAAAGCATTCTTGTCCTTAGCATCCTTGAAAAAATCGAGTTTTCAAGCATTAAAAATTTCGTAATAAAATACCGCTTAAAATTGGAAAATTTTCCACAACTCAGGATCTCCGGCGGAAAAAGTTGCGAACTTCAGATAAATTTCAAGCTTTTTGGAACTTGCAATTTTCTTAGACGTTACATCACCAGCGTTAATTTTTGGAAAATATATTTTTAAAAGATGAATAGACATTGCCAATCTGGCGCACGAGACAAATAATCAATCAAGTTTATACATATTTCAATCGAGATGACCTTAAAAGGTATAATAGAGCTTGACTTTTCGAAATGGCGAAGAAAAAACAGAGAGAAGGTAACAACATCGACCAATAATAACAACAAGAAAGGGGAACGAAGAAAGAAAAGATAAAGATGCCAAGATGTAAACGCGAAAAAGAAAACAAGGGAATGCTGAGAAGAAATGCGACGCAGCAAGAGCGGAGAGAAATATAAAAATAAATCGGAAATTCGTGAAGAGGCGAAATAAAAATGATAGAGAACAGAACAGGTAGGAGAAGAAGGGACGGATAGGAGGAGGAGTAAAAAAAATGGAGGGGACTGGGGCAAAAGGGCAGGGTTAAGAGGAGGGCCACGAAATGGATCCCATATAATGACGAGTCTCAAAAAAAGCGAGCAAATATAACGAAATAAATGAAGGCGTGTGGCAAGAAGAGTGGGAACAATGGATCGAGAGAGAGAGAGAGGGAGATGGAAAGTTGGGCGGTGGGAGGGCGCGAAATGAATCTGATATATAATGACGAGTCTTTAGTTTCTTTATATTTTTTAAAATAAAAACAAAGAAGGCGGGTGAGATATTGAAGGTGGCCGGCGGTTTTGCCAGGGGAGAAAGTGAGAGAGTGATGCAGAGGGTGAGGAGAGCGGTAAACCTTTGGAAGGGAGGGAGAGAGAGAAAGGCAGGCAAAGGGAGTCGAGGAATAGATTGATAACCTGCTTGCTTAACTCCCAATACATTGCAGAGGCGGAGGTATAAGAAAGAGGTGTGGAGAAGGGAGTGGAGGAAGGGCAGGAACAGGCAGGGAGAGAAAACGGTGGTAGGGAGGGCAGGAGGTAGGGAGAGGAGGAGGTAGGGAGAGGAGGAGGTAGGGAGAGGAGGAGGTAGGGAGAGGAGGAGGTAGGGAGAGGAGAAGGTAGAGAGGGCAGGAGGAGGAGGTAGAGAGAGGAGGTAGAGAGAGGAGGAGGTAGCGAGAGGAGGAGATAGCGAGAGAGTAGGTAGAGAGAGAGAGGAGGAGGTAGGGAGAGGAGGAGGACGAGAGAGGAGGAGGAGGTAGGTTGGGAGGAGGTAGATACCACGGTTGCCCTCTGAGTGCCGGTGTTTTTTCGAGTCGAGGGTAGGCTGAAATGCAGGGGAGGAAGAAGAGAGAGGAGAGAAAGAGAGAGAGAGAGAGAGAAGGGAAGGAGAAAAGGGGCGTGGTTATACCGTTGGCAGTCGAGACGAGGGAAGGAGGGAGTTTGGGTTCTGTAGAGTGAGGATGGCGAGAGAGGGAGATGGAGAAGAGAGAAGGGAAGGTGAAGTGTAGATGGAGGTGGAAGCTTTCTCTCTCCATCTCTTTCTTCCTGTTTATCTCTCTTCCCTTTTCCCATTTTCTGCCTATCTTCTGTTTCTTTCATTATCATCTCTTTCCTTCTTTCTCAATCTTCATCCTTCACTTTTCCCGATCTCTCTCTCTCTCTCCAGTCCTGTTTTATGTCTCTTTCCATTCCTCTGTCCTGATTTACCTTTATTACACTTTCTCGCCGCCGTATTAATCTATATGTTTCTATATACCAATACCAATCTCTGTTTCCGTCCCTCTCCGTCTATGACTTTACTATCTCTTCCTTTTTTCTCATTCTTTCCCTCTCCCATTTCCTTTATTTGTTTCTCACTCTAATTCTTCCTTATTTTCTCTTCATTCTTTTTTCCGTCTCCCATTTCTTCTCTTTGTCTCTTCCTCCCTCTTCATTCTTTCTCCCATTCTTTTCCGTTCTAACTGTTACTAGGTACTCTCTCTTTATGCCCGTCTCACTCCCCCTCTTCTCAAAATCGCGCGTCCCGTTCTCTTCCTCCACAGGATTTCCCGCGACCGCTTCAGAGTGATTCCATGCCTCCGCCTATTTCTCCCCCTCGCAAATTCCTCGCGGAAAATCAAATTGCCAAGACTTTTCAGCCGCGCATTATTCTTTGACGAAGAAGGCGGGGTCTTCCTTAGAAGGGAAGCTCGAGGAAAGAAAAAATGAAAAGAAACGCTAGAAAACTCTCGTGGGCTTTAATTAGGTTTCGCATCTAAGGCGCCGCACAGCGTTCTGGAGATAATTTTATTTCTCCTTTTTACCGAGGAAGCGGCGGAAAAGGAGTGAGTCGCTCATTTTTTTATATCGAGACGCGCCGTCACAAGCGTCTGTTTGAGAAGTCAGTCGTCCTCTCATAAAGAGTGAGCGCAGTCCAACGAGCGGTTGCTTCTTCTTCTCTTCTCTTGACCTATTAAGGGAAAAAGTCATTACGGCTTGACTAGCCGAATTTTTTTTAAGAAGAACTATAACCAACTTCCCTCGCGGCCGGAGTATTTTTTCGCGAACGGTGTATTAGAACGCGCGCGTGCTTTTGAAGAGCAAGCGGAAAGAGTTAACGAGGGTTTTATTTTCGCCTTCTTCGCTTTTAAATAGTCTTCTCTCTGCTGATGGGCGTGAATCGATAAAGACGACTCGCTCGAGGGATATATCTAATGATGCTTCTCCGCCTTCGCGCATTTGCGACGCTGTTCGCTGTAACGGATGGATTCGCGAAGGTGTTGCATTTGCATCGCGGTCGCTTTGACGGCTGCGATGACGACGATCTCTGTCCGACACGCGTAATTATTTTTATGCGGTCGAGCTCTTTAATTGTATGTAGCAACCTCTAGTGAACTGTGATTGTTTCGGATAAATTCTCATGGTATCATTCTGAATTTAGATTATTTATCATGGAGCAGTGGTGTAACTGGATTTTTCTCAGGGGGTGTTTACGGTTCAGGACTTGCAGGTAATAAATGTTAGTAATCACGAACACGAATAAGTGAAAAACTGCCATTTCGATTTCAACCGATCTTTAAGCGTTTTGCACAGCGTGTCTTATTGCACGGTTTATGTTGATCATATTCTGTAATAACAGGACGGATTCAATTCAAGGAGTATTTATTTCATACATTGTAATTTACAGGCAAAATTTACATAATTTAATTTTCATAACTCAATGGGGGTGCTCAAACACGTTAAAACCCATCTTGGCTACGTCACTGTAAGGGGATGGACTTTGTTTTCTTCGAAAGCATATTGGAATAGCATCCACAATGTTTTCATGAAATTCTCTTTTTTTTCGACTTTTTTGTAGCCCTTCTAAGACGAATTTAATGGGAAATCGCTCACGTAACGCCGAGATTCTCAAGTAACCAGTCGATATCAAGAAGTCCAGAGGAAATTGCCGGTTACTAACGCGATCGGTAGGCAATCGGATCGGCAGATGTTACGCATGCCCTTTAAGTTTAGCGTTGCGACCGCCAGAAGGAATCGCAGTCGCTCGTAATTCAAGTTTCCACTCACGCACGCACACACACACACACAGTGGAGCTGACCGTGTATTCCTCGGTAATAATACCCGATCTGCCAGTGGCGGCTGAGTGGCAATAAGGTCAAGGTTTTGACCCTTTCTCTCTCTCTCTCTCTCTCTCTCTCTTCTATTTGACTTATCCTATGTCGCATTCGTCTGCCAGCCCTCCCGGAATCCTTCCGAAGACGCCGCGGAAAACGAAGGAACGAATACAGTCGCGCATTTGCGAGATCCCTAGGCGACAGTGGTTTTCGAGGCTCCTAGGAGATAGTAGTTTGCGGGTCCCGCGACCCACGAATTCTGGAAACATTTGGGTACGTTTTATGGAGGAAAACGAGCTATCCAAACTCGTAATAATTTATTTGCATATATATATATATTTACAATATAGTGTGTGGGCTTCTGAAGTCGAAGGGAGGTTAAGCAGTTGGCCTCCTTGGTGCTCTTCGTAAAGAGTAGGCTAATGCCGGCAACGGGTTTTCCTCCTCCCTTGTGTGTGTGTCGGGAGTGTAAGGAGTTATGGGTATAATAATTCAAGAGGTTTATTAGCCAGGAATGCACACAAGCAAACTTCTGAAGTCGATGTTGATCGTTGCTCAAATTCTTGTAGGAAAAACGTCAGAAATAATAATTTTTTCATTGATACTCGTCGGTCGGGACTGGTCTTCGCCAAATATAATCATTATTATTCGTTATCATTTAGGATATGTGACCGTTTCTTTGTGTTGGGAATTTTACAAACTCAATCTATTAATTTCTTTTTCCTTTCGCACTAAGCTGCTGACCCTTTTATTTCTTTAAGTGACAAAATGTTTTAATTACATATATTTTTTCAAAGAATAATGCATTTGCAAGTTTAAATATACGCATTAGACCTACAATAAAATGGAAATATATAAAAACAAAATTTATACTTACCAATAAGCGTCTTTTGAACTGTTCAAATACATAAGAGTTTATTTTCGTAGTAATTAATAGGAATCAATGATCAAATAACTACTGGTATGAATATTTACGTGTCACTTAAAGGGTTAACATTAACTCTCTTGCAGCTAAAGACACGAGACCCCCAGAGGAGCGGGGCCCTCAGAGACTCGGGGCCATAGTCGGTCGCCTAGATCGCCTGGGCCCCTGAATCTCCCCTCGGAACGAATGTATTTCAACGCGACGACAGATTCGACCAAATAAGTCCGTCGCCGCGAACGTTTATATCACTCATTCCGGGATAGGCAATTAAAGGAAGAACGGTATACGGAAAGTGGAAGCCCCGGAAGGCGTTAAAAAAAAACTTCTCGAAAATTCTTCCACGCTATCGTTTCGGTATATTTTGGAGAGTTGTAAACAATTCTCGGCGGGGTGGAATGGAAAAAAAGAGGGTGTTAGTCATGCGCTCGTAACACGCAATCGCCATTGTTCGGGATCATTCTTTTCTCTCGATATTTATTCCGGCGGAGTTGTTTTTCCTCTTTATTTTTTTAAGAGGGCCAACGACCCGGATGACGTCACCGTCCGGTAATTCATCCTTAATGTGACGTGATATGGATCTCGCTTAACTCGTGCACTCGCTTCCGAAGGGAAGGAAAAAAAAAGATTCATGGTCCATTTGACGCTTCGTCGTCCTTCATCTGTAACAACGTTACGAGGTCCCTTTTACTAAGGTGACTGACATTATCGCCCTTCGCGTTTTTTTTTGTTTTTATAATTCGCCTTCTACGCCATTATCCACCGGATTTCATGGTTGACATCGGGGGCGGTTTCGCTCACACGCGCGGTAGCCGCTTTCTGTGTCGAAACGCCCTTTTAATACGGCCACGTCGAGGAGCGTGACAAGAGAAAAAAAAAGTTTTTCTCTTTCGGCTAACGCGCTTAAGTCTCCCGATCTGACGGGCATAGAAAACACGCGCGATGCATTGGAATATTTACCTTCATTCTCCGGGAGGTCCAAACAAGGGTTATAACGCCGCACCCTTAAACTAGACCAATAAATGTTTAACAGCATGTCAGATTCGATGATAAAATCTCTCCCTCCTGCCCCAATCTCGCTAGATAGTTCCCCTCCCCTACGATAGGGAGCTGTGTAATAGCGACGAATTTACGATTGCAGGGTTTTCTAATGCATGGGCTTCTTTAAACACCCGACTTCCTCATTCCCACTCTCCATTCTTAATATAAAGCTCCGAATTTAAACCTATCGTGGGTCATCTAACTCTTCCCTCCCCCAGCACGCACCCGATTCCTTCCCAACCGCCCACTCCCTCTCCCCTTCTGCTCCCCAACCCCATCTCCAGGGCTCTCGTGTAAACTTCTTTTCTACAGACGCTGGACCTCCCGCTTTAATCGTAAACCCACTCCCCAAATTGCATCAAACTATCCCTCTCCACTTGCTTTTCGGAAAGATTTATTTTTATTTCTATCGAATCGCTTTTCTATTTACCACCCAAATTGCATCAAACTATCCCTCTCCACTTGCTTCTCGGAAAGCTTTATTCAGATTTTTATTCCTACGAATCGCTTTTCTATTTACCACGTCCTCCCCACCCCCGCAAATATCCTCCCTCCCTCTCTCCTATCCCTTTCTCTATGTCCTCACATACGGTCCGCGCTCCCATTATTCAAGAATGGGCGTAAGGCGGGGGGTGCAGAGGGGAGGAGTGAGAGAGAGGTTTAACGTGGAGATTGGAGGGGAGGCTCACTAATAGCCTCTTTCTCACTCCTCCCTCCCTCCCCGTTTCCCCTACGCTTCTTTCACAACTTCACGCGTGTGCCCGGAGCGTAAATTAACATCTCTCTGGTTGGCGCAATAAGTTTTTTCCTCTCTCTCTACCTCTCCACCGCGAGGCGCTCCCAGCCCGACTTATAAAATAAAATAGAAACAAAAGAGCCGAGATTTCTTCTAATGCTGATATAAGGCGTGGGCGGGAAAAGTTGTAGGCATCTCTGAGGTTTTCCTCGGTGCCTTTCCGAAAGCTAAAATGCATTCGTGTTCTCATCATTTGTTTGCTTGTCACCTGCCAGCGAACTGCTGTAAAAGGACCAGTTGGTTAACCTGAGGATTTGTATCTCAACAACGGCAAACACTTAAGTTTTCATCATCGTTGGGGTTCGAAACCGCGATCTTATCGTTGGTATTCTGGTAAAATAACCGCGCAGGTTGTCCTGGCCAAGAAAAAAATGTTTCACATGCAAAGTTCGTATGGAATTTTGTTGGGAAAATCAAAATGCCCATGGGGTGGTGAGTTTCACATGAGGAAAACTCTCATATTTCACAACGGATTGCAAATTTAGATTTTTTTAATTCCAGGAAACCGTGGAAATCCTACTATAGCACGTAATTCGCTGGGAATCGATCGAATAGAATTTAAAAGAAAGGAAGTCTAACTCAACTTAAGCCAAGAGAATAGGAACGAGACTTTATTGGCGTAGTTCAGCGATGCGTTTTGAAGTGAAACACGCAGGCGGAACGGAAAATGAGAAATAACACTAAAAGTACTCGCCGCTTTTGAGCGTAAACGTGCTCGATAAAAAAATTACCTCGCGGACGGTAGGTAGGTAGCACACAAACGCGCGTAAGACTGCTTCGGCTGCGCTAGTCACTTGTTTTTCGAATAGCCAGATAAAGATATGAGCTGTCTCCGTTGCGCAAGTCGACGTCATGAGGTTGCGTTCGCTCGGAAATCGCCTGGACGGTGAAAAGGACGCGAGGATAAAAAGGTCCGAGTTTTATTTGTTTTTTTTTAAAGGAGGGAAGTAAAGAGGATTGGTTTCCTAAATGGGGCAAGTTTTTTCAGTGGGTGTGAAAATAAAAGTTGGTGTGTTTATCTATGCGCGTGTATGTATGTGGTAACAAAATTTCTAAAACAAAAGGCGGCGGAGAAAATTGGCCATTTGTGCTTCGTAGAATAATCAATGGATAAAGGCTTCAATTTCTCCTTTCTTCGTAGAAATTCTCAGACGCCCTTAATGGAAAACATATCACGTTTTAAGTTCTGGTGAATAGCGACTCGATTTTATCAAATTATTCCATTGAGAAATATCTCGACGCCAGCCGCAACTTAATTGCCACCGATCTCTGCCTGATCGAAGACTTAAAACGGCCTATTGATATCGTAGAGAATTTTCTGATTGATTCCAACCTCTAATTACATCCTCATTGTTTGGCTCTTTAAATAATGATACATTTTGTCCTTTATGCCATTCGTCGATAAATATTTGTATAAAACTATGTGCTTGGTGCTACAGAGTGTTCAGAATATCTAGCAGCTTCTATCTTTGAAGAAGAAACAGATTTAATTAATTAATAATTTAAGTATACAGGTAAGAATCAAACGTTCTCGTGAGATACGTATTTCTACTGAAATGCACTTCTAAGGAGTGGAGAAATTAAAAGGTTTGACTTCAATACTGATCGGTATGTCTTCTCAAATTTCGCCAATTTAGCATGGTACTGGAGTTGGCTGTAATGCCATGGATGTAATAATAGCATATATTTCATGGGGCAAGAACGTCCATTGAAATTTATTTTGAAAAGCTGTCGAGTTATCATTATTCCGAACAATTGATGGTAATATTTTTTTTATTTTACAAAACGGCGAGATTCTTTGCGAAAGAAATTATATTGCCTTCGAAGGTGAGACTGTACCTCACTCACATTTGTAATAATTCTCAGATTTGTAAGATTTCTTTAAAAAGTTTAATTTTTGCTTCCTCTTGAAAAACGAACGATAGGTTTTTCGTTCTATATTTTCATGATTTTTGTGTTGGCAGCAATTTTTTTTTAATCGTAATCCCAAAAAGACTGCTATTTATACTTGCGACACTCCTCTCGATCAGCATTCAGTAATTTCATGCAAATTTTTCTCTAGACCCTCTTGATTTATGCACTAAACGAGTATGAGAAAACCAGGGAATGAATTTTTAATCTGTTAAAATATCATCAGGGCAACAATATTATTTATATATCGCAAGTGGATCAAAGGAGTGGTCTAAATCTAGTTCGAGAATCGTAAGCAAATTCGGTAAAAAAATAATAGCATCGTTTTCATACCGAGTAACTGCGAAGGAAAGACACTCGAGATTTTCGGAATGGTGACAGAATATGACCACACCACGCGATTCCGTTCATTGGCTTCTCGAAAAGTCTCCCGATCCCCACCACCAATTCGCGAGGCGACACCGTGGAGTTTTTACATCCCTAATCCGCCGAACGAATCAGGTCCCTTTCTTATTAATTGGTCATTATCCGATCATCGAATCCGTTTCTAACATACACATCTCTCGCACGGAGCCAGAGGCATGCGGTTTGACTTATAGCTCCTCTCTGAATATGGACCCACAATAATACACACCCGCTTCCATTAGCGGGGCCCGTGTAATTTATCTAGCAACAAAAATATTTGCACGGGATGTTTTTAACGCTTCATCCCGGTCGTGTCATTAAAACTGTCACCGTCGGAAAATTTATGACATTCGCAAGGGGAGCGTCTTTTTTTTCTCTCGGGCGTTATTGCCTTGTCACCCGTGAGTAATAGCGTCTCCTGATTGGCGGTCTTATTTTATTAGTGACTCAATCCCGTCTCCTTTGGTGCATAACAACCGACCTTTGGGACGGAGGAAGGGGGAGGAGAGAAGGGAAGAGGGGTTATATTATGGGGGGAGGGTGGCGAAACATTTCGCTGTTTCCGGGTGGATTCACATCCAGAAATGCATCCCTATGTCGCGAGTTTGTTTTTATGCCTTCATTGAGGCACGTTAAAGGTCGTTATAAAAGTCATTAATGAAATAAGATATGATAATACGAGGAAGTTGAATGATGGTAAAGGTAAAAAAAAAGTGCGAAGGATCGTTACAGAGGAATTTTCAGGAAGATTTCGTTTAGTCTTTTTCGATTTTTTTTAATGGACGCGAAATATAATGATCGTAATTATTAATTTGCAGTTTCATTCGAATAGATTATTTTAAATCGGCGCCTTGAAATGCTTATTTTTCCATTTTGTACTGAAATCGTACATTTAACCCTCCGTTAGGGCGGCGACTTGATATGGCGTCATTAGTGCGGCGGGGTCTGTCAGACCCAACTTTTTATTTAATAATTGTCAGCCCTGAAAACCCGAAAATGTTGATATAATGAGTAGTATTTTATTTTAATGAATGAATGAATTAGATAAATATATAAAATTATGGAGAACTGTTTTATTTATGCAAATTTTACATGTTAAATTGTTACACATTATATATCAGTTCTATTTTAGGGTGAACCTGATGAGAAACGAATTCTTTTTTAGTCACTTTCTTCGATATTACAAGTCGATTGTGAACATCTGCAGCACATAGGTACAGTGTAAAAGAATTAAAAATGCATACTTACAACAGCAGTGTTAGTGCGGCAGGGTCCGTGAAGCCCAAGGATCATAAAACACGTTCAAAATAGTCAGATTCTAGCTCATAACTGAAGAAATGGCTGCTATCACACTCTACGGTAGTATTTAGGAAGCTACTCAAGCGCACTGATAGTAGACTTCTGTCATCTATTGTATATGCAAATTACTAATACAGCTGGGCCTCTCAGACCCCGCCGCACTAACGGAGGGTTAAATGAGTCACTTTATTGGACTATTAAATCTTGAGGTAAATAGAAATCAATATACATACATACATTAACAGGTTTCTTAATGCAAATAAATATCCTAAAGCGATACCAAAGCGATGATAACTACAGAGCTAATCACGTCCGTAGAAAAAATAATGACTCAGTTTTTATGGTGTTGCCGGTGGTGTAGGGGTTAGGAGGTTGCCTGCTGCTCGAAAAGGCAGCGGGCACGAAACCTGCGCAAGTAGGATTTTTTTCCGAGGTCGTCCGGCCCCCTGTTAGTGCGGTTTGAGTAGACCGCGCAAGTTCAGCGTTCCGTCCTTCGGAAGGGACGTTAAGCTATCCGTCAAGAGTAGGCTAATGCCGACACCGGGTTTCCTTCCTCCCTTCTGTGTACATATGCCCAGCTGATGAGAGTGCAAAATGGTCATAGCCGTCTGCGCACTTAAAAAATAAATTACGTACTACTACTTTTATATAAGGTCTAGATTTCAGCAAAATTTGCATAGTAATAGTCTTATATATAATAGTATATAGTATATATATATATATATATATATATATATATATATATATATATATATATATATATATATATAGTATATATATAGTATATGTAATAGTTTTATATGATACATCGATGGTAATCAAACTCGATGTAATTTCAAAAAATGATTCAAACCGACCTCGTCATAGAATCTTCCCCATAAATTGTGCAAGAAGACTTAAGTCTGGTCCGAATAAAATAATTTTTGAGGAATGTTATATTCTTCCTTCCGATGCAGGAATCACGCTATCCATGCCATTAGTTTTCCGTAGCAGCTCCATTAATCTCGAAAGTCGGCGGCGCTTACCTGTCGACAAGTATTTCGTCACGCATATCCATAGATTCCAGAATCCCAGTATAAAATTGAGATCCAACCATTAGAAAAAAGAAGAAATTCCGACGGTAGACAGTTTTTCATTCGAAAAAAAAACGAAAGTCGTAGCTTCTTGGCTCGAAGCAAGAGGTCGGAGAGATATTCAAAGGCGAGCATTTCTAGTTTTCTACGGGGATAACATCGATAGAAGGTAAACATGTAATAGATAAAACAAAGCTGAGAGAAACATCGAAAGAAAAAGAAATAACAAAGCGATGAAGAGAATGGGAGAGGTGAAAACTTGCTAAAAAAAATAGAACCTCGTAGACAGAGCCGGAAATGGAAGGTTAAATCGATTTTCATTCGTCCCGTCTCATTTTTCCACGGCCAACAACTTAACAGCGGAGAGAGATAGAGGGAGTGGTAAAGGTAGAGATAGAAAGAGAAATGGAAAAGGATCCACCCAACTAAAAAAATACCGAAAGGTTCGTGACACCGGAAAGGTTTTTTTCTTTTTTCCTCTCTCGCTCGGCCGTGACCTCAATGCTCAACCTCCCCGCCCAAAAAAACTTTCATGTGCAACTTGGAAAACACTCCAAATATCCCCAAACTGTTTTCGACGAGATGATTGAGGGATGTAAGTGATGTGGGGAGGGAGGAAGGGAGGGAGAGCGGAAGGAAAGGAGGGGGAAAGGGATAGCGGGAGGAAGGATAGATAAAAAAGGGAGTGAGAGAAATAGAGAGGGAGAGTGACCGAAAGGAAAGGAGAGAGATAGATATATGCTTCTATTTGGGCGAGGTTAAGGCTTGTTAGCCTCCTCTTACACCTAAACCCATTTGTCAAATATTTTGTAAGTTACCATAAAAAGGATTAATAAATGTTTACACATTATTGTGAAATAGAATAAAAGGAGTGAAAATGGAAAATAAAAGAACAAATAATCGAATTGAATTGAAATATAAAGTTAAAAGAGAATTTCTTTGTTAATATAACCCTTTCACTCACAATGTCCAATTCTATGATTAATTAGGTCCATTATGTTAATTATATCTGATGTATATTATAGGCACAATTATCGATAGAAAATGTTATAAAATGCATGACCTAAACTTTCGGCAATGGAATTACTGTTGTATTCAGAATTGAGATGCAATTGCAAAACAAAAATAATTTTTCCAGTCAAATTCACGATTTAAATGGTTAAGTGGAGAAAGCTAAAGTAAAGTAAACCTATCATATTTAATAAAAATTCGCTTGCAGGAAATCGCCCACAAAAGAAGGAGTAAAGGAGAGGGGCAGGAGATGAGGAGACAGAAAGGGGGAAAGAGGGGGCTAAAGAGTGGGAGAGGAAGAGAGAAAAGTAGGGAGAGGGAGAGACGGGAAGGGACAAAGAGGGGGTTAGAAGAAGAGGTTCACAGGATAGAGGGGGAGGGAGACAGAGAGGGAGGAGGGAGACAGAGAGGGAGAATAGAGGAAAGGAGGGAACAAAAAGGGTGAGAGAGAGAGTGGTGGAGGAAAACGAAAGTATTTTTCGAGCGAAGTATGAGAGATGTTAACTCGCCTAAAAGCCGTCTCCTGTCCGAGGCGACCACTTTCTATAATTCCTAATTGAAGGGAGAAAACGCAGGGGAAAAAGGAGAGGAGACACCTCTCCCCGAAGCAGTAAAAAAGAGGAGATTACCTTTCCGTGTTTGATCAGATTATTTGGACTTGGGGTAAAAGACGGCCATTTCTCTTCCATGTCGTCCAAGTGCTGTCCGAGGAGATGACGCTTTAGGAGGCGTGAGGCAAGCGGGAAGACGAGTGGAATTTTGGTTTCTTATTCCCGAGATGTTTTTCCCCCCTCCCGATCCGCTCTTCCTTGACGCACGTAAGAGCCGCTTCGCTTCACTCTTTTGACCACCGGGTTAAGGATTTGTCTCGGAAAAGCCTCGATCGTGTCCAAAGCTGAAGATAATCTAGTTCTATATTTCTCGCGCGGTCTTAGGACGGGCGATAGCTCGTCTCTAATTTCTTTTTCATATTCTTGTCAAAAAAGTTATACGCAGAAAACCCTGTTTCGTGAATCTAGTAGTTTTCTATATCATAAATTTGATACGAGCCAATATCCGAGCCCGATAGTTCAGCTTTGAATTTATAATGAGCTTTTTCTTTTTCGTCCGACGCAACTCTTTTAAGTTAACCGTTTGATTGCGAGACGAAAAATTCTTCCAGCTCCGTCCAGATTACTGTTTTTATGGAACATTAACTTCTTATAATAGAGGATTTGACGAGGTTTCAATGTGATTGTACCGCTGATTTATCGCGTGAAACATCAATGAGTTTTCAAACTAATTTTCTTTAATTTATTAGCTCCGAAATCTAAAATGCGATTCAGCATGGTATAGGACGGTCATATCGGCATTATGCTTACAAAAGAATTTTTTCGAGAACCAAACAAATGGAATATTTACGCTCATGCTCTCTTCCAATGATTAATCGCCTTTTCGTTGTTCGTACATGTTAAAGCCATCTCTTTCTTAAATGCAACTCAATTTCAGTAATTACTTATGGTACAGTTACAATTACATATTTTTAACACAAATAAATTTGAGAAGCCATTTATTATGGTACAGTTACAATTACACGTTTAAAATAAATAATAATTCATTTAAATTGTAACTTGTGACTTTGGTCATAAATAAAAAGTGAACTTAAAAAAATACCTCAGGAAAGATAGTTTAAAAGATTCTATTTTTAGAAATTATCTCATTTTTCCCTAAGCTTCCCGAAGCGATTTGAAATGAAGCTTGCGCGAGTTGATCGAACAGGAAAACCTCTTTTAAGAAGGGGCGTGGGAGGTGTGGATGACAGGTGGGGGAAGGGGCGACAGGTAATCTCCCATTTTGTAATGACCGTGACTCTCCCAACGATACTATTCCCGGTGTTGGGTAACACTTCAAATTTGGGACAGAGCAGGTGCCCACCTCCTTCCTCGTTAATCAAAATTACTTTTCTGGCGTTGCATCTCTCGTTTCCCTTTGAGTAAACTTGGGAGCGCTCTGCCAAGGACGTATTGTTAAACTGGATGCCCTTTAGTTCGTCAGAGGCGACCGAAATTACTCACGGCTTTCTTCCGCGAAAAACGTTTCGGTAGAATTATTCTCGTGAGTTTTATTATGAGAGACAGGTCTAAAAATGGAATCACGGGTGAAAATGTTCCAAAACGTAGCGGGGAAAACGTCGATAGAAAAAAATCGCGCTGTTAAAGTGAATCATTCGAGTTGCGCCATGTTGGCGTGTGCCGTGAATGAGGTAATGAGGATTCGAGCGATGCCTGCGATTGCAAAGAACAAAATAATAATAGGACGTGTTGATTTGCTCATCTAAAAATGGGTAGGTGTCGGCTTAAAATCGCATAATTTTTATGCATGCGCACGCGTTTTCGCGGAACGTCCAGCCACGTGTTTCGCCTCCGTTCTCATCCCTCCCTCGTAATAACCGTGATTCATCTGCTTCGTTAGGCGAAGTCTTTTGTTTGGAAAACGCATGGTTTTTTGGAGGACGACGTAATAACCACGTCACTTTTAACTCGTGTATCATTTCCAAAACATGATAAATTTCTTTGGAAATCACAACATTATTGTCCTCGCCTATGCTGCTTTTGAACTTACGTAATCTTGGGTTTCGGAAATTTACACATCCTTCCATTTTTAATTAAAAGCAACAATTCACGTTTCGCTCAGCTGGACTATGTTGCCTCCAGGTTGCCTCATCGTCATTCCTCCGAAGTGATGGATGGCTTAAAAGGAAACGCGCGGACATTCTGAAAAGCCAGCGTGAAGGGACGATTCCAATTATTCGAGTCCCCTTGAGAAACTCTCATCGCCCAGCTTTAGAAGCATTAATCTCATTGCGTTCGCTGCGTGGCTTTATGCCAGGGCCGCCACAATTTAAAACTAATCGAGACAGGAGAGACCCCACGTCATGATTTGGGCGCGATCCGCGCACAACAGAGGCAACTTATCAACGGTGTAAAGAGAGTGAGAGGTATGGAGAAAATGACACTCGATTATTTTTAGTAAGCGACAACCTACATCGATGCTAGCGCTGAACGTGATTAGCGGTCGGTTATCTCATGTTATTCCTCTCCCTTTCTCGACCGATCCCGCGGTCATTCCGACTAGTTGTTCGAAGGAGGGGGGGGGGGAGGAAAAAACAAAAAGCGGTCGTCCGACTTACTTTCCCTCGAGATATTGCTTCCTCTTCCATACTCCGAATCTGGCGTCTTGACGTTTTTACGATGCTGATTTTTTTTCATTCGACGGGAGAGGTACGTCATCAAAGGCGAGAGAGAAAGAGGAAATATCCAAGTCCCCGCACGAGGGGAGGAAACGAGGAGTCGTTGTGACAAATGAGCATCGGCGTGCGTGCCTTACTCCGTACCGATAGACGCGGTTAATTTTTTCCCGCCTTCTTCCCATCCATCCCCGAGAAGGCAGCGGGGCGTGGAGAGGGGGATGTGAGGAGGAGGAGAAAACACACACGCACGCATACAGAGAGAGAAAAGTCAAAGACCCCGACGCATTCCTACTTTGGTGGTGATCTGGTTCCCCTCACTCCCCAGCCCTCTACACCCACATCCCCTCTCCCTCACTCTTAAAAAACCTCCCGCTACCCTCTTCATGGGCTCACGAGGGGTTTCCCAACCCGACCACCAGAGGGCACACAAATCAAAGAAGTGACATTCCTGCGAGTTTGTTTCGGACGCCTGCCGCCGTCGGGTGCAGGCGTAGCGGTCGCCGTCCCGTCTAACTCCCCCACACCCTCTCCTTTTATCTCACCCCCACCACCTCCTTTTATCTCACCCGCGCCACCCCCCTCCCCTCGCTCTCATCTCTCTTGTCTTTCAAATCGTCATCTTTTTCTCGAAACCTTTTCCGTTCCCTGACCTGACTCCTTTCATATCCATCACCAAACCTATCCATCCTATCCTACTTCACCTCTTCCCCTCTCTCTGTCTCTTCCTCCTACCCTCCTATCTCCATTTCTCTCCCCTTCTCTCTCTTTCTCGCTCCCTCCCCCGTGAGAGACGCAGAGAACTAAACTTTTCCCATGCTCATTGCAAAGCTCTGCTAATAAATTCTTCCCCAAGCGTCTCGCCTCGGGATGCGCGCGCAGACTACCTAAGGAACTCTTTAAAATCTTCCTTTTTTAATCGAAAGGACGGAGTAAAAAAGAAAAATGATTCATTGGTTGTTATTCTAGAAAACCACTTTAGCCTCTTCCTTCCACCTTCTCCTTCCACCTCACCCTTTCTAGGGATAGATAGGTATTTGGAACGATGCAGTCGAGATGTGCGGTGGGAAGTATGGCGTGGCGGACGCATATCGCATGACAATCTCGACTCGTAGAAGGCAGTTTAATCCGTGGAAACGAGAATTGGGATCAAGGTAAATGAATGTCTGGCGTCATCCGATTTATCCACGTTTGTTATTTTTTTCGTTCGAGGATTCCCCGCCGCGTTTTTGTTCGCTTTCCTTTTGAAATGCGTGGCGATCAGAACGATCGGATTAAGCACTGTTTTCGCCTGGGATTTTTTATAATTATTTCATTATATATATATATATATACATTTAATTATATATACACATACATACATACACACACATAGTAACATACACGTACCTAGGTATGCATACATTTTTAAAAGAAACTAGTACATCGAGCTACACGTGTTGCTGGCTTTACGTTAACTTGACCTAGAGCGCATATTTCTTCCCCCAGAATGACTCAACTATGATGCCACTTTTTAACATTGTTCACATATATATCTTTTAGAAAAGTTTTATGGAGAGATTTATAATAATAGTAGCTTCTTGTTGAGAAAGAAAACATCCTGAATGAGTTTTATCATATGATAATTATAATTCTTTTGCTGCACACGAACGTTCACATACTATCAAGCTTACGTGGATATGGTCCATAATTAAACGCGTCAAAACAAAAATAATTTTACATAAGTCCCCGGAATATTTTAGCATTAAAATTAAAGTCGCGATGTTAAGGTGTTAATACTTACACGTACCCTTTGCTCAATTTGCTATTTGAATTTATCAAGTTTCATGATGGAATTAATTGGAGTCATCTACTCGTTTTGGTAAAGCCACGTGAAGCTCCGTTAAATCAAACATATTATTATGGCTGAGCTGGTAATATAACATTCCGCTCGATAATTTTTAAACGCCAAAATTTCGCTCCGGAGTTCAAAAACGCTCGTCCTCCTGTCGCTATATTCCACTATTCCGTTTTGTTTACTCAGAATCTTTTTGTGTTTACTTGTGACGGAAAGCACCGTGTAGATCGTAATTTAATTTAATATATCTACAGTTTGATTCGCGGTATATTTGGTCTAAATTGACTCACTGCCGAAATATTCGCGCGACGCCCTCGCTCCGGAAATATATTCCTCGGATGGAAATAATATCTTTTGTGGGTGAGCAGAATGGAGAGGAGCGGACTTTCCCGTTCACGAAACATGGATGCGCGCTTGGGAATTTAACCTGAATTTGGGCCGGTTTTTACGTACGTTTCTCAACACCAACGCCCACCCAACGGCAGCCGTTGCCCCACAGCGTTGTTATCTCATTCGGAGAGTGCTTGACAGCAAAAAACACGCGCGTACATACATATGTACCTGCAGAGAGAGAGCATTTACTGCAATCGATGAGGCTGATGTTGCAATTTAAGGAGAATGGGACCAGGATGCAAAACTGTCGCCAAAACCTGGTAAAAATATAATATTCTCCAAAAGCGGCGCATTTTTTCGGCCTTTAAAGACTGAAATATGAAAACAAATTTTCGAAAAGATAACAAAATGATATGTTTCTTATTACAAGTCACAAATAATCACTAAATTGGCGTTGTTTATTCATGTCTCAGTAGCTCCTGAAAATTCGAATAAACTTAGTACAAAAATAAATTTAATATCAGGAACGCGAACAAATTTACCATAAATATGAATGCAAATCAATAGACAATTATGAACGGACAAGAATATAAGGGAGTTATTAAAGAGAGCTTTATGCTATGGATAACATTCGGAATTGGGCTATTATTCGATAGATCAAGTCGGTATCGGTAAGTTATAAATATCTCCCACTTCGCGGACTCAACCTAGAAACGGAGCGCATTTGCAATTCGAATCGCTCTCCCTCCGGGAGAGCGATTTTTTGCGAAAAAAGGGAGCAGAGAATAATCCTACCGGAAACATTAAATGGGCCGCCGCCGCCAGCGCCTTAGGGTCCCAATACACCAAGAGTTTCCCCGTCAACAAACTGAGAGCGCTAATATAAACCACAGGCTAATTCTCAAAAAAAAGGGGTTTTTCCGCCTCTGGAAATCCCCCCACAGAGAAAGCAAATACTAAAACACGTCCCGACACTTGCATTTTCTTATGTCTTTCTTTAAAAAGCTACTAAAAGGGGTTATCCCTTCCCGTGTTTCCAGGGTGTATTCAGGTGAACCTTCAAAACGTTCGAGTAGACATTTTCCCTTCTGTTTGGTCCGACGAAAAACAAATAAGTCGGATCGTAAATCACGGGATTGTTTCCGGAGGCCGGACTTTTATTGGCTAGGTCCAGGCAAAAATCCCGTTCTTTCAAATCGGCGGAGGGGAAAAAATCTCGAAGAGATCGTTTTCGCAAACTCCGGCGAGCGAAAAAATAATAAAGTGATAAAATAAACTGCCAGAACGGAGCAGGCGCGTGCCCTGCGTCGGAGATTGATGAAGACGTCAGAGAACGTGGAAAGATGTCCTGACCGCGCGGAAAATTATCAGGGAATAGATTTGGCATAACATCGATATTTTTCATGCGCGTAAAAATCTGCGAAAAATGTTTTCAGTGCGGAACATCGTCAATTGTCCAACAGTTGCATATTCTTAAGTCGATTATTCGGAAACCCAATTACAGAATATCCTATGGTACCAAAAGCGATGCTCAGAATCCTCGCAGGAATTTTTTTTTTATTTTCTACATATTCCTATTAAATTCTATTGCATATTTCAATGAAAATTATACTTTAAAAATGAGGTCTCAAATAAAATATTAAGTCGCGAATTTATTTAGTCGAAAAGTTAAGGATTGTTTGTAACGCTGGAGGAAACCTACCAAATTTGTTTCGTAATTACCAAATATCAATTCGTTATCACCTAATTGGGCGTAGTGTCCGTTTAAAAAGAACCCGCCGAATTTTAACCCCAAAAAACGATCAAGTTTATTGCAAATTAGAACCGATTGTTATACTTAATAAAACGTCACGAAAAGTAAATAAATAGTGAATTAGTACGTGCACTGTCAAAAACACTACTCAATTACACATGTACGAGCAGAACTAATCGATTCCATTATTATTCGATTATCCCAGTGGCTCTCAAACTTTTTTGTCTGCGTCGCCCCTTTCTCGGTTCCATTTTCTTCAAGTCACCTCTTAAAGATAAATTGGGCTTCCCCTGCAGCGTGCAAATAAAATTCACGTATTCAAAGAAGCACGCTCTGGTATTATTTATTTTTCTAAGTCAGTATATGATATAAAGTGAATTTATCAAATATTCGCCTAACCCCTCAATTACTCCCGCATCGCCCGAGTGTAACGTCATCCTGGTTGAGAACTACTAGATTATCCGAATAAGTCGATTTTTCGAATTAGGTCCAAGTAGTTCGGACTATAGACCCTATATTTCTCTTTTGGTTAAGGATTATGTTCTATCATTGGCTTTCGTTAGAGTAGTCCTTTTTCTCATTTGTCTCCCTTTCCTTCTAACAACGCAACTCTTAAAAGACGTAGGCAATTCCTTTATTAGGGAAACTGAAAAGAAGGCTGTTATTCATTAACATTTCACATACAGCACACAAAGGGCCAATTTACGGTGAAATCTATAAGTCAACAAACGCAAACATCCATGTCCTAGGCGGGATTCGAACCCGCGAACTTAGTACTCGTTGGCAGATACTCGAACCACCCGTCTAACGTATAACGATAACATTTTTTCTATTGAGTTGTTCAGTTGATTAATTCAATCAAATTTTGGCTGCAGAAATAACCCACATCGTTCCTTTGATAAAAGTAGTCAGCCGATATCCCTAATTCATTTTTAATGCGTAACCCTTGGGATGGCGGGAAAGTGTTGGAATCGACTAAGAGAGCGGAAAAATACGAAAAAAATGCGGCGGATGTGACCTATATTTACAAGGTTCCCCCAAAAAATGCGCTTCATTCGCCTATATACTTACTTATAAAACATACGGAAATAAATACAGAAAAATCCAAGGTCATTCGAATATCGGGTAAAAAAGAGAATCTGAACATAACTATTGGGGGAAATCCATTAGAACAAGTTTCAGAATATAAATACCTTGGAAGTATCATAACACGAGAGGCAAAATGTACGGATGAGATCAGAACTAGAATAGGTAAAGCAAAAGCGGCTTTCAGGAGAAAGAAACAACTACTTACAGGGAATATAAGGGAAGATATCCGCAAGAAGTTGATAAAATGCTACGTATGGAGTATAGCATTGTATGGGGCAGAAACATGGACGCTAAGGAAAAATGACATCAAATACTTGGAAAGCTTTGAAATGTGGACTTGGAGGAGAATGCTAAAGATAAAATGGACAGATAGGATGAAAAACGATGAAGCGCTACGAAGAATAGGAGAGAAGCGAATGATTATACAGACTATCAGAAAGAGGAAGGCTAACTGAGTCGGACATTACCTGAGGAGAGAGAGTATGATTAAAGACGTGTTAGAAGGAAAACTAGATGGGAAAAGGGAAAGAGGTAGGAAAAGGTTTCAGCTGATAGACGATTTGAAAGGGAAAGAGAGTTATCAAGATATGAAGAGGACAGCGGAAAATAGGAGTATATGGAGAACCTGGTTTAACCAAGAATAATCACGGACCTGTCTACGGACAGACTACCTATGATGATGATGATGAAAACATATGGATGGCGGCACGTTGTTATAGCACTTAGTTTAAGGGCGCAAACCTTCGAAATGCCCTCTATCTGTATCAGCGCACCGTTGTCAACACATGTTGTTAGGGAAATTCCGGTACAAACTAAAAGTCTCAGTCCTCTACTCCTTTGAAGTTAATGGCTTCAGAGTACCCTAAAATAAGGAGCGGATGTAAAAAATTCATTTTCATCACTCTTGCGTACAAACCATTCACAAAATTTCACGATCACGATCAGGATCATTTTTACTCGTATCATGCACCAGTCTCGTTATGTTAAACTGCAGAATCCGTTGTATACTGGATTTGTAGTTACTGGTTACAGAAATTTTAGGTGATCGCAGGAAAACATACAGCAAATTGGCAGTGCTTGACTTTTGATTTGATGTGGAGCGTCTTACAAAACCTCCCTTGAACTCATCTTACTCTGTACCATCTGCCTAAAACATATCACGTAACCTTGAAATGGCTAAATATGTTGGTTTTTCACCTTAGAATTCATGTTTACAATGTCTTTGCTCTTCTTTCGCCTTATCCGTTTTCAAGTGATGCCTCAAAATCCACTTGCGTTGCTCATATAGACTCCACCATTTCAACGTGAACCGATTACCTATATAGAGATGTTTGCTGTCATGTGATATTGCACTAACGCATTCTAATGGCATTATTGTAAATTGATATAAATCATTTTCCTTATATCTACATTTTTACGCGTTTTCTAAACGATCGAAACACATATATACATGTTTAGGGACACGCTGTAAATTCCTCTGCGTGTTCAAAAACAGGAAACATACTCGCACAGTTTCTCACGAAAGCGGAGAAGTTCCCACAATTGTCTTTCCCATTCACTCAATTTTTCCCGTTTACGTTTTGTGGAAATTAATTTTTTAAATCTTCTCTTAATTTTGGGAAGAGGATATTTTTAGATGGCTTCGAGGTCGCGGGATCTGTCCTTTTAAACATTTCGAATTCATTGCAAAGATGGAGCATCCAGGTCGTTCGTTTCTAGTTCTTTCATTGTTAGCTGGCTTAGACACCGTTGGTAAGAATATAAGCGTTTAATGGAAGAAGATCTTTAAAAAAGTTAATTTTGCGGATCTATTGATCCAAAGATAATTCTCGAATCTTCGGTTCTTTGGTAGTTTGAGACAACCATCGAAAGCAATAGCAATACAATTCAAAAATGTTTTGATCATCGTTTAAAAAAAACGTCGTACGTATGATTTACTGTAGCGAAGATATCTTGCTAAATAACTTTTGCGGACGTAAAATTAATATATTGAAATATATCATGTTTTTCTTTAATTCGCGTCAAAGATAAACTCTATGTCAGGCTCATTTGCGTCATGAGAAATAAATTGAGATTTCTCATTAATAATCATAAAATTTGCTGAAGAATTATGCTCAATTGAATTGCTGGCGCGCGTCACTGCGATTTTGATGGCGTCAATTTAGCCACATATCGAACATATATGACGTTTGTGATTCGAGATATGTGATTATCAAAATACACTATATAAACACAAGCGTATCAATCGCGTAATATACTGAATGTCAAATGATTGATTCGACAGAAATATGGACTCCCGTGAACTTTGAACTCCTGCCCTCAACCTTGAAATTTCGACGATAAGCCATAATTGCGCATAGCAACTTGACATTGCCCCCCCCCCAACAGCAACAAGTCTTTCATTTACCGAATCAAAATAACCGTATCGCCCGCTTTGTGAAGCTTTAACTGGTACTATGAATGAACAACTTTTATTCATCCCATGCTGTTTGAAAACGTTAACACTGGTCATCCGATGTGTGTCTGTCACGTGATCTGGAGATGGCTCGCCGTTGGGTAATCCATTTCGCCGATGAAACCTTGACCGCCGTCAAAAGCGAGTCACTTGCTAGCGAAAACGTATCATAAAAGGATAGCGATGTCTTCGTATGAGGTACAGTATCCGCTGGCTATGTATTTGAGATCATCAGTCGATAAAAGTACTCCAAAATACGCCTCAAGATTGACGGATATTTACCACCTTATTTTCTCGGCGCTTAAAGGCGCGATAAAAACGATTTTTCATTTGCGGTTAGCGTGAGCAGCGCCTGCCACACGCCTCTTTTTTATGGTTTTTGAGGCAATCCTAAAAATAAATTCGCAAGCTTCAAGCGGTACGTGCACCTTGCCTGTCACACGTCTCCTTACGGCTCTCGAGGTAAACGTTATAAAAAAAAGGAACGCAGGGCGCAAAGAAACGACTTTTTTTTATCTCTTCTCCTTCGGCTCTTACGTTTCCAAGGTTTCCATTCCCTTTAAGCGGGGGAGAAGGGGTGGGGATGCGAGGGAAGGGAGAATTTCCGTTCTTGTTTTGGTATAAGGTCAAGCGAAGGAGTTTTCCGAAAAAAAGGAAATTACGGATATTTTGCCACGCGATTCGATTACGTCGTTCCCGATTCGGAAATCATAGCTCTAATCTCTGGAATTCCGGAGTCGGACTTTTTAAGCCCATGCTCCCGAACGATCTCCATTCATAAAAATCTCACGTCGCTCGAAAACGAGATGCCAATTCTCTCTAACTTTCAAGAGTTTGTTTAAAATATGCCTCGGCTCGTTCTCTGCTCAGAGAAACGTGAATAAAAGGTGCTAATGACATAAGAAAACACTCAACCTGTCCAGTTTTCTTCACTTCCTGTTTCGGAATACGTGTTAAAACGGCTAAAAGCCAAGTGGACCGATCATCAAGTTGATGATCGAAGGACGAAAGCGTAAAAAAAATAGGATAGTAAGCCAACAAATTTGGGAAACGGCTATGACACAGGAAACAGAAAATTGCTTTCACGCAAAGCTCTTAGCATTTCCCTGAGATTTTCCGACACGTTCGCGGCACGTTCATATATTTTACTTTGGAGTTCAACCCGATTTCCGCTTTAGAATTTTAATTCGGTTGGAATCCATTCTTCGGACCGTTATCGTATGTAAAAACTGGGGTAGAGCAGGTAGAAACACCACAAACAAAAGGTACCTTCGAAAAACGAACACTCGTTTAGAAATATTTCCAACTAAAAATCTGCAACGCGTGGATTTGAAAGTATTAGATGAAAACATGGAATAATGAGAAATTAGTTCGCCGAAGAAACAATTGCGAACGAAGTTGCAGAAACGAGAGGGAATCCGCCACAATCATACATACGCCTTTTTAAAGATACGTACAACCCCGCCGCGCGGTGGTAACGCACTCGCAGACAAAACACGAACGCTTATTTTTCCACGAAACGACCGATATGCACCTTACACGTCCGCGGAATCCCTTCACGAACTCGCGCCATCTCTCGACAGCCCCCCTTATCCCCTTCACGTCCCCTCCGTCCTCCCATTCCACTTCGCTCAATATAACCCCTCTCTTCTCTCTCTCTCTCTTCTCCCTCCCTCCCTCCCGGAACCCCACTCCCTTCCCCCATTCCCCTCTCGAAACTCCTCCTCCCCGTCGAAACAGTCGCCCCCTGGCGGAGGGCGAGACAGGGCGGGGCGGGGGCCCCGTCATGGGCGACGCAACGGCCGCCGAGCGCGGGGAACACCACCCCCAAGCCGCCGCTAAGGCCGTCGTCACATCGGGACGTCCCGCCTATCCGGAGAGCGTCCTTAGCGTCGCGGCGCTCCTGAGAGCGGCCGTCGAAGAGGCCGACGCCGCCGCCTCGGATACCCCTCCGCCCGTCAGCCTCACTCAGATATTTCGGGAGGAGGAGGGGAAGGGAGGAGGCGGAAGGGGAGCGGAGGGAGGAGGCGGCGGAGGAGCGGGGGAAGGAGAGGGAGGAGACGGAGGAGGTGGAGGAGTAGTAGTAGCTGTTGGACTGCCCGCCGTGAGCGTCCCGGAGTCGGCCGCTGCTGTCCTTACGGGGCCCCGGCATTCACCCTTGCCAAGATACGGTGTCGAGACTAAGGCTTCCCCGGCATCGCCGATGGGGAACGGCGCTTCTGGGTTCGGTCCCCTTCACCGCCACGATGGGAAGAAGGCGGGGCAGGCTTTGAACCTCAAGGTGGGTTCTCTCACTGATTCCTTCCTCGCCCCCTTTCCACTCCGGGGACCGTGTGTGTGTGTGTGTTGGTGGTGCCTGGTGTCGGGATGGTGATGGAAAGAAAGAGAAAAAAATGATCGGGGAGGGAAAAAATATCGTGAGAGGGTGTGGTGACCATTTATCCTGTCCGCCCCTTGCAGACAGACCAAAACCTTACCCACCTACCCAAACTGGCGGTGGCGAGAGAGAAAGAATTAAAAAAAAAAGATCTCTTAGAAAGTGAAGCTGTTTTGTATGTTTTTTTGTTTCGGTTCGGTTTTTTACAGGCGTTTCTTCTTTTGTTTCGTTTTCGAGGCGTGCGAGAGCGTGGACCTTCGTCGTGGATTCGCTCTTATTACGTTGCCCGGTGCTCGTGAGGGATGTTAAAAGGATGAGATGGAGCTGAAAATGGACGTATCTTTTTTATCTCCAGCTTCTCCCGCAGTGAGAGCGTGTTTCTGAATGTCAGGATGGAACGGCGGGAAGGATTAGGCCGTGTGTGACGCTTCAGTTGTTTGTTTTTTTGGTGTCTTGTTCATGCATTCTCTCCGTGCCGATTTTTTAAAAAGTCTCACTCCCACCCACCCGCCCGAGAAACTTCGGTTTCGTCCGGGTGTCGCGTGTGTTTTGTTTTGTGGTGAAGTTTTTATTTTTTTAATCCTCGCGAAAGGAACGGGGAAAGAGTTAGTGGCTTTTAACTCTTTGATAGGTAAGTGAGAATCGACGGTGAAATGACATTTTGTACTTCTCGAAACGTGTGATGTGCTGTTTTAAAAGTTTTTTGCATTTTTATTTGTTCGGACTGGTTTTCGTCTTTTGTTTTTTCTCCGTGTGTCGACGGTTTACGTCCGCGGCGGCGACCGTCCGTTGTTTTTGGGCGGGTTGTTTCGCTCGGTGTTTCTTTCTCTACCCTCGGTTTCGATTCCAGTTGTTTGTACGCCTTTGTCCGCTCCGCAAGAGGGCGTTAATTTTTTGTTTCGAAATTCTTTTTTTATCTTTCGCGGGTGCGTGTATGCGATTACTTCGTTCTGTTTTCGTTCCGAAATCCGTTATCTTTTTTTAACCGTCGTCCTTGACTTGAGGCGACCTTTTCAGAGTTCACTCTTTTTTAATTTGGCTTTTACTCCAAAAGCGCCAGTGTAATGTCATCTTTTTTTTCGCCGGAGTTTTATTTTTCGCGAGAGACTTGCGAAATGCTCCAGCGAGCGATTGTGCGTGCGTCTCTATAAATGCGTGCATTTATCGCGAGTGTTTCAGCCGGCAATAATAATCCGATGAAATCCACAATATTTTCAATTCATTTTTCTCATTCCGTTTCTTCTTTCCCGGCGTTCTTTCGACCCTCCGTCCGTGTTGTGCAACTCCGTCAGTCGCGCGCGAGTTGGATCGCACTGCCGTTCATAGCGTTAGCTTCGTCATTGTCGGCCATGATCGATGTGCGGGCTGCGTGTGTGCGTGTTCGTGTGTCTGCGTATGTGCTCTCTTAACGTTCTCGTGTGCGAATAAGACTTGCCGGACGCGGGTCTTTCGCGGCGTTCATTTCCGATTCCATTCTAGACTCCTTTCGTTTATTTACGGCTTTTCTCTAGGAGGAGATGCCTTTCCGTCGTCGCTCGAGTTAAAAAAAAAGCCGCGGAAAGATGCCGAAAGGAACTTTTTTCCCTTTCTTTTTTTGCCGCCAAAAGGTTTTGGCCAGATGATTCGAACACGTGGCCCCGGCGGTTCCTTTTTATGCGATCCTTTCTTTGCTTCGAGTCTGCTGTAATACGGTGAAAAATGGGGTGTGAAAGAGACGGTCATAGGACAACGAAGAGATAGTAGATGCTTTAAAAATGTTTTACATTCAACAGTTGCGCCATTTAAGTGTGGGTTATTATTCCAAATTTGTAAAATCGAGCTCGCTTTATGGCTGGAAGTCGATTGATATTCAAGACAACACCAATCGTGTTGTTGCGCCTTTCGGGCTCAAAGTAGTCGTCCTCAGAGGAGATTCAGATTAGGTTCCCCCATTTTGTTCGAAAAAAGAGCATACGGTTTTTACAAACAGTTTTGTGACCATTGAAGTTTTTATTTGTTATCCCGATCATCAAATGTAATATTCAAAGCGATCGAAGGCGTGATTCAAGTTTCAACTAAATGCTTATATTAGTTTTTGCTCAAATATGGCATGTGGGCCGCAATGAATTGCGAAATTATTCGTTCGGGCATCGCGAACTTCTGCGTTCGAGAACCTCGTTTTAGCGTTTTAGCCGTGCGAACGGCACAGAAAAGCCTCGTTACCATTGGCGCTATAACGATACTCTTTTTATTGTACCTGGGGAAAAGCGTGGCGGTCGCTTAGTCCGTCGCCTTTTCCCTTTCGCTTTCCCCAAAGCGAATTAACCTATTACGTCGACGGTACGCTCTCTCTCTCTCTCATACTGAAACGAGAGAGACACCACAAAATGGTCGCGTGGCGTGTGAATTTTCTCGTTTCTTCGCGTACTTCCTAAGGGAATCCGTTTTCTTCCAACTCCTCTCGAGGACGCATTCGTTCGATCCGAGAAAGGTCGTAAAAAAAACTAAAAGTTTGAAGTCTTGAGGTTTTTTCGCGTGGAAATCATCGATTAAAATCGCGAACAGGTTGTGCTCGCGCCACGGAGACGTAAAAAACGCCGTTTGTTTTTCTCTTTTTTTCTTCCCCCCCTTCCCTCCCTCTATCTCCTGCACAGATCGGCTGTTCAAAATACATGAAAATGATCGCCTCGAAGCGACATAAAAGAAAGATAATCGTTTTAGCGTCCGACGGAATCAGTCTTTTTTTTAAATCGTCGGCCGCGAGTTTTAATTTTTTTTAAATGTCCGATTCGCGTTCGCTGGTCGCGTTTTTCTTCTTTTCGTGAACTAGTGCGGAAACCCGTCAAAGAGACGGGAAAGAATTATTTACTTTCATAAAACGGCGCTTGCATCCAGCGAGCGTTTCGTGCAGTTCCGACGTACAGCGGAATCGTGATTGGCGAACAAACAAAAATGATGCGATTTTTATAGAATTTGAAGAAGAATAAAATCACGCGTGCCTATAAAATTTTAATGGAATGTTATTGTCGGCCTTGGTAGACGGGTGGTCAGAGTATCTGCCGATGGGTACTAAGGTCGTGGGTTCGAATCCCACCTAGGACATGGATGTTTGTGTTTGTTATTTGTTGAGTTATAGATTTCACTGTAAATTGGCCCTTTGTGTGCTGTATGTGAAATTTTAACGAATACATAAATAAATAAATTGTGAAACTCCCTGCACCGATTTCAATGTTTTCTTGTGAGGAACAAATGAAAAAACAAGTTCGGGAAAAAACTTAAAAACGAAAGTGTTGGAATTTTGGATTATTTTCGTGGGTTATAGCCGATCTTCATGCCAGATTTCAGATCTGTAGTCTTTCTTGAAGTACCTTAACTTTTACACCATGTGCAGTACACTGTGAACAGACAGAGGGCACCAGAATCGCCCATTATAAAGGGTGGCCAACAATGAACAGTCCAGATTGGTTATGATGAAGCGAAAATGAAACAAGATGGAAAAATATACTCCATAAATGGAATACACAGAGATTTCAAAGGCGTTCTTTGTGAAAAATACGTATGAAATATTATCGAAAGATTGGGCTATTCTAGAATTTTTATTTCCGAAACTATAAGTCGTAATTACGTGGTCTCGGGGATTATCTTGTAGTAAATGTTGTTCTCCATCCAAATAAAGTTTTTAATCTATACCTCACAGATCATATAAGAGCATGGGAGAGAAATATATGAATTTTTAATTGTTGTTTGCTGATAGAACCGTCTTCGCGATCGATGTAAACAAAATATGCAATGTTTTGCTAGGAATTTTCTCGAATTTTTATCTCCGAAGCCATAACTCGTAAATATGTGGTCTCGTAGACTATCTTGTAGTAAGTATTGTCCTCTATCCGAATAATTTTTTTAAACTGTACCTCACTGATAAAAGGGCGTGAGATAGAAAAACATGGATTTTAATTGTTGTTTGCTGAGAGAACCGCCTAAGAGAACGATATAAACAAAATATGTTTTTCGCGGGATTTTCTAGAATTTCTATTTCCGATTTTATAACTCGTAATTATGTGGTCTCGTGGACTTTCTTGTAGTAAATGTTGTTCTTTATCCGAATAAATCTTTTAATCTATACCTTACAGATCATATAAGAGCTAGGGAGAGAAAAGTTTGGCATCATTGTTGCTTGACGGATGCCATTTAACGAGATACGGGTATAAGTTTATTAAAATAATTATGTAAAGTGGAAGTTCTAATTGACGGATTCAGTTAAAAATCACAACTGGAGAATAAATTTTAATAACGGTCACTCTTACCTAATTAAATTAAAATCCGTCCAGCGGTTTAGGAGATGAAAGTTAGGACGCGCGGACGGACGGATGGATCAGACGTGCTCATAAGGCGTTCCTCTATTACCGCTTCGCTGGTAAAGAACGCCCATTAAATCGAAATAAAAATAAGTTTAGAAATATCAACTGATTATTCAAAGTACAAAATATAACCTCGATAAATATTTCTAGTCTTATTTTGAGATTTTACAATGATTTTTTTTTTCATCTTTGCTTCATCATGATCAATTTGGATTTATTGGCCACCCTGTGTAATAAAGATGGGAACGATTTTCCGCCATTTTTTCGACCCGCCCTTAAAGAGAAGAAAGAGAGCGAAAGAGCGATTTAAAAAAATCTCATTTAAATACGAACATATCGGCATTTGTTTTCTTTTTTTCCGCGCGAGAGTATCAAACGTCTTCTATCAGTTGCGAAAACTTTTTTCCCCTCTTTCACTCGCGATCAAAAACAATTTCGACACTTGTGTTGGCGAGAGAGAGAGAGAATGTTTCCACCATCCGAAAGGAGGCTCTCGCACTCTCCCGACGCACTTTCCCCGCCGTAATTACGCGAGCTTTAATCGGCCCCTTTGCATCGAATGGCAACTTTCCCTCAAACCACTAATTTGGATCCCGTTATGGCGGGGCATGACACAACCCTACCTTCCTTCTTCGGGACGAAGGTGGGGAAAGGGGATAAAATTGGGGGGGGAATGTTCACTCGGAGGATTCTGGGAGGGCGGTGCACGTGTTGAAAGCGCGCACGGGAATTAGATCGTGCGTATGAGATACGCGCCGTGGCTCCGTTCCACGAACGCCACCTATCGAGAGCGATCGGAGTGTTAAGAAAGAATGAACGAGAAGAGGAATGAAGGAGAAAAAACACGTACCGCCATTACATAAAAATGCCGCAATCGACGGTAATAATCCCCCCATCGGCATGTGTCAAGGTTGGCGCATCGGAGTAAATCATAGCGTATCACGAAGCAAGCGGGGAGGCAGTGTCAAGGAGATCTTCTATGAGTAACGGCCGGGTTGAGAGGCGTCATCGCTTTGTTTTTGCGTTTGCGTTCGAGTTTTTTGCGTGTTTTTCCTCCCGTGTCGAACGGGATGTGTATATGGTAAAGGGGTTGTGTACCCTCCCGGATCGTTAATCTCCGCCCGTGAGTAGGAAATTGATATCGGTATTCACCTCTTCTTCTGCGTGGACTAATGGCGCGTCGTATTCTTCTGCATCCACCTGTTCGCCCTGTCTTTGTGAGATCGCCTCTCTTCCCTCTCAGCCGAGCTGCTTCTCCTACAACGAGTCCATTTTGTCTTTTATAAATAGCTTCCATTGAAGCTCTGGGTGCGTTGTTGTGAGTGAAGGAAAGAGAGAGAGAGAGCGGCGGATTATGTCAACACCCTTAGACTCGAAGGAAGTCACTCCTATTTTTGCATCGCTGCTGTTTTTCTTTCTCTCGTCCTCTTGCTCCAGTTGTCTACGGAGTGTAACTCGTTGCGTCTTACCCTTCGGAAGATAATGACGTATATTTTTAAAGACCGATCGGTCGTATCGGTATATGATAACAAGTGGAAGAGATACAGGGAGACTAAGAGAGAGAGAGACGATGTGTGGTTACATAACGCGTTGTCTTCGTTACAATGTGGACGGATAAGCGGAGAGAGAGAGAGAGGGAAGTTGTGAGTGCTTGCCAAGTCGGATGATGGAGGCTGATCTTTTAGCAGCCGCGAATGATCGCAAGAGATTTTACGGTCTATCCGTGGATGCTGGTTAATTGCGGTGACGAATTGCTTTGTTGACATTTAAATTCATTGACTCGAAGACGGACCTGAGCATTGGAAACCGGTTCATATGACCGATGTGGTGTTATGGAAATTTCAACATAGTCAATAATCAATTTTAAATATCGATATAAATTTTTGGCGTAAAACAGGCGAACGATATAAAGTTAATTTTTTAGTTTTTTTTTTCGCGAACGCCATCATGAGTCTTCGGCTTCGCGAAACTTCGAGCTCGTTTTGTATTTTCGGCGTCGAAATACAAAGATACAAATTTTTTTATATCCAGTTCAATACCAAACTAAAATTACGCAGTTTTATTGACGTGAATACGAAAATTTACAAGTCGCGGAGAAAATTCCTCAAGTGAAAATCGTCGCCGCATTATGATCATTGCTCAAATTCCTTCCGCGTGACTGAGTATAATTTTCTGTCACAATTCTCACCATTTGAGATGGTTCCACGCAATCAGCAAGAACGGATAACCCGTATATCTTGACCGGGTTATTTTTCACACGTCTCTACATATTTTCGGATATTGCGACGTCGCCACGAACAAAGCCAAAACGTGAAAGTGTTTTTGGTACGTGTTTATTTTTTAAGATTGAACAATTTGCATTTTAAAAGAAATAATGCATTTAAATTGTTTATTCGCAAAGTTTTGGATAACAAAAGAAAGTCGCTCTCGCTCCGGTCCCAACATGGCCGAAATCTTGAACAGGTGCATTTCTTTCTCTCTGAGACGTCTTTTCTCATATTCTCCCGCTCGCCTCTTCAGCAACAGTAAACACCGTTGACACACTGCGGAGTTTATTTCGGACTCGCTTTGCGATCGCGGCGTGTGGCTTCTCTTTCATGCCGTGTCACGAGGTAATCCCATTATTATAATAGGCCAGTCGGACAGAAGTACGTGAGGCGGGCGAAGCATTAAATATTGTCTTTTTTATGTCCCTGTACCAAATCGACTGTGTCATTTCCGTTGGCTCACATAAAGTGTAATAGCGACGTCAAAAATACCCACGCAAATAATTGCCTTTTTTTCTCGAGTCACGCAATAGTTTTGTTTTGGAATCATTCTAGTGTGTAATGCATTCTTCCCCACTGTTTTTAGCAAGTATCTCTTTACATCTGCATGCTTTTTCTGGGGTTATCATTTGAAGATGCTAATTGAAAAAAATTTTGAACTACTTTGTTAACATAGCACCTTATTTGATACATTTTTCTGCGGAACGTTCGCAATTTTAGGGTACTTCGTTGTGCATTAAGTTGTCAAAGAATCACTATTTACATACAAAGTAAACGCTGATTAAGCAGTAAAAATGAAGTTTTCTCGATAGAGCCTTTTAAAAACGCGACATAGTTTTTAGCACTAAGCTACTAAAATTCGCTTGCGATGGTTCAAATTTTATTTTAAAAACTAAATCGTTAAGTTCATGTTGGGAATCTCCCATAATGTTTTTTAAAAAATTATTCCACAGTTTCCGCTAGTACATTTGCAATTCAAAGCGTCAAGTCGATCAAAAAAATACGCGAATATCTCATTCGCTTGAGTGATAGAGAGGCGAACTCGTTTCGTTTGCGTTGGATTCTTATGGTCCAGTTTTCGAAGGTGGTATCCAGTTTCCGAAGTAATTACACGGTCTGTCGCTGGGCTGGAACGGCCCGCTAATTACTAACGCGACCCGATCTCGGTGGGTATCTCTATGGGGAAGGAAAAGAATAAACGCAGAGGGCGACGTGCGAAATTCATCCAGTTACATTTTGGCGACGTGCGTCAAAAAGAACTCGGGGAGATCTATTTCTCCTTAACGGTCACGATGAACCAAAGCATGTGCGTGTACTCGTGCTTATGATTAGGTGAACGAATGTGTATTTGTGTGTCCGTTTATTTATATTTTGTGTTATTGGGCGTGAAAGCATGGGAACGCCGTTCCACTTGATACAAAATGAAGCCCATAGCGTTCCCGAAAAAAATCGGTTAATAGCGTTCCGTTTGTTAATATATTTTTTTAAATCGCGTTCCTGCGTAAGGATTTTAAATGTTACGTTGGCGATTTTTAAGTTGGGCGACAAACGTAATTAATCTCGTTGTCCCAATAACTGAACCAATGAGAACTGTTGTATGCATGTCACTTGTGTTAGTTGCATTCCCAGTTCACAGTAATTTACACGTGTTTTTCTAGCAGGCGGATTTTGTTAAATTAATTTATATTAAACTAAAACAACTTTCGGTTATTAATTTAATGTATTTGTTGATATACAAGAAGGAATAAAACTCAAACAAGTTCCCGTTGTTAAAATTTTACAATCCCAGAACTGATGCTATGGAACAGTTGGGTTATACTTTCTCCGTCATTTTGTTTATTAACGAATCGAGTCTTTCTTTCCTTCCTAATTTTAGGGCGGCATTACCGCCCATCGTCATTCATATTTTTACAGCCTCCCTTGCGTTCATCTCCGAATATATAGATAGTTATTCATTCAAGGAAGAATTATCGAGTTCGCCTTTCGGCTGAATTCGAATCGAAAAAGTATGCTTATTTTTGAGCCAAAAAAAGGTCGGGAAAACTATGCGCTCCTTTTGGCTACAATTCACCATTGACGACGGCTGAATTGTAACCGAAATGCGTATCTGGTTTTCCAACTTTTTTGTCTGTTGGGAAAACGTAGTTTGTCAATTGGACACCCGCTATGATAAATCGAACAGAGATTTGCAGATCATCATCCTCTATCGCATTATTTTTCTAAGTACGGGCCGTGACTAAGCAGTACTGGGTCGCAAGGCTCATAAGAAAATGTGAGTACTCAATTTATTATGGGTCGCGAGACAAAAAAGTTTGAAAAGCACCACTCTATCGACCACAGAACTCCCTCGCAGCACAAAAAATTACCCATGTGAAACTCGCGATATTTAATTTTATGAGAGGCCTATTACATCATCAATCTCATAGATTGGCTTGAAAATCCCTGAAATATTGCGTACCACCTTTGCTCTCTTTGGAGAAAGCGAGAACCCACACTAAATTGCACTTTTTGTTAAGTTGTGCGGATATTTGAACGTGTGTGCATTTGTCCGTGTGTGAGCCTGCGTCTTCGTGTGAGTTCATCCCTCCCAGAAGTGATTGATGGTTCTGGGTCAAAGAACTGGTCGCGTAACAGGTATTTTAATTCCATACTCCTTCGAGCTTATTAAGGACGTGAGCTGTTATCTCCGGACGCCGTTGCAGCCTCTGCACGAAGGCGCGCGAATTTTATCCGGCCGTCAGGATTTTTTCCGCAAATTTACCCCGACGTGTCTGTCGGAGTGTTATGCAAACAGCGAGCTTCATCTTCACACGTACTCCATTTTTGAGCTTATTTCGGGTCGTCAAGACGATGCGAAACGGCGAAATACATGTCAGATTCTGGTTCGAAATAAGGAAAGCTATTTTCATTTTACGTTTTTTTTCTTCCGCCGAACAAAGGGTAAAGGATCCCGGAAAGTATGCGCGAAATATTTCCTGCATCCCATTCTTTATGCATGGAAAATTACCCTTAGAAATTAGGTCCCACGTCACGTTTCTTTTATCAAGCAAGTAGGCGGAGCGCTCCGTGAATATTTCTGAAAAACGTTTCGGAAGACGGAATTGGAGTGGAATTTGAATAACAAACGACCGAACCGTCTTTTTCCATTCGTTCCGAATTTGCAAGGGTTTTTTTACGCTCCTGTCAGTCTGGAGAAGAGAACAAAAAAGAATCTAGTCGGAATATCCTTCCGTAGTCTTCTCCACACTTTCGAAGCTCGGAGCGAGGATAATTAAGTTCCCATTGTTTCGGGAGACAATCGTCCCCTCCTCTCCATTGTCGAGGACAAGACCAGCCTTTAAAAAATACGAGACCGAAAGAAACAAATGACTAACGGCCACTTAAAAAAAAAAGAAAAAATACTAGCCGAGTGCCGTCGGCGGGGCCGGAATCCGGATCCTAGTTTGGAAAGAGGAGACCCTTCTCTTTCACTCAGTCACTCACTTCTTCGCGTATTCATTGCGTTGCACAAGTCTCGCATTTCCCGAGATATCGCGAGAGCAAATGTAAATGTTCTCGCAAATGCTCTCCGCTTTCGCACTACCCTCCCCATCCTTCCATCTTTGACTCCAACTACTCACATCGTCTCTTCTCAGGATGCGCGTTGTTCACTTCCCACGAGGCTGAAAAGTATCGAGGGAAAGGAAAGGAATAATTCGTAAATCACTGCCCAACGCGAGCCCTCGCTCACTCTGGGAAAATCCTTGAGCTCAGTGGAAAAATCTTCCTCGATTCTGTTATCTTCTCATCTGAAGTTACTCCCTTCTCTTCTACTCCCTTGGAAATATTATTCATACCGACAAAAGGTACTGTTATATGCTCCCCTCAACCCCTCTCCTCTTCTTTTTCCCTACCTCTCTGCCCCTTCTCCTTTTCCCCTTCTCCCTTTTCCCTTCTCACTTTTCCCCTTCTCCCTTTTTCCCTTCTCACTTTTCCCCTTCTCCATTTTCCCCTTCTCCCTTTTCCCCTTCTCCCTTTTCCCCTTCTCCCTTTTCTCCCTTTTCCTCTTCTCCCTTTTCCCCTTCTCCCTTTTCCCCTTCTCCATTTTCCCCTTCTCCCTTTTCCCTTCTCCATTTTCCCCTTCTCCCTTTTTCCCTTCTCCCTTTTCTCCTTCTCACTTTTCCCCTTCTCCCTTTTCCCCTTCTCCCTTTTCCCCTTCTCCCTTTTCCCCTTCTCCCTTTTCTCCTTCTCCCTTTTCCCTTCTCCCTTTTCCCCTTCTCCCTTTTCCCCTTCTCCATTTTCCCCTTCTCCCTTTTCCCTTCTCCCTTTTTCTTCCCTCTTGTCCCCTTTTCCCTACCTTGTTTCCCCACCGTATTTCTCCTCTCTTACTTTTCCCCTCCCTGTTTTCCCAACTCTGCTTTCCTCTCCCTCTTTCCCGTCTTTTCCCTCTCCATCCCTTCCCTTTTCCCTTCCTATTTTCTCTTCCCTCTAGTCTCGTCACCTATCTCCCCTCTCCCATTTCCCCTCTTTCTTTTCCCTTCCCTATTTTCCTCTACCTCTTTTGACCTCACCATTTTCCCCTCTCCCTTCCGCCCTCCCTATTTTCTCCTCTATATTTCCACTGCCTATTTCCCCACTCCCCTTTTCCCTCCATCACCCCTCCCTCCTTTTCACCTCCCTCCTTTTCCCCTCAATCCTTTTCCCTTCCCTCCTTTTCCCCTCCCTCATTTTCCCATCCCTCCTTTTCCCATCCCTCATTTTCCCATTCCTCTTTTTCCTCTCTCCCTCTTTTTCCTCTCTCCCCCTATAGCCTTCCTCCTTTTGCTCCCCTTCCATTTAAGAGAAAAGAAGTTTCTGCTAGACTGGAGGGAATCGTGTTGACATAATCTTTTCCGGCGTCATTTTGGAAAATGAACAGTACTGGATGAGAGATTCGTGGAGTTGGATCTGCTCTTAGAGGAAAGGAATCTATTGCCCCGCCCGGCACGATCTCAAAAGAGTCTCTCGTTTCTGGAGGAGAGGATCTGTTCAAACAGTTCTTCGTTTTATTACGCTCCCTGGAATTAATGGAAGCGTTACGACGAAAAATGCCCTTTTGCAACTTAAAAAAAAAAATTTGTTCAACAAATCTGTCAACTCTTTTGAACCTCTGCTCTGGGCTGATTATGTAGAAAAAATTAAACAGCCTCTCGTTGCCTCGCACTGCCGCGTTTTTGTTCTTAATTGGCGCTTTGAGTAATGTTTATTCTTTAAAAATGCAAGTAATTAAGTATGTACTACGGTAGGTCTTTTATCGCGAAATTACGTCTCCGATTCTTTCTTTTGTATTATAATACATATTCTTGTTAATTTACCCGAAGGAATTAGTACCATCATTTTTTCATCCCTTCGTCTAATGGGGAACACAAGGTTGTTGGGAAGGGGGAGAGATGTATCTCCCTTTCCCCTATTCCATATGGATCCGCCCTTGTCACTTTTTGTGAAAACCCATTCATGAAGCCGCAGCTCACCTCCGTGGGACAGCATTCATCCCTTCCCCTCTGTAAAGTTTCTGTTTAGGCCCCTGGCATCGCTGAATGGTGCGTTTAAAAAAATTTCCATTCGAAACAGCTAGGAACTATACAAAAATATTCTTAAAAATGACCAACCCCTTTTATTGATTCATTTGAACGTGAAGCAAACTTTTATCAACCAATGACAGCAGTAATGGATTTGCAAATCCTGCTCCCGTAGGCGTTTAGCGGTTATGCCCTCCCTCCCTTTTCTTAGTTAAAATAAAACATTTTTATTCTTGTATTTCTAAATAAACGCCACATTAACAGTTTTTAATCACATTTTTGTCTATATTCAAGTGATAAATATAAAATATTACGCAAAATAAAAAAATTGCCCTCCCCCCTTCTAATCGTTCCCGCCCTTAATCACTGCCAACTCCTGCCTTATGCCAACTCCGCTATTGAATTAAAGGCTACAAATTGACAGCATGGCAAACACTGTCAATAAGATCGATTGGTTAGCATACATGTAATGCTTTACCAATGACGTTGTTGAACTACAATTTTTTTACTCTGATCATTGGCGGTGAAGATGGCTAATTAATCCTCTTCCTTTCTCGAATGCACGCAAACTCGGGTATGTTTTTTTATTGCTAGTAATTGGTGCTCTTAAAACTGTCCGAGTCACAATGTAGAATATGTCGTGATGGATCCGTGTCTAAACGTTGCGTGAGCTTGCCTTTTCTGGCTTGAGATATCGATCATCCCACTCATCCTTTGATTAAGGCCTCCGATAATATCTATATTTAACTCATAAATGGCCACATTTTTTTCTCAGGGCGAAACGCCTCCGAATGAAATGGTGAGGGATTTTATGTGTCGTCCAGTCTGCCAATCATTTTTGGGCGCTTTGATTTCACTAGAAAAGTATTTCTTTTTTTTTTAGATAAGAAGTTTGTCATCTTCGGACTTTTTCAGAAATTCGGAAAATGTCGGATTCTTGCAAAAGATGTTCATGGGATGTTTCCTCGAATCAAATATAATGGAAAAACTGTTTAAGTATATGCGTATAGAAAAATCCGCATGAGCCGCAACTTTAACCCTGTGCTTTTCAGCAATGGTAAAACGGCTCGCTACTTTCAGTGTTTGCTACATTAAGTATTGCCGGAGCTTCATCCTTTGAGTAAACGCTTCTCTAAATGAAACTCATCTAAAATACTGCAAATTATTTTCACAGCGGCACACGTTGCATATCAACCTCGAAATTTATTTTGTAAACAGTTTCTAACTGCTGTTCGCTCGCTGGCTTATTTGGTATTAATGCCAATCTGCGTAAACATTTAGACATTCTACTTATCTACTGTTCTCACATAAGTTCTATAGTAATTATCCTTTGTTTGTGAGAAGCTACTGAAATGGCTGGATTTTATTTCGTAACGATATCTACAGCATGACTATGTCCCGAGGAGAAAACTTATTGATGGCGTAGGTGGCCAGGATATAATTATTACTGTTCAATAACGCATTTCAAAGTGAAATTTTAGAGTATTTTATTCCTTTGTAGTTCTGTCACATTAAGTATTAAAAGTTTTTTTCGACAAAGGCCCAATATTTATCTCTTGTTAGAGAAAAGAGAATCTTTGATTTATAAAGAGTTTTCAAAACAAGCATTCCTTGAGCTACTGCAATAAATGAAGAAGCGCATGCTTTACGTTCCAAGTAGTTAACAGATGTACTGTCTGATTTGCCAACCGTTTCGCGTGAGGAGATAACCATTCGCATTTTTTAAGTAGTTAAAAATTCTTTTAGAGGAGATGTGGTATGAGATGAAATTTTAACCATAATTAATGATCAGATTTTCAGGAAGGATATCTCGACTGTTAATCTTAGGGATACTTTACTGCTACAAAAACAATTTGAAGGTAACAGAGACGCGTAATAAAAGAAAGCTTTTATATCTAATATGCAAAGGCGGATACCTAGACCAAGAGACCTAGTCGGCCACCTAAGGCCTCGCCAAAACTATCATATAGGGGCCTCAAACCTCCTGAATGCGCGCCTGCTTATATGTATGATAAATTAAACAAAATACCATGCAGATCTTGCAGCTAAACATCGAAATGTATCTGAAAAGTATTACTGAATGTCATCTTGAAATAACCTTGGGAGATCAGGTCTAGTCGTTACAGTTTCTTTCTTTGGTGTTTTTTATGGTAACCCGTGAATGTAATATTAATCAAATGACAGCTTATCGGGGGAAAACTTCATCAGGAATCTCATAAAATAGTTTTTAAATGTGCCTAGCACCTTTTTTACACGATAATTGTTTTGCAGCCATCATAAGAGGCTGGAAAATTAAATAATTTAATCAGACGATTCAGTTCAATACTTAAACGAAAAAAATGAAAATAAATTGCGGATGTTATTATCAAGAATTCTATCCTGTCTCCCCAAAGACGTCCGTTTATTTGCTTTGGAAACACCTTTGATTAGATTTATCGACACGTGACTTCAGACTTCAAACAATATTGTCATAATTGATGCTTAGCACTGCGCAGTACTTATTTGTGAGAAAGATTCTTTCCAGATATCCTCTCACTCTCTTTGCACTACGCACAGAGGCTCAGTTTGAAAAACAAATGATAAATCTCTTACTTTCCGTGTCTACCCCAGAGAGCTTTTGTTTTGAAAACTTCTTAATGGAGCTATTTTTCGATGCATTTGGATCAGCAAATTTTATTTCTCCGAACCCTACGTTGGCGCTGGAAAATATACAAGAACATTTCATGCTAAGAAGTTAGTAACCGTTTGATTTGAATTTTATTGGCTGCCTCTTGTCTGATATTTTAACGTAAAATTGATCTTGATCGTCTGAAACTGATTTTTTATGTTCTGTATTCCGTCAAATTCGCGAGAAAGGTAAAATATAGACTGAATCGTGTGCGGCCAAATTCATTATTAATGGTTACCACAATTTTTGCTTTATGTCTTATTACTTATTAATTGCATCCTACAAATACGATAATAATCCTAAATTTCACTCATAAAAGTAAATAATTTAATTAAGACATGTTTAATTTATACCCTTTCTAATCTCATTATTGATACATTATTTTGGTATCTTACAACCTTGTTGTGGCTATTGGAGATACCTGAGAAAAGTATTTTTTTAAGTGCTTGTTCTTGAATTTATTCAGTCATAAGACGAACTCGTTAATTCCCTGTTGAATTTTGGTATCTGTCTGTGAGCAAATCAAAGCATATTAATCTGTTTAGCAGACTATCATTATATAGCGAAAAATATTTTTCAAATTTCTGCTTATTCTAAAATTTCGAAACATATCTATAAATTAGGGATGGGACATTCGAATTCCGCGAATCTTGAAAAAGATTCGAGATTCGAAAACTCGAATCTTCGCGCTTTTTTCGTCATTCGAATCTTTCGAATCCTAACCTAAAAAACCGTTAAACATTTTAACTCAAAACTTTGGAAAGATTAGTAATATTGACGTCCAATTGAAGCGCTCATTAAAAAAGAACGCGATTGTTGCCATTTCAGTGGTACCCGGATCACCAATATCACCTTGTGGCGACCCAGAGCGAGTTCGAATGCTAGTTTTCTTAAATAAAAATCTCTATTGAAGATTTCTGCTCTTTTAAATTGTCCTAAAAGTGTTCAGTGTTCAGTACTTTTATGAACTCTTAAAATAAACAAGTTTTTGATTTTTCTTAATTTTCTGTAGAGAATATTTTGTGTTCCATGTTTAGTGTTTATCTATGTTAACTCTTGAAATAATCATCCCCCCTCTACACTTGCTTTGAATTAAAAGGGTTTTGGAAAAATGTACAAAATTTGAACTGACACTCAAATATTTTTGTCAAATTATGTTGAGAAAATGAACCTCAAGATTCAAGAGTTTTAATTATGTACTTCATTAACAAAATTTCATTTGTATCTTCTTAATAAATATAGGTGTACATATTTTTAAAAACTGTATTCTTAAATTTATTTTTCGTCAAACGCAGATTTTGCTTTAATTAAAAACTGTTAATTTTAAGTAAAAGTTTTTTCTTTTTTCTTCTTATTATTATTCTTATGTGAAGGATTTGAGAGATTCGTGAGATTCGAGGGATTAGAGAACCTTTTAGGATTCGGGTTCGGATTCGAGAAAATTTTAGATTCGTCCCACCTCTACTATAAATAAACATCTTTATAAACTTAATTCCTAAATACAATCATTGCACAACAAACGATATCAATAACTGCTGTAGCTATAAAACTGTAGAATGAGCGTGGTGCGAAGCAATCTTTTTCACTGGTAGTTCAGCGATCATAGATTCTAACGATAACTTAATTTCCATTGAGAATGGCTAATTTGCGGTTAAAATTCACATTTAGTCCATTCATTCTTTTTATAAGTTCAGGAATCGTTTAGATCATTTATTGATTATCATTCATGAGGTTATATCGGTAATTCGTTTTCGAATTTCCTGGCTTCTTGCTTAATGAGTTTAAAATTTTAAAGATATTATTAAGAGCCTTTGTTTATCCCTTAGCGTAGAAAATATGTATTGTGGTGGTTAAAGAGCATTATACGTATTATCGATTAAACGAATATGCGATCAAGTATTCTATGCACTAAAATAATTACAATTGGTCATAAGATCGCTATTTTTTCTTGATTTTCCGACCCTTCAGAAAAAGAACTTTGTCTTGTGTTTTATCGCCTGTCGCAAATGTTGCTAAATTTCCTCTCCCTTATAAGCATTGCATGCACAAGGACGTAGCACCCGTTAAGCAGTTTCCACCATCGTGAAGAAACCTCGCTTATCCAAATTTAAGGCCCTCCGTAATATTTCTTTCGTGTCGGCTTCATTTTATTTGCAGATATCACGATATCTCGAAGGCTCGAGCCCCAAACTGAGGGAAAAAACGTGACGTCACAATAGCGGGAAGGGTTTGGGAGAGAAGGGAGTGGACAATGGAGACACTTGTCACCTTAACTTGGGACCAAAAACCTCTCGCCTTAAGGGAGGCGTGAGGAAGTAAAAAGAGAGAGGGAGAGATATCGACTAAGAACGGAAAAGGAGGAAAGATAGCAATCGTTCGAGTCCCGGCAAAAGGTTCAAAAGTTCATTGACTTTACCGTGTCGTGCAATGCGGTCGCAAAAGCCACAAGATACAAGTTTTTAATATATACTTGCACGCATACAACACCCTATTCCTTCTTCCCCCTTCCCCGTCCCCTTTCACCCACACCAAGCCTCGAACGCGATAGAAAGGCGTGACACGTGAACCTTATAACGGACGGTGTATGCACGCTCCTATGAAACAAAGCCAAAAGAATAGTGAAAAAAGGTTCGCGACTCCGCCACTAGGACTTCCGAAGCAGCACCGTCGACATCTCTCGATGGATGCGTCTTCCGTATTTACGGAGCGGCACCGCAGTGCGAGCATCAAAAGGAGTTGGAGGAGATGAGGCTTGCGTACGTTCACACGCGCTGGCAGAGGAGGTGGGAGGACGGTAGTGGTTTGGAGTTGGGGTGAAAATAATAACAAGCAAGCGCGACGGTGCTTCCCTCTATAGAGGTCGTGTCGCGCAATCCTCTCTCAGTGGATGGGAGGAGATACCAATCAGAGGATTTTTGAGAAGCTTTCGCTTTACGCGCAAGACGTGTTTATGTCCATCAGTTAGGAGTTTGAGACGTTTTAAATCGTGCTTGCGCGCTCGCTCGAGGTCTTTCCGGTTTGGATTGGCAGAGAGATAGGAAAATGAGGAAAAAGTCTTCATCTAATCCGTTACTGGAGATGCATTTTTCCACTGTGTGTGTGTTGGATGCGAATCAGCCTCTTGGGATATTATCGGAATTTTTCCGCGTATTTATAATATGGTAATAAAGTTTCGCCACGAAGAAGATTATCATATATATTTTAATCATATTTCCCTGATGATGCTTTAGAGCAGGGGTCCCCGAGCTTTTTGAGAGGAGGGCCACATAGGAATAATGAAAATGCTAGGCGGGCCGGATCGAAAAAAAACTTTTCAAAATTTAAAATATTTTATTCTATAATTACCTAAGCATACATGCATATATAACTATAAGTAAACGTGAATAAATGTAAGAAAAAATTCTAATGCAAACAATTTGTTGCTGAAATTACATGATTGATATTTGGCGATAAATTGAAAACACCGATTTTATTATGTTTAATAAAATTTACGCGGGTCGGATAAAAGCCTTTCGCGGGCAGGATCCGGACCGCGGCCCGTAGTTTGGAGACACCTGCTTTAGAGAAATATCATAAATTAATAAAAGCAAAATATCAAATCACCTAAAGGTACATTTTAGAGACTGAATATTACATTCAAAAAAAGAATCCTTATTGCTGCAATCCAATCAATTATTTATATATATTCGGTGTAAATTAAAATGTTAATAGAATCAGATGAACATTTCCGCTACAGTTAACACGTTATCAGTTTCTTTGTGGCCTAAATGCGTGTCTGGTTTCATCAACCTTTTTAATAACGTCAACATTATCGTTTGAAGTATTCAACTAGAAATATTTTAATAGTCTAAATTCGTAATTCTGGCGTTCTTCTCAAAATACCGATTTAAAAAAAATATTTTCGAACGTGAAAACAAGAAGGATGAAATATATCGGTAATCGTGGCGGCGGAATCGTGTAATGTTTTGACTCGCATAAAACGTAGGACTTTCCTCAGTGTACTCAGTCGCCTCCTCCCAGAGGGTGTCCTGATAGAATTTCCACGAGAGCGGCGTATCGGTTTCCAACGCCACCAAGTGCGTGCTGAAGACTGGAAAGGGTTGAGTGAGCGAATGGGAGTCCTCGCACGGGAATTCACGCGGGTTATACTGACTCTTCGCCGGAGCTATATAACTAGTCGCAGTGTCGCCGAATGACTTCCACTTAGGGTTTATCTAATACAGGGGTCGGCAACATACGGCCCGCGGGCCACATCCGGCCCCCGAGAGCGCTTCATGCGGCCCGCGAAGATATGATGAAATAGTGGTCGGTAAAATTTAAAATCGAGAATTTTATATTTTTCAGTAAAATTATAGTATCAAAACGTTCCCTGGTGTAGCTTTAGCGCTAGTAAATCATTTATACACGATTTTAGATAATATTAGACGACAGCATCTGTAGACAACTTCTGATATAAACAGTCATCCGGCCCGCCGAAGGTCTTGTGACTTCCATTGCGGCCCTCCGAAGCATTCACAACTACGAATGTGGCCCGCCATGCATAAAATGTTGCCGACCCCTGATCTAATATATACTTGTGCGTCCATCTTCATTAACTTCTCTCTATCGCGTGTCTCAAGCCAAAAGTTTTCCCGATCGAAACAAGTTCGACACATATTGTCAACCTTTGAACATTGATCGCCGAAATTAAAACAAGCGTAATAATATATGCATTAAATTCTCTCGCTAAGAGTGCCTTGTCTTCGCGAATCCGAAGGTATTTCGGCGATTTAATTTTTTGCATTTTTCCGCCACTTTCTCTTTCGTATTCGCTGCACGATTTTATTATTCAGTGGTTAGAAGTGCTCTTTTAGGTTCCTCGAAAGAGAATGCGCGGCGCGGTCCACGTAAAATCGAAATAAATGCGAATTTTATCACCAAAGTTGTCGCAAAATTTATCCAGTTTCTGAACAAGGCTATGCAGAAAGTATTTTTGAAAAAGTATTGCGCGAGGGAATAGAAAGAACAGAAATTAGTTTCGGCGGAAATTACGAAGATTAGGTAAATAAATATTGCCTTAAAAGTATATTATTATCGTTGGTTAACCATCCTATTCTAAGCTTTTAAGGGCAAAGTACTATTAAGTGGTAAACCTTTCAATAATGTAATTTATAGGTAAACATTCAAAGTTACGATAACTGCATAAATATCCTTAATAAATAACATTACTCCTAAACATATTCAAAAGTGAAAACACTGGTCATAATTCATCGTGACGCCTTGCTTTCACGTTTCGTTGCTTTGAGGTACACCAGATCAAACCCGTTCTATTTCGTCAGAATCTAAGAAAAGGAGAATTTATGCAACTTCCGCATCTATCGAAAGCTTTTTAGGCTCTGTGCCTTCTTCCGCAATCATCTTTAATAAACTCGGCAGATAAATGAAAAGGCAGGGGGCAGCAGGGTAGTAATTTATCGCTCAGAAATTTTTTTTTTAGCCTTTTTGCCTACAAAACAGCTCCTTTTGTCACTTGTTTGTCGAATCCTTTCTAATTATTCCCAATTACACATTTTCCGCTAGATTTGCTAATTGCCACCATTTAGGGTTGGTCGTGAAGGTCTTCCTCGTCCACCGACCTCAAGAAATACGATCCACAGACAGCCAGTCTCCAGAAGCATTTCAAGTGTCTCCGCCTGGGGGGAGTAACTTGTCAGGGGAAAATGAGAGGTTAATTGTCCTGAGGAAAATTAGTATGTTTTTTCACCAGCGTGATATCTTTTGACGTTTAAAATGCTATGCTCGGAATATTTTTTCTTCGGGTATCGATCTTCCGACCTTGCGTCCAGCTATAGTAATTTAGAAATATGGATAATTATTTCGATGACGATTCAATTAGAAACTGACCAACCGGATGCTTGCATTCTTTTTATTGTAGCAATCCAGTTCATGATATCTTTCTCGCTTGAGGCTTGATTGACCAATTTTCGAAAAGAAACAATATCTTACTAAATATTCCCACTTAAAAACATAATACGGTTCTTTCCTTAGCGTTGTTGAAATTTTTATTACTTGTTAACAAAGTAATAGGTGCACTGATAGAAATAATGGATAGGTTATTTATAAGTAGGGCCCGAAAGGAATGAAAATTTCCAGTAAATGAAAAATAAGTCGATTGGTTGGTAAAAATAATACGGAATTTAATTTAATCTAGTGGATCTCTACCTAGTTTACTGGCTCCTTTGATATGTTAACAAATACATCTCTCGATTATAGATTAATAACAAGATGTAGCGAAATTTTCTTTATCTTTGGTAGGATGTTATATGTTTAAACATGTTAAAGAGCCGCTGGTGCAGCCTATCTTTTTTTCAGAGAGCTCAACAAAATCTCTCCCTCTCTCTTTACTATAATTCGAAGAAGTGTTGTTTTTAATAAATAGGTTTGTTTGGAACTTCGTAATTAACTCCATTTCCTCGCTGATGTATCTTTCTTGCTCTCTTTCATTTCTGTACGTTCATCCTTCATCACGTTAAGACTGTATTTCTATCCTATGAGTGTCATTTGGTATCGGTACTTTTGACATAGAAATAGCGAGTTGTTGTAGGCACACAGTTTCGTTTTATTGTAGTACCATCACTTCCCGTTTGGTGTGCAATTACGAAAGATTGAATTTCAACCTTTTTTCCTTTTCTTTAGTGTACTTCTCCAGAACTCCACGTTGGTTTTGTCAAAATGATTAGAAATTCGTATAATAACAGCGAATTTTAATATTTCTAAGAGAAATTTGATAAAAATTCTCGTCAGTTGATATTATGTGCTTCCTATTAGATGAAAATTGCACGGGTCGATATGAGCAATCGCGATATCGATTTCGAAACATCCCTAACCTACCTATCAGTCTCCTCTATTGAATCCTCTCCTCAGGCAATTCCCTCGAAAGGAAGACTTTGCTTCACGAGAATCGCTATTTGGTCCAGCTTCCCTTATTCATAGATAAGAAATTCCTCGCAAGTTCTATTACATGCGGTTTCCTATTCCTTTAGAGTTTTTGGCCGATAATGAGGGCACATGGGTAAATATTGTATCTTTTTCAGCGCAATTTGAAACTCCTAATGTTTTCATTCCAGCCGTCGTATAGACAAAATCGCTGAATAAAGTGAACTAGTCCAAACAAATTTTTAGGATACGATCCTGTATTAAAGAATACAGCAATATTTTGTTATTTTTTTGTAAATTTGTTATCCTCTTTGATAATTTGAGCTACACGTGTAGCCACAAAGCTGTTGAGTAGTAGTAGTAGTACCATGTAAGCAATTCTGCTGCAAGTAACGGTAGTCGGGTTTTGCTCAATGATCGTTGACAATTGTTTTAAGGTCGCCACAGTTGCTATACTAACTCTACACTATTGACCGTGAATTCGAATTATGTGTCGCCTAATAAAAACGGTGGTTGAACACTATATTGGAGCTTAAAGAGGAGCATAGTCCGAAGAGTTTGAATGAGAAGTTTTTAAGGAACGATTGAAATCACCGCCAATGCCGAAAAACAGTGGCACGGCGACTATATAAAGATCGTAGGATTGTCAAGCTTCGCTTTCTCCTGGGAAATTTCGGGATCGTTATAAGAGGTTAAAACCGTCCGTGAGATCTTTCGTGAGTATTTTGTTGCATTTTAAACCCTCCGCTAATCACTTGTATGATAAATCCAAGGGCTATGCGTAGATGCGTGAGATCTTCACATTAAATCCAACGCCTCTTGTTTCGTTTTTTGATTCTGGTCAAAGCAACTCACTTCGACGTCCGATTGATCTCCGATAAATTGCATTCACACGCTTAAATACTCCGAACGCGGTCCTGCCGCATTCATCTCGACAATTTCATCTCTACCGTTAGTGCGTGTTTTTTCCGCAACGAATTGCGTCGTTTTTTTTTACCGGTACCCGCTCCGGCACCAGCTTCCTTTCCCTCTCCGCCTCGTTAAAACACTCCATCCATATCCGCACCTCCGCCATCCCTCGTTATTTCCCACTCAACTCCGGTATAATGAGGCTTCGATCCAAATCGATTTTTCTCTCTCTCCGTCGAGATCGACCACGGTTACTCACCCCTTTTTTTCGATCGATGGGAGGTCACGCCCTATTCCTTTCGACGTGTGTGGCGGCTCTCTCACTCGTTCTCTCGAGGTGGTGTCGTTCGAAGGAGAGATGAACGTGAGTGAAGAACGCGTCCGTCGGTGGCTCTAGCGGCGAGCCTCGCTGCAACGCCGCGTCGACACCTGTCCGTCCAGATTGAAACGGTGGATTTGTATCTCGCCCACGGTGCGGACTAGCCCACTTCGTCGCCGCCTTTGATGGTTCATTGTTAGGCTTTGGGCGGAGGGCTGTTAGCAACTAGCAGTCGTCATTGTTAGATAGAACTGTCTGCGAGAATGTCTTTTTTTTAAGTTTCGTCGCGAAGTCAATGCAGGAATTTTCGTGGCGGTGCTTTACGCGAGCCTTCTTCGTATAGAGTTGATGATCCGGGGAATATTGATGAACATAAAAAGACTGTGAAATATATGCGCATTTCAGTGGTAAAATTCGTGAGGAAGTCGGGAATTATGTTTTGTGCGGTAGGGTGTAGGTTGCCAGTTTATAACTCTCCTATCAATAGTGTAGGATGGTACTGACCGTAATGGATCCTTTAGAAGCCTTGCGGTAATTTTATATATTTTTGCTATTGTCGGGAAACCATTATGAAATTACACCGACGTATTTTACAGATTTACTGTATTGATTTATTTATCTATTTATTTATTTTTCTATTTACATATTTATCTCTTTACTTATTTAATCGGATGAGGCATGAGATTGTATTAATGCCAGGTAGACACATCTATATCATTTGTGTTGTATTGTATGTCTGACTTTTATGAGAAAGTGTCGCGTAAGTAAAGTTACGTCGATAATAACCCAAGAGGCTGATGCGCCGAACAACACGCAAACATACACTCAGGGGTAAAATATCCGTCCTCAGCAGTAATTAACATGTCTTTGACTCTAAAAACTCGAGTAATAGTTCTCCTTCTAGCGTCAACGCCAATATTTCGTGTAGATACATGTCGCCGACGTTTTTAGACGACATTTTTAAGTCGAAATTAAGAAAATAAGTTTTACAATTATTCCACATTTATACGCGATGTGAGATTTTTCTCTTAGTAATCGAATATAGAGTTTTTATTATCATAATTGTTTCTCGAGTAATTTTGTCATGTCAATTGGAGTATATACTGATGAATTGCTTTTTTTCATATTTTCTGATTAAATTATTTACGATCTCTCCGGAAATATTTTTTTGCCGCAATAACTTGCATTTGGCAATCATCGATTTTTGAAAAAATAAATGTCGAGTTTTTCGGCTTTCGCTTCGTGGATTTACTTCCAACCGCCCCACACCCATTAATTTTAATTATAAGATTACGAAAACCTATTACAGAAATTTTTTAATTCTTCCTTAATTAGACGAGTCTCGTTCACGTTTGGAAGGATAGTTTATTTCTACACGTTTTGTTTTTTGCTGATGGTTCTTGATTGTTTCACCCAGCGAAAACTGTAGAAACTTAATTCTTTTTCTCGTCAAGTTATTCGATAAGAGTCGAGGGACGATTTTCGCTTGAAGATTCGGTCTCATGCGCCCTAATTAATTCACGTTCGAAGCGCGTCGTTTTCTAAGTAGATAGGACATTTACCCAAAATATGGAAAGGTAAAACCGGAATGGGGATGATGGCTTAATTATAGTAAATGAATCAAGTTCGAACTAATGACTGATAGGAGCTGATGAATGGTAGGTAAATTTGTAGGAAATATTTTACAGACATCGGAATGATGTTGAAGGTCCTGGGCCTTAATTTTGCGGCGTTTCTTTATAAATAGCCGTGCATAACCATAAAATGTGTTATGCGTTAGTAAGTTTATCACTGCTAATTTCTTCGAAATGTTTACACGAAAATTTGAACGAAATCTTCATGTGGATTGTTGATTCGTCTGCTAGCTTTTGAACGTTGTTTCAACTGAATGATGGAATGAAAGGAGTTGTTTCTTATGGTTTTATTAATGAGGAAGAAAGTTCTTAAAAATCTTATGAGGAGTTGAAATCGAAGTATTTGTTTCCGTCCATATTGGAATCGAATAAAACATATTTCACTTTTACTAATTTACCTTCCATTCATGGCTCCAAGACATATTACATTTTTCCTTTCATGCTTTTTCGTTAATTAAAAATCAATTGTCAGAAAAATATGACCAAGAAAGGCTCTACCGTTACATTTTTCCTATACCTTCAACTACTCACGTCTGCGTGCGTTCGGTATCTATATTTCCAAATGCTTATTTCGTTATCTTATCGTCATCAGCATTCTCCATCTTGAAACTACTATGCGGGAAAATGACACTAGCACACATGTCTGAGCCATCAATATAATCCAGCATCGAGTCTAAGCCATCAACCGATTCAAAAGAAAGTCCCCTCTGACATTTCCGCTGACACAAACTTCGATTCTCTGATCGCGCTCTTTTCAAATAATGGAATCTCCTCCTCCTCTCTCTCTCTCTCTCTCTGCGGGTCTTGTCCGACGGATGTTACATATATGTGTGTGTCACACGGATCACCATCACGCCAAGGTCTCCGAAGAGCACTTGTCTCTTCTACGTATCACAAGAGAAATTCGATTCTTTCTCTCCGTCTTATGTCGTTCGATTTATTTTAATTTTTTTATAGTACTCTTTCCTTTCCCTTCTTTATCCATACCACTTGGGACTCAATCGAGAAATATTTTTTCCTTAAGGGAACAGTCAGTTCTTAACGGTCAATTTTCGTTTCGGCGTCTTCTTCTTCGCTCATTTTTCAATTTCTTTAGGAACTCAAGCTAGGACTGGTACTTTTCTCTTACAGCGATAATGCATATTGTATGAGTTTTTCTATAAGTGCTTTTAAAGTTGGAAATACTCGTATCTTTTCATTGTCTACGTGTTATTGATACACATACACGGGCGCACGTACCCATTCATACAAACCCGCATCGTTATTCAGTCATTCGATGTCCTGTTATTTTAAACAATGAGAGCGGAAGTATGTTCTACTCATAGTGTAAAAAGATTCCATTTTTTTAAACTGAGATGCATTCTATTGTTTTTATTTCTTTTCGTTTTTGCAAATTTTGTGATCAGAATTTGCGTATCCATATGTTAAATCGTCCTTTGGTTTTACATTTATTCTTATAAACACCGGAGCATACATGCATATACTGGAGGGTCACGGCGTAACTCAGTCTTATAGGTACCTACATAGTGGCGTAACTATAGGGTGGCGTGGGTTGCCAAATGCCACGGGTCCAGGGGCCTGGGAGGAGCTTGGAGGGCCCTCGATTTATTTTTCATTGGGTGAGGAAGGCCATAAGTATATAATATTTTCCCACGGGCCCTTCTGCTCCTAGTTACGTCACTGTGGGTACATTAGGAAAAATGTATAGTGACATCAAACAAATATGTGAAAACGCAAACAGAAGGCTATAAACATGTTTCATAAAATACGGCATGGAATACTAAGAGGTCAGCTGGTGCGATTTTTGGAAAATAATCCGTTTTGCAAACATTGCAAAGGTGTTAAGCTCCCGTTTGGAAGGATTCGTCTTTCCTCTCCTGACCGAGGTGTGTCCGCCAAAATGATGCAAAGGCAAGATTGGAACAATATCAAGCCTTCTGATTTACTAGTGCTCATAAAATAGTCAGAATATTATGGAAGGATCTGATATGAGGAAAATTATAAGCGATTGTGACACATCCACAAAGTAACCGGTGTAAAAATTGAAATATGGTTTTAATGAATGCAGTTAAGAAGAGGTTTCTGTGAAAAGAGAGGGAAGAGATTTCAAGTAGGTGCCAGACTAAATGCGCTTAAATCTCATACGAAGATTATCCAATGAAATATGCGCTGTTTTTTTCTGTCCAGGTCACTCAGAACTTTGATAACTTTCTTGCTGAGAACAAACTATCTCGATGATGAATACTAATGTATGTTCCCAGCTGATAAGAGGTATTGCAATGAATATCTGGATAGCAAGGGAGAAGAGAAACCCGGTGCCGGCATTAGCCTACTCTTAACAAAGAACACCTAGGGGGCCAACGGCTTAACGGTCCTTTCCGAAGGACGGAACGCTGAATTTGAGCGGTCTCCTCAAACCACACAAACAGGGGGCCGAGCGACCTTAGAAAAAATTCTACTTGCGCAGGAATCGTACCCGCTGCCCTTTCGGACAGCAGGCAGGTCATCAGCCAGCGTCCTAACCACAACACCACTGCACCCCAACTATGTCGATCTGTGTTTTCACCGGTGTTTTTATGCGTGGTGAAACGTGTTGCTGTGCCGGCCGATAGTACTAATATAGAATGGCGAAAGGGTAAAGATAGAGTTAAAAGATTTTCACTTATATTTAACGAATTTTTCCTATCAATGGAGTAAAACGGGTGAACGTAAAATACGCGTGTGCTTCGCTGAGCAAAAAAAGAATGAAAAACAACAGAAAAAACTTTTTATTGCTTAAATTCCTTTAAAATTGCTCATTTCGCTCCGCCGTAAAATCTCTAAGGAGTCTCATTTCGAATTTTGCCTCCGTCCCTGAACGAATCCATTCTTTTCCTCCTATCTCGCTGAGCGTCGATTAATGACCAAAACTTCTGTCTTTATAGAAAGATCCTTAGCCACCCAATTCCGAGGGGATAAATCACCATTTTAACTTCCACGCGCAACGTGGCGTCAGAAATAAAACACTCCGTCGTTCGTAAAAGAAAAGTTCCCTTCGTTAGGTCCGTTTTCAATTCGCATAATCGTCTCCGGCGAACCTTTCCCGTGGGCGAAGATTACGAAGACAAAACTCGTTTTAAGCGGTATGACAGTCGGTCATATTCGCGTAATGGGTGGGAAGAGAATGAGACGGTCCGCTGTCTGTAACTTAAATTCGGCGAATGGACTCGTAAAGTCCATTTTCCATGTCCGTCGATTTCTGCCTTTGTGGCAGGGGAAGGCAATCGCGGGAGAATAGGGAAGTCGAGCGAAAAGGGTGGGGTTGGGTTGGTAGGAGAGGGGTCAAGGGGGGAGTGGGGGAGGAATTCCTCTCTTTCCATCTCCGGCGGCGAAAAACAGGTTTTTTTTCAAACTCCCTCTCCATCGAGAGAGTATGAAAGAAGGAAAGAGAGAGAGAAAGGAAAAGGGCGTAATTTTTTTCGAAATGAAACACCGTCGGATCACCTCGAATGGAGTTCGAAGCACACGAATAAGTGTCTCTTCATCCCCAATTATGTCGAGTCCCGCGGAAAAAAATAAACCCTCCGGTTGTCTTGTTTCGTTGAGGATTTTTTTTGTTTCGTTTGCGACGCGAGAGGGAGTGGGAAGAGGAGGAGTAGGAGGTGGAAGAGGATGAAGAATAAATGTCTATTTGTCGGTCAAAAGGTTTGCGTTTTCGCCTCGTTGTTTCTTTTTTTCCAGCTCTCGGTCGGGTTTTTCTTTTTTATTCCCGTTCCCCTTTGATGCGCCGAGGAATTTTTATGGATTGATATTATGTATTTGAGAGGGTGATTATTTTTGGCTGGATGGAAAAATGCCCCTGCCTAATTCTCTTGCCTATTACTCCGCCGTGGAATAAATTCCGACGGCACCTGCCGAATCCTACCTAGGGATTTTTTTTCCTTTGTGGCAAAAAAGTAAACAATTTTCAGTTATTTTTTCGCGCCGTCGATTGTGGTAAAAATGAGCGTTTTCCATTATTTTTCGCGTGGTCATACCAAGTTGTCGACAAGCCGCTTCGTGGACGATAGCGCCCCCTTCCGATCGCGTAAGAAATCAGTTCGGCGGAGAGCGTTTTCGTAATTACCCTGTTTTTTTGCCTTCGTTAAAATCCCGTCGTAATTTCTTCCTCCTACCCGATTAACACGAATCTTTCGCCAATTCCTCGTTAATCCTCCATGTCGTTATCTTTCTTTTCGCCACCTTTCGTCTCCGTTCTTGATGGACACGGTATTATATAACCTAAGTTTAAGGCTGTATTTTTGCGATATGCTTGGGCAGATGATAAATGTAAATACTTAATTTCCCTGATGTATCGTACATCTAAGTTCTCGTTTGGTTTAACGATGGGTAAATTATCACCGAGGGCAGCTTACTCTGTTAATTAAACGAGATTCCAGTTGACTCAACCGTTTTATGGTTATGATAGTTAACTTAGATCATTTTTAATTTATCCCATTATGCGATGTTGATAGTTCGGCATTAAAAATTTACTTTAGATCGTTACTTTCATTGAGATTATTTTGCTTATGAATGTACATCTCATTTAGAATTTTTCTAAAGTAGCATAATATTCTCGATACATTGTTTTGCTTTTTCTACATTATGAAGAGAAATTAATGTAGGAAAAGATAATGTCAAGAAAAAAAACTGGTTCACTTTTCGCGCAATTTTTTCACATGTCGAGAGTGTTTTTCTGTCTGGAATTCTTCGGATGCCACGTACGAGAGATGTTTCTCTTGTAAGTTATATAGGTAGAGGAAATAACAGGCTGAAAACCCTCGTCCGAGCGCCTGGCGCATTCTAAAATTCCAAATAAGCGCAAATCATTTTTTGATCCTCGTTATCCGCCCCTTACAGTCAATTAGTAGCTACTAAACCGTCATTATGGCAATAATATATATCCTGTTAGTCATCCTTAAAGAGAATAAACTTTAAACCGTTTCAGAAATTGTTAAGGGTGGTAGACGCGCAGTTTCCTCGTGTTCCGTCCAATTAAAAACATCGGCACCCTTTCCCTTCTATATCCCTTATTCGCCTCTCGCGCATCATTCTTGCGAAAGTATGAGGCTAAGACGCGAGCTTGATTATTCACTTAAAAAAATGACTGTCGCATTCTTCGTACGTATTACACTGCGCACATCCTACTTGAAGTCTCTCGAAGAATCTCTGACGAAAAAAAATAAAGTACCGGTCGTTTCAGTCACCTTTTTTACTGCGTTGCGCGCGTGTTTTCCCACGAGACATAATCTTAATGCTAAAAGAAAATATAGTGTAATATGTGATCACATTTTCTTTTGGTGAGAAGGTTTTCCTTTCGTTGAGGTTTGGTTCGTTGATTGACTGCGGTGGGTCCACGAGGTTGTCGCTACGAAACGAGAACAACTGAGAAGCAGTCGTCGTAATAAAATCAAATTGACTTGGCCGGGTAAAATACAAGACGAGGGCTAGCGTTTCTTTTTTGTTTTTGTGAGACCCGTAATTTGCAAAGTTGGGCGTAATTAAGGCGCGGGTCCGTGTTGTTATTGGCGTTGTCTCTGGGATTCGCTTCCCGAATCGCTTATTTGGTATTAATTTTTAGGTTCGACTGGATAGATATTGAGGAGAGCAAACTGACGATTTGAGCGAAAAGCAATGATGAATGTTGTGGCCACTTGCTAACTTGAATGGCTGTAATGATGCCGTAAATAACGAAGAAAAATCAACTGAAACTTAATCAATGCTTGTTGTCTAAAATATAAAAATCTCAGGCGATTTTATAATTTGATTTGAAAAAAATAATTGGCATTAGCAGTAACTTCTCTTTTTATGTTTGGGTATGCTCCTCCCAGTACATCTTAGTTTGCGAATGATTTATACAAATATACCAATCTTCATTCACACGCTTATATTTTAGCAACAATTATAAATCTATAGCATTTTGGCGTAATTAGACTGTCAATTTCAAACAACCTCATTTTGTTAAATAATCAGTGTGTTTATATTATATCAATCCACTACCGCCGTTTGTTTGCCTGCCAGTTCTTTTCTTGACACATTCCTCGGTTTTAATCACTAGTTTTTTGGTAGCTTTTGAAAGCCAATACGATGCTTATCTTCGAGTATTCGTGGCTCAACTTTAACCTATTTTCTGTTTTCGTTTGCATTACTATCGCCTTGGGCTATTAGCGTAACAGTTTACTAACCACAGACTCGCCCTAAAACCAAAAACCTATTATATCGGAAGGTAGACCGCTTTTTTTCTCGATAGAATATCGGATGTTGCTTGCGTCACTAAAAGAAATTCATCCGCCTACGAAAAATAAACCCGGCCTGGAATATAATTTTTTTTAAGTTTTAAGCATTCAAGAACGCATTCCGAACGCTTATGAAGGCTCGGTATGTGCGTATTGGTCTCCAAAATGTTCTTTTTAAGTTTGTCCAGGAAATCGCCTTCGGACTCGAACGCCCTCTAGCGGATAAACAGAGCGGCCGAAGTATCGCGCAAAAATAAAATAAAAACAGGGCGAAGAAAAACATAAACTTCTCTTGGCAGCTGAGCTCCGCTCACTTAAGCTTCGGGAGAAGACTGCGCATGCGTGAGCGCACGCTTGTGTGTTGCGCACGTGTCTGCGTGTGGGTTGATGGTGATGAGCCTCCGAGGACTTATTATGTGGTCTCAAGTCCTTGGGAGTGAAAGAGGGAGAGAGAGAGAAAGAAAGAAAGAAAGAAACCGTGGAGAGTTAGTGTATGAGAGTTTTGCAATATCCCCCTCCCTCCTTGTCCCCACCCCTTCACTCCCTTCTCACCCCCACCGGCTTGCCTTGGCATAAGGCGTAAATGGGCGCGTTTTCAGTGATTCATAAGGATTGGGTAGAGAGCAGCCGGGATGTATATATTTATGTACATAAATTTACAGACAAACCTGGTTTACAGCTTTTCGCAACGTATGCTCTCGATTTTATGTGTGTATACACACACACACTAGCAAATATACCCGGCGTTGCTCAGGTTTTTAAATCAAGACAAAATAATTTGAAGAAGATTTGAGAATAAATGAAGTATTTAAATCGAATTAATTTTTATTGTAATGCTTGTTGGTATATAATATTTCTTGTCTTGCCATCTTTTTCTCAAATAAATCATTATTTCCCGTATCCTTCCCTAGAAGTAGTTATATATAATTGTCCATGAGCAGAGCAGTAGTTTGACAAGTCATCACCTGCAGCTTTAATAGACTGCCCTCGTCTAGGTCGTTGTGATCGAAGTCGAATTTGTCTTTGCTCAGAAGACTTTGCTTCTCTTGCTGTGGCTATTCTCTTATATTTTAATCTGTCGGGATTTGAGATTGATCTCCGTGGTCGTTTTGGCATTATGCTTGTTTTAAAAACTTTGTTTAAGTTCTTTGAATATTATTTTCTTAAACAAATCTATAAAAGTAACGTAGAGTATTAAAAATGGAAATTTTAAACGAATATTATGAATTTTTATCTAGATGTAGAATTTCAGAAACGAAAGAAGTCTTCCTGAAATCAAAATTTAAAATCTTGCAAACTTTGGTAAGCAATCGGTAATTAGGACTTTTTTCTGCACAAACAAACAAATTTCAAAAAAATATTTATGAAGAGAGGAAGCAGATAAGATATATGCAAATAGATCCAAAATAATTTTGAAACGAGAAAAAAGTCTGCTATGGCCGAGAATCGAACCCGGATCTTCCACTTTCCGGGCGGATATTCTACCACTGAACTATCGTAGCAGATCAATTTTCTTGTTTCTGAATGCGGATGTTTTCTTGGTTGGGACGGAACTAGCCAAGCTAGTATCAAACTGCCCCAACTCTTCCCTCTCAAAAAGAGAAAATTGATCTGCTACGATAGTTCAGTGGTAGAATATCCGCCCGGCAAGTGGAAGACCCGGGTTCGATTCTCGGCCATAGCAGACTTTTTTCTCGTTTCAAAATTATTCCCAACTTTACAGCTTATAGGATCTTCGAATCGCATTATTCCATCAATTTCTTGCTTGGTAATCTCACCATTTGAGAGGGAGGAGTTTTCTTCGATGTATCTCTTCGAGGACATCCGTTGTGGCAGTTTGATACTAGCTTGGCTAGTTCCGTCCTGGGTTCGATTCCCGGTCATAGCAGACTTTTTTCTCGTTTCAAAATTACTCCCAACTTTACAGCTTATGCCTGTCTGCATAGGATCTTCGTATCGCATTATTCCATCAGATCCAAAGTAGGCAAAAATATTCGCGGGCATTTTCATGGAAGTAGAGCCCTCCACATTATCCCATTCGTATATAATCTGCTAAGGTATGCTCAGATCTCTCTCATTTTGTAACGTTTGTTAAACAAACGGATACAACAGGTTCTCTCGGTAAACCGTTAAAAATCATTGAGAAAAAGGAAGATCGACGAACGCGAGACGTATCTATACGGATCGTCCCGCGTGTAAACACGGGCGATTAAAGGGGGGAATATAGGAGGGGGAAGAAGGGGGGAGGGTAGAATGGGACTTCATTTACGTCGTGACATGGGCTTTTACAAATGATTATTTCGCAAAAGTATTATTGCCACGAAGCCCAGAGCGGTGTCCCTATAAATGGCTGATTGAAATCCGACATTTACGTGCCGAGGTTACCCGCAAGTTCTATTTGTCGGAAAGGGGGGAGAAGGAGAAGCGGAGGGAGTGAGTGTGTGGGAGGATTTACGGGAGAAAAAGGGCGAAAGAAACTTCTTCCCGAACCGACCGCCTGAAACTTGAACCTTTTCAGCCCTATAAAATCGTCGAGATTTTGAGAATCGGTGAATTTAAGACGATCGTTTCAAAAGATTTCCCTTCGGAAACTATATCTTGAAAAAAAAAACTTGCCTCATCCGACTCATTTATTGCTTATTTTCCCTTCGATTTTGCCAGGCCGGTAAAACGATCGAGGGATCAATAAAATTGTAATCCGGTCTCGGAACTTTTTATGTTTGACGATATCCGAAGCGGCGTTTTACCTTGCATTACACGAGATGCTCTCATCGATGTATATTTTTTCTAAGGTTGGTTTCCCGTTTCCCGATCGCTTTTAAACGGCTCCCCTGAACGGCGGGCGGAAGAATTACGGTGCAGTAATCCTCCGTATTGTTTCTGTCGCCGTGTACGACTTCTGATTCAGTACCTGAATGATGTTTGTCCCTTGTCGTTTTCTGCTTCCGCTTTTTTTATGGATTTTGTCCCTATTAAAACTTTAATAGCTTTGTGTAGCTCTTTTATAGTTGAATACTCATTCTGGATTTAAGTACTTTTTACGTCGATTATCTGTCATTTAACGAAGGATTATAGCAAGACATATGGGCTATCAGGTTAGAATTTCGGAAATGATTGATTAAAGGCCGTCTATTCTCTTGTCCAGCTCGCGAAAGTGAATAATTTCGTCCTTTCGAGGACGCTAGACTCATTCCCCACCACTTTGTGACCAGAGCAAGCATCGTTCTTATTCTTAATCTAGTAACGCCCGTCTCCGACGGTCTCCTTGACAGGTATTGGCCTCCCTGACAACTGTTAACATCCAACGAAATGCTTTCCTTATTGGCATAGCTAATTTTATGTGATTTTTATGATACGGGACGATTTCCTGACGGACAGGTTTAGGTCATTATTATTTTTTTTACGTCTCTTCTCCCGGTTGCTGTCGAAAAACCCTAGTCCTTATTTATTTATGTTTTCTTTCCTCTGTGTCCTATTCATTCGCTTGTTTTTATTTAATCGTGCTAGTCAGCGAGAGAAAGAGAGAGAGAGAAAGAGGAGAGAGATGGAGGAGAGCGAATCGAAATATGTAACTTTCTTTTTTGCTCGCGACTGGCTACGTTCTTTTGTTACTCTTCCCACTCAAACGAGCAGCGTAACGGGAATATTTGATTACATAGTCTACTCTTTTTCTTTCGCTCTCGTTTTAATGGCGACCACAAAAAAATGATTTGTGAGAAGGCTTTCCTTTTTTTCTCTCGGGGCCACAAGTAACGTATTTGCCGGGGCTACCCGCTAACGAAGGTTCCCTTTTGTTTTTCAACCGGACACGAACGTCTCGCTATCGCTGCGTCCCATTCTTGGTCGATTTACGAGAAGTAGGGTAACTCCGTAGGAGCCTTCTGTCGTTCGCGCCCCTCGGGGGGAGGAGGGGGCGAGGAAAGGCAGTTACAAAACAACAGAGCATCGCCGCTCTTTTTCTTCCTTCCCGGCGAGGGAGGAAAAATTCCTTTCGGAGATGAATAGGTCTTTCCGAGTCGCGAGGTTTGCGTCTGACGTGGCTCGCAGTGATTGGCCAGGATGGATGGAAATTTTAAATGCGCAGACTATGCTAACTGTTAATGCTTCTTTGTTGCCTTTTATACAGCATCTGTTTCTCTCTCTCTCTCTCTCTTCTCTCTTAATGCATCCCTCCCGGCGTTGTCGTTGAGTGGAGAGATGCAAATGAATTCGAGACCAAGTATCCATTCACGAAGTAAATGATGAATCCCCGAATTGTTTATGCATGTCCTCATTGCTGTTGGAGGTTATGCGACGAATCGACCCATCATAGAAATATGATATGCCTCCGTTTGAGTTTCCCGATTGCTTTTGAAAAAGAGGTGGCGAGAGTGACGGATCGTGGGGTTCGCGAGACGATTTGGCACTGCCGCACCGAGAGGTTGATTGATCGACCCAAGACTGAGCTCATTTCCATATATATATTTATATCGATCGCGTTAATAATGTTTAAGTCGAGCTCCGTGATCTCCGGTATTTATCTCTTTTATACGAAGAGGAAAGATTCATCGGACAAAACTCGAAAACGAACGGTTGAAAAATAGTGCAGAAAATGAGTGAGATAGCGTTCTATACTTATATGTTACTAGTAGAAGGTGCTTGCATTCTGCAAGCATATCATCTCACCTTGAAAAAAACATTCATTTTTCAGACAGGCATTTCATCATTGCAAATATTTTTTAATTCTAAAGATTTCACCTCCGCAGCGATTTTCGTTTTTCCCTTATGTAAAAATAATAGATTAAAACATCCCAAAACTTTGCACTTTTATACTTTCTCCATCATGGGGTACTAATGCTACACATTTCTGCCAAATTTTAAAGTTGCAGCACTTCTAGAAGTTAAATAATATTTTTCTAATTGTTTAAATTTTTAACATTTTTAACGGCCGCCGAAATATATTTATGGAGAGATTCAAATGTGTATTTGTGCAAATGCTCTACTCTGTAAATGAATTGAAAATTTCAGCTTCCTAGCTCATCCCGTAGTACCTAAACAGTTATCTATTTATTTAAACTTGAATTTTTAACGACAACACAAATAAAAATATCAAAATTTCTATAATCCCTATTTCGTTTTTCTACAAATCCTACCTCTAAAAATAATTTCAGCTCCGTAGCATATTCGAAAATATAAAAGCCTTGAAAATTTGTTTAAACAATTGCGAATTTTTAGCGGCCGCATTGTTGCACTTTTCAAAATTTTCGTTTTTCGGTTTTGCATAAAATCCTACCTAAGAATAAAATTTCGAATCTCCGGCTCATCTGGAAGTGCCTAAACATTAGTGTCCTATATATGTTATATCCTCCTCTGTAAGGAACGTCTATATATAATGATATATGTTATATCCTCCTCTGTAAGGAACGTCTATATATAATGATTACTAATATTAATCACGCGAGTAAACTCGTAAAACAAGCGCATTGCTAATAGGCGGATGAAGCGATTCAACCCTTCGAGTTTCCTCTTTCAAATGTTACCGCGGGAGAGAGAATTGCCCACGCGGTCTGACACAGTTTTCAGACCGATTCTTTCTTTTCTGCTTCTTTAAGCAATTTGCGCGATACATTATGAAGAGTTAAGTCGAATCGGTTGTTACGAAACGGAAAGCGTATCCATGGAAACGCCTGAAAAATCCCCGCCGTCCCGTTTCGTTCGACAATTGCTCATGATCGACTTTCACTTTCCAGTCGGCGCGGGAATAATTCGAAAGATGGCGTTATGATAATGGAGCGTTTGTGGATACGTCATCTATTCCGCGGTTTCGAAACAAATTTATGCGTCGTGACGGATCAAGGTCGTTCAACCGAGCAACGGGGGCATTTTTCGGGAAATTTTTCGGAGCGTATATCATTCATTGCCTCCTCGTCGAGAAGATAATAGTCTCCGGCTTAAGGTTTCTAAGGGAACGGCTCCGAATATCCATGCAAAAAATGCGTTGCCACACACACTCGCACTTCTGGCTGCGGTCCGGGCTGACGGGGAGGGGAAACAAAATCGAACCACATCCCGTTGCCCCCCCCCCCCCGGAGTAATCGCGAGGTGCATTAACCTCCCGAAATCTCTTTTTAATAACGTGTTAAATTTCTGGGAGCCATAATAGGCACTCAATTCTTTCACAAGTCTGTCCCGATGATAATATTCCCGCGTCAAAAAGAGAAAATACCGGTTCTCCTCGAAAATTTACTCGGGAGAATTTATTTTATAAGGGCGATTTTTTTTCCAAGAGTATTTTTGCTTTTTCTGATTTTTTTCCTCTCCCTCGAAACTCATGGAGTAACTCAGCTCCCTGTCTTTTTTTGCGGGATTGATGGAGCTGGTCGTTCTCGGTTCGAATTTGAATTAATAAATGGCGGTTCGCAATTTTTCATGATTTGATTGAGAGAGTGCGTATATATTTAGCCGTGCGTTCGCTTATGCTGATTACCTTCTCTTAAGAAATTTCCAATTTATTCATGGATTTTCTGCTTGAATCTTTTCATTTTTATAGCTTCAAAAGTGAGCTAGCATAAAGATAATCTTCGTTTTTGGATATATTTAAACAGTGGAATCGGACATAAAGTATTAAGTTCACGAAGTTAAACTTGACGCGATAGCTTGATAATGTTAAGATACCCCTTCTTAAAACAAACGTTTCTCTTGAGTTTCACAGGAGATATAGGGCGAACGAATAAAACTTCAATTCCCATATACCTCTTACGTAGCTTATCTATTCGTTAAAAAACTGTATTTGAAAACATAGGTTTAGTGTTTGTTGTATCGGATGTATACATTGAAGAGGCCAACGCGTTGTGCTAGGGTGGCTAGTAGCTAGTAGCAACCTGCGAGCCGCATGCTGCCCTCAAGAACGTTTTATGCAGCCCGCGAAGCTATGATTAAAAAGAGATTTAACAGAAATTCATATCACATCCAATGAAATTACGACAGTAAAATACTTGATATTTTAATGTTAACCATGAGAACCTAACTTAGACTTGATTTTCACTGATACGATGCCTCAATCTCTAGTTAACGCCCGATTTAAAGTCTAATATGGCCCGCCGAAGCACTAACAACTAGAAATGCGGCCCACCAAGGAATTTGCAACCACCAATGCGGGCCGCCACGTAGAAAAGGTTGCCCACCACGAACATAAAGCATTGGCTGTGCGCTATAAGTTTTTCTCTCTCCTATTTCGCTTTAAAGTCGACCTCTACTCTCACGGCCACCGTCTTGACATCTCAGTCCGATATGTATCCAATCTAACGATGTCCAGATAAACTCGCCTGCGAAAATCTGACGTCCTCTTCGCTCGATCGAAATGCTAAAATTTTGACGCAAAAACGAGTTCCCGAGGGCGAGAAACTCCAAGAGAGAGAGAGAATGTAACGGTTGGCGTGAAAAGTTCTCGGTTCGCATCCCTGACAAGTAAATTCCGCCTAAAAATAACTTACTTCAAACTCATCTGTGCGTTTTTGTGCAGATACCGTTTTAATCAGACCTCTTGTCGAATAAATTACGTTTGAAACTCTTGTCTAAGAGGAGAAATATTTATGGTTTCATTGAAACGGTTGGTTGATACGTCCGGGACTTAATTTGTCTTAATTTTCCATGCAGTTGTTAAAATTTGCCATCTTTTTCAGCAGATTTGTATGAAATCTATCTAAGGTTAAATACATACATAAATTCCTCGTTCACAACACAGTATTAAGCTGGAAAAGAAAACCTTTACATTTATATGTAGACAATTTTTTATTCTAAACGGTGAAGGTGTATACTCGACAGGATATTTTGGATCTTAGTTCTCAAATGATGTCTAGTGGGTTATCACGGTTGCTAAATAGCCGCGGAAGGCAGGAAACGGCGTTAAATACATAAATGCACTGTGCTGTCCTGAGCTCAATAATTTATCCGAGAATGTTTTACCGCTAGCGGGGCCTTTCCGAGACATTTCGTGACTTCCAGAGGCAAAACTTCTTTGGCACACATAATAATGGAGAGAGAGAGAGCTCGTTGCTAAATTACACCTTTACCTACGTAGTTGATGCCTTGTTTGCTACTGTCGATTGGCAGCTATCATTTAGGATCCGTTCCATTTTTAAGTTCGAGAGATTTAAAATTGTATTCAAGTCCGGCAATTCCGGTAGCAATTGACTTTGATATCGAAAGCTTCTTGTTCTGGATCCAAATGGAAGTCGTTAAGATTTCAATTTGTAAATCTTAAGGCGAAAATTCTTCGTATTGCTTTGGAAGCGGTTTAGTAAATAATACTGATGCCACAAAATCACTCGATGTTTGTTGGTTTACTTCGTCAATATTTGATTAATAAATCTTTTTAACGTATATATCTATATAAGAACACGATTAAAGTTGTACATAAGACTACATAATCGTTTATTTTTGGCAAACATTCTAGTCTATCAAAGGAACCTTGCGAAACGTGACTAACAGAAAATATAGGACATAATACGAAAAATATATAATTAACGTCTTAGCAGGAACTAGAAAGTAACAATAAGTTATTATTATTCGTTATGAAAATACGAATAAGTTCTTATGCCTTTTACTAGAATTATTGCTAATTTTTTATAATTATTTTTAAGAAATTCGTTAAAAGCAAATCAAAAGAGAGCGTTATTTTATATTTAACCGTGCTGAAAATGGCTAAAATTTGGAATCTTTAAAAGTTTTTAATTTATTACTCATCTGCATCTCATGTACAAATCTCCGTTTTCATTAAAATTTATTTAAAAATCTACAGGAATTCAAAATAACAGTTGCATATAGTTTATTAATTATACATCCGATTTTGTATCGTTTAAAATTTTTTACTTTTTACAAACTTGGCAAGTATTCCTTTAAAGAAAAATATCCACGCACTATATTAAAATTTATGGAATATTGAATCAAGTGTAATTTTTCTTGCGGAATGAATAACCTAAATATTCGGGTAGAGAAAGCTTTCCTCCATTTCCCATGTGCACAACGAATTGGTATCTGAAAAAAAAATGTTTTCCAACATTTTCATTACCTAAGGCAGGAGACTCGAAACATTCCGAGCGCCATGGTGCCTAAGATTTTTATGCTGGCGCCTAGATTTTTGTGTGTGCTGTAGGTAGGTTTCGGTTATACTGAAGTCATATTGTGTTGTCGGGCCCAGCAGTAGTAGCAGCAAAATATAATATAATTTATCTGTCGAAAGCAATCAACTTCCTGAAAATGTGCAAATTCTTGTTCGTAAACTATGTTTTCAGAATATCATTAGACTTTTTCAGATGTATAAGGCTCATTGTATTATGTTTTGCTGCATAATGTGGCAGAAATAAATGTGCATGGCTTAATTATTGTAGCAGATTCGTGTCTGAATTATTAAACATTTATTTTTCTGACGACGGTAAAAAAAATACCCGCCAAAATTATGTAACGTCTGCGCGGGCTCCTAGATTTTATGAGAAACTGTCGAGCCCTGACCTAAGATTTTTGTCTTAATCTATACGCAATATGTCAATGTACTGGAAACTTTAACTGAATCACTTCATCCAGGAGACAGCAAAAGTTTTAACCTCCCAATCCTCTTCTCTTCCTCCCCTCTCTCCACGATAGAACAAAACTTCCTCCACGACGGCGGACTCGGTGTCCTCAAGTTCGCCCTCCGAGAACCCGGAGGGCGGATCGCGGAAAGGGAGCGACGATGACCCCTCCGCGATGAACAACCACGTGGACGGGGTGAACAACCACCACCACAACAACGCGCCTTCGTCGCCGATTCGGACCAACGCGGCCCCCATGCAGAACGGAGGGGGGCAGAAGATCGCGGGGGGCGGGTCGGATGCCTCCGAGGAGACGGCCAGCTTGAGGCGCCTGGCGTCGCAGTTGAGGAGGGAGGCGAAGGAATGGGAGACGAGGGCGGAGGCCACGTCTGCGGAGGCTACGGAACTCAGGAGGCTTCTGAAGAGGAGGGACCAGGAAGTGCTCAAACTTCAGAGGGAGGTCCACAAGCTGAGGGTGAGTGCAGACGAAATTTTTCTTGTTCATCTTGGTGGGATAGCGGCCGCGCCCATAGTTTCTCCCCGACAAGATTTTATTTTCTAAATTTTCCCATGATATATGGAATAGATTTTATATTTTATACTAGTAAAAAGTTCTTGCATTATGCGATCAGTTCAGTTTACTTTGTTTATTTTAGATTACGAAATCTCATGCAAAATTAGGATCGAGAATTTCCTCAATGAAAAATTACCTTTAGAACTTTTATAACGAAGTCATTGCGTGAGCATTAAGAAGCGCGGTTGACGACGCGTGTCTGTTTTTCCGCAACTACGCACTATCTCGGCGTAATGACGTCAACAATCATTCGGCAAATCGTATTTTGCTTTTCCTAGCGCTTATATGATATGATAAGGTATCGATTAGAAAATATATTCAGATAGAGGACAACATTTTCTACAGAAAAACCCGCGGCAGCACTTAACTACGACTTATAATTTCCGAGAGAAAAATTATTAAACTACAATGTACAAAATGGGGTCAAAATAACTATTAAAAATGAACAATTTTAAAACTTTAGATTTTTTTGTTTTATTGTAACCAAAAACCTATAATCGTCCCAAATTTCAAGTCTCTAGCTTATCTGAAAGTGCCTAAACATTAGTATCTTCCTATATGACATATCATAAGTAATAAGCAACTACATAATATAGATAATCTATTTTTCATAAATAAATCATTTATCCTACATTATGGCTGGAGTAAAACTGATAAACTATGCCTCACCAAAGGGCCAAAAATTTTGGACAAAAAGCGGTAGATATTAGATGCTATAGTGCTACATTTGGTGAATCGTGATTAGGAATACGACTGCTATGCACCCGAAATTTGAATTTTGTTTTTACCGATTTTTTTTGCTATTGGGGGAACACATTATTACAGACGCAGTGATCAAGTACGAATTTATCGTTAGCCAGCACCGTGCCACCAATTTATCTTAAACAGCGCATAATTCACATTTTGTGGAACTTGAAGTTAAGTTTCTGAAATTTGGTACACAATTTCTTATCCCGTGACTTCAAAACATTAAGTACTGCTATTAGGTCAATAAGTACGGTATTATTTCTTTTATTTGATCCGAAACATTTAAACGAAAACCCAAGAGATGGTTTGAAAATCGATAACTCCGCAGGTTTGCATTATGTTTCGTTGCGTTTATTGCGGCTTAGTACTCTGTGTGAATCCAGCTATTGATTACTGAGATTGCATAGAGAACACAATTATGAATCATCTCCAGTTTTTGGAATACAATAAAGTTTTAACATTGAAAATTCTTCTTGGAACAAACAATGATGAAATTCATGTGACTCTGTAGCAGACGTAAAATGATTTTCCAAGAAAATAAGAGTTCAAACGTTTACAGCCTCATATGCCAAAATGCATAGAATTTAAAATCAACGCTTTCTATCTTGTTTAACTGGCAATCTCACGTTTAAGATATTCAAGGATTTTCTTTGGGCGTTCCTCACGGAGAATCTGTCGGGGAAGGTTAATTGCTAGCCAGATCTAAACCAGAACTACCCATTCTGAAATAAGAGGTTTAGTCTGATGCAGCAGCAGAATATCCGTCCAGCAAGCGAAAGACCCTGGTTCGAGGTAGAATTTCTATTCTGCTTTCCAGAAACTATTATAGTCCAGAATATGCCTGTCTGCATAAAAATACTTGACAAAAGATTTAACAGCAACATACAAGTGAATAGCTTTTGGAAATCAATTATTAAAATATATTAATTGGTCGAACGAAGCGAGTTCTCTACTGTTGAGTCCCTGTGCATTTTGTCTGTTCGTTTGTTCTACGATAACTGCCGTCTCGGTTGTCTAATTTTTACCAAACTTCGTGTGCATGTACAAATAACTTAGAGTCGACTGCCCATAGTTTTTCTAGAACACCACCCTTATAGTTCCTACACAATTTGCATTAGCGCATTTCACTAATTTTAAATCTTATCCAATTATAACGAAATTTAGCATACAAACGGAAAACATCAACCGATGAAGAAAACATCAAATAAAAATTTCTCTAAAATGTACAGGGAGCCTCCCAGAGGCGCGCAATTTGCGTTCGCGCGTTCTCTCCGGTTGAGTCCCTGTGCACTTGTTTATTTGTTTGTCTGTTTTACTATAAGTGTTGTATCAACGAGGAGACAAGGCTCAGGTTCATCTGCCATTAGTTCCTTATTTGGTGCGTCTCTTAGATTTACATGTCTTTCATACATATTTTACAGCTGAGGGCAGCGCTTTCAATTCTATTCAAATTTTACATCCCCACTGTAAGGAGAACTATGAAGACGATTATAATGTTGAACATGTGTTCCCCCCCACCAGATTCAAGTGGTCTGAGCGAGGCCGAAGATCCCGCGGATCCCCTAGTAATTATTATCGCTTCCGCTTTATCATTATATAGATAAATAATAACAAAGCAAGCATTAAGAAAATAACGGGGAATATCGTTGCGATATAACTGGAACTCGGCCAGAGTAAATCTTTCTTATCGCAATAGAATATTGAAATCCTATCAGACGATTTCTTTGATTGATCTGTTCCGATATCGATGTAGCGCGTGGGAACAAAATAGCGAAGGAATTATGATATTTTTTCTTTGAAGCACACGTTAGAGTCAGGCTTGGACTTTCACTGTCGATACTTACATAACGCCGGTGTGGTCCGATATCGATAGCCTCGCTTATAGCAAAACAAGTGACGTAATGGGCAGCGTTGTCCCTCGCCGAGACAGCGTGTCGGAATATTACGATTCCGTTCTCGTTTTTTTAAAAACCATTATTGCGGTTTGATAGCAGTTGGGTTCTGAGAAACGAAACTAAACCTCGGTAGTCTTTGTCTGGGACAGCGGGTCATGGTCGCTTTAGCAAATAAAACTCGCGGCTCGAGTCGACATATTTTTTTTTTCGTTTTAAATGAAAATAACTCGCAATAATTTTCCGCTCGGCGTGATATTCAGAACCGATCATAAAAGGTCTGACACGCGCTGGACCACGACCGTAAAAGTCACGCTTTTTCTGCTCGAACAAAATGTGTGCACCGGAGAGGCGTAAAACTTGAAGCGACGCTTTATTCATCGCCAAAAAGGGCGTTTGCTGCTCAGCCGTAACGATTGCCACCCGCCCACGTCGACGACAATAAAAAAAGGACGGATTCGTCGAATTTCCGACAACAGGTGTTTTACAACTCCTTCCGCGAAAACCAATCATCGGAAGCATGGATATTTTTTCCCCTCCGTCGCAACTCAATTTTCGAGCAAATTGGTCGAAGCGCGCGAATCGACTCGCTCCATCCTTTCTCTTTTCCTCCCCCTCCACTTCCCCACGCCCCTTTTCCGTCCGTTTGCATGCGTGTTTGTCGGGGAGAAGGATTTCTCATTTCACGGCATTATTGCTCGCGGGGTCGGGGTTTCTTCTCCCTTTAGGCGCTTACTCGAACGAAGACGAGTTTCCAAGTTTCCCAACGCCTAACCTTTTATCCATATCGTTGTCTTTAGAGAGGAGTTGCGATTGCAAAAAATGAAATATCGAACTGACCTTTTATGCTTGGAATCCGATTGATGACGAAGATGATGCTCATATCCAGGAAAGTGGAGGGTAACCGGATGCTGATTTGTTCCGCGCAGCACCCGTCCTAATTGGCGATCCGACGAAAGTAAATAATTGTAAAAACAACAGCGGTATGAGAGACCACACGTCAGGTACATTACGATCATAATTTCCAAAAAATCAACAGTCGGTGGATCGCCGACGAAAACGATTGCTTCGCATCCGAAATTTCCCATTTATTTCTCCAACATTTTCGTGGATATCGGAGTTGTTTATTATGAGCAAGAGATATTTGAATCATTTTCTTTGCCTTCGGTAAAAAAACTTGGATATAATCTCCATAGAACACGCGCGCCTACGACATAATACCGGTATTTTCTTTTTCTCCATTCGGCGGAATGAATACTCGCAGCGGGTTCGTATTGAGATGATTATCTGGAAAGCTTTATGGGCGACTAAACGCTGGAGAGAGAGAGAGAGAGAGAACGAGCGAGGAACTGAGTGGGATCGTCCTCGATCTTGGAAGCGACTCAATCTAACGGGACTGTGTTGGTTACTTAAACCAGTGATGCCCAAACTACGGCCCGCGAAGCTATGACGAACAAGCAATTCGAACAATTTAACACAAAAATTCTTGCATTTTTGAAAATATTGATAATGAAACTTTAAATATTGTAATGTTAGCCATGAAAACCTTAATTAGACTTGATTTTTACTTATATGGCAACTCAGAATATGTACAAAACTTCCGATTTAAACTCTAATCCGGCCATCCGAAGAACTGGCAACATCCAATGCGGCCCGCCAAGGGATTCGCAACCACTGATGTGGCCCGCGATTGGAAAAGTTTGGGCACCACTGACTTAAACCTATAGGTTATGCAACAAAGGAGAAATTTCTCCTCTTTTTTGGTGGAATACATCCCGTTTATTCTTGCTCGGAAGAAGATGAAATGATTCGATAGGGTCTACCGTAGTTCGGTATGATAACTTGCTCGAGTCAAAGGAGAAAGGTTTCGATTAAAATTTCTGAGAATTTAGGTAGAATTTATCGTTCCCTCGGTTTATCTTGATGGTTTGTGTTTTTTGGTTCCTTTCGAGGATTTTAACTCTGGGTTTTTTGATATCTAGAGAGAAAGAGAGAAAAATATTTCATTCCTCGTTTATATTTTATGATTGTAGTCAGTGAGCTGTCGGAGAAATAAAGAGAAAATTAATTTTATAATTTTGAAAACTTCTCAGAATTGAAGGTTTTCGTAGCGTTCAGAGAATTTGAGAATAACAGTATTCATTCAAATTCGATTTTTAGCCTATTTAGATTCAAAGAAAAAAATCCAAGAACCTACCGCTTCATTTTAATCATGGCAAGGATTAATTTTTTTTTGGAATTTACTGAATTTAATGGCGTCATAGTATTATGAGCACTTGGGGGAATATTATCAAAAAAATTTAGAGCACAGCACGTATTTTTGAGTTGCAAATTCCCTAGTGAATATTCAAGTTATTTCGAAAATAATAATATTTATTTCGGATTGTTTATTTTTTCCGCTACGTTTTCTCAATAAATCCATTCAAGGTTGCTTGAAAAATTAATGCATTGTAAAATGCATCGAAAACATATCAATGACAACTCGTCTTTCCTCTCGTATAAGAAGATGCTCCATGAAAATTGATTCTAAAAATGTATAAATTTCTTCAACGGTTTACTCATACTTCACAGCGAATAAATAAAAACATGGCAATAGGACCGCGTATTGCTAACCGAAATGTTTGCATCAGAGGTCTGTTTCTAGGAATCGGAAACCATGGTGATGTATGGGATTGTCGCGCGCCATCCAACCTATTTCATTATCCCCGCTCAACGTGTAATTTCACGATCTAAACTGATTTACGGCGCGGAGATAAATCTAACCACGCGTCACCTTGCCCCATATTCCTCTCCGCTCACTTAGGCTTCGCCTACCCCAACCCTCTCCAAAAGCGCAAAGAGGTATCGCAGAAACACAAAAAAAGAAGAGGAGCGAAAGGAGAAATAAAAATGTCCATAAATAACTCCCTCGCTGGTCGCGTAGCTGTGAAAAAAAACGTTCTCTTTAACAATGGAGCGGAAGAAAATATCACTTTTTTTCGTTTTCCCTCAATCCCATGACTGATGTGGAAAAGGGGTATTTACACGCGAGACGTTAAGCCCGTTTCGCGTTAGCCTTGGAGTAAATCGGGAGAAAGTAATGAATTTTTTCCGGTTCTCGGTTGGAGCAGCCCCCTTCCACGATTCCGACGAGGGTACATCAGCAGAAAAATTCTTCGAAGGCATCATCTGCAGACGAAAAATAAAGATTTCTCGGCCGATTTTTCGCCTGAAATCCTGTGGAACAGAAAATGAAAACTTTCCACCCCCGTGCTTTTCAAAATTATAGATACACAGGAAACTCCCGATTTAATGAGTGCCGAACCTTTTCCTTTTAATCGCCTACTCCGGTTGATCGAACCTTCCGGTTGATCGGACATTTCGGTTAATAGGATATTCCGGTTGATCGAACATTCCGGTTGATAGGATATTCCGGTTAATCGGGCATTCCGGTTGATCGATATGCCTACTTAAGGCATAGTATATACGAACGATGTAATTGCGAAAAATTGAGTAATCGTGAAGATAATAAACCACAGAAAAGCAGTTGAACAGTTAACTTGCTCAACTAATACTCTACTACGTATTATTAGGTATAGGAGAATTAAACGCCGTACCTATGCAAGCACGTAGTGCAGGTTTTTTAAATAAAACCTTTCGAGTAATTAACTTTAAAAATTTCCAGTGAATCGAACTACCCTGCGACCGAACGGTCGTCTTTTCCGATTACATCTCGAGGAGCGGCAGAGGGGAAAAAAGCAGAAGAAAAAGCGTTTCCTGTATTTCTTTTTTTAATTTCCCAACGAGTGACGGGTTACAACCTCTACGTTTCTCTCCCCGTCCATCCTCCGATGGTGGGTGTGGCTGGCGGGTTTTTGAAGCATGAGGGCGGCCCCAAGAGAGAGTGAGAGAGCCTCTCTTTCCCTTTGATGACACCGACTTGCGGGTCTGATAGGGCATATCCGTAAGCATGCCGCGCCACACCTTTTCACGGCCGAGAAAAAAATAAGAAGAAGAACGACGACCGAGAGAGAAGTTTTGGCCGGCTTCATTAGCGTCCGACGCCGCACAACCGCCACGCCATACTCCCCCGAGATGGTGAGACGTGAGGTACGGGAAACTGCTTTTCGCGTCGGACGGATTTTTTTTATTTTCGCCTCTTGCCGCTCGTGAAGAAGGTGAATGCGATTATTTCTCGCTGTGGTAAACAGCGCGCGAGGCATAAATTTTTTTTCTCCGAGCCGAAATAACACGGTCGTTTTTCGCGTTTGCACGGCCATTGTCGTCCCAACCGGCGATAAATAGAGACGATACGAGCCATTGATGTTTTTTTGGCATGCTCTATGGAAAGCTTTATTCTATCGTCCGTCTTCCCTCGTGCCAAAAATCAGTTGATAGTTAAATGTTCGTCCATTAGTCGAATACTTTTCTCACGTTGTTGAATTTGTTTCTCGATTTCACTAGTAGTGCATTTCACTTATATTATCACGCAAATTATTACTTTCACAAATGATTTTATCAAACTCATTTCTTGTTCATTGGTACCTCCTGTACGAAGAGACTTGAATCAGTTCTCATCTTCATTTCTTTTTGTACGTTGTGAAGCTACGGCGCACAACTTTAAATAAATGCTTCGTGAAAATTGATGCATGAACTTGGATACTAATAGATTGCGTAATAACTGCCCCAATAACAAATTAAGTCTGCATCTCCCTCAGTGATGTAGACTGGGTATTAAAAGGAACCTAATGTACTGAAAGGATGAGCGTAAATTTTGAAAATATTAAACTTCCTTTGTGAGAGGATTTGGTAAAATGTTTTCAGGGCCTAATCCAGATACACTCTTTGGAAATGAGATTCTGTCAGGCCCAAATAAAAATATTCCCAACTCTACAGTTTATGCCTGTCTGCATAGGATCTTAAGATTGCTTTATTCCATTAATTTATGTTCTTTAAATAGAAATCGCGGAATTCTTATTCTGCGCTAATGACTTAACACGAAAGAAAAGTTGTAATGAACTTGACGAGTAGATAAAAAAGTGAGAATTACCTTTTATTACCTCTAATTACGAATGTTCTCCAATTTAATTTTTCCTTGTTCATCGAACCTTTTTATTGTTGTAAGATTTATTTGTGCAAATAATGTGATGAGACCCATAAACATAGAGTGCTAATTCAACGTTGTTTCCTGTGATTTATTCAGTTCATATTCCAGAAAAATGTACACGCTTTCATAATTATTCAGATCATCTGTTTCATAAACTAATGTGACCATTTACGAAAAAACATCAAAAAAGGCTTTTATAAACATTCAACATTAATTATCTCATACTTTTAAATCTCAAACTACCATCACATTGTGATTAAGGCTAATTATTTATATCTTAAATTTATTTTATTAAAACCTTAATTTTTATTTATTATAACTAGCTCATAAACAGCCGCAAGCGAAGTTTTACAACGAGCGCTATAACGATAAAAAAGACGATTACGTGCAAACATGCTGTCGAACTTGCGGCCCTAGTGTTGGGAATGATACATCACCCCTCTTATCAATGTCCAATGAGATCACTTATTTCTCATTTTCTTTGTGCTCTTAATTTACTCATTACTTCGACGAGAGATGCCATTTTTATTTGCATCTATTTCCCAGAACTGAATCTTTTAAGCCACGTGTGGGCTGCTATGATTCAGGTGGGCCTTAATTATTCAAGGTCGGAAAAAAAAAACATTTAAATCCCTTCAAGTGGATGAGATTTTCTCCCCGGGATTATTAACCTCCCGCCACACCAACAAGAAGAAGCTGTTTATTTCTGCAAGGATGCAGGAATAGAATGAGTCACAATAGAAGAGGAGAAGTTTCAAAATAGCTCCCAGGCGACCGTGTGGTCTTAATTTCAACCGGTTGCTGTTATCTGCGAGACTTTATGGCGGACAACTTTTCGGCAGGAGACAAGTGACAGTCTGAATAGTCCGAGTTTCGCACACAACAAGTCGACCTCAGCGCCAGATTAGTTAGATAAACTAAAGCGTGTTTTTTTGTATTCTTAGCCACCGCCTCGATAGAAAAAATAATAATAAACGTTGAAAAAAATGAAAGCTTTTTTATTCCCCCGTACGTTTCTCTCCTAGCGTTTAGCTCTCTCTTTGTTTATTGGCATCTCCCCAGTTACGAGGAGGTAAACAAACAGCTTATAGGGAATAATGTTTTCGTACACGTCTCGAAAAAAGGCAATTATGTGACTAGACGTTTCCAGCGCCGCGGTTAAATGACTCGAAATTTGTGGTCCCCTTTCCAATTTCCATCCATTTCGCCGCCATAATTCGTGAGAGTTAACGGCACGTATTGACAGAGCCCACCCATGTGGCGCAAGCGGATTATTTCTATTAATTAGCTGGAAGAATCCACCGGTTCCTCCTTGTGTTCCCCCTATAATGTTTTTGAACGGAAATACAAAACAAATTTTTAAGGACACTCGACTACCGAAGAATGATTAGAGCTCTCTTAAACTAATCTGCTAAAATGTTTCAGTCGGAATAATGAGCTATCGTAAAAAATATTGAAGAAAGAACTATTTTTTCCGCGCTCAAATTTAAAGTAATTCTTTAAAAAATAACGTTTCGGAAAAAATGTTCGTGTATCACGCGGATGGGCCGAAAAATATAGTTGAATACACAAGATTGTCTCAAAATCGGTTGAGTCATGTTCGCTTCCCTGTTCAATAAGAACATAGCCACTTATAGTAATCGTATTTACGTAGAGTGGGCCATCCAAGAAATTTCCAAGGAAAGCGGAAGAAAGAACGGTAAATATGCTGTTATAATCTAATCAGGATTCCTATTATTATTCTTAAAGTGACTCTCTTGCCTTGCTGTCCTGTTATTCAAATTCGCAAGGTGAGATTATGTTGGCAACCAGTTACATGTCCAGCCAAAAAAATATGAGACCTGAGGCAGTGGTTTCCAATATTTTTGTAGGCCGGGACCCTTTCAAAGATAAACAGGATTTCGCGGAACCCTCCCCTTTAAACGAGGTTGTATATTTTTACAGAAGGCTATCACACCGTTAGGACGCATACATTTGTTGGTGTTTCATCCTCTTCTGTTTATTAGAGGAAATTTGATAGCCATAATGATCTATCAGCATTTCCAAATTTAACGATCTAGGGCCTCAGCATAATTTTTGAGAATTAAATTAAGCATGAAAAGGAAGATGTTCAAACACATTACGCGTCGGATCTTTATAAAATTATAATAAACTGACAAAACATTCATGTGAAAAGTGAAATATAGATAAATTTTAGAATAAGAATCTAAATAATAATCATTTAATATCTGGATAGGCATAAGGATTTTGTGTAATATCAAATGGTTTATAAATGTCCAGCCGTCTTTCTTTTAAAGAATTGTTTTTTTTATTCTTTTTAAAAAATTTATTTTTACTTTTCTTACTTACAATAAAGTTACTATTCCTATTTTTTGTTTTATTTTTTCTTTTATTTCGAGTTGTCCGCGTAGGTAGTAATTCATCGGACCAACTCTAAGCTTCTGCGCAAAATATGATTAGTTTTAATGTTTAATTTTGTAATAATGGAAGAACCTACATACGATCGTGGGAATAATGTTTTACATTTAGGCTATTTTAAACACTTTCTGAGAAGGCCAAATAACTCACATTTGTTGTTAAAAAGCGGCATTTTTCTGAATTATGAAATCATATTGCCATGACTAAATAACGCGCGGGAGCCGCATTTGAATACGCATGTGGCAGTGCTTGCGTTTAATTTTAGTTTGTGTGTTCGCCCGTATAAGTTAGGAGTTGAGATGAAATATTTAACATTAACAGAACGAAACTCCTTTACATGCTATCTTCATGCACTTACCTAGAAATTTATTTTGGAGAAGGGGGGTAGGGGAGGGGGGAGTGGAGAGGGGGGGAGGGGAGGGAGGAGTGGGGGTCCGATGCCGAAAACCAATTTCCAGCAATTGATTAAATAAAAGTCCTATTCAAATAATATAAACTTTTACAGTGTTTTTAGTTCTCATAACTCAGCGCAGCAAGTGGCAGAGTAGGTAGGAAGAGGCAACGTATCAAGTTTGTAGCGTGGTTGATACAGATTCCACAAATGTCTGTACACCAGGAGGGGGTGGGATCTGGACCCTCCGGACCCTCCACCCTTTGTACGTCCTTGGCTATCTTATTTTCTAAAATTATCAAAGTAGAACGATATTTGCTTTTAAATCCTAGGATAAGGATATTTGATTTTGATAAAAATTTTACTAGCTTCCTAACCTAAAACCCTTTCTGCTTCCATATACATGTCTTTTATTTTCCAAATCTCTCGACTGTGACTTTGTGACGGAGAATTATGAAATATATATTTATATTTCAAATCAATTAGCTATTCTATATCGCTCTTGCGTAAATTATTTTCGATTAAGTTAAACACATTTTTCTGTTTTCGTTGCATTTACATTTGATGACGTAATATTGTATGGGTAAATTAATTAATACTCGAAAGTTATAACTGTTTTGTAAAAATGTACATTTATAATAATGAAAAGCTATGAAAAAATTATCCTTTCCGTTTCAAGCGACCTTTAATAACGCAATGCACCGTTTATTCATTTGTATCTACATTTTAATAATTTAGCATTGAAAATAATCTTTGATAAGTCGAATTTAGATTGTCATCGCGGCTTTATTTGATAGTATTGAGAATTTCTGTCTTCAAGAAAAACTGAAGTTTGTAGCGTAATATTTAGTCGATCCCATTGGTTAACCGAATCTAGGATTTTGATTACGACATCATCAGCGTAAATTATGATTTCTGGATTGCAGCGAACTCCTCTTTATATGTCAATTACAAGAGAAATTTTCAGAAAGGCGTATACTTGTTATAACCGACGCTCCTTAAAAAAATGAAACAAAGTGGGCGTTAATGATATTTCGCGAGAAAGGAGAGGCGCGCGGTGGGTGGGGGTCGAGTGGGATGGATCCCGGACGTGGGCGGGGACATTTCCCGATGAATTTTCGAAAACGAAATAAAGGCCGAGAGCATACCCTCCGATGGTTCTCGAGCTTTTTCACCTGTTGGGCGGTTTATATTTTTTTATTGCGTCATTTTTTCCCGCGTCCCTGGCAACCGGGAAGAAAACCATCTCGACTCCTCCCAAACGAAATGCATTAAGGGCAGGTGGCAACCGGCCCTATTAAAAGGTCCTTTGGGGATATTTGCGGGCGACCATCCAGGCCGCTGCACTTCTAACCCCTTGAAATTCGGTAGTCGTATCCGATACGGCGATAAAAATCGGATGTCGCTGACGTGGCAAAACATTTGAAATCGAGTTCCGCATTTTTATCTGGTTTTGTTTTTTTTACGCAAGATGGGGAGAGGGATACCTCCAAAAAGAAAGGATACTTAAATGTCTCTATATCATAATTTTTGCAACGATCCGCGAGGGCTTGTCGTTTACTAAACTAATCAGAAATTGTCTATTATAGCTAGAAATTGAAATTATGGCCTGTTTTGTGTCTATTGTTTCCATTACGATTTCTCTATGGTAATTCATCGCCGTTTAAGTTTGGAAAATTATTTTTCTGCCATGAAAATTAAATATTTTAAGTTATATTTTTAATAATGATCATATTTATGCGTTTGGTAGTTTAATATGTAAGGCAGGTTTTGTATGTGTCTGTAGCTTATTTAACATATTTAAATAAGTTAAACATTCAACGCTATTAAATGCAAAATGTGTTTTCCTAGAAACTACTACCTTATGATTCTAATTTCGTAATAGGATTCGAATTAATTCTAATGCATTAATACATGAAAAGCCGAATATATAATGGATTTTTGTCGTGGTATAAATAAATTATCTCAATGTTATTTTAGTGTATAATATAAGCGGTTAGGGATTCCGTAGAATTTTACGACAAACTTGTTACCTAAATCTAGCTTTGAATATTAAAATGCTCATCCCAAAGTGCATTTAAATCTATTTTATTTTTGCGCCGATTTGACTCATCAAGTCGAATTACACAACACTTAACCTTGAACCGGCGTCCATCCTTGAATACTTTGGTGGACAGGCTTCCTCAACGAGATTTTCCTCTTTGTTATACGTATTTTGATCGTAATGTATTCGCTGAGCTCCTTTCGCGAATTAAAAACAAAAACAGGTCTCGCGTCACATCGCGATAATCCGGCGCCAGTACATATTTTCGGAGTTAGAGGCTCTTAGCGTCTCCTTCGCATGAAAGATGCGTATGAAGTATTCCGTGGCCTTGTGAGGCCTGGAGATTCGCCGATTCAATTACTAAGCGCATATTATGGTGGGAAAGAACGCACAACCAGAGGTGCAAGTCATGGATTATTTCTATAATTTACGCATCAGCGCGTGGAGAGCATGCGATAAATGGTCGTAACTACCAGTCCTGGATGCTTTCCTTGGAAATGGGCCAAAATAGTCGTACTTGCACGATAAACTATGAAACGGAGTATTTTATTCTTCTTTTTTCTATTAAAGGTATGGTCAAGAGCGTTATATCAGTTTCTCCAAGCTTTATAAATATGAGGGCTTGCGTGCCTTAGCTTTCCTCCTGTTGCAACAGTATACTTTATTATCCCTTTTCAGTAAAGAATTTCCTTCCCGCTTCCATACAGATCTCTTTCTCTCTCATTAAATATAGAGTGTATGAAAAGTTTGGATTGAAGGTAAATCTTGAGAAGACAGAATATACGAGAATTGGAGGAGAAGGAAACTTGATTCTGGAAATATGATAAGTTTTAATATCTTGGCTCTATAGTAGATAATACCGCAAGGTGCACAAATGACATCCATAATAGGGTCACGACGGCTATAAATAACATAAAAACCGGAATGGCGTAGTGTGGAATAAAGTTGTTCGGAAGGAAACAAAAAAGATGACATTCAACAGATTTGTGGAGAGTATATTAGTATATGGATATAAAAGTTGCACTTGGAGGCAGAGTGAGAAAGATTTGATAAATGTTACCGAAATGGAAGTGTTTTAGAGTTTCTGATTTGGAAAGGATAAGAAGCGAAGACATTGGATGAAGGATAAATAAAGTGTTTTTAGAGAGAATTTAAAATAAACTGCTAAAATGGTACGGCAATGTGCAGAGGATGGATGAGGAAAGACGGCCGAAACGACTCATTGACAAATTTTTTTCCGACAGTTAAAACAACAGTATAATACCAGTAAATAAAAACCTTATTTACTTGAAAACGGTATATGTTCATGTTTTAAGCGTAACTTATTCAATTATACAAATGAGATACGTAATCTTTTAATTTAATTGCAATTTTATTTAAATAATAATAAACTCGACCGATGCAATTTGACAGCACCTTCCTTGCTAGGATGAAAAGGACAGCTGAAGTATAACGCAAGCTAATGAAGTACAGATGCTTTAAATCGCCATATCATTAACCACGTTAGAGTCTTTAAAAATTAGCATTCTCCTGTCCTACGCATAATTTTTGCGCAAATTTTACACAAATTTTCTTTCTCACAAAAATTAACAACGTTCCCTCGCACATCCGTGCGTCCAATTTCCGAGTTTTTAGTGATACGTCAGCTATTTTAAAGGTCAAATAAAAATGTCACACTTAAACAAGGGCGCAGGGACAGGGTCCTTCTCCGTTTTTTACGCATAGCGTGATAGGCATCTAAAAACACCGCCCGAATGCCTTACGTTATATTGTTCGTGATATTTTAGGGGCTAAATTACTAACGGCGGTAAATTTATTTCCAAAAAAAAACAGATTAAAAAATTATGCCATGAAAAAATGTACGTTTCGGGAAATTAAATGAATTGTAAATGAGCGGTATTAGGCGATTTTGCGACCCGTGCAACATAGCGAAATATTTTTTTTTTTTAATGGGATCCTTCTCTTCAGGAAATGGAGTCATTCCGCGCTTTATTCGCTAAAATGCGACTCGCTTCGTTTTTTTTTTTTAGCGCGTTTTATTTCATAAAAACCAGCTAATAAAACCACTCCGCCGGGTCGTCCGCTCTATATGGGCGCATTTGCATAAATTTGAATGTTTGCTAAAATATCAGGTTTGCAAGGACGGAGTTTGCCAGGCGTGGTAGGCAGATGTTTTCAGGATACGTGCTAGATCAACTAAACTAAGGGTGCTGTAACAGATATACGTAATAAGATATTTGCGAGCAAAAATATTTTTTGTTTTTTTAATTCAGATTTTAAAGGCGATCATTTCTATTGGCTCATACGCAAGGATTTCTTCTGCCCGTGCCGTGAATAGACACATGTATGGAATTGACATCGATTTAATTTTTTCTGTTCCATACATAATTATATTAACCGAATAAAATATAATTTGGGAGAAAATTACGAATTACCTTCGTTTTTTGAGATCATCAAAAGGTTAATCCGTGAATAAGAGAAAAGTAATTGCATCGATATTAAAAAAATATGGATTTTAAGACATTTTTCCTCCGGGGTTTAAACGATGATAAATATTTAATGTATTTTTTCATTGTTTGTTTTGCATTATGAGCACAGTTATGTAGGAGAAAGCATCTTACAGATAGATTTGACAAAGCGACAAATCTGGTTATAGTTTAAAAAATCCGTCCTGCTAAAAATCTCTTCGATTTGTTAATGCTAATTCCAAAGCCTTTATTTGTAATTTCAGCAGCATGTTAGCGCTATCGCCATTGAAACGTTTTAAAAGCAACGGAGCAAAACGCCTCCGTAAGTTTGCATTCTAGCCACTTTTAATTTACGGCGAAACAGACGGCCGTGTGCGTGGTGGATGGGAAAACAAATATTGTTTTTTTTAATGATGCCAAAATTAAAAACTGTTATAACTTTTCCAAGCTCGGGGGTAATTTTAAACAATACGTGGGCGTTCCATCAGTTTCGATTTTAGAATTGTTCGGCGTGACCTTAAAAATAATGATTTTTATCTCAGTCAGCCATCTTTTTATAGAGAGACTCAAGGGCCATCATAAAAGGGGTTTTCGCTTGTTTTTCCATCTCGCGTGTCGAAACTCTTTTTACTTCTCTCCATCTTACCCTCACGCTAGACTAGAGTGGAATTCTTTCAGCGAGTCTGGGTGTGCGAGGGAGTGCTGTGGGTGTTTGTGCGTGTGTGCCTTTGCACGGTCACTCACTGCGGACAGCCACCTTAGACATTTTTTCATTTTTTTCTGGGCAGGATAGGGTTGAAAAAATAAATAAAGATCTTCCGCCACACTAACACTCACACAATGGCAGTAAATTTCTCTCGAAAATGGAGTTTTTCCAGAGACTGGTTTCTTATCCTACCCCGGGTGGAAGTCTGAATTGGCGAAAAGAAGGAGTAGGAGGTTTTTTTATTACCTTTTATGCTTTTTTACCCTCTCTCCGGGATCATAACCGTTGATTACCTCTCGGGTTAAAACTCTTGCTTGCATTTCAATTTGAACGGTCGCCTCCCTCTCAATACAGCCCTTCTACATACCTTCCTTATCTCTTTCTTCTTTCCGTGGCGAAAATTCAATTCTTTTGATTTTTTAGGGCTTTTTTCCTACAAATCAATCGCTTACGTGTTCAGTTTGTCTGTCCGTTCGTCCGTCTCTCCAACTCTACGGGCAATATCTCTGGAGTCCTGTAACTTGTATAAGCGACATTTTCAGTATAAGGCGGTCCTTATACGGGCTATACATGATTGAAATTTGGTGGATCTAGTATTGGCTGTTGGGGAGTAATCGGTGTCTCTTCTGACCCCATCGTTTCATTTCTACCCCCATAGGAAAATCATGATATTGGTGCAGGGCATTACAAATCTGTATTTTTAAATTAGTAAAAATTAAAAATATGAACTCGGGACATAAACAGTTCTATAGACGAAAGACAGGTTTATATTTTAGAAAAATAATTCAAATCGGCGTCAAATGACAGCGAACAACTGTTTTTCATACAAAAGAGAGAAAATTTTTCCTGTTTTTAACAATGGCAGATAAAACTGCCAGGGCAACGAGTCCACTGCTTTAATAACCCAGAAGTCCAAACCAGGACTAATGCAGGCTGGTTTCCCGAAGTTGACGTACCGAATTTATTACTTATATTGACAGGAAATGTTTCAGTATGTGTTAGTCATTCCAAGGAATTCTCATAAATTCATATTTTATCAATGGTAGAGAAAACTTAGAAGGCAAATTAATATAGCATTATCAGGTTGAAAATACTAAAAGCAATGTCAAATTCTCTTTCTGACAGTATATTTTGCATATATATTTTTAGATAAACGAATTTGATAAATGTTATTGCTTATAGGCTAATTTGTATGGATCAACTCTCCATTGCTAAAGGGTAATCGAGTGGATAAGAAAATGACTAACCCATTTGTTCACTCGTCTATGCTCAAGCCGAGTTCGGTAATAATAGTCTCCTTGGCAACAATCCGATAAAATGCGATTTAAAACGTAAAGTTTTAGTAGAAATTCAAGAAAATACGTTCAACTATCAAAATTCGGTGATAAAATTAGAATCTACATCGCTCCGATATCACAATTTTAAGATATATTAAAGTATTAAATACTAGTAGAAGGTGCTTACATACATACATCTCACCTGGAAAAAACATTTCTTTAATTCAAATAATTTCTCCTAGTGACCAAATTTTTTTTTCTTATGGAACAATAATGGAGTAAAACAATTGCTAATTTTTGCAATTTTATGAATAATATACGTTTTCCACGTTGGGTTAATAATGCCACATATTTATGCCAAATTTTAAATTTGTAGCACATTTAGAAGTGAAATAACATTTATCTAATTGTTTAAATTTAAATAATTTTTAACGTCCGCAATAAGATTTTCATAGATACTTTGAAATTTTTATTCGTTTAAATAGATTAAAATCTAAATTACTTGAAAATTTCCGCACTCTAACTCGCCCCGTAGTATCGAAACATTTACCTATTTGTTTATATTTTAAGAATTTTTAACTGCCAAACAAATTAACATATCCAAATTTGTATAATCCCTCTTTCGTTTTTTTATATAACCTACCTCTAAAAAAAATTTCAGCTCCGTAGCACATTCGAAAATACATAAACCTTGAAATTTTGTTTAAACAATTGCGAATTTTTAACGGCCGCATTGTTGGAATTTTTCAAGATTTTCGTTTTTTTCTAGTCGGTTTTGCACAAAATCCTACCTAAGAAAAAAATTTCGAATGCCCAGCTCATCTGGAAGTGCCTAAACATTAGTATCCTCCTATATGTTATATGTATGTTATATCCTCCTCCTCCTCTGCAAGAAACATCTATATATAATGATAACATCCCTGCACGATGGATTTATGACTTCCTATGTAAAACAAATAGGGGAAAAAAAGTTCCTGGAATCGAACCTGGGACTTCAATCATCGCAAAATGAAATATAGCCCGGAGGTGGGCCCCGGCAGCACGAGCCTCATACCAATTTTCACGAAAATAGGTCCATTGGTGCAAAAGTCGTTTGTAGGGGACAAACACACACACAGACAGGACCATTTCATAAGGCTATATTTCCTTTGGAAACCAGCCCAATAAATGGGAAACATTACATAGCGTTTATATAATGCTCTTAAAAGGGAATTTATGGACTATATTACGAGGCCGTCGATCTCAACCAAAGACGTAATCTTACGATGACGTCATAATCCTAGAACAATTCAAAAAGCGCCTTATGTAATGTACTTTGCAATTCTTCCCTCACTTCTCTCTCTCTTTCTCGATCGCTTTTCTTTGCCGTTCATCGTTCACTTGTTTCTCTTTATCGCCTTTCTGCGTTGTTTTTTTTCCATTAGGAAATTTCGATTGAGTCGCTCCTTTCCCCAGTCTCCGTTAATCTGTTCCTCCGGCTCGATGTGGGCGAGAGAATTTCGAGGTTGCCAAGGACTCCTACGCCGCGATTTCTTCTGCAGAAAGTGATTTTTCGATTTTATTCTTTCTCCGAGAGATTCCGTGTGTGTGTGTATATATATATATATATATATATATATATATATATATATATATATATATATATATATATACACACACACACGCACACACATGCATATACATATGTTTGTGTGTGTGTGCGCGCGCGCGCTCGTGTGCCGTTTTAAAATCGTTTTTTTTTAATTCGAATCGTGAGATAATGGTGTATTTGTCTCAAAAGTAAAAGTACGCGTATTTTCCGCAATGGGGCCCGTAGAGTTTTATTGCTTATTTATTAAAATATTCTTCTCCAGGCAGAGAGTGGGCAAGGGAAACGTAAATTAATGTCCGCGCCGAAATGCAAACGAATTTAAATCGATTTCGTGGCATTTTTAGCGTGTGATATACAGATGAACATGAGAAAAATAACGTTGAGAAATAAGGGAGGAGTTTTGTATCGACGAAAGTGAGTCAATTTATCACCTGTCTACCGAATTCGTAAAGTTGTCCCATTTTTACTCATCTGCACGTATTCCATTATAATTAAGAAAATGTACAAATACAGGAAAAGTACTAAGAGTTTATTATTAAAAGTGTAAAAAATATTCCATGAAGTTGAGGCGTAGTATTTTTATTGCAAAAAATCAATTGCTCCAATTATTACTTATGCATATAATATATATATTCTATGTAACTTATTATGTATACATGTATATAATATATATGCATGTATATTCAAATACAGTGCCGATTAGCATTAAAAAGTAGAACTTTTGGGCCATGGTTTTATACAAAATTAAGGTCAAAGGCCGGAATTTCATGCGGGCTCTTTATCCTCCAATCTTTGAAAGAAGGGAGTAAATCAGAGAGTCCCAAATCTGTCCCACTTGAAATGAGTACGGAAAGATTTTTTCCAATCTACCCCATCTTATCTGGATAAACATTATTTTATCCCCTCGCCCATCGCGTCGCGCCATTGATACGTGGCCTACAAAGACCGGGTCATCGATCGCTTGACCCTCGCCATTCGGCGATCCTTAATTATTTTCGAAAGTTTTTTTTTCCTCCTCGCCCTGAGATTTTTTTTATTCGATAGCGGAGGAGACGCCGATTACGTTCGTCATTTGGTCGCCATACCAACGGAATGGGTCAAACGAAACGCCTCGACTCGAAAATTAATTTCCGCGTGTTCCTAAACAGTTCGGAGAGTTGAATTATAATTTAATATGCGACTTTGAATCTTTATTTTTCTCTCGGCGGTGACGTATGTAGTGTCGCATAATGGGTGTCATTCGTGCGAAACGAATAATCGATCTCAAGGGGCCGCCATCATTTTCATCGCGAAATAAGTAGGTTAACGTCATTAGTGTTAGGGGGTTAATTCCATTAACCTATCAGGGTGCTCCATGATGGTGCCTGCACCAGCCTGAAATATTTTATTTCCCGGAAACTATGGCTAATTTTAGAAATTCTTAGGATCGCGCGAGGTATTATTGCGTTAGCATCGAGTGTATAAGGGAATTAGGAGAGCAGCATTGCTTCTGTTTTTTATTGTTAATTTTTATTCTACGTTCGCATAGTAAGTGATAAAAATTATTCTGGATATTTATGAATTAATTGGATATCTAAGTTAATTATAATTTATTGCCCAAAAATATATATCTATTAGAGTAATAATAGTCAATTTCATTCTGTCGTTCTGCGTGTAAGATATTCTGCTTTATATGTGAATATGTCAAGAAGTGGAAGTTCGATTTCTATGAATCTTTCGTCAGATTCTCGTCGCGTCACCGTGTAGGTTTTTAAGGGTTTGATTCCAGACGAATTCTTTTTCTCTATTTGATTCACTCGTGAATTACTGTAGAATATTTTTCGTTTGCATTTTAAAAATACTTAAAATCGACCTGGCACTGGATGTTTAAAAGGACGGAATATTTTTCCTGTCAGTTAAACTTGGATAAGTTCCGAAATAGCTTTATAATTGATTTCAAATCCGAATAAAAACGAGAAATTTTCGACGATTTTCCAATTAAATTCTTTTGCTGTGATAACTAGTTTACGTTAGGTACTGTTTGAGCTCGCCAAATAATTGCTCTTTCCCGCCATCCATGAACCAAGTAACAATCTATAGTTGTTCATAACCAACATAAATGTTGCAATCAATGGCCGAATATGGATAATGCCGACGTTAGCTGGACAATGTTGGGTGCGGCTTATGTAAAATGATATGCAGGGTTGGGTTGGGCACTATTATTTAATTTATCACGTAATTAAATAAATTGCGTTACCTAATTATATCAACTAATTACAGTTATTACGTATTTTTATTTGAAATAATAAAAATTGTTTTCTCAATGTAGTTAATTTCTTTGTTTAACCCTGCACATTATTTGACATTAACCACACCTGTGTGGCTAATCTTAAGATTATCCAGAAATTGTATTTGCCCCCTATAACTTCGGCCCTTGTCCTTATACACTCGTTCTAGCAACATTAAAGTACCATCAGCGTAATTAGTTTACGTAATTTTAATTACACGAATAAATTAAATTATAGCACCCAACCTAACTCTATAAATATGTCATTTGACATTAGTCACACGGGTGTGGCTAATGTCAACATTATTCGGCTAATCTCGACATTAGTCACATTGAGGTCTTTAGCCGTAATATATATAAATTTTTTCAATTACCCTTCTCCTTTTGTTTGGAAATTAACGTTTTACCACAATGTCAAATTTATGTTATTTGCAATCGAAATGGTAAAATTATTTATATTAAAAAATCGTAATATGTGTAAGTTTATAACGTTCAGGAGATCATTACTGGTAGTACAATAAAATATACACTTTTCCGAGGATTTAGCATCCTGTAATTTCTAAACTTAGGCATCATCCATCCCTGCCCGTCATTTGTGAATATCAATTATACTACTTTTATATAAACTGCGCCAATCTCGGAATTTTAAAAATTCACAGCTCGCGAAATATGCAGCCATAGCTTATTTTTAACAGGTTTCTGCGATACTGAACAATGCCTTGAATATATCTATTTCATAAAAGAAAACATTAATCGCAAATCATTGCATTTATACCGGTCTCCTTACTTTATTCTCTAGAGATGGGCCGTTATTTAGTGATGGGAACATGCCATTTTGCGTTCTCCCCCGACATTAATCTCGATAGAACGAGTACGGCGTATAACGAGAACATCACTATAGCGTGCGAAATCACCGTCGCCGTCAGTTTCTAAACGTTACATATAGTTGCGGAATTTAATTTTTGGATATTAATAGTGCCCGTTAGGACGAGGATTTTTACGACTTTTATAAATTCTCGCTATATCGAGGCTTCGCTGTATAGGTACTAAACTTCACCGAAGTACAACGGCAACGCGCATAGTATACGAACACACGCGCAGAGATATACACGCACGCTCGCACCAATTACAATAGAATCTTTTTCCAAGAGGAAAGAAAAGAAAACGACGCAACGTCCGTCAGCTATACATCAATCCCCATAACGACAGCGACAATAAATTTCCCTCGAGATTGGAATCTCTTCGAGATGGGAATGGAGATTAATAGGCGAGTTGTTTTATGGATCCGCTTTAAACTAATTAAGCCTACCTACGAAATTAAACGGCTGACTTGGAGATTTTGTTATTTTGATGCCCCCCTTAGGAACAATAATAGTTTTATTGCCTATTTTAGCGCAGAACTGCATGAAAACCATCTATTTACACGAAGATTCCATTAACGTGGCAAATAACAGAACTAAAAATCAGCATTTACCGTGTTTGCTTTTAACTTTTTCGGTGGAACTAATATGACGTTGCAATTGACAAATCTTCGGAATAACCTATCATTATGATAGTTGTGATTTTCATGAGCGAAGATCAACCAGAGACGAACGGTTTGGTTCATTTCGTCCGATTAAGGACAACACTTTCGATAGATCCTCATCCTCGAGAGACAGCATTTGTAACGAGACAAGACGATCGGCGTGGCGGGGAACTCGAAGATGATATAGGACGTATCCTCCGTCATCGTAGGAGAGGAAAAAAAAAGAATAGCAAAATATTCGAAGTCAAAGCGGTTGCGTGTGTGTGTGTGTGTGCGCGCGCGCGAGTGTTTGTAGACGGCGAAGGAGTGAATGAGAAGTTTATTATGCTGAATATCGTAATCGGTTGGGTTTTTTTGATACGGCGGGAAGTTAAATTGGAATGGAAATAATGGTAATGGGAGAATTTCACGCCCAGTCCATCAAGCGGCTGTGAGATGACTATGAGGGGAGGGAGGAGGTATAGGAGAGGGGAGGAGGAAGAGGAGGGGGGGAGGAAGAGGAGGGGGGGAGGAGTAAGAGGAGGGGGAGGAGGAAGAGGAGAGGGTAGAGATTTATAGATAGATAGATAATCGTCTTTATTCGGGCGAAATTTAGACCATAAGGTCCATTCTTACATTTAACCCTTCGTCAATATGATAAATATAAGAAATGGTAAAGTAAGATATGACAATACGTATTACATAAACAGTATATACCTAAATCATACAGAGTAAAAAATATAAAATTGAAGACAGAGATTGTGGGGAAAACCTAGGTAAAACAGGCATGTCCTCCCTAGTAAAACCCACGCAGGAAAACACCCACTGAGAAGGGGGTGTGAAAAACCTGCGAAAACCCCAGATAGTGTACATATGATAATATAATAGTACAACATTAAATAGAAAGGAGTATGTACAGTAAGTGTTCGTATATACAGCGTCGTTGTATACCGTCATAAAAATACATATATAGGTAATAACGTAATGCAAAGAAGAAATATAATACAATAATTAGGCAGAATAAGATGAAATATACTTGAAATATATACAATGAATATGGAGATTGTTGTTGGAGAGGAGGTAGAGGAGGAGATGGAAGTGGGGCGTGGACAGCAAGAGAGAGATGCAAAAAAAATGTGGTGTCAAAAAAATTCTTCTGTGTCAGCGATTGATACGAAATTCATGGGAACGTTCCGATCGAATTTAAAAAGCGGCTGGGGTGTGAAAGTGAGCGAGAGAGACGCTTTAAAAAATCGGAGTAGGAAAAAATTGAGTGTTATGCGACCTAAGAGGCCGATTAATCAAGGATAAATGACGAGTTATAAAAGTGTTGAAACGGTCGGCAGGTGGCGACATCAGTTTGACTCTTAAAAAAAGGTTGAAAATCTTGAATTCGTTTCAGTTTCATAACTTCTGTTCAGCCGCGTGTTTAACATTGTTTTCAATGCGGAATCTCAGCGGTGTCCGCGGTCTCTCTTTTTTAATATCTGCTGCACGCTTCGTTGCATAATTAAACGTGGATATACACCCACGGGTCTCGCGATGCATCTCGCTCTCCTCGCGTCAATTTACCCGCGTAAACAACGAAGCGCGTGAAGAAAATTTCAGTCTCTTTTTGATGCATCTCGCGGATAAGGAAGCTTTATATGACTCCCGCGTGAGTAAATAATTATTCTTTCAGACAAGTGGCGAGCATTTTTTAAAGCAGCGGTTTCCAACCTTTATCACTTCGCGAACTCCTTGGATTAACCTTTTATCTTCGCGAACTCATTGAGTTGCAACTGTTTTGGCGGCGAACCTCTTATAATGGAGAGTAAATTTTGTAAAAACGAATCTTTTTGAATGCATTTAATTCATGAAAAATAAAAAGCATGCATAGCACATAGTATGTAAGCGTTCGCGATAAAATCAGGCTCTCTGATATTGTCATCAGTTTCTAGTTAGTATTCAGTAAAATTCAAATAGTATAATTCTCGAAGCATAAGAAAAAATTGAAAATAAATCCATGCAAATCATTTGAAAAAATTAAAATACTGGTAAGAATTGCAGAACCAAGCAAGTGAAAAATACGCCATTACCAAATTTTTCTCGCGAACCACCGGTTGGGAAACGCTGGTTTAGAGCGTGGTAGACAAAAAATAACGTAAAACACTTCTTTAAATGTGGTTTAATTAAAAGAATGTTCGTGAAGAATGAGACTCATATTGTTTCGAATGATTTCATCTTTCGTCTATAAAAAAAAGAGGCAGTGGGAAAACATTTTTTGCTTCGTTGTTAGCTGTGAAGAAGTGTAAGCAGTTATTCTCACTAATTTGCTGTAGTGGTTTTTGTCGGATAGTCGCTAAAAAGGTTAATTAGACTACATTTTATCTCAATAAATTAATACTTGACTGGAGAAATCTCTCTGCATGTAAAGATTTGAAGAAAATTTTTCAACAACAACAACAACACACCTTGACGCTTTCCCTTGCGGGGTAAGCCATGCCATATGTCTGCAAATTACCAACCCATCACCACATGCTTCCTCCACACTTTTCTATCCTTGCACACTTCTTTTGCTTCACTTACACTCATACACCGAGTCACACATTTCCTTTTATTCCTCATACTTTTCACGTCCCTTTTTCTCAGAGTCTCACTAACCACATCCAACCAAGTCTTGCGCGGTCTGCCTCTCCCTCTCTCGCCATTCACTCTTCCTTCATAAACTTGTTTGGTGATTCTATCTTCTGAAAATTATTTTTTTAACTTTTAATTGCTATAAAAGACAAAATATTTTAAAATTTAAAGATATGTTAAGGTTTTTTAATGTAATAGGTAGGGTAATTATAATGGTCGTGACGCACTAAGAAAATTATCTAATTTTGATGGAGAAGATAGCTAAAGAGAGGATGCTAAAGGGTTGAAACAACTACGTTCGTCCTCCTCTGTGTCAGTTTATCTCTTATCATCGGCATAACTGCGACCAATCTCACCCAGATGCGTGTATTTGAGTCTTCTCCCTGTGCTATTCTAAGCGTCTCTGAGCTCTTTGCTCCATGGAGAGTCAGAGACTTTCCTCCTTTCACTGTGCCCTAAACGGAGATTTCTCCAGCGGAAATTCCTAAGGTGGGGAGCATGTGGAAAATTCGGAGGTGAGTGTTGACAAGCTATAGGCGAGGGATTATTGAAGGCTTCGGAGCGTTAATATGAACATCTATTTAAAAGTTATAGCATAAGTCACTGCGACGAAACTTTTGTATATCAATAATAATCAAATATCAATAAACGGGTGAAGCACCGTTATAAATATATAACTCTATTGAATAGAACAGCTTATTAAAGTAGTGCGAATGAGAAGAATTGTAAAGCTCACCTGAAGACTAAAATCGAAAAACTCTCTTTCCAATTGCCGTAAATTTAGAAGCACCTGTCGGTGATTCAACACCGACTACTTTGTAGCCAAAATTCTGATCCAGTTTTCCCAACCTTTTTGTAGTTATTGGAAGAAACATAGTTTTTAAAAGTCGTACTAATTCAAAAAATAGAATTTACACAGACAACCAGCTTTGAAACTTAATTTTTCAAAAAATATTATAACATAAACTTTATTTTCACGTATGTATGTGTGGTATACAGTGATACTGTAAGTCATTGGCGTACAAATTACGGCCCGCGAGAGCATTTTATGTGGCTCGCGAAGCATTGATGAAAGCGTTGTGTTTTATATTTAGTACAGAAAATTTTTTATAGTTTAGTTACAATTGTTGCAATAAAGCCTAGTCTGATGAAGTTTTAAAGCTCAAAAATGGCTAATAAATTATTTTCATTATAAAATCACAGGATCTCTTGAGTAAGTCCTGATGTTCCGAAAGCGCAGACATCTACAAATACGGCCCGCCACGTAAAAAGGTTTTACACCCTTGCCTTAACTAATGGTAATGACTCAACTTACAAGTGATAAGAAACTCTTAATCATACAAATAACAGATGAAATTAATGGCTATTTGGCGAGAAAACAATTAATTCGCTAAATCTTTCAACACTCTTCGAAGTAAGAATCATGTATAAAAAAGAAAATAAGGAGTAATCATTAATTATTGATTAAAACCTAATGGGCTTTAAGCTCCCATATATCAGTCATGTCTTGCGTTTAAAATTAATTTCAACCGCCGTGATTGTCGATTAATTTCGCCTCGATCGCTTCGCCCACGCAATTTTCGTTCGGCCGCAAATGTTGAATTCGCGAACCACAGGTCGGGAAAATATATTGCGCTGAAATCTCTCGGTCGCAAAAAAATATATTAAACTAATGAAAATTCTTTCTCGTCATTTTTCTTCCCGAGACATTAATAAAAATGGATGTCGTAAAACATCTACGATGAAACTTTTTCCTTCGCGTTATAAATTGCGAGAGATGCGAAAAAATATAATTAAAATGTCAATCCTTTCGACTCGGTAAACGAAAGGAAGAAAAAGAACATCTCCAGAGTTTGAACGCAAGGTAGAAAACCTTGTAATTGCGTCAAACGGACGTGCGAACGAGAGTATGCGCGCGAACGCGGCGAAACAAAAGAACAACAGCTGGCCCAGCGCCATACCGAGAGATGCCTTTTAAAACATACAAGAGAATGATAAAGTCGGATTTTTCGGCCCCTTCGAGACCAGCGCATTAATATAAGCGATGCCTAGAGAGAGAAAGACAAAGAAAGAGAGGGAGAGCCCTCTTCCGCTTTTGCATACGTGATAAATTGGCCCTCGGAGTTTTTTTTTATGCTCGTGGGTTGTCGATGCCTACTTAAAAAACCATCTCTTAAATGAGGTAAGCAACCTCTTACGGACCATTTATTTGTTATATCGCCTCCCTCGCGGAGAACGGGCGCACGAGGACGTAAAGTAGCGGAGCCAACTGGTAGATTATCTGAAGGGTGTCCATCTCCCTCTCTCTCCTCCTCTCTCTCTCTCTCATCCTCTCCCTCACTCCCACTCACGCTCGTCAACGATCGATTTTAACCCACGTACACGTCAAGACGGAGAGAGTTGAAGAGAGTGAAATAGAGAGAAGGAAAATGGAAGGGAGAAGGTGAGAGTGGGGTGAGGAGAAAGATAAGAGAGCGAATATAGACGCGATTTCCTCATAGAAAGCATCGGCGTATCTAGAGCAGTGTTTTTCAGCCGGTGTTCCGCGGAACATTGGCATTCCACTGGCATTGCCTAAGTGTTCCGCTAAATATTCAATCAAAGATATTTTTCTAAAAGTTTAGATTTCATAAGGGATTTAAAAATAAAAAGTATTTTAATTTTGGTCTCACACCGTAAGTCCATCTATCGGGGAAGCAGAAAGTAGCAGGTTACAACTTCTAACCAGCCATGGCATATATACATACACCTATATATTATATATATATATATATATTATATATATATATATATATATATATATATATATATATATATATATATATATATATATATATATGCGTATGTATATAGGTGTTCCGCTAATTTTTTCTCTATTCCAAAGTGTTCCGCCACTCAAAAAAGGTTGAAAAGCACTGACCTAGGGAAAGGAGACTAGTGACCTTTTCTTGAGCCCTCCCATAGAAGTCCCCTCAGGTATTCATTGATAAACCTCAGGAGTATAATTTACCTTAGAATTAAAACATTTTTATAAATCAAATAGAAATTTATATCAATTTATAAATTGTCTCGATATAAATTTTTCCACGGTTACAAAAATTTTAGCGATTTCTTAATCTTTCAAAAACAAAATTCCCGAGTTAGCCGCCGATAGGAAGAGAGATCAAAGTAGAAGTGGAGTGGGAGGAGCACGAGGAGAAGCAAGGGGGGAGAAAAGAATGGGAGAGCGAAATAGCTTGCTGGGTTTCCTTGGCGGAAATTAAGCAAGTGAAAGAGAGGAGGTGAGGGAAATGGAGGGGAAAAGAGAAAAAAGACAAGGGATCCTGAAGAAATATTGGGAAGAGAAAAAGAGAGCGGGAGAGAATAGGAGAGAATGAATGGGAGATAGATAGGAAGAGTAAATAAAAAAAGGGAGGGACGGAGCGAGAGGAAAAGGCTTGTCCATCCTTTACGAGAGTTTGACCGAGGTCAAAGGTCTGAGCCCATCGGCGTCGACTTGTTTAATTTTTTTTATTCCGGATAAGGGAGGGGAAGAGGCCTCTTGAGAATTAATGGAAGTCATCGGACCCAAATCTCTGTCGGAAGGATTTTCTGACTTTGATTCATTCCCGTTGAAATAATTATAATAAGACGATGCCCCGTCTCTCTTTCTCTTCCCCTCTCTTTCTCCACTCTCTCTCTCTCTCCTCGATATTTCCTGATTGATTGCGCTGCGGTCCGGGCAAGTGATCAAGGTGGGGGGAGTGTGGACTCCGCAGTGTGCGTGCGTGCATGCGTGGGTGGATGCGTGCGTGCGTGGATGGATGCGTGCGTGCGTGGATAGTTGTGGGCGTGCGTGGATGGGTGTGGATAACACCGCGTCGGGAGATGGGGCCGATGAGGAGGAAGGAATGGGAGGCGGCTCTAAAGTGCGCGTTTCCGTACCTCCCAGCCATAAAGCGTCGGATTCACGTCAAATTAAGTTTATGCGCGGTGGCCACTTTAAGCTTCAAACGGGGCTAATCTCTGCGAGAAAGGCGAGGGAGTTAAATGTGGTAGATGCGTTATAAGCCGCCCACGCGGTGTCAAGGTCAAGTCTGCGTCTTCATTTTTTCCTCCTACTCCCCTCTCGTTCTTTTGTTTATGATGATTAATGCATTTGAATGGGCGTAGGCGCCGTTCTTTCGTCGAAGGGTCTCCGGCGAAGGCAGAAATAAATTTCCCCGAGTAATGAACGTGTGTAGAGAGGTATTTTTCAAACCTATTCTGGAGGGGATTCCCAAGATACTATTTGTCTTTTTTTCCTTCATAGAGTAGATATGAAATTTTGAATTGACCGAGGTCAGTGTCTGTTGTTTTGTCGTAGTGTGTCGTGCGCGTTTTTGAGGGAGAGGTTAAAGGAAAGCAGAGTTCGGCGTAGGCAGAGGCAGACGGCTTCGCGTGAATTAATCTTCTCTTCTTTCCCGGCTTCCTGAAGCCATTCCAGTCTACCGCGTTGTCGAATGGCCGCAAAGAATTCGGTTTATTTGTTGTTTTATCATTCAATCGAGGGGTATCGACTGCCGCGCTTTGACGCTACATCCTCCGCGCCTGAGTCAACGTTTTAACACGTTTGCCTTTTGTGAGATTCGCGTAAGATTCATTCGATGTTTTATTCTAATTTTTGTTCCCAACAAAACACATAAGGAGAGATTTCAAAATTTTGACGACTCGGAAAGAACGTTAATGATTAGCATGTTTTTCTTACTACCAGAGGATAGTAATCGACAATAAATTCAGATTTTGGCATGACATAATTGATTTTGAGCAGCTGTCAAAAAAACATCGAATAACATTTGCTGGTAGTCAAAAACGGGAATTAAAAAAATCCGGAACAATGAAATACTATTATTATAATAGGTTAACGCAGTCGCCCATTCAATGTCAAATTCTGTAATATACGGTAAGATTACAAATTACATTATCAAATGTATAAAATAACCGAAAGATGACAAAAGCTCGCAGAAAAACCTGTTACAAGATTGATAATAACGTGACTTTATTGTTGTTACACTGTGTTTAAGTCCATTAAAAAATATATATTAGGCTTTTGTGATAGATTGATTTCTTAATATAGATTCGGGTGAAATATCAACCTCGTGTTCTATTGATACAAGGCACGGTTTCATAATACCTTGGACTGTTTTTTCTTTCTTCATAAGTATTTACTCTTTCAGTCTTTCGCTACTGAAAATGTATTCTCCGTCATATTTTATTTCTTACCTTCAGCATTACTTAAGTGTAATAAATAATATTCATCGCTCAATAGAAGAGTTATTTGATGTAATTGCGTTAACAAAAGAATTTAATAAATGAAAATATTATATCTCAATATGGCATCCGTGAAATTTTGCGCACGAGATATAAGAATATGGCGAAGGATGGAACTAGTTCTAGGGAAAGATACTTTCTGTGTTTCGTAAGATGCATTGTTAGGAAGCGATGACAGCTAGTCGCATCGCCATTCCCAAGGGAAATCTAGTAATATACCCTTTTGTACTTCTTTTCACGTTTAATTTCGCGTGCGAGACCTCCATCCGAGTGTCTGTTAAGTCGCGTCGGTGCCATTTCATTTACACATCTACTGCGAGAGAAAACAAAAGAAACAAACGACGCGAACGGCAGTAATTATTTTAATTTTAGTCGCGTTGCTTTTTCACTGATGTCGTCACTGCCTCGAGTATGTATTCCGTTATGTCAAACACTATAAATTATAAATTTATTCAAATAAACCTCCACAAAATGTAAGAATCGGTACTGGGATGCAAATGCTCTTTCATCCTTTACAACTTGATGGAAATGCAACCTTGAGTTTTAAATATTAATGCATACTCTGCTATTTATCTTTATTTTCATGTCGTTTAAATTTTAAATTCTCAGAAAATCCTGTCATTCCGTAAAATATTATTTAATACCTATGACAATTTCACCACATCGACTTTTATATTAAAAACTTATTTCGTTTTCAATTACTTCTTCCTTGCCAATAAATATTAACCTTGTTACGAAACATAATGAGCGATCATAGTTTTTGTTACGTTTTTAAATTATCGCAGAAATAATATTTGCGTCTCTAATACTTTATAATTTTTTGATTAGTCTCTTAGCCAAAATATTTCCGCAGTATTTTCATGAAATAAATGGAAACCGCGCGATATGATATGAGTCTAATTTTTTCCCGGTGATAATCGAAGTAATTTTAAATAGCACGAGCTCGATTATTCATTTTAGGATTTTTTCTGCGCAATTTCCAACTTTTTTTTACCTCTGTAACATTTCGCGTTAAAATAGAGTAACTCTCCCCAATCCCGCATTTTTCTCTAATAAGCTTTTCAATTAATTTTTTTCCTTTACCGGGAACACAAAATTTCAAATTTCAGAAAATGAAACATTCTCAACCTTCGGTTCGCCCCGGGAATTTCTTCCAACAACTGATTCTCGAGTGAGACAGCTTTTGGAAATGTTTTCTCCTCCAACGCAACGGAATAAAATGTCGACGCGAGACGTAATCCGAAATTTAAAAGAAAACCCTTTCCCCCGAATAGGACCCTGTAGTCCCGTTTTCTCAAAAAATCAAAATATCACGAAACCTTTCCAAAGCCCGTGTTTCCATTCATTTTCTTCGCGGCGTAATAATTTACGCCTTTTAGAAAAGAAAAAATTCATTTTTTTATACTTGAATCTTTCACGCTTGTCTTGAAGGTGATGGACACGGGATAAAATTAAGAAGAAGAACCCATGCGCGTTTTCTTTTTAACGTCGCGTCTAACGGTTGCGCATTCGCTGGAATACACGGGGCCATTAATTTCCGCGTCACTTGACACTGAAGCAAACCCTCCATCTTGCGGAGTCAACTGTTCTCTTGCCCTCCTCCGATTCGCCCTTTTATCTCCACCCCCTTCCCCTCCCTCCATCCGAAGCATTCTCCCAGCGACCTTTGACCCCCGACTCCATTCTCCCCCGCATCCAGTAACCATCCTGTGAACACCATCCGCCGATCCATCCTTCTCCCTCTACTCTTACTACTTTTTTTCTCTTTTGATATTTTTATTTTCATCCTCGTAGCCCAGAGGGAATGTGTTCACACCCCGCCCTCTGGCCATGCAGCTGCTTGCGAGAGGCATTTTCGCCGCCTCTGAGCGGCGGTGCCGCTTCTTTCTATACAGCCTTCCATGCCGCCTCCTTTCCTCTCTATCTTTCTTTCTCCCTCTTACCATCCTGTCTCGCTTTTTTGATTGAATATCAATTTTAAAACGACGAACTTTAAAAAAAAAATAATACTTTTAATTCGAGAGAAAATTGTCGGATTCTGTTTTTGATATAAATCAAATTGACGCGGTAAGTATCATATAAGGTAAGAGTTACGAATACCAGATGCACGTTTCGGATATAATACCGTCATCTGTGATCAGTGCCGTTACTAGGGCGGGGCAAGCGGGGCGTCCGCCCCGGGCGCAACTAAAGAAGGGACGCAAAAATTGTTAATGGCAAGTTGTGCGAGGTTGCATGGCACAATGACTGGCGATTTCACTACTATACTTGTTCCAGACGTTACGCATTGTAAGCCCCTTAAAAATCAACAAAATGGTTTTAAAGTATTTTATTTTTCTTAGATCTTCCACTAAAACAGATACATGGGGAGATGTGTGATAGTTGTCGTGCGGTCCCTTCAGGGACCAGCGTGGCTCCCGCTAATTCTGGCCGGATTTGCTTCGCTAGACTAAACACATTATTGTGAGAACAAAGTATAAAGTTTCTCCTTAAACTACTTGGTGTTTTTTTTTAAATTATATTATTTATAGTTTATTTTTATTTATTAACTTTTCACCCAAAATTCATATAGTAAAAAATATACGTATTAGAGGATGTTTTATTAAGGGGGCGCATATTTGGTAGTTTTCCCCGGGTACTAAAATAACTAGTTATGGCGCTGTCTGTGATATTTATAGACAGTATGTATATTATTTAGAAAACATCGGTGAGTACCACTGATTCCGGCTGTTTTGTGGCTGAAATGCTCTTCTAGTTTTCATAACTTTTTTATTGTTATTGGAGATACTTATTTTACCAGTTTAGCATTATCTACCCTATATTTTAAGCCAAACCCGTATTATCTGACGAAATGTTAAAAGCAACAAGTGAGGGAAGAATTTCATAGGCGCTTTTTATCGATTATTCCCCAGCAGTTAATCCTAGATCCACCACATTTTTAACATATCTATCTTTTTTAAACCAATCTATCCTGAAATATTTCGCTATTCCGAAATTTCAGAGATATTGCCCGCATAGACAAACCGGATACATAAGCGGATTTTACAAGGATTAAATATCTAAAAATAACTTTCATAATCTCAATTTTTCACGGATGAAGGCGATTCTCTGCCTGTATGTTTGTCTCTCTACGCCTTTCTGCGTCCTGCACTCTTCCCCTCCATCCCTCTCCACGCATTAATGAACCCCCGTCTCTGTATTTTTTTCCCGCCCCGCGAAACGGAATGTCCTCGGTAGGCTTAGCAGTGTTCGTAAAATGTAGAGTGAGTCTGGTAGCCCAATTCGAGCGTGTGCAACGGTTTTGTTGTTGTTTTTTATTTTGACCGTTGCGTTTTTTATCCGCGTTTGTTTGTCGCCTGCGAGCGAATTCCGCTTGCACGTTCCAATTGGTTCGATCGCCTTCGGTGTCGAATAACAACTGTTACTGTCCCGCTCGCTGTCTCTCTATGCGGAGTCTGAAGGACGGAGTAAGGAGGGTTAGGGGAAAAAGTGGTGTGCGAAGGAGGAGGTTGGCTGGAGTCGAAAGTGACGGATGATTGAAACGGAAGCAGTTGTGATTTTTTGAATAGATTTGTTTTCGTTTTCGGAACGAGTATAGGAAGAGAGGAAAGGAGAGGAGAGAGGTGGGAAAATAGAGAGAGAGAATGAAAGGGGTAGAGAGAGGGAGAGAGGAGGGGGCGGAGAGAGGAGAGGATGGAGAGAGAAGAGGATGGAGAGAGGAGGGGAGGATGAGGGAGAGAAAGGAGGGGAGGGAGAGAAGAGGATAGGAGTGAGAGGGAGGATAATAATAATAATCCGTCTTTATTGAGGGCGATATTTAGACAATAATGTCCATTCTTACATATAACCCTAATATTACAAGCACAAACATCCATGTCCTAGGCGGTATTCGAACCCGCGACCTTAGTATCCGCTGGCAGAAACTCTAACCACCCGTCTACCAAGGATAGGAGGGAGAGAAGGGAGAAAGAGGGAGCGGGGGAGAGATTCTCTATAGAAAAGTTATATTAATAATGTATCTTGGGAGCTGAGTTTAGGCCCTCAACTGCACGCTGTTTATTTGTTATATTATTAGCTGCCAAATAAAATAGTCAGACCTGTTAATTTTAACATTTTATCGAAAATTATCAGGAAAATAGCGAACATTCCGCAACCTTTATGTCGGAATAGAAGGAAGAGAGAAATTCCGAGTTTTCAGCCGGTTACGGTTTCTTTTTTACTTTTTTTAATTCGTTCATTTTAAAGGGCGTTCGGATGTCGTTGATAGATTCAGTTTTTCTATTTCAGAGTACTGGCACGTGAGCCCTTTTGTTCTCCCCGCTCTGACGTTCGAATTCTCGTGTCAACAAAATTCTATGACTACGCTATTATTCTAGCATTGTGTCGGATTTATCGGAATAAATTTGCTTTGTTATTTACACGACGCAGGAGGGCTGACAGGAAGCGAACTGAGAGAATAAATCAAAGCTATTCAAACGTTTTTCATCGAAATTGGAGCACCAAAAGGGGTGCAGCAAGCATTTTTTTTACCATCCTTTGTCATAAATGGAAAATGTTTCGTATTAAAAATTCCATAGAGTACTTACTACTTTGGCGCAGAAACTCCTTTTATCCTATTTCGACCCATCGAATAAAACGTTTGGAGACTTCGCTTTCAAAAATCTCTAGAAATTTATGACGACGTATTCTCGAAGCTAGACCGGCCAAAACGCAATTCTTTGTATTTTGTCGCCTACCACCTTTCATTCTGCACGTCGATATAAGATAGAAAAATATCCACAGTTAGCCAATATCCATTTTCGTAAAATCTCATGGGACAGACCTCTTTGATTTTCTTCGGACACTTCTGCATTCGCGATCCTCTTTTTTGTTTTGAAACGCCTCCGGAATTCTCATGTGCGTAAATGCTGACAAAATGTTTCCCACCCACTTTGGCATCATCCTCCCCGAGTGAAGGGATACGTGTTCGAAAGTTATAAATGCTATTTTTTGTGGTATTTCCCTTCTCTTGGAGATATTAGGGAAAATTTTGTCACTGGCTATGGTTCGAAAGCCATTTCAAAGAAATTTGGGACAAAGTTTTTGGGCATCTTTCTTGGTTATCAAACGCGTTCTTCATCCGTTTTTCAGCAGTTATTTCGGATTTTTTGGCACACTATAATGTAAGTTGTTATGTGCGCAGTAATGCCGTATTTCCCCGAATAATTCAAGCAGGTTTTTCTCATAATATAGTGGCTAAAAATCGGGTGCGTGAAATATGCGTGATATTACGGCTACGGAAAATTTTCGCACTTATTTGTATCACAAATGCGCAGCTGCGCTTTGTGATCCCTTTAAAACTAAAATCATGTGCTTATTTTTTTCCTCACAGCTGTTTTTTTTCTTTTTGTCTAATTACTCGAATTTTCGATTTTCCGAACCACCTTGGTTCCCAATTAGTTCGAATAATCGGAGTTCTATCGTATGTGCAAATAATACAATCGTGATAGAACAAGATCAGAAATAATGAAATTGGTGCGTTATAAATGAATGCATAAGGGTCATCATAACTCCTACGAATAAGGTCATTGTATTAATATTTCTAAATCAATATTCCTCCTTTTCCATTCCCTGTTTAGATTTCAGTATCGTAGAGAAAGCGTGAATTGTGTGCTACGTTATAAATTTAATAAATGGTTCGTTTAATTGTATAAGTTTTATCAAATATCTTTATCATTTTCTATAACCGGATATTTCGAATATAATATTAACGAGGTAATATCAAGAACCCGCATGATTTCGAAGAAGCGATATACAGTGCAACATGGAACCACGCACCCACACACACGGAATACTTGGATTGCGTAATCTCCGTCACCAGTGTTTTATTTGCGGAGCAATACTTTATCGGACTCTCTCGAAGGGTGTTTTCTTGGTTTCATTGCTATCTCTACGCTTCCGCTATACCCTGAGAATACCCCCGTCCACGAGATCTCCTCAAAGTGGAATCCGTCCCCGTTATGTAATTAATGACCCAAGCTTTTTTTAACACGCTCGCTATAAATTAGATATCTGGATGACGTCATCTGTGGGAAGATAGTGGAATGCGTGGATGATTTACGCAACGGTTCTCGTAAAGAAACCAAATAAAAAAGAATGTCTCGCGTGAGGGCTAAGCGATTGGAGAGCGTTAACCGTGAAAACTGCGGCTTTTAAGAGGGGATTACACTTTATTGTGATATTTATTGGACTACATTAGCCGTTGGAATTGCTCTTACGGATGTAAGAAAATTTGAGTAACGTAATAAAGCTGTGAGGACCATTAAAAGTTGTACAATGGTTATTATAATGAAAGGAATATCCAGCCAAAGTTGCCGGCGTGCAGTGTCTGTGTGTGAATTTAAATTGCTAAGATGTAATTTCCGGAGTTAAAAAATTTTATAGATTGCTTGAATTTTTGTTACTGTTTTATCTTAAAAGATCTGTATTATTTTTCTGCTAACTAATTAAATCTTCACTCTCAAATCTCATCATTTAATTAGCAGAGAATTTGAAATTTTGGTCTAAAAATGAATTCTTTTGTATTAATTTGAAAATGTTTCCTATAGAAATTTTAATAACTGTACATATATATAAAGATATCCAAGCTTGTCTCACGAAATTTCGCAAGATTTCTTTAAATAAAACCGATAATTTTAAAAGAAAAAGCTGCTCTCAATACGAAAAATTCATTCTATTGCGAGTTAAAAGACAAAGAAAACTCAAACTTTTGTTGTAAAAAATTCGTTAAGGTTTTCCTAAGGATATAATAATAATAAACTCCCTTTTCTCAGATAATTAGCAATATGTATCTTGCCTTTGTCTCCAAAATTCAACATGAATAATCTCTAACAATTTATATCGGAATAGTGACAAAATAGCGCCTCGATGAAGGGGTTTAAAAGGCTTGGGTGTCTTGTGCCACAGTGATGGATGCTCAGGCGTCATCATGACTACCGTATAGGAGATAAAGTGGGTTCGCAACCCTCCTTCCTCGACCAAAGGTCATCATTTCTCAAACGCAGCTTTTGACACCTTGCTTCTGGCCTTCATTCGGGAGGGTCACTTAACTTCCTAAAAATCCCTTCCAAGGTGTTTTTACGACGTAAAATCTCCGCCTAAGCGCATCTTCTTCCGACTGCGGCGCACATCTTACGTTAGCAACAACCTCTTTCTTTCTCGGAATCTTCTCCTCTCGCCAAGGTTGACTCCGCGAAATTTTTGGCACGAATCTCGGTGGGAAGATAGCACGCGCCTAGAGACCTGGCCGCTATCCTCATTCTGTTCTTCTCTCGTGCCCGCCGCTGCCGAAATAGGTCGATTCGTAGCACCTACGCCGAGACGGAAGGAGAAGTGCAGAGGTGTGAGCGTCTGAGAAGGTAGTCGGGGGGAAGGGGAGAGGTAAGAGTACGGAAGTGGAGAGAGGCGTACATTGGTAGGGAGAAGGGTAAGGAGGGAAGAGAGGGAGAAAGAATGAGGATGGAGCTATAGAGGTGTGAGGAGGAAATATAGAAGCTAAAATAGGTGAGAATGAGGGAAATGGGAGAAGAATAGTAGAGAGAGGAAGATTAAGGCTATATGGAGAAAAAGAGAGAGATGTGAACCTGTATATATATATATATATATATATATATATATATATATATATATATATATATATATATATATATATATGGATGTCAACAAGGTGTTGGGATGAGGAAACCCAGTGAACACTCACCAATCAGACGACTTCAGGTTGGCGAGGCCCCGGGGATGTCGAAGCGACACACGTAAAAGAACACTAAAACACAGATACATCACAAACGTATATATATATATATATATATATATATGTATGTGTGTACATATGTATGTATGTGTGTGTGGCATGCATGCATGCATGTATGTATGAGTGTGTGTGTGTGCGCGCGCGCGTGTAAACATACAACTTAATTCGAGCGAAATCAAGACTTCTAATGTTCCCTCTTACATTCAGTCTATCGCGTTAAATTCTTGGTTGAGCCGCTTATTTTAAACGTTTACCCGCCGAGTTTTAAATAAAGCTGAATTAACGAGAAAATTTGATGGGGGAAAATTCCGTGAGTAACTTGGCGTGGCTATCGTACATAAACCCATTGCGGTAAATCACCCAAGAGGAGAGGAGGTAAGGAAAGAGGGAAAGAGAGAGAAAGAAATAGGAGTTTGTGGAGAGAAAGGTAGAGAGAAGACGGAGGAGACGGATGGGTATGAAGAAAAATGGAGAATATAAGGGAAGGTATAAAGATGGTGTATTTATATGTGAATGGAGAGAGATAGAGAGTGAGTGAATGGGAGGAATGAAATGGAGTTGCATAGGGAGAGGTAGAATATGGAGGGAGAGATGGAATGGGGGACATAGAAGTGCAGCGAGGAAAGTAGGTATGGAAGGAATCGAAGACAAGATGAGAATGGGGAAATGAAGTGATGAGAAGGAATGACTATAAAAAATGTGGGAGGAGGAGAGAAAGGGGAAAGTCGAGAAAGGAAAGACAACGTGTAGAATAGAAAGGAACAAGAACGGAGGAAAGGGAAATAAAAAGAGAAAAAGAGAGAGGCACGTGATGAGGCCGCGAGTCAAAAATACACCGTCCGCGCAATTCGCGAACCCATTCATCTGATTTTAAGCTTTTCTTTTATTTCCCTTTAAGAAAGCCCTATTCGGACAGCCGTGTTAATAGCGTAGGAAGTGAGCGCGCTCTCTTCAGATCCTCCCGCAGCCGTTAATTTCCGGAGACCGTCCGAAATACGCGAGCGTAAATCTTCGTCGCGGAAAAGTTCCCGCGCGTATTTTTCTCTGAGTCGCGACCCGTCGAGGAGCCGAGAGAGATAGATAGAGAGGGGAGGGTCCTACGCGGAAATACGCGCGCTCGCGCCAAAATTTCGCCTGCCGCAGATCATTTTAAGCCTTCCTCCCCGGACTGTGCACCTCACACATAAACCAAAGCAGCGCCTCTCCCACCTCCTCCCCATCAGCCCCCCTGTAGCCACGGGGTCGGGTTTATATTCACGAGATTGTCGCCTTATCATCGCTTCCTATCGACCCTTTTAAAAGCCCGACGATAAAAGTTTTCTTTTTTTCCGTCGCCCAATAAACATCCCCGGACATCTTGACCGCTTTCCCCCGAAAAAGGACGTAAATTTTTACGGTCGCCGGAGCGATAAATGCGCTTTATCCTTTCTATTATCATCCGAGGGAATAAGCCGTCCTTCAAGTTTTTCTACATTAGCGTTTATGAGATAAAGTGACGTGTTACTTCGAAAGCATGTTAACAGAGGTTTGATTTGTTTATTTATTGAGCGCTGAATAAATTGCGCGATTCGAGGTAATAACTTCATGAAAGACGGTAAAAAAATGTATGATAACTTGTCCGTGGCCGCACCATTAATTGCAATGCTCGACTTTGTTGTTAGAATGCAGCGCCGCCATCTTGGGCGACACTTTAAGGAAATAAAAATTGATTCGGCTAAAAAGTTTGATACGCCTAAAAAGGAAAAACTACTCGGACAACGGATTTAGTTTGTAATTTATATGGATGCGAAATTGTAGATGAGGGTTCTTTACAATAAATCACTTTATGCCGTGGCTGAAATTGAAAATTATTGTAAAGAAGAAGTGGATATTAAAGGTTTAACCTTTTTAGAGAAAACGTATTTTACACCGTATAATAGCTGCATTATCACGACAGGGATCATTGTGTCTGAATAAACAGATTTATGTCAATTAAATTATCCAACGACACCTCTACACTTTTGCATTTGTTTTACGAATTCCATGAATTACGTAATATTTGTATTTTAGATGCTATTTACATGTCTTTTCGCGAAAACAATTCCACGGAGCTATTTTTTAGCATATCGGACAACGCAACGACAACCCAATTCTCGAACTTATTTTCAGGATATCAGTCGGTGTGATTTTCATTAATTGTATCGCGTAATCTCTTGTCGATGTCGAAGCTTTTCGTCTAGTATTGATTATTTGGCCATTTTTGTATTTATCGTGGTAAACTGTAATATTTTGCGAACGTTTGTGTTTTGTTGCTTATCTAATATTTACTAATTATCTATCAAATCAATTATTTTAGTGCATTAACTTATGAAAATCTTGAGAAGCTAATTTATGCTAACATTTAACTGCAACCTTCATCAAAAAATAAGAACAAAATTTTCAGTTAACGCTGAAGCTGATTTTTAATCATATCATAACCTTTTACTTGTATCGCGTTTATTCAATTTCCAAGTTGTCATTTTTCACTTACACAATAATCAGCTAACGTAAGAATAGGATAAATTTTAAGAAACCATATCTTTATGAATTTTTTCATCCGAATATAAGATTATATTTTTTCGGCCTCGTTCTATTTAAATAAACGAGTTGCTTACATTATCCCAAAATATAAATTATTCGGATAGAAAATTCGTGTTTATTATTTGGGCCAAGGATACGAAGGTATCTTAAAAATATATCATCAGCTTGGATGTTAGTAGTTTTTTCCGGTTGATATTTACAACCAACAGTAAATTAGCGCCTAAAGCGTAAAGTATCAACTCCAATAACTACTTTCATTTCATGAAAATATTTTTTACCTTGAAGGTAACGTATTGAGCCAATAAGTAGTAGATTTGTTGGCTTGAAACTATTTCAGTTCATCGAATTTAAAAATGGTCATTTAAATTTCCGGATGGATTTAATCGTCGCATTTCCGCCGAGCATGTGTTTCTTACGCCTCGAGGAGTGGGAGATCTCAAATCTCTCTCGCGCTCCCCCACGCCTCGTCTTCAAGACTGCGTGAAGACGCCACTATGCCACATTGCCAGTCGACGTTGCTATGCGATGGTAATTTAAGGCGCCGTCTGCTTCCCTAACCCTCCCCCGTCCACGAAGACCTTATCAACCAAGGTAGATTTTTATTTGACGTAAAAATTCACAGGTTAACGGAGGCGCCGTGGAATATGTGGCCGTTTCTGGATGGAGTATGAAAAAGTAGTGGTCGCTGCTCAATGAAGCGATATATTGTTTTTAATCAAGTTGGCCCTTGGAGGCGATATTTGCTCTTTAAAGTTTTATACGGAACTGAGGGATACACATATTGTGTTATTCGTGGATAACTTTGATGGAGATTGCGCTGCGTTAGTGGGAGTGTTAATGCTCGCCCTTTCGTGCTCTTCGGGTCATGACTACGTAAAAAGGTCTCGCGCTACATCGGTCACGCCATCTTGCGGGAGGGCAACGAACTAGGGCACTTAGTTTTTTCGATGCACAGCGCGTATGGCGGCGTCGGATGTGTCAGAGATAGGGCATAACTCAGGAATGCATTTAATATATTTAATGGCGGTTCCATAGTTAGGTTTCCCCGTCAACCGAAAAAGAACTGAATAGATTTATTTTTTAAATTTCGTTTTCCGCCTTCAAAATTATGCTACTTTCGTAAAATAAATTACCTGGTCTTAATTAGATGCCATTTGAAGAAATAGTTTTTCCTAGATATTTACTTGTCCATGATTTTCCATCTTCATATGTCAGCAAAGTATTGATCTTACAATATGGTAAACAGCAGCATTATAAAGTCAAAGGCGCAATATTTTAGACGACTTTCAGTGGAATATTTGCAGTGTTAAAAATAAATTTGCCCAACTAAGTTATGCTATGTGGTGTGGTTCAATGGAGCGATTTAAAAACAATTCCTTAAGTTTCCAAAGAGTGTTCAAATACCTGAAGATTTGTCATTCAAATACATCTGCACGTTTGCTGGAACTCGCATCAGAATAAATCAGGAATAATATCAAGATAAGAACACAGCGGTTTCATGTCATAACCAGATCATAATGAAAAATTAAAACCATAATAACGCTAAGAAAAATAGCCGTTGCCATAAACGAGAACTTATTTGAAAATATTACCATATCTTAAAGCTGCGAGTAATTTACTGGGGAATTGGAAATATATATTCTGACAAAATCATCGCCTCAGGTCCCTTTTAAAAACAATATTTTCATGTTCGTGACATCATAAAAAACTAATTATGATGGCAGAAAGCTTTATAACTTAACAACTGCGAGAAAAATTGGGTCGTTCGACGCTACCCATATTCCTTGACCTAAATTTTCTTCCTATTTGGCTGTCTTTTTCGTTTTCATGACATTATGGCCCCCAGAAAAGTGCCCCGCAATCTTTTACTTTGACCATAAACGTAACCTAAATTCTTAAGATTTTCGGGACGGAATTATCGTGAATAAGCCTAAGCTTGACCCAAAAATCTCGCTCCCCGTATTTTCTTCCTCCGTTAAAAACTTCGGTCATCCGTGGTTGCGTGGGCAGAGTCGGGAATATATTTCGATTTGCGGCAGGTGTGTGTGTGTGTGTGTGCGAGAAAGAGTTAGGAAGTTGCGCCGACGAGAGGTGGGGGAATAGGTGTTTCGGGAAGCGAGAAGAGAGATGGGGTATGAGAGGAAGTGTGGGTGGGAGGCGGAGGGAAGGGGCCCTTGATGGCTCCCTCACACGGGAGATGGTGGAAATAAGGCTGTTGTGGAATTAGCGTGGTAGAGGCGGAGGTAAGGGAGGGAGGGAGAGAAGAGGAATGGAGTAGAGAGTAAAAAAGGGGAAGGAAGGAATGGGGAGAGAGAAGGAAGGAGAGAAGTGGAAGACGAATAGAGGTATTATATCGACCTTCAGGGGTATGGAAGGAGGAGAGGAAGAAAATTATCAAACCCTGGATAACACTCAGTGGGTTAAATACGTATATAGAGAGAGGTTTGCGCCGAATGGAAATTGGAAGATATATCGGAAAATAGCCGCGTGTACGCTGAGTTTCAATGCGAATTTTTTTATACAAGATGATCATTTTAAATGAGGACCCATAGAAAATTTAATAACTTCTAGTAAAAGAGTGTTAGAGAAATTAAACATAGAAGTAACCGTCTTTATTATCTGCATGATTTCGCCATTTGTCGGCAGCCTGCGACACTACGAATGCGCATGCACAGTGCAAGCAATAAACAAACATTGTAGAGGTGCTAGTGTTTATGGTGGAAAGTTACCTCAAATCAGAGCCGTTTAAATCTACTCATTGGAATTTCTGTGGGTTGTAAGGCACCAACGAAATCTATGGCATGGAAGTTTGTGAAAATCTTCAGGGAGACTGGAAATGTGAATGTTGTGAGTCGTGTTCACTCGCCGACTGTTCTGACTGAGGATCGTTTAGCGCAGGTTAGCGAGAGCCACAACGCTCGCCAGATTTGTTGCCGTTAGACTTCTTTCAGTGGGGTTTGATGAAACGCAATGCCTACAATCTGAATGAATTGAAAACCACTATATCTCACATAATTTCCAACGTCACACCCATCACATTGCAGGCAGTGTCTTCGAACATGCTTCGTCGTGCTCAGTTATGTATGTGGTCATTTTCAACATTATTTGTGACAATGTCAGACAATAAAGGTTTGTTACTTCTAAATTTCATTTCTCTAGCACTCTTTTACTCGAAGTTATTAAAATTTCCATGGCTTCTCATTTAAAATCATCACCCTGTAGTACTATTCGTTCGTCGGATGAATGGATCATAAACTTCCCCGCCTCTCTTTCTTCCTAAAACGCGCAGTTCACCAATGGTATCTAAAAATTTTAGCTTCATATTTCGATTTCTCCCGTTGTATCTCTTCATCGTAGCAGTAGTGCCGAGGGTATTTCAAGTCTATGTCGTACTATAGTAGGATATTCTTCGATAAATATGGTTAACTCTTAGACAGAAAGGAAACTGCTACTTATTGAATTGTTTTTTTTCCACAAGAAAAGTTACCGTTTTAATTCAAAGATGCCGGTAAAATTATGTTATGACAATACCTTTTGATATTAGCTCATTCTTCCGTAATTCAGTTCCTGATTCTTATGCATCGCTAATTTATGTTTCCGCGAAAGCTTTTTTTTCTTAAGCTTAACATTTAACAGTTATTATAAAAAATTCATGGAGTTCACCGGATAAATTTGGTCTCGTGTTACTGTAAATATCATTCATAGTGCGTAGTTAAATACAGCTAAATCCCGATTTAGCGTCCCCATATATAGTGCCACCCCCGCATACCGCCCATGAATCGTTGTGAACAGAACTTCCATCTTATGATTACATAGTGCAAGCATATATCTCGATTTACCGCCAACTTTGCTTTAACGCCAATGTCAGCGATGAACAAACGGTGGTGCTAAATCGGAGTTTGACTTTAGATATTTTGAACACCACAACGCCAATTTTGAAAACATCGTTCCTCCGGTAAATCCATTTTGAAATATTTCTTCTTTAATTTAAATGCCTAAAAAGGAGCGTTTATTTTATTTTTTATTTTTTCACCGCTTTTCTTGACCACGCATAAATGATTCATTAAAAGTACTTTCCTCGAATCCCATGAATCTTGAGGTGAGCAAGAAAACGGCGGCTTAATTTCTTAAACTTGGAAAAAAGATGTACTCGGCGTGATAGTGATTTAAGGCGCTTAAATGCGAATCGAAATTGATTTATATTGTACGCTTGCCTGACGGTACTCTCTAGGAGAATCTATCTTGTTCAGCTACGGATTTCCTATTTGCTGCCATGGTGATGCATTTGTTTGCTGTAATCAACTAGTAATCAAATATCAGTTATACCAACGGAATGTTCGGGGATGTAAATTGCATGGCGGATAACAAAATGAATAAAACTTTAACGACGCTGGGAGATCCAGATCATAGTTTAATTGGCTTTTAATTGCCTCTTTTGTACACGAAATTCCGAAGCGCTGTATGTTGAGTGTGTTGATCGCTAGCGATAACACGATTTGATGTATAATCAGCTGAATTGTTCCAATACTTGTGATCGTGCGCAATTACTCTTTTTTGCGATTTATCTCGGCTTTCGACTGTAAATTTTTGTTTTGTTCTTAAAATAATATTTTATTCTGCTCTTTTCTGACAATTTAAACATTCCAATTCTGTAAAAATGTATTTGATATCTTTTTACGGACTTATTGAAGTTAATCGTATTCGACATAATCTCGTGGCATTGATCCATTATAGGAAAGGAAAAATTAATTCTACCATTCTGTTTTTTTCATGAGAGTGATATATTCTTACATAAATTTAATTCGTCGTCGACTATTACTTAATTTACTTCCGGTTTTAATTGTTTGCTTAATTTAAGTGAGTAATTAATGTTAACCACAAAATGAGCACCTCTTTTGATCAGCCTTAGGGCAAATACGTTTAAGGCGTTGAAGTATCCGCGAGAGAATCAGAATTTAAAGCCGTTTTATTTACCATACATTTGCTTAATGCATAGAGGAAAAGACCAGAGCGTGTAGGCATCGGACCGTGACGAAGGGTATCGCGGAGACAGTTATCGTATCCGAGAGTTATTTACGGCCTCGAAGGATTGACCTTTTACATAACCCTTGCTAATTACCGAGGTTGGTGGAGGAAAATAAAAGGATTTCTTTCGTTCTTTTCCGAAAGAGAGTTCAGTACCCTTCACCCACAATTCTGTCACGCGGGATGTTTGCTGAGTAAATGGGAACTCTCGGAAAACGATAAGCTCCGACAATTACTCGGTTCGGTGTCTCCATAACGCATGGACATGCGACATTTTTATTTTGCTTTACTTTATCGCGTCTTATAAGGTTTATAAGTGAAATTTTTAACATAAATATTTAGAACTTTGGTTTATCTCGCTGCTCCATATTATCGTAATTTTCTCGTTACATATTTATTCTAATTATTGAAGTTAATTTCCGGAATATTTCAACAGGCTGTTTATTTTCAAAGCTACAAATGACCTTCTCAACGGAGTTAATAACTCCACGGCCTGAAAAAAGTTCCTAACGTAAAGATTTTAAAAAAACTTAAGCGACTTCTGGCGAGTTGAATTTATTGGTTGTATCCAAAACATCTTAATACGACTTTTTGCTTTATTACTTCGTATATAAGTTATTTATCGCATACTGTGATTATCAGAGCGTCGCTGTTCTGTCGGTTGTCAAACACCATAGTGAATTGCCAATCACTTCATTTAAAATGTTACAATCGAGACAGTGTACCATTTTGTGGTTATTACTATAATAGACGCATAAAGTGTCTTCCAAATTCCCGGTGTCATTTTATAGATTTATAAGAACGGATGTGGATTTTGTAAACTGATGTCAGCAAAACATTGAATGATAACTAAACTTTCCAACAAAATTCAGATATTATTAAAAATAATTCTGGTTGAATAAAATATCCATCTTTTTAATCACAAAAGTCACAAAAAATGTTAGAATTATACTTTAATTCAAACCCTTAGACTAGTGATTTCCAAATCGTTTTTGTTGCAAGATTCTCGAGGAAAAGGAACTTTATTCTATGGGAGATGATTTTTTCACTATCAATAACTCCGGTTAATTCCATAAATCATCTACATCAGCATCCCGATGCTGAAGTTAGCCAGCGTTTCCCAAGCGGTGGTTCGCGTACCCCTAGAGGTTAGCGAAATAAATCTGAGGGGTTCGCGAGAAAAATTTGGTAATGGCGTGTTTTTCACTTGCTTCGTTCTGCAATTCTTACCAGTATTTTAATTTTTTTCAAATTATTTGCATGGATTTATTTTCAATTTTTTCTTATGCTTCAAGAATTATATTTCAATTTTACAGAGTACTAACTAGAAACTGATGATAATATCAGAGATTCTGATTTATTGTTCACGTGTACATACTATATGCTAAACATTTTATTTTTCATGAATTGAACGCGTTCAAAAAGATTTGTTTTTACAAAATTTACTCTCCACTATAAGGGGTTTGCCGACAAAACTGTTACAACTCAAGGGGTCGCGAAGATAAAAGGTTAATCCAAGGGGTTTGCGAAATAGGTTAGCTCAAAGGGGTTCGTGAAGATAAAAGGCTAATCCAAGGGGTTCACTAAGTGAAAAAGGTTGGGAACCGCTGACGTAAGCCACAAAACAGGTCGAAGATGCAATTATTTTTGAAAATGTTCTTGCAAGAAAAAATATATTTTTGTAATTTTTTCCCTAAATGAAATTCCATCTAGCAAAGGATCTCATCACGCAATGGTCTTTTTCGCACACGTGTCAACAGTTAAATGAGTTTGGGTGTGGGAAGCACTGCTTTAGACTCATAAGCGTTTATTTTATAGCGCGTCCTTAATCCAATGCAACTCTTGCAACAACGCGCAGTACCGTAAAGGAGAAATACCGAAAAATGAGATAGGATAACCGGCTGAAAAATGTATTTTTAAAAGGAGGAGCCGTCGTTCTATTTTGAACGCTACATCGATCAAACGAGGAGTTATGGTCGAATTAAAACCCTTAAAATTTCCAAATAAAATCCCATCTTTCCAAACCGCGACTCGTCCGCTCCCGAGGGGGTCTTGTATACCTCGCGGCGAAATCCCATTACGAGACGTGCTCGGTCGCGATACCCGTGTCCGAGTCGCAACTTATAGATTATCTCACTGCGATGGGAACACGATCTCACCCCCTTTCGCTAAAGATATGCAGATTGATTCGGATCCCGCAAGACCGGTCTTTCCATCTCCCTTAACGCGGGCGGGAAAATTGCGATTATGCAAAAATGAAATCGGTTTCGCCGATCCCGATTGAATTATTTACAAAAAAATTTGAATGGCGTCGAGAGAGAGAGAGAGAGACGGGAAAGAAGAGGGATCGGTAGTGAAAAACGCCGATCCACTGGGTAAATTGCGCCATTATCGCGAGGGGAAGAAATCCAGCCGCCATGTTGACTATCGTGTACGTCCTTAATGATCGCGGCGTATAAACAAGTTGCGCCGCACGGAGGCGGTTCTCATTTAAATCCAGACGACAATTTCTGAGGAGATGAAAATTTTCAACGGACGCGATCAGAATCTTTTATTTTTCTTAATTTTCCACACAGTTTTGGTATTTTTTCCTCGATCATTTTGATTTGAGCTGTCCTATTATGACTGATAAAAATGGGCTTTTCTTGGTAAGTTATGTGATATTTTTGCTTTTGTGAATGGGTTCTATAGTTAAGTCAGTTTTCTAAGTATCGTATCATTATCTTAGAATACAAAAAACGAAATCATTCGAAAACAAGTGTCTTAGGCAATTTCCCCAGTTCTTCATTATCCTTCCAAAAAGGTTGATGAAACAGAACATTGTCACTTTTAAGTTCTAGTTTGGCTGCATAGTATAGTATCAATTAAGAATACAATGAAAATAAAATTGCGGAATGGTTTCATCCAAAACAGTTGGACATTTTTAAATAAAAATAACCCGGATGCAATGTCACGAACCTTGACTTTCAGTTCACGATGTCTTTCATTAAAAAGATTCAACTTCTTTTGCCAAGTTCAAAGAAATCGTATGCGATTCCCTTGATTCTTGCTTGTTTGCTTTTACAAAAGCATCTCCTTTGCGAATTATTTATAAGTAAACTTTTTACCTAGTTAAAAATTGGGGTTAATGAATTCCATGTCTTGCAACGTCTTTTGCCTTATAATTGACAGTAAATCGCACTACTTTTCTAAGAAGCTCCAGTTAATAATAGTTACTATATTCGTCTGTCCTAAAAAAAACACGCTTTTTATCGCCATCCGTTTTATTATACGTTCAATGAGACAGAACAAACGAGAAGAATAGAAACTAAATACTATGCTGCAAAAACAGAATTCCTATTCAGGTGCTGTTTCACTTTTATTATTATTTTTTATCGAAGATATGTTGTCCATCGCGACGAAAGGCTAAGTGAAACTTTCTGTTTATGGTTGAATTTTAATTCAGGAATTGACTCTAATTTATTTTAGTGAGGAGTGGTTCTACGACGTTAACTGGCCAATTAAAGAATTCTTCCAACACGGAAAAGGAAGCTGAAATTCGAGACGCCGAGTCAACAGTCACACTAAATTGTTTCCGCTTTTCTGTTTGCCATTAACTGTCATGGAGGCAAAGCGCACGGCCTCATACATTACCTAAGCTTTCTAAATTCCTTGCCGTGAGCTTGAATGTGTTCGTTAATGCTGACAGTTACGGAAGAACTCACGTTAAAATTCATGTTCTTTGAGAATATTCCGGATAATTCTTCGCAATTTATAAAACATAGGTAATCGAAGATGTCTATTAATCAATTTTAAATAAATTAATCCTCTCAAAGACACCAATCGTCTAATACAGCGGAATCATATGTGGATTCGATAAATTTTATTCAGCCGTATAAATAATTTTATTGGTTCTATTTTTTGAAATACCTCTCATTTTAACGGTATTTTATAAATCAGTCATTTTGTAAGTTATTCAAATTATTTCAGGCGCTATTATACGTTCTTTAATCTTCAACTTGCAAATGGCTGAGCAAAATGTATACATTTTCGGAACAGGTATATTTTTCAGACTGGAAAGGAAAGGAACTTAATTTAAAAGTTTTATCCCATAAAATACGATCAAAATTGGTAATTTGAATGTCTAATCTCGCCGACATCGCAGCTCTCTTAGAGATGGCGACGAAGCAGCGCGTTTTTTTTTCTCCTCGCCTCGAACTCTCGCGTAAATCTAATTCACGAGCCCCGATCTCGAATTTTATCCATCTTAAAAAACAATAAAACGAGTAAGCGCCATTAATTCCTTTTAGTTTGTTGCGCCGTTAAAGCGTAACACGATCGTTCTTTTTCTTTAATCTCCACGCGTGCGCTCGCGACTCTTCTTCTGTCTCGTCTTTAATTTTATTTTCTCTAGTTCGCGAGAAACGGCACCGGCGTAGCGTTTATATATATATATATACACACACACCCACTTTGCCTCGTACTGAATACTTGCTCTGGATTCTTTGCACCTCTTACGGATCAACCTCGGTGGGTGTGGGAGGGCGTGTTAAAGGGATGGGAAGAGGGAGGGGAGAAAAAGGGGTCTGGAAGGGATACGGCTGTCTTGACCGCCTCTCCGTGCGTCGTGATAATGAAACTCCCTAAGCTCGTGGAATGCGAGGGAGAGAGACAGAAAAGAAAAATGAATCTAGGTCAAGAATATTAGCGAGAGGCGTAGATATGATATCGGCCTCGGTGATATAGTTGGAAAGGTGAGAGGATTTGATAAAGACGAAGCTTAATAATACGGAGGGCTTTCCCGGTGTTTATCTTATTTTCGTTCCGGACTGGTTTGACAAACAAGGCTTAAAAACCGACTCGACTTACCGTCCCGCATATTAGGATTGGCTCGCCATATTCTGCAGAAAAAACACGAGAGAATTCGACTTGTTTTTGTCTTTTATTATTATCTACGCGAGTCGGACAGATTTAGAGCGAAGAAATTGTGTTTGAGGAAAAAAATAATTCTTTGTTTAGCGGCGCTGTTTGTTAACTTTTGTCCTCAACGTGTTGTGTTCGAATTAGGATTTTTTTACGGGGTTTTAAAACGCGTTGATCAAGAAAGCTTCTTGCTCTTGGGAAATTCATAGAGCTCGACGACGTCCGAGACGTCGAGATAATTACTTAAAAGAAAAATATGAGCGATTAATTTAGGGGATAAATGAGTTTCACCTCCAGCCATCACTCTTTTCCTCGTCCCCAGAACTTCACCTCCCTCTACTTCTCTTTTCATTTGTTTATTTTCAATTAATGTTTTCGTTCTAGGAAATTTCGCTAAAAAAAATCTGGCATGATTATAATTCTTTTTTAAATCAGGATACAAAAATTATTTTTAAGGATGCTTGATCAGAATTTGAATTTTTGTGTGCATTGTTTTATAAAACGTTTTGTATATATCGCGGAAGGTCTTGCGAGATTTTACTTGTCCTCCGTGTGGAGTTGGTTATTGTTCTGTAACCTGTGACCTCCTCGAGTTCTTACCTCTCTTCTGCGTCACTATTTTTATGGCGGCTGATCTCAAATTGCGATAAATTTGGCCTCGATGTTGAGGAATTTTCATGCAATTCGAACTCCGTGAGGCAACAGCCGATGAAATATTTAGAGCAAACGATCACGCGAAGCTTCGAAACAATGGACGCCGATTGCTCCCATGAGTTTCGGGTTAAAGTCTTAGCGTCGATTTCCAAACCTTATCACTTGGCTCATTATTACAAACTGTTGCACGAAAAATTAGCCGCGGTACTCGCTCGAAACATTCAGAAGTTTCGTTATTTTTTGGCAATGGAAATTTTAACCTCGGCACGCTCGGTGATAATGTTCAATACTGACTTGACACCAACTTTTATGTTTCTTAATGATTCCGTATTGTTATCATTGATGACTTATAATTATCTTTCTCTCGATCTCCACAGAATCATTAAAAAATAAATGTCAATTCGTTTATTATTACCGCTTGTGTTAAAAGTGCAATTTTCAAATTCATTCAGCGCGTGTAGGTCAACTGTACATTTTCCTTGCTATTAATTGCCACACTACGTATATTCCGTAAAACACTACCGTGCATGCCAGTCTTTTGTGATTTCCTTACAATTAAAACTTTTGCAACAAAAATGAAGTTAATTCCCGTATAAACACTACAATCGCATTTGCCACATGGTGGAATGTTGCGTTTTTGCCGATTTTAATTGGCTAATTTTTGAGCATTCTTCCGATTCATTGCTTTGCTTTCAAAATTTTTTTATTCGAAAGGAGGGATTTCTATTTATCACTGAATTTCAGTAATAAAAATCGTGATTACAAGAGAAGGTTAACTTTGTGCATAAAGAAATCGCAAGCGCCCTTGCCCTGCTATGTGGGAAATATTTAACTCGATTAAATTTAAAGAAGCTTAGATTAACATCAATGTTGGTTGCCATTAAGACTACATAAGCAAGAGAAATCAAATATGCCCACGTGGTGACATCATATTGTTATTATTTTTTCCGATGAACTTGTTCAAGGGGTCTACATTTCACGCACAGGAAAGAAAAAGTTATAAATTCCTGTCTGATCCAGAGCAGGCGCAGCGTCATAACTCGCAATGCATGCAGGGAGCTTTTGCGTGTGCTCGAGATGCAATCTTCACTTCCATCCCGACAGATGGACCCGTTAGCGAGCGTGTCATTTACCACCCCCCCCCCGCCCCCCCCGCTCTTTGCACCCCCCCTCCCTCCCCCCGCGTTGGAGAGAGTCCCGTGGAATTTCAAAACAAAATCATGCGTCTCGTCGGATTTCGCAAGACATTGCACAGGGTCAGTCCCTCTCCCTGAAGACTATTTTTGGTCGTGCTTCCTCAGCACAAAGGGCTGACTGTTAACCCTCGGCTGCGACAACAGCCCCCTTTAGGAAAAAAGTGGGACATTCCTACTCCCGCTCTTTCCCCTCCCCCCCCCCCCATCTCGCCCCTATAACATCACGCTATGTCACGCACGCACACACACGCACTCACGCGCAAGGGAAGGATTCCCGACAACTATTCGCATGTAAAGGTTTGTTTTCTTTTTTAAGTGCTCCAAACGAGTTGGATGGGGTTATCCGAGCCGGAGGAATTTCCGAGAATAAAACACGTCTTACTTTTGAAGGAGGGTAACTATACCATGAAAAAAATCATGTTTCAGGTAGGTTTTGAACATGAAAATTAATCATCGGACGCGTCGGTTATTTTATTCTCAATTTACGGTGGATTTTTGTCCGCGAAAAGAACTCTTCAACATTCCTGTCCTTCCTGTTATGTTGATCCGAGTTTACGTACTTCGAGAAATAATTTGACCGTATGGTCTTCATCGCGAATTTACGGTTCAGAAACGTGAAACGACTGACTTAAGAGCTATTTATTACTCGTATTAGAAAAGTCAAGCAGTTAATGGACGGCTAATGAAAATAAACCAATCAACTTTCGAAACAATAGCTTTATGAGCTTAAGGTAAGATTAAATTTTGAGAAAACCTTATTCGTTTTTTTCTTCCTCTTTTACGAATATTTTGTGTTTATTTCAACGATTTAGTTCAGGCATGTCCAATTCAAATAGGCGCCAGGGTCGCATTACAGCGATGGATTTTATATAAGGGCCACAGTTGTTTAATGAGGTCCAGAGCTGGAACAATACGTTTTATCTATAATATTGGACATCTGTTTTTTTAAACAATAATTTATAAGTTGCGTTCTATTGTAATTCAGTTACTATGAAAAAATGTCACCTTTTCACTAAAATGAAGCATTTATCTAAAATCCCAAACGATTTAGCAAGACAACAATTAGCATTCCGGGCCTCAGTAAGGCAAAGAAAGGTCCGCCAGTTTGATATGCTTTATTTAGTTTGTCTCGCTGCATCACCATTCGTTGGATTAAACGCCGTAATTACGAGTCCTTTGATTCAACTTTTGTGGGAGAGTTACTTGAATTTTTAAAAATAAAAAAGTTGTGTCATCATTAATCGACGGTCTGAAATTTTAGTTTTATAATTCAAATAAATGTATTGGTTATTATCGATTTTGTTCCTTTTGTGATCCTATCATAGCATAAAATCATTTTTCTGCGCGAGCGTGAGAAATCGTTTATCGCTTCAGCCATCATCGAAGTATCGCTCAATGATCAAGTACCTTCTTGAAGCAACGCTCTCCCGCGGTCGTAAACACAACCAATGCTCTCCACACAACGGAGATTTCCGAAGCCCATATTCGAACTCGCATTCAATCCAGCGCTCATTTTATCGTTTTAGCCATTCCGTGCGTCGAATCTTTAAGTCACGCAAAGTCCAACCACGCCCCGTCCACGTCCCACGTCCCCTCTCCTCGCATCGCCACTATTCATAACCTTCCCTCCCACCCCTCCTCCCCTCACAGCCTCCCTTGCCGCCCCCCACGACTCCACACCACGCCTCTCCGCCTACCGTCTCCCCTTTCTCTGCCATTTTTCCCTCACCCCTCCAAAATATCATAAAAATCTTTCACCTTCTCTCCCTCCCTTTCTCCCTCTCCCTCCCTCCCTTTCTCCTCCCTTTCCCTATCTCCATTCCGTGCCTCCTACTCTCCTAAGCCTCCCCTTCTTCCATTCAAACCTCACCCACACCCTGAATAGTTTTTTTTACATCTATAACTGTGTTATCTCTGATCCCTTTCATCTCTACGCTCAATCTGTGCTCCATATAAAGACTACGGCGCTGAAATATTACGGTCCAACACTGCCGCGCTCTGACACACCGGTCTTCTGTGTATGCTTGTATCTTTTCCATCCTTTCGCTTTGCCGGTGCGTACGCGACGATTTAAAGGAGCGGGCGAGGAGAGCAGTTTTGAAAATGAAGCTGATTTATATCGCTAGTGCGAGTCGTTTTTAATATTCGGAGCGTGAAAATTGCGTCGATTGTATTGCGTGTTGTGAAACGCGTCGCGGTTTTAGATTGTCCTGATTCCATTAATTGGTAATCGCGTATTCATTGCGAAATTAGTCGAAAAGTGATGTTGATTTCCATGAGTCGATCTTCATTCTATATTAATATTTATGGGACACTAAGAATAATAAATATAATGAAATCGAATATACACTTGTTAATATTTCGTTGTAAACAGTAGTGTTTCCTAAGCAATAATTCCCGCTCAACTAATGAAGGAAATTGTATTCGTCGAGCATTCAACCTGATTTATCGGTAATTTTTGTCGGATACAAATGATTAATCGTACATAAGGGAAGTTTTTAGAATTATTTCCTTAATAATAATAATAATAGCTGCCAACAGATGATCTACAAATTAGCTGCAACATGCCTATCTTTTCTCCGACCAATCGTGTATTGTAAACAGCGTTAATATTTAAGTTATTCATCGGTGAGTTGCCACTAGAAAGGCTACTTCACAGCTGAAATGTACGTCTGGTTTATTCAATCCCAGAGAGTTATATAGAACACCTATTGGATTCAACGCATAAAGCCAGTTCTATAATTTATTTTCGAATCCCTTTATAGTGATTGAAATAAAGCACCAATAAAGTGTTGGTAAATTCAGTTTATTAAACTCAAAACGTGTTCTTTTCTTGTGTTTCTCACGCGAATCATTAAGGTTTTTGGTCTTTTTTTTATTCGTTTCTTCGGGGTCATGGATTTTGTGGCGAGAATGACGGCATATTAATTGCCTCATTTACTTCAAGGTTTTCTTAATCTTTAATCTTTAATTTTCAGTTTACATCAAAATTAAAATATTTAGTGGGATATAACCGTTTCGTCAAAAGTTCTTTTTTTGCTAAAAATTCGTTGGGAATATTTGCGAAATTTTCATATCTTGAGCGTACGGTGTAAGAGCAGCATTGTTTCCTATAATGCGATCAAGATATAATAGCTTGGAATTAGGTGATAGAAATGAGTGAACTAGGCCATCTTTGATAGTAAAAAGATCTGTGGAAGATAAAAGATAATGCATTGATGACGAGGAAAAACATGATTAAACGAAGGCATTTGAGTTTTTAAAAAGTTTGTCTGTCTCAAAATGCACGCTCTAGTTTCCTGAGCGCACTGAAATAATTTCATATAAGCAGAGAAAGGTTCTTTACTTAAGAGAAAATTTACTAAATATGCGCTAAGCGTGTTATGCAGAACACATTGCGTTCATTACTTTTTCCAGTTACAGTTGTTATAGTCAAGCCTAACGACTATTTATAAACCAAAGTTTTCATTTATTTAGCGGTATACATTATAACATTACAAACAGATTGTGAAAAACATGGTATCGTAATTCACATATCCACTGTGTTGTTTTTCAAGTTTCCGATATTCATGTACAAGTGAATTCGCATTCGTCTGCATTCTTCCCATTTTTTACTGGCGACATAGGCGAAATTGTTCGTGAAGTGTCGAGAAAAATCTAATATAGATAATTCGTGACGATAAAAGTTTACAGCCTTACATAATTCATGCGGTGAAATAAAGGAACTTTTTTTAAATGCATTTAGAAAACTACGGAAGAAACTTTGACTGTCATTTGACTAGCTGTAATAATTAAAAATATGCCAATTTTCTCTTTTCAACATTTAATCCACAATGTATCATTTTTCAATCGTTAATATACCATACGAGTTGTTTATTAAAATTATTTTAATTCGATAAGGGATGTAAATGGGTTTTCGGAACATGAATTACGCTTCGAATGGAAAACCTGATCGTAATCTATATAAACATTTATGCATCTCTTAAAGAACTAGTGGTACGACCAATGACCAGACACAGATCGAAGTAGTAGTCCGCCCGCCAAAAAGAAAATATGGAGATTCAGAGGGTTGTTGGGGCTTCCTGCCCGCCTAGGTCAGGGGTCAGCAACCTTTTAAAGGAAACCAGCCATTTTTTTGTTTTTTGTCTCATTCCAAAATATTTGGTAACCGCACATGTAGGACTTTTTTTCTTCTGCATTCAAATATGTATGTATTGGCATTACTCCAATCTAATGGAATTCGATTCTTTCCCATTTATTACTTGAAGGTATTTTGTAACGCAATATGTCTTGTTCGTTTAAATTTATTTGTTCTGTCAGCGTATCCGGATGCTTCCGTTCCGTTTTTCCTCAAATCTGAGATTTAACCCGCCGTCCCGTTAAATTACGTATTGTTTTATCAAACGCAACGTAGTTTCCGAAAACCCTCTTTTTTTAATAAGAAACAAAGGTGTTGAGATGACTTAATATGCATGTTCGCTTAAATCTGAAATACCCCAATCCGAGAAAGGAGAATCATGCTGGCTTGATAGCTTAGTTGGTTCAAGCACCTAGCCGGCAAATGGGGAGACCCGGGTTCGATTCCCGGTCAAGTACAGGGTTTTTTTCTCCTTCTCAAAGTTCCTCTTTTTTTTGTTTATTCCTAAATAAAGTTTCTGTTTGATTAATCCTCGGAACGTTTGAGGCCATTTTCCAATTGAAGAAGTGTAGATTCTTAGGTTCATGTTCCATCTCGGAAAATCTCGCTCGTAATTTCCGTTCGTTGGAAAAGAAGACGTCTTTACAAAGGCCCAATCGAGTGCTTCCTTTCTTCGCTCTTCGAGATATCTAATCCTAACTTATTTCCCGTATGATTGACTCAACGGAGCTTCCAAAACAAGAGTTCCAGTTAAACTCGGCGTCGCCCAATTTCCTCCTGTCGTCCACTACCTTTCCCCCCCTTCCGCCACTCCCTCCCCTTTCCGCCACTCCCTCCCCTCCCCCTTCCTTCCCCCCCCCCACCCTCTCGTATCTTTATAGGACGTCTCAAATAAATTATGCGGTCTCGGCTAATCCCCTCTCGATATTCTCTCCACCTGGCGGTGTCAGGTTGTTATCTATGTTGACCAACATTCTGTCCCGTTTCGGGTTCTTTAGGCGTTTGGGTCGCTTCTATGATAGCTTTCTTTGGGACGTTTTTTGATACTGTATGATTTACGTTACACATTCCCGGAGGAATGCTTTTAGCGCATTTCGGCTCGCTTATCATCTTTCGAACTTTCGGGCTCGTTAATTGGTTCTTTACGGAGTCAGGAAGAAAGTATTTTATGATGATTGGAAATGGTGGCGATGTATATAAGGATTCTGCCCTTAAAAAAATATAAAGGTTTCGGCGTCAACATTCACGGCTTAAAATATCTGGAATTTGAATTATATTGCAGGTATTTACGATCCGCAAGAATTTAGTTCGTACGTTATCTTTTTAATGACGAAAAGGATTCTGATTATCTGTTTAAGCTGCCACTCATTAATTCATGTTTCATTGGTTTGAATTGGATTTCATTTTGCACCTGGAAAAAATCGATTATAAAGCATAGAGGAAAAGTCGGTTTTTCAGAAACTAAAGACTATTTTTTAAATTTTAACTAACTCTTAATCAGCACCTTTTTTCGATTAGCATATCCAATATAACAAAAAAGAGCACATACGGTAGGATTCGAACCCGCAATCCAAGCTAACCACCTCTTGTGAGTGGGTGTCCGTTAAGGGTGCGCGTGGGGAGGAAGGGAAGGGGGGGGAGCCTGGGGTATGCGAATTTTTTAAAGAGAAGTCATTTAAACCTTCGGAAGCAGCACGTTTATTTGACTATAATCGTCTAAGAGGCTCATTAGCCATAAGATTAAACAAACAAAATCAGTTTTAATGAAGGATCGCTTGGATTATCCCCGATGATTTTTCTGTGAAATCGGTACCATACGTTATGCCAAGGAATAGGTGTAGTGTAATCAGGCCGAGATCATTGTTCATAGACTTGGTTTAATTTTTTAAAATCTGTGGTCTCTGTAATGCAGGGGTCGCCAACCGTATGCTGGCTGGCGGTAAGGTCCCGCGTTATGGCTTTCAAGTGTCCTGGTGAAATATAGCTGTATTATCAAAAACTGTGTGTCTATCCATATAGCACCTTCTACACACATACACACACTAACTAGTTATTGCTATATTGCTTTGGGTTGCGACAATCGGATGGGCTTAATACCATGCCGAGTGTTACGTAATGAATGTATTTTTCTTGGGCGCCCACTGCCCTTTAATTATTATCAAAAGTAGTCCGTCACCGTCAAAAGGTCGGCAACCCCTGCCCTAGTGCGTTTTATTCTCTATTTGTCAGTGCTATTAGTTTGAAATCGTTAATAGTGATTGAGTGGTTCATATCTTGGACGTGTTAGCAATGCTAGATTTATAGGCTGGTTTCCAAAGGAAACATGGCCTTATGAAATGATCCAGTATGTGTGGGTGTGTGTGTCCCCTACTTAATACATTTGCACCAATGAACCTATTTTCATGAAAAGTGGTATGAGGCTCGTGCTGCCAGGACCCACCTCCGGTCTGTATATTATTTGGCGAAGATTGAAGTCCCGGGTTCTATTCCAGGAACGTTTATTCTCTATTTGTTTTACATAGAAAATCTCAAATCCATCGTGCAGAGTTGCTTTCTTTAATACATTAAAACATCTTAAAATTTTGATGTCGGAGCGAGATTTTTACAGTTAGGTAAAAGGGAAAAAGAATGTAGATTCTAATTCTTATCACCGAATTTTGATAATTGATCGTATTTTCTTGAATTTATACTAAAACAGTGTTTTTGCGTTTTAAATCGCATTTTATCGGATTGTTGCCACCGAACTCAGCTAGAACATAGACGAGTGAACAAATGGATTATTTTCTTTTCCACCCAACTATCCTTCAGCAATGGACAGTTGATTCATACATATTGGCGTATAAACAGTAACATTTATTAAGTTTGTTTATTTAAATAGTACATGAAAAATATGTCAGAAATAGATTTTGAAATTGCTTTTAGTATATTAAACCTGACAATTCTCTATTAAATTGTCTTCCAATATTTCTGTATCATTGATAAACTATGAATTACAAGTGGTATTTATGGTATGAGAATTCCTTGGAATGGCTGACACATGCTGAAACATTTCCTGTCAATATAAGTAATCAATTCGGGACGTCAACTTTGGGATACCAGCCTGCATTAGTCCTGGTTTGGACTTCTTGTTTAAATCTACCGCGTTTTAAGCGCGCAATGTGTTCTTTGGAGCGTGGATGTAATTGTCATTTTCAGTGACCTAGCCAGGATTTTGCGACGGGGCGGGTTTGCCTCAGCTGAAGACGAAATTTTTTTTTCAATGCACGTGAATATATACGAACTGTTAAAATTTTGAAACTTGATGTGAATTTTGATTCTTGCAGCTATAGAAATTATTCGAAATAATCCGAATGATCTTGGAATTCCTGTCTGGGTCGGTTTGAGTCCCTAAAGCCACCCCCGTCGCTCCGTCACTTTCCCTATCTTAAATAGTATATGACATTTGAAACAGCATTGCCGCGTTTGAGCTCGCCAAATAATTGCTCGTTGCCGCCCACTATGAACCAACTAACAAGCTGTCATTGTAAATTGACAACATTATTTAAATTTAGCCAACCAAAATTCAATTTATACAGAAAGATAAATCATTTTTGCAGCACGTATTTGATTACGTGATGTAAAGGAAAGCGAATATAAAATATTTTTATTTGCATTTTAAGAAGTAAGATTTAAATTGACGGGGAATTAGACATTTTTTTATCTGTAACTGATTTATTTACTTTACCTTTTTTTCTGGAAATTAATGTTGTACGACCTTGTTAGATGAATATTATTTTAGATCGAAAGGTTAAAATCATATTGAAAATCATTGTAAATACAAGTTTATAATATAATATTATACCGGAAGTATAATAAAATATATGTTATTGCGATGTTTTGATATATTTTAATTAATAATGTAAGACGTCGTTCTCTCTTGCCCGTCAGTTCTGGCGGGTAGTGACATTACTCTTCTCATAAACATCTCCTTCTTATAATGAATCCAATATTCCTCTCACCTTTCTGCCTCTTCACCTCTTTCCTCCAAGGACCTGAGCGGAAAACTTTTCAAGTTTTACCCACCCATTTCTTCTGCCTTTCCTTTATTACTCTAATTAAGGTCGTCTCTTCTACAATTCTATTTATAACTTGAATTGGTTTAAATTTACTTCTGTAATGATTGTATTCCTATGGTTCAAAAATGTAGGCCATGAAGCTTAAACTGTCCGTAACGTATCCACCATTTAGTAAACATCGCCTTTCAGTTCGAGGTATCGATAAATTAAATTATTTGAAATGGGAATCTCCTCTTGATTCGTCGTTCTTGTGTTCAGCCTTAAAATCTTAATAGACCTGAATGAAGCAACTCGTGCAAAGGAATCGACCGGTCGAAATCTCGAAGAACAACACACGGAGCGCATTAAATCGATCGTCCGGCTCAATCAAACGAGCTGGACGAGGGAATGAGGCTACCCATAATGATCTCATTTAATCCGTCCATTGTTTTTAAAAGCGCTTCTTTCGTTGGTTTTTGCGGCAAAAGACGACGTTGAGTATACTCTAGGACCGGCGTAAAATTCCGTCGGGCGTTTTACGGCGCCATAAAAACGTTTCAAACTGCAGTTTCAGCCTCGAAGGCGATAAAATTGTTTGAGCGTGTGAGAGAGGGAGAGTGAAGGCGTCTCGTGTCGTCTTTCTTTCTTTTTTTAATGAAAGGCAATTTCCATGGATTTAAGTAGGCGAGGGAAGGTGAAAGAATATTCTCCCGTGGGACTCGATCCTTCAATCCTTGACACGCTTTGCCATTTTGGTATAATTCGTACGCCCCGGAGCCGTTTGTTAAGCTTACGCTGTTATTAATCGCCCATAGCTTTCAAATCCCATTCGCCTATTAACTATCTAGCTCTAGGCGTGCGCGATTCCGAAAGAGGCCGATGTAAATCCGCCTTTGAAAATGACTTAACGATGTACCGATCAAAACGTGTAGATAGAGCGGATTTATGGTTTTGAATCGTGCGTATAGATCATTAGATGCAATATCGTCGGTACTTAGCTGCTTACATTAAAAAAAAAACGACCCGTTTGAATTTCTCCCGCCAGGGGGTGATTTTACCCGCGAGTGGATTAGGAATTTTCTCATCGCCATCTGTCTTCTCGCACGGACGGCGGGGTGTAATTTTTTTGCGCTCAGAACATGAATAATTACGGTTGTGAATATGTTAAAGGTATTTCTTTCTCCGCGCTAAACCTCAGGAAGTACCAATGCAGTAAAAGAATATGGCCTTCGTTTTATTTTTAATACATTTTTCTAAACTAGGCTGTGTTCTTTTGATAATTCGTGTAAATTACAGTTGTAAATTTGGCCGTTTGAAAGGTAATTTTTGTCATGTAATTATTCATTTGTAGAGTAAGTCATAAAAAATAGTCATTCTCTCTTTAGTTGCAGGGGTTATAGATTTGTCCACGCAAAAACAAGTTCTGTTAATAAACGGCTTCTTGGAAATTTACTGAACTGGAGTTTTATGTTATTTCAAAAGTCAGAAGTAGTCATCTCCAATAAGATTTGCAAATGTTACATTGATCTTATAACTGCAAAATTTTAGGTGCGTATCATACCTCTGTATGTACACGGTGATAAGACTATGGCGACATTTCACTTATGAAAACCTAAATGCCTGTTATATCGGGTGCGTTTTATGATCGGAAAATTACGATAAATGATTTATGTTGCCCCTCGCCTGGGACAAGAGGGACGGAAGAGATAAGTACGGCGTTGGAAACTGCCCCCTTCCCTTCACACCCCAATGCTCCCGATCTAAAATTCCTGGAAAAAACAGAGCATAGCGTTCACCTCATTTCCCTACCTTTAGGAAAACGGTTGTTTTTTTGTTTTTTTCCCCTCGATCCAACCGAATCACCGCCGTCCGTTTTTTTCCTTTCCGATTCCGTTTCCTCCAATCCGGGGTCACAGCCAGAAAGCGTTTCCATGCTCCTCTAGCGTTCTTCTTTTGTTTCTTCCCTACATCACTCGGACCCGAGCGCCTACGTCCGCAGGGAGGGGGGAGGAGGGGAGGGGGCTGCGATGGGAAGAGAGATAGGGAAGGGGAGGAGAGTGCATTTCCTGTTGATGTAAAGCCCGGAGACACGCAGGAAAGGGAGGAGGCCGCTGTAAATTGAAAAAAAAATGTAGAGAATATGGCGTTGTCGGGTCGTGTATTCCACGGTGAGGATGAAAAGAGAAGGAATGGAGAGAGTGGTGAGGGAGATCGAACCGGAGGGAAAGAGGGAGAGAGCGGGGGCGTGGGGGAGAAATGAGAGCGCACGTGAGAAAGAGTAGGGAAGGATGTAGGAGGAGGCATTGAGTGTTTGTAACGACGCTTTTCATTGCCGATAAGCAACAGGTGGCCGGGCGTCATGGCTACCCTGTTGTCAGCATGTGGGAATCGGGGGGAGTTTACCTCCCCCTTTCCACGAATCACTCACACACACACATAATAAAGGCGCATGCGCTCATGACCGCGTGTACGTAAGCGGCCGTGTGTGTGTGCGCGTGTGCACGGTCTTCGGTGCACCACGGGGATGAAAGATATAGGTCGTGTCTTTTAAAATGTAATCGGATAAAGTCGTCACAGGCCATTTCTGCTCTCTTTTTTGTCACTTTCTCTGTTCACCTCCTGCGACCGTGGTGTTGGCGAGCCTTTTTGCACTCACCCATTCTTCCAAGATTGCTCGGTCGGCTTTGGCTGGGCTCTGCTCCGGCCTGCATGACGGATGTATTGGGATAGGTCGGGTTCCATTTACGTAATGGAATCGAGATCGCAGCGTAGGCTGCGTAGGACTCGAGGATATATAAGTTGTCGTGTCGCGGCGAGACCATTGTAATAGCGGGCGGCGGGTGGTATTGAATTTTCGCCGCGTTGGCCGGAGCGCTCGGTTTTCGTCTCTTATAAAAGGGAGTGCTGTACCGCGGACGTTATGATCCTTTTTACGTCGCGTCCGTCGTGAGTGTAGTAGCCGGCGAGTTATTTTTTGCGGGGGTTTAATTTTCATCCGCGTCTGAAATGGACGGTCGAGGTTGATTACAGGCTAAGATAGACGCGATAACTATAACTTGAGACTTGGAGAAGGAAACCGCACCCTTAAGGTTTCCGTTTTCCCGACAGATAATTGTTGATGATGCGAGAAATCAAAAGGTCAGCGCGAGTATAGTAGAACGTTCGAAATTGCGTTTAAGCTGTATGAAGGCGGTCGTTTGTCCTCGACTTCCTCCTCTGCATGTAATTCGTAGCTTGATGCCAAATTTTTTTAAAGCTTTAAATCTTAAGATGAACTTGTGAAATACATGAATTTTTAGACGAACTGGTCGTCATGAATTAAACTAATTTTTACGTCTCGTTTTTTTTTAATTCTTATTAAAACGCACCTGAAAAACGTATTGTATAGGTGATTTTTTAAAATTACATCGTACGTTTTAATTCAAATATAAAGTTGAATTTTTTCGCATTATTCTTCGGTCTTTTTCTGCGTTTTGTGACCGTCTTAGTGGTGAAAAAGAGTCATGGCGGCCATAGTTCTTTATTCTCTCTTTAATTGAGTAGATTTTGTACGGTTTCTTCGCGCTAAAAGAGGATGAAATATTCGCCGTGTTTTATTACGAATGATGTTTTGCATTCGGTCTCGAACATCCTACATTTTGGTATAATATGCTGAGATTATTCTCTGCCAGCTGCTTATATATATTCTCCGAGAATAAATTTTGGCCAGATAAAAGCAAACTTAACTCGCGTGAGTGGTTAAAGAACCAATTCAATCGCAATTAATAATTCTGTAGAGTCACGAAATTTTTCATATTAGTTTTGCCTATAAAAAACACTCGATCTAAGGTTGTATACATTCATTGGTATCAAATTGCTGTTTATTTTTGCATTTGGCGTTGGGGAATTAGAGCAGTGGCGCCATACCAGTTACCCGCGTTTGATCAGGCGCCAGCGGAGGTCATCCACGTCGCCCGCGGAGAGAAAGTTCACTCGAAGATTGATTTACAAAAATGCGACTGGTTTTTTTCGATCCGTCTTAATGAGCTCACGGACACGTGGTGAAGTACCTAGTTGGCGGTCTCATTAAGCAGGTGCGTAGCGGCTTATCTGTCGAAGAGAAGTTGCTGAATAAACAAGGCGATGCATCAGCACTACGGAGCCTTTTTCGTGTTAGTCCATTCGTCGAGAAATCGCTTGCTGCCCGTTATTTATCGGAGATTTTAATGTGATGTTTTATTGTTATCACTTGTAGCTTTACAAGCAATTTACATGCGTCCTCCTTTCTTCTTAATGAAATTGTAGAAAAAAATTATATGGAATCTCCAAAACGTAGCTTCGTGTAAACTATCAAGGTCATGTACGAACGCCGATATCATTTTATTCTGTGTTTGGATTAATTTTCTCAATAAAATAATCTCTCGGTTCGACGACATTTCATTTCTGATAAACTTCCTTCGGCAGAGCCAATGCTAAATTCACTGAAGTGACGTTCGATGCCGATAATTTCATACAAATACTATTAATTGCACATGTGACATAATCCTAACAAATAGCTCTTCTCGTATTTTGATCGTTGAGGTTAGGAATTCATGGGTTTTTCGCTTGATTATTATTATCATCACTGTAAGTTCTACGTTACTACTTATTATGTCTCCAACCCTTTATTTCCCATTGTACTTGCTTGTTGTGCCCTTAACTGCTGTTTTTTATGAATCGCCTTAATTTTGCTGACTACTAAAAAAGAAATTTAAAAGTCGATTCCTTTGACGTCAAACGCCATTGGTACTTTATAATGCCATCCTGTCTATGACAGGATGGCATTATAAAGTACCAATTTTATCTCATTTACTCCCAGCAATATTTTCTGAGGTAGTTTGAGATGGCCAATCTGCAGTATATTTTTAACGCAATGTTTGAAAAAATACGTGAGTTTCGTCAGGCATATTATTCTTGCTGAATAAAAAGGCTCGCTTTTCGTGTTTCCCTTTTTTTAACTCTTTGAGATTTTCTTAATAAATTGAGGCAGTTTAAGCTTCCAAACTACTTGTGCGCATGTTTCTGTTTTTTAAAATAAAATATTGACCGTTATGTCCCCTCTGTTCATGGGCCGTAAAAATGTAAATTTCAGTTCCTCCCTCCCTTTCCTTTTGTGAAAATAATTTCGAACCGCACTTCATTCCGGGCGTTTATTACAAAAACTCGATGAAAAGGCATTCGGTAGACTAAAACGGACGGAAAATCATGAATGAGCGAAAAGAAAAAAGGAGCGTTATGTTACGATCTTTATGAACCTAGCGAAGACAAGAATATGAGGAAATTTTGAGAGAAACATAGAGGGGGGCAACAAAAACGGATTTTTATCACTCATCTGCGACGTTATCAGTTATATTTCAACCAACCAAAGGGAAATATTGCCGGACACAGTATCAATAAAATCTCCGCTCGGTTTCCTATTACGTAGGCGGACTCATCAACTCGTGAGCGAGATGCCGGTCACATTTTTCGTAAGTCACCTTTCGATTGAACTAGGCCCCAGCGGGCGACGCCATAGCACCACCGCGGGAGCCTCGACTCCCGCGGTCCGCGTATTGATGGAACTCTAGAAGCCGAAATTGATCGCCCTGAATTACACTCTCCTTCTCCCGACCTCCTTCCAGAAGCGCCAACGTTTCCTCTTCCTCATCCTGACGCCCGAGACTTTTCATTGTTGAAACGGTGCCTTAACACGCGGTAAACTTCAGCCGCTCAAATCTCTATTAAAGTATGTCGAAACGTTACGATTTAATCATTTTTGTACCGCACTCACTATTACTTCCAAGTTGTTAGGAGAAACGTGACTCAGTATCACTGCCCTTTTTTGTCTGATTTCATCCGAGCGTCGTGGTAGAATGTTTTATTTACAGTGATCACTTCAAATTTTCCAGAAATATTTTAGGAAGATCAGATATTGGAACATCGAATCTTCTATGGCATAATGCAGTGCATCACACCGCATGCGGTGTTAGGGGACTGGACCCTTTTTTAGCACTCAAATGCGCAAGCGTTTTCAGATATTCCGTTCATCTAACTACGTAGGCGAAATCCGTCGAAGTATTAAAGTTGGAGGAACGAAATTTTCACTATTTGACCATATGTATAAAAGAAATATCACGGCAATCTTTCCGTCGCGTTTTAAATAAAAACTCCTGAAGTGGGTTGCTTTACAAATCAAATCCTCGCTTGTTTTATTTTTTTACGCAAGATATAGATACAAGGCTTTCCAAAAGTCCCTTTATCCCCATGTGTTCAGATAAGCAAAAATGAATCGCATTCTTATAGTTGTGGTTTATGAAGTCTTCACAATTATTAGGCGTTCTTTACCAGCAAAGCGGTGGTAGGGAACGCCTTATGGTCACGTCTCCCCCGTCCGTCTATTTAATCTCCGAAACTATTGGACGGATTTTAATTAAGTATTAGCGATCCTTATTAAAATTTATCGCCAAATTTTTATTTCGAACAGCTACCGTAAATTAGAACTTACAATTTATATAAGCATTTACATAAATTTATACTCGTATCTCGTTAAATGGCATCCGCCAAGAAACAATTAAATACAACATTTTTCTCTTCCTAGCATTTATATGATCTATAAGGTACAAATTAAATAAATTATTCGGATAGAGGACGACAATTACCACAAAAAAGTCCGCGAGACCACATAATTACGGCTAATAATTTTGGAGATAAAAATTTGAGAATATCCCAAGCATTACATCACATATTTTTGTTTACATCGGTCGCTACGACGGTTCTATCAGCAAACAACATTTGAAAAATCCATATTTTTCTCTCCAAATCTCATATATGATCTGTGAGGTATAGATTAAAAACTTTATTCGTATTCAGAACAACATTTACCCCAAAAAGGTGAAGGTGAATCGTCAAAATCTGCGCCGCATCATTTTTTTGCGCTAAAAACAATGGCACACTGGCGTTCTTGATTATTAGAAATAATTGCGACTGCTATATATAACACGAAACATGTCAACAACAAAATAGAACAATAAATGCAACAAATGTGGCATATGCGTATATTTTTGTGCCTCCCTTAAGACCATGGGGTAAAAAGGATATTTATTACACCAATTTGAGAAAAACAAGCGCACAATTAGTTTTAATCATTATCACACACTTTTAAAACGGCTAACAAAGGTCTTTATTTTTAAATTTATTAATTCCCATTTTCAATCGCCATTTATTTAGAATTTTATTCCGTCGCATGATACACCGTGTAATTGACTTGCGGTAAGTAAAATAAAAACATGGCAGTAAGAGTGCGATTAACAATTGTTTCGTAAACGGAAAAAACCAGTTTTCAAACCATATGCTCGAGGCCAAAGACCACTCTCGTTATGTGTAGTTTATAACCAGCGTTATGCGTTTACTTCGTAGAATGCGAAGTTAATGCTTAGCTAGTCACAGCAGATGTTGTTGCCACTTATACTCCGAAAACATAATGGCAGAAGCGCAACATGAAGTATATTCCCCATCAGATTGAGATAAAGTCGTAAGATGGATTTCATCAAAAATGAATCAAGGCAATACTTATTTGTGCGAAATCAAGGCTGCATTCTTTACGCATATGATTAAACGGTCCAGAAGAAGTTGGCACGCATGTAATCCCTTAAAGATATGCCACGTCAAAACAATTGCGTCATTGGACTGATTAAACCGTTAACATCAGTTGCGATCGAAAATAAAAGATATATTTCAAGCTCCAATTTTAAATGAATAGGTATGGTTTTCATAGATTCTCAAGTGTATAACTATCCTTGAAATTCACGATTGCCTTTGTAATTTTAGCAAGGTTGAAGTAAATATTGACCCCGCACGGTTTCATTTTTGATGTGAAAATTACTCTTTCAAGTTGCAGATCACTGTTAACGAACCAAAATCCGAATGACAGTTTGAGAATGTATTAGGTAAAACCTATTCCTTCATGTGTCAACATGCTAGGTGACCAAAATCGATGTCAGATTTTAAAAAAGGATTCAAAAAATTAAATAACTTTTGCTTTCCGATCATAATATTCTCCCGTTTAGATGCATTTTATTGTTTAAGTATGTTAATATGATGAAAGGAATAATTACATAATATGATTCCCCCACTTTGAAATTTTCCACTGAATTTGCACTTTGACCGTATAAGTTTGGACTGGTCTGATATAAAATTCATTATATTTTTATTTTAAGAGAAGCGATATAGACTGAAATTTTTTTCTTCGGATACGATAAAAAAAAACATTTTGTGAAACTTTTATTGAAAAACATAAAATCCATGGAAGACTCAAGGGTAATGACCTCAAAAAACAATATCTTATTTTTTACGTTAACTAATCTTTACAATGAAGACATTTAAATAGATTGATTTATTCTATACTCTATATCACTCTATTAGTTCATAAATATAAGGAAACTAAATGAAAACTCAAATACTTACATAAAATAAAAAATAATGCTGTTACATCACTACCTACACGATAGGGGAAATGAGACAATGAAAGGGATGGAATTATGCTAGATTCAATGTTATATTAAAAAAATATATTACTAAAAGGTTTCAGCGCTGTAAGTCAATATTCAGAAAGCCACATTGCCGAAACTTCAAACCATAGACGAATCTTAAAGCAGACTTAAAGAATTTATTGATGCCCGTCCCAACTAATGAGGTTGTTCAGTTGATTCCGTCTTGTTAACTTGGATAAAGTGGGCTTATTCCATGTTGTTGCCCGTGAACTCTGAAAAGAGAGACAGAATAAGCTTGCATTAAATCAAATAAAATCCATACAAAGTAGAACCGAGCGAATAGGGTAGGGTGTAGGCGTAATAGGAGATTTCATAGGGGCATCGAGTGTAATACAGTTTCTGGTCGCGAAGTGAGAGAGTCCACCTGCAGGAGCCGTAATAGAGCAGTTAATGCTTCGGGCGATAACGAGAAATTAAATATTGTAGTTTTAAACTGTCGCAGCATTTGTAGGAAGTCTGCCGAACTCGAACACGTAATTCGCACGTTGCATGCTGATGTAGTTATAGGTACGGAAAGTTGGCTCACCGAAGATATCGCTAGCCAAGAAATTTTTCCGAAAAGCTATAGAGTGTACAGAAAAGACCGTGCCAATAGAATAGGTGGCGGAGTATTTTATGGCAGTAAGTGAAAAGTACGATAGTTGTCAGATCCCAATTATCGACGAAACGACCGAGAGCGTGTGGTGCCGCCTAGGTAAGGATTATTCGAAAAAGATATATTTATGCTCATTTTACAGACCACCTAATGCCAAAGTTTATTATATTTTAAGTTTAGAGAGGCAATGTGATAATTGGAGGCGATTTTAACTTACCGTCAATCGATTGGGAAAACCTGTTTCGTTACGGGAGGTAAAGAACGCGAATCGTGTGAAGCATTAATTGACACGTTTCATGAATATTCCTTAATCTAGATGGTACGAAAAGCCACGCGTTCGGGCAATGTTCTCGACTTGCTTGCTTCTAACATCCCGCACAGGATAACTAAGGTATCCACAGAGGAGGGACTTAGCGACCATCGAGCTGTGTATGCGGAGTGCGAATTAAAGCTCAAAAGACATCCTAAGCCCCTTCGGAATGTATACGCTTTCGCCAAGGCCGACTTTAAAAGTTTCAGCTTACATCTCAGAAGTACCTTTGTCAGTTATCGTGAAAAGACAGAACGATTAGGTATGGAGCCATCATGGTTATTATTTAAGGATATACTAGGAAAAGGTATGAATAGATTTATCCCCAGTAAGTTAAAATCTGATAAGAAAGAACCTCGTCGGTTTAATAAGGAAGTCAGGATTGCCTTAAGACGACAGAGGCGTAGCCACGCAAAATTGAAAAACATACCTACCACCGCTTCCGATGAGTATTGCACAGCTATAGTCCACGAGTATAACAGTGCCCGCGTATTAGCGAGAAAAACCATGCGTAACGCATTTAACACCTTCCGGAATGAGGTATTAAATACAAAATTGAAGGAGGATCCAAAAGCGTTCTGGTCCTATGTAAGAGAAGTCAAGGGAGGGGGTCCTTCAATACCCTCCCTGCGATGTGATTCCGAAGACATCCTTCACGATGGGGAGGATAAAGCTAATCTACTAAACGTTTACTTCGCGAAGGCGTTCACGGCAGGTGGAGATAGACTCGAAGATAATCTTATTCCCGATGGATGTACTCGGATGGATAATATTAAAATCTCTGAGGCAGGAATAGCGAAGCAACTGGGTGCGATAAAGCCCAACAAAAACCCAGGACCAGAAGGAATTCCCGCGCGTGTATTAAAAGAACTAGCAGAAGAAATAGCTCCCTTCCTTCGGATAGTATTCGAGAAATTTCTTACCCTCTGTGAGGTTCCTGATGATTGGAGACTAGCACACGTCACACCCATTCATAAGGGAGGTGACAAAGAAAACTCAGAAAATTATAGGCCGATTTCTCTAACATCATTATCATGTAAGATTTTGGAGCACATTATTGTTAGCAACACTATGCGTTATCTCGAGAGTAGATCGCTGTTAGTCAGCTGTCAAAATGGCTTCAGAAAAGGTAGATCCTGTGACACCCAACTCGGTCTGTTTGTGAATGATGTTTTATCATGCGGCGAAAATAATAAGCAGGTCGAGGCAGTGTTCCTTGATTTTAGAAAAGCTTTTGACAAGGTTCCCCACCGTAAGTTGTTATTAAAATTGGGAAATCTTGGCGTTAATGTTAAAGTCATTAACTGGGTTCGCGCTTTCCTTTGGAATAGAAAACAAAAAGTAGTCATCGATGGTAAGTCCTCGAGTGTGGCAGATGTAGTCTCTGGAGTGCCGCAGGGTAGTGTGATCGGACCTATGCTTTTCTTGCTTTATATAAACGACATCAGCTCAGTTGTGAAAAGTAATATCAGGCGTTTTACGGATAACACCGTAGTCTATAGAGAAATTAGTGGTCCTAGTGACCATCGTCAGCTTCAGGATGATCTGGATGCGTTATCTGTTTGGTGCAAGGAATGGCAGCTAGAAATCAATCAGAAAAAGAGTAACGTTCTAAACTTTTGGAAATCTAGAAGTCCATCGTCTGTATTTACCTACTCGATAGATGGTGAGAGCATTCCTGTTTCGGAATCCGTGAAATACCTCGGGGTAACCTTGAATCGTGACCTGTCTTGGGACACCCACATAAGGCGAGTGATAGGTGCGGCAAATAAGAAGTTGGCTTTTGTGCGTAGAATAGTCAGGAAAGGCACGGAAAAGGTGAGAGAATCTTGTTATTTATCCTTGGTTAGACCTCAAATGGAATACGCAGCAGCGGTTTGGGATCCATATCAGAGGGGACTCATAAAGGATTTAGAAAAAATACAGCAGCGAGCAGTTAGATTCGTGAAAAAGAATTACGATAAAAAACAGAGCGTTACGTTACTCATTGAAGAGTTGAGTTGGCCATCGTTGAAAGATCGTAGATTACAGGCGAGACTTAAACTTCTAGATAAATATAGGTCGGAGATATTCGTAAATGAAATGAAGGATATTATTCGACAACCAACGTATATCGGACGGAGGGATAATGAGGACAAGATTCGCGAAATAGATAGTAGAACGGAGAGGTATAAGGAGTACTTTTTCCCTAGGACAATACGTGACCACAATAGATAAGGGAATAATAATTAGTTAGGAACATGGTGCGCGGCACCCCCTGCCATCCACCGTCAAGGTGACTTGCAGGGTAATATGTAGATGTAGATCAGGAGCGGATCCAGAACCTTCCCAAGGAGGGGGCGATCGCTCCAATTACCCCTCCCCCGTCTTGATTCCTCCTCTGCCGACAACCATTCATTTTAAAAATCCTTACTAGATCAGAATCTTTCTTTCCCTTGTCATACAGACTTAACCTTCGGTGTAGAAACAATGGATGTTGCGCAGAATGAATTTAAAAATGGAGCTAATGGAGAGCAATGGGGTCCTCCAAGGTGGGGGGGGGGGACGATCGCCCCTCCCTTGGATCCGCCACTGATGTAGATGTAGAATACCAATGAACCACGTGAAAGAAAACCATCACATATTTATATAGACTATGTCAAATTCCTAAGTTGAAATTCATTCTATAATGCCTGATCAATTAACATACGCTGTATTCAAAGACACGCTGAAGATAATTACATCCTATTACAAGTATCTCTTAATACACACATACTCACGCACTCAGTGCTTATCATCGCATGCATTTAATATAGTCCTTCAATAAATACAAGTTATAGACAAACAGCCCAATACGGGATCACGCAATTTTCAGGTCAAACATTTTTTAATGATGCATAACTTAATATTGTATCATATTACTCATGCACATTTGAATTTTTTTATATTCACTCTCTCAAATATAACATAATTCGCAGAAATACAGTGCAAAATCTTATTATCAAGGAAGTTGTCACATTCGCTGGAAGCCGAAAACATTCGTTTAAGGTTGCCATTGGCATCATTCAAGCGCACAAAATCATATACCGTAATTCTCTGGAAAAAAAAACATAAAATTGCACAAAAACTAATATTTTTATAATGATTCATATCATGGTTTATAATTCACACTGTCTCGCGAAACACCAGTATGGGACACAAACTTCAAAAGTTACTCTACACGTCATAAAACGACAACAGATTTCGCTGCAAATGTCCAATTCCATGTCCAAAATCACAATTCCATGCATCAGGATACAATATGACCATCTCATCCAAGTCTCCATGTGCGATGAAAGTCCTATGACTAGACTTAATACAATGGCGTTGGATCTGCGATACAAATACCCAATTGCCCAAAAACATCTGCAGACTGCTATCATGAGAGCTGTGGGACCTTGGATCACCAATGACTTTCTGCTGAATCCTGGCTACCGATGACGTAAGTGACAGCAAAGAGTTTACTGCAGAGATGGGCAATCTATTCCGCGTAGTATTCAGTTGAAGCAAATACTTCCGCAAGTGGCATTGGATGATTCCAACGCTACATCGGGTTTAAATTGGAAACTCCCTAGCGGTCCTGAGGTATCGCAAAAGCAAAAAGCTAGTCTAAATAAGGATTTTTAAGATTCAAATTTCGAAATTCAAATATTTATTAGGATATTTCACCAAAAAAAGATGAATTTGCGCGAAGAAGTTTAAGATCGATTTTTCGTCACAGCTTCGCGGGTTGCATGAAATACTGCCGGAGGCCACAACCCGGACGTACTACATACCCGATAATCAACTCAGTTTCTTACTTTCAATGCTGGAGTATAAAAATTGAGGACATGCGTATGATTCGTTCGGTAAACCACTAAGATTGAAGAGAGAAAAGTGACAAAGATTTTAATTTAGTAGTATATGTATTTATCAGATTTAGGAAACCTTAGATATTTTTCTCCTCGGAAGCTCATTATTTACGACCCCAAATTTATTTACGTACTTTCAGTGGCTGAACATGCTGGAGTAGGTGTGGTGAATCCCTCTCGCTTCATAATTTACACATTTATCATACATTCAGAATTTTTCATAACGAAAATATTACACATTACGTGAATGTATTTTAAGCGATCTAACAAATAATATCACTACTACCCGCTGCCGCTTAAAATTGTGAAGGAGGTATTTGTTATTATCAGTTAAAAATATAGAAAATTACCAGGAAATCCTATAGGAACGAGGGCTCACTGTTATGTTAGGATTAGTAGCATTACTAATTCTACCACTATGATAATTTGTTCACAGCCAACGCTAGTTGCTATGGATACCTGACAACCGTTCAAATTAAATGCGCATCAGATTTCAGAATCTATTTCACAAATTTGAAATTGTTCTGTAAAAACCTTCTGGTATTATCCTCCCGTTATACAAAAACAAGCGCAACCCATTAGTGAGAGTATAAATACGTGAATAGGAAAAACCGTTTTGGGGTACACAGATTGCACCCGCAATAGTATTCGATTGGGAAATACAACCACATCAGTCCTAACTTTTGATTCTCTCCTCAATGCCTAGCTAATAAAGAGAGGCGGTAAATTGTTTTTAAAGGATAGCTGAGGTTGGATGTATAAAAGGATAAAAACTTAAAAATTTCTTTTGGCGACAGACGTACTGCTTCAACGGCCGCATCCCTTGGAATGGAAGTCCTCTGCGCGGATTTATAAGCGTGCGCGTTTCCGAATGACCCAAGGAGGTAGCGCACTCCATTCGTTAACCTTTGTTTTACATGGCGTTTCCCCGGAAAATATTCCAGGCCTATTCCATGATCTTCACCAATCCTGCAAAACGATAAACAGAAAACCAGAGAATGGTGAGATTAAACCACAGAAGGGTGATACGACATGTAATAAACAATCCCGAAAACAAAGTATTCAATAAAGAAGGTCATCGTAACAAAACGCAAGCACAAGACATGAGTAGCATACATGTATTTGCCTATGAATACCACACCATAGAGGCATCAATAACCCTCCATGATAACATATGTCAACAACATAGCATGGGCAAGGACATAACAAAGCCACAATAATACTATAAAAATAAAGTATCTCACACCGTAATTAAAATATTTCGGATCAGTCAGTTAATTCATAAAAGAACACTGCAAACACATTCTAAAATATCACACACTGTAATAAAAATAATTTAATAAGCATAATTATCGAAAGACATTATATTATTGCCAATGAATTGGTCCAAAACCAGACCACTCCTTAGCAATGCACGTGTTGTCAGTCAGTCTCACATAGTCAGAAAATGTCAACGCACTCGTCTGCACAGCGCTGTGCCATTCACACTCAACCCCATAGCGCTATGGAGTCACACTCACTCAAGTGTCATACAATTCGTCAATGCATACAAAAACACGTTACACACAGCATATGAAATAACACACCTCGTGTCAGATTCGATCAAAATGTCAAAATCTTCTTTTAAATTTCTCCATATATCTTTCTTTTTATTTGAATCAAGTTTCCAATGAAGTCTTGAAAAGGCATGCGATTTTGTAAAATTAATTTTAATTTTTCTATAATAAGATACTGCCCACATCATAAAGTCGTCTAAATTAATATACCCCAAAAATGCTTAAAATCGAGCTTCCATTGCCTCATATAATAGACAAAATTTATAGCGATCAGCTGATTTTTCTATGATTTTAATTGGCATGTTGTATCGAATGTGTATGATTGGATGACTTTTATCAATTGAAAATATATTTTCCTTAATTTTGTTGCAAGCATAAAATGGAGAATATTTCCATTATTTAGATATTTAATTAAAATTATATATTCAAATGAATATTTTTATCTATCTTCTTAACAGAGTGTTCTCCAGCAAGCCACAAGTTTTTCACCAGATGGCACCAGTCAGTGGTCTGGGAATCTCGGGAGGCTATCACCAATACCAGGGGACGTTCTCTCCTCAATACACGACTCGCATGGAATGGCTGGACAACAAAATTCCAGCAGCGATGGAAGCCTTGGCCCTCCAGGACCAATGCAGGGTGTCGGAGGAAAGAAGCAGGGTGTGTCCGGTGAAAGTTCTGAAGTTGGACAGACTGCAGAGGACATCACAGTCACTCACTATGAGAAGGACTTCAGGTGAGAGCCTTCTCAAAATATCCTAGGTTTAATATATTGCGAAATCAAAGGTAAAACTCGCATACTTAATATTTTCCAAGAAACATTATTCGCTTTAAGCATTTTTAAAGCAATTAAGAAATAATAATTATATAGGTTATACTTTCATGTTCATAAACTTTATCTTCATGAGATGTTAGTGGAATCTGTTTCTTGGGATTCCATTAAATTTTGGGGATGGACAATCACAACTGCATAGCATGAAATGTCATGTTGATTTCAAATAAGTCAATAACATTATTCCGCTTGATTTTAAATATAATGCTGCCATACTAAAATTCTTATATTATTCTATATCATTATTTGAAATTGTAGAGGATTATGTAATTTGTCCATAATGAATCAATAAAAAAGCGATGTTTTTATTCATGATTATTATTCTCTGTTTCATTAGTCCAAAATGAATAACATATTTTTCTGAGTAATATCAACATAAAGGAATGAAAAGAGATTTTTCACAATGTTACATGTATAGTTAGTAAAATATTTTCTGTCAATTTAAATCCTTGTGTGATATTTTTATATTATTGCATTGAGGTGGTTCGTTTGCTATTAACTTAATTGTTATCTCAGTTTAATATACTGCTCTTTTTTATGAGAAAAAGCTCAGGTTTTATTTATTTCGGTTTAGTTATTTTAATGTTATTGGAATTTATTTAATTTGACTGTGTAACGTGTTCTGTAGATTTAGTCATAATTTTCTTAACCCTACCTTTCTATGCCATAAGGCAAGTCTCCAACTTTTTTTATTTCATGGCACACCTATAGATTTTTTTCATTCATTGTGGCACACCGAAATGAATTTCACGTGAAACTTTGTTGAATATATCTATTACAACATCAGAAAATAATTAAAATAATCGACAACATCAGAAATAAATGAAAAATAAAATATTTTCATAAGAAGGGAATAAATTGTGGCTAAAATTCATTCAAAATCGTTTATATAATTCAGTGAATTTGAGAAATAAAACCAAAATTAATTTTTCAAAATTTTTACCAGTATCACTAGGTTCAGATGCAGTGCAACATGTTTATAATGACATCGAAGAAACGGTGAAAATATTTTCCCTATAATGAATGTCTTAATATCTAAAGATGTATAGGAACTTTATTAAATAATTTTATTAGTGAGAAACCTGCCCGTCTTGAAGAACAGTCTTTTTGATTTTTGGCTCTATGGTGGAAAGAGTCACTCAAAGTTTCTGTTCGTGGTATTTCAAGCACGATCACTTATTATTCTTAATCAGCGACAATGTTGAAAAACTTAATTCACATAAATATGTTGTAGGAAGTGGTAACAATGCAACAATTGTGCATTCAGCAATGGTTGGGTATTCATTCCTCACTTACAGTCAAAACTTATCCAGAGGCATATCATCTAACTTTAGGTTAAGACTGCGATCGTTCCTGAGTTCAATGAATTCCCTCTAATTTTTAGGGAGAAATCATTAATTTATAAGTCTGAAAATGAAGAAACTTCTTATGCTTGTTTGAAGCTTGAGAATTACAAATTCGAATTTTCCCTTGTATGAACTCTGTATGTCCTGCCGCACTAAGTACTTTGTTACGGCATACCACTGTGCTACAGCACACCGGTTGGAGAGCACTGCCTTAAGGTATAATGAAAAATGGTCTTACCAATAACAAAATTTAACCCAGTATTCCAGCATCCTGAAACAAATTATTAATTTCTCTATCATTTCACCAGATCAAAGCAGCTCATCAAAGATGCGATCATGGATAACGACTTCCTTAAGAATCTGGATGCAAGCCAAGTACGAGAAGTGGTTGATTCGATGTTTCCCAAGGAATTTGAGAAGGGTAGCTATGTCATCCGGGAAGGAGAAGCAGGTATGTGGCATGGATTAATCCACGATAATATTGCATGAAGATGTTCAATGGTATTTCTTAAATCTTAATAGGCATGGTATTGTATTAATCCAAAAGGAAGACAACTTTGAATTTATCACAATCACTATAGAAAACAAGGTTCATTCAGGGAAATAAATACTTTGTAATACCAAATTTTAGAATAACATACAGTGGTAAGTTTACGCCAGCTGCTAACACTAACACGGTAGTGTGCATTTTTTCATTCTCTGAATTTTTTATAATGACATTTTTATTCATTTTCCGTTAACTGTGTAATTGGGAGGCATGTTGAAATAAATAGGTGTCTCATCTGCATTAGCCATTTGGCTCGGAAGGAAAATGTCAACAAAGACAAGTTCGTCATCACAGGAAAAAACCATTACAATACATCATCTGTACACACCAACCATTACTAGCCTTGAATTCTTTCTGTGGGATGTTTAGTGATTGTGATAATTCATCAGCTTCCAGTTTAATGATTTCCTGCAACACTGGTTTTCTGTCCATTCTTTACATAAGCACAAATTTTACCACTTCTTCATCCTGTTCATCAAATCGACCTTGTTAGGGTCCACTAAATGATTTCCGTGTTAAGTTAGCACCTTAAAATTTCTGTTTTTTCTTGCTTCCATCTTTTCCCATTTTCCTCCATTGCGTTATATTTCCTCACAATTGTTAACTTCTTCAGCATTAGCTTAAAATTTCTATCAAAACTTTGTCTTATAACTTGTGGTATAATCCATTTTACAGAGGTACCTTTCCACATGATCCATATTTAAAACTGCTAAAAATAATACCCAGTCTTCAGTTAATGTTAAAATTAACGAAGTTTGTACCAATTGCATGTTCCCTTAGAGGTTAAACTGCAGTTTTACTTACTGCTAGCACACCAATAGAAAAGTAACAAATATGTTTTAATTGTAAGAAGATATGTAAAATGCAGGCAATCTCAGTGTGTCCACTTTCAATGCTGTATGCATCAAATTTCCTACTGAGTCGATATTAAGTTCTGACATAAGTCTGTCAACACTTCCCATCCAGCAGTACCTACAAGGTGGAAATCCATTCATTTGCACATTGTGAACTTCAAGAATATGAATGAATGTATTGTATTAATAAATTAAATGTAATGTATGGTGTATGTATAAATAAATGCATTTCCATAGACATATAATCAATGTCAGTGTGCTACATGCGGTATTTAAAACTCTGTACTAGATTTTAAGATGATCAATAATTTTTATACAGAGATTTTTGGGAAAAATCTTCTCTTCCTTTCCTGTTAATATGGTAATAATCCAAGAAAATTTTTCAAAAATTTCCCCTTGAAATGTAAAAATATGAACATAATTTTCAATTCTTACAAATATTATCATCATCAAAATATAACTGCATTTGAAATTTGTAATCTTTGAACTATTTAAGATTTATTTTTTCAGTCAAAATGTACAGATACAATTTTAGTATTTGCTTTTTATAAAATGTTTATTTTGTAAGATTTTCAATTTGAAATGGCCTTAACAAAATTATATAGATGATTTACCGCTGCCAATGAGGATAATTGTTTCAAATTAAAAATTATTTCTTATTTATTAAACATTCTAATCAAATGGAAATTTTTCTGTTGCAGGCTCTGCTCTGTTTGTTTCTGCTGATGGAGAGTTGGAGGTGGTTAAAGAAGGCAGAATCATTGGCCGACTTGGGCCTGGGAAAGCTTTTGGAGAACTTGCTATCCTTTACAACTGTACTCGCACTGCCTCCATTCGTGGTAAGTGATTAATTTTTGACTTTGAACTCTTTCTATAAATTCATCTTTTTATTCAATTAAACTTGATCTTCTTACAGCCTTTGAGTATTAAAAATATTATTCAATCTTTGAGCTGGAAGTTGTAATTCTGCATGGTGACAATGAATGTCTATAAATTGCAATTTATGTTTACTTTTGTTAAAAAAATCTGTTGGCCATATTAATTTACATCAATAGAACTTTTGCAGAAATTGACATTCAATATTCCAGCAATATGAAATTGATAAAAATGATTTAGTGATTGAGCTATTGTTGTATTTAAGCTAAGTTGTTAAATTAAAAAATCTTTCACAAGAGACAAATCTATTAAAGTACATTTACATAACTATCCAGTAAACACCAATGGCATTTGGCAGGGGTAATCATTACAGCAAACCTACGCTCAAGTTAAAGCTTCTATTTGCCTGTCTTATTGCATCTGGTAAAAATTACCTGTATCATATCTCAGTTATAGCAATTATTTTGATCCATTTTCTGGGAAATACTTATCTACCCTTATGCTCATAAACACAAATATCAACAATGATACCAATGGTCTCAATGAATTTGGGGCCCTTTAAATTTAACAATTAGTTTCTGCTTGTACTACATTCTTCTACACTTCATGATCTGCCATCTCACATCACTCAAAAGTTGTGATACACTGGACTAATTTCTTAACAAATCAAGCTACTCTACACAGGACCATTTTGAGGGCCCCAGATATGCCCTCTGCCCTCCAGACTGTGCAGCAGTATTCATTGACATAAAATCCACTCGATCCATTATTGGAAGCAATAATAGTCTTAGCATACACTTCATGTTTTAAATATATGGTGAAAGAATTTTTTGTATGATGTTGATCATATAAAGGGAAAATTATTCATTTCCTCTCTCTCTTGCTGATGTACAATAAGAAGTCATTAACAATTATTAAAGCATAATTAGTAAATATTAGTGAAGAAACAAGAATTTTCTAATAAAAACAAATCCCTGGAGGAAACATTCATATTAATTTCCACAAGCAAATTAGTACATAACACCATCAACAGCTGGAAAAAATTGTTGAATCAAATATTAGCATTAATTCTGAAGAAAGGTGAAATAAGATGGCTTGGGTAGGATGTGAGGGGACATGATGCTATTAATGGAAAATAACAGGAGGGGAAAGACCAAGCTTAACATGATGGAAAAGTATACTCCATAAATGGAACACACAGTGATTTCAAAGACTTTATTAATGGGAAATTTATATAAAACAGTATCGAAAGATTTGGCGATTCTCAAATTTTTATCTCCGAAACTATAAGTCATAATTATATGGTCTCAGGGACTATCATGTACTAAATGTTGTTCTCTATATAAATAAATTTTTTAATCTATACCTCATAGAACATATAAGAGCATGGATGAGAAATATATGGATTTTTAATTGTTGTTTGCTGATAGAACCATTTCCACAATCAATGTAAACAAAAGATGCAATGTTTTGCTCTGGATTTTCTCAAATTTTTATCTCCAAAGCCATAACTTGTAATTATGTGGTCTTATGGACTATCTTGTTGTATATGTTGTCCTCTATCCGAATAAATTTTTTAAACTATACCTCACGGATCATATAAGGGCATGGGATAGAAAAACATGGATTTTAATTGTTGTTTGCTGAGAGAACAGTCTTAGAGATCGATGTAAACAAAAGATGTGATGTTTTGCTCTGGATTTTCTCAAATTTTATCTCCAAAGCCATAACTTGTAATTATGTGGTCTTATGGACTATCTTCTTGTATATGTTGTCCTCTATCCGAATAAATTTTTTAAACTATACCTCACGGATCAAATAAGGGCATGGGATAGAAAAACATGGATTTTAATTGTTGTTTGCTGAGAGAACAGTCTTAGAGATCGATGTAAACAAAATATGTGATGTTTTGCTCTGGATTTTCTCAAATTTTATCTCCAAAGCCATAACTTGTAATTATGTGGTCTTATGGACTATCTTCTTGTATATGTTGTCCTCTATCCGAATAAAATTTTTAAACTATACCTCACGGATCATATAAGGGCATGGGATAGAAAAACATGGATTTTAATTGTTGTTTGCTGAGAGAACAGTCTTAGAGATCGATGTAAACAAAATATGTGATGTTTTGCTCTGGATTTTCTCAAATTTTATCTCCAAAGCCATAACTTGTAATTATGTGGTCTTATGGACTATCTTCTTGTATATGTTGTCCTCTATCCGAATAAATTTTTTAAACTATACCTCACGGATCATATAAGGGCATGGGATAGAAAAACATGGATTTTAATTGTTGTTTGCTGAGAGAACAGTCTTAGAGATCGATGTAAACAAAATATGTGATGTTTTTCGTGGGATTTTCTAGAATTTTTATCTTCAAAACTATGACTAGTAAGTATATGTCCTCGCATACTTTCTTGTAGTAAATGTTGTTCTCTATCCGAATAAATCTTTTAATCTGTACCTTACAGATCATATAAGAGCTAGGGAGAGAAAAGTTTGGTATTTCATTGTTGCTTGATGGATGCCATTTAACGAGATATGAGTACAAGTTTATTAAAATGATTATGTAAAGTGGAAGTTCTAATTGACGGATTGAGTTAAAAATCATAATTAGGTGATAAATTTTAATAGCGATCACTCATACCTAATTTAATTAAAATCCATCCAGTGGTTTAGGAGATGAAAGTTATAACATACGGATGGACGGACCAGACGTGCCCATAAGACATTCAACTATTACCACTTCGCTGGTAATTAATGGGGTAATGGATTTTTGGATAATATTCGAGTAGCCAGCAGGGGGATAAAGAGTAGAAGCAGAGGAAAGCACAGAAGAATGGGGGGAGAAGGGTTGATGCAGATGGAGTGGGAAAACACTATATGGGATGAGGCAGACCAATCCTCCCCCATAGAGTTGACCCACAGACATCCCCACCATCTCAGTCAACTCTTCTCACTCCCTCTCTTCTGAGTTTTTCTCTGACAAGTGTACTTATTGTCATGCCTTCTCTTAATTTTAAAACAATGTTATAGGCTACACATTCTCCAACTCTTAAGCTCGATCTATTGGTTACTAGTTATTCTCCTGCAAAAATCCACAGTGATTTTTCTTTTGGGAATGTTTTATAGTGAAATGCATTTATGGTAAATTGTGTGGATTGGATTGAAGGATATCTTTCCCTCGACAGTTGTGAGCCATGCCAAGGTTTGGGTCCTCGACCGACGTGTCTTCCAGCGTATGATGATGCGCACCGGGTTGCAACGAATGGAGGACAATGTCCAGTTCCTACGTAGTGTTCCTTTGCTCCAAAACCTAGCCGAAGAAATCTTGGCAAAAATTGCTGATGCTTTGGAAGTGGTAAGTGAAAATTATTTTTACAATTTATACTTTTGTTTAATATATTATAGGCTTTTCCCAAATTTAAAACTGCTTCTTATACAATTTGATTTGCTCATTGAAAAAGATTTAACAGGTCAATTTTAAAATTCTTTCTGCAAAATTGGGATGTGCTCATTTTATATAATGGTTACATATTTGCATTTCAGTAATAAATAAGTTAGTTGTATTTTCTTAATTATAATCCTCATATCACAAGTTCTTTTTATTGTTTCTATGAATCATGTTATCAAATACTTTCTGATACTTCATATGTTAATAAAATTACTTTTATCATAATTTATTACTAAAAAATCCTGTATTTTTGTATGCATTATATATTAATATATTTTATACAGAAAAGAATAATTTGGCAAAATCCAAGTTCTTTAAGTTTGTTGGCATTCTGGAAAATTAGAGAATTAGAAAAGTATCAATTAAATTAAAATTACTGGATCTAGGATGAATCAATTCTCCCTGTCATGAGTTCCCATGTTAAACCATTTTGGACATCTGCATAATAATATTTCACATTTGGACAACTATTCGTGGTTACTTTTTTAATTCCTTCATTCATTCCATATTTTTTAAATTGAAAACTTTGTTTTCGATTCATTTATTATTATACCCTTATCATTCTTTTACTGCCTGCAGGAATTCTATCCAGCTGGAGCATGCATAGTCAGACAAGGAGCAAGTGGAGATACTTTCTATATAATCAGTGGAGGAAGTGTAAAAGTCACGAGAAGACTGGGTAAGTTGTCTCATAATGTTACAAGATGAATTTCATATTGTGTTAAGCATATTGGCAAATTGGTTTGCTAAATAATCAGTGTCCAAGGCATTGGATAAAAACAATTTTAGATATATTAATTTAAAGCTACTTCAATGGCAAGGGACACCATGTCTTTTAAATTTTTGGCTTCACTAATGTATACCTTTATGGCATTTACATAATGCTTGTTATTTTTCATCAGTCTAACAGTATTTTCAAAATATGCTATCACGCAGATAAGTTACTTTTTAGTCATTTCATTTTAGATTAGCACTGCACAAAAATATTTTGCTAAATTGCACGCATATCAGATATCTCCTTGGCTAAACATGAACTATATAGAGCAGTGGTACCCACCCATTTCTACTGGTAAGCCAGATTAAAGTTTAAATTGGAAGTTACCTATGTATTCTGAGGTGCCATACAGATTGACCTCGATTTATGTTGCTCCATTTTACGAAATTTCGAAGTTACGAAAAAAAAAATTGTCCAGTGCTTTGTTATACAAATGAATTTTTCCAAGTTACATTAAAAAATCTGTTTTTTTCCATAACAAATCTGGTAAAGAAAACAATCAAGAGAAGAAGAAATAATGATAAAATTATTAATAATATCAATAATAATACAGTAAGAATAATTCCTCTTGATTGTTTTGAATCAAAGAAACCTTATAATAGTCATGACATTAAAAATCTTTCTTCTTTCTTGCAAGGAATCAAAACTTTCTATGCTACGTAAACAAATAAAAATTATTTAATATTAACTGATACCAAAATTATGTGATTTCACTTGCCACACTATTTTAATAGCTATATATTGGATATTATTGTTATCATTTATGGTATTATCATTTATTTTTGCAACCTATGATTGAATAATGGGTCATGTGAATATGACATCAAGTTGTGTAAAGAACAACACTAATACATGGATGTTTAGAATAATTACTTGCCATCAGTACTCAAATTGGACCAGAATGCACTGAAATGCCATTCTTGTTAAAAAATTAAGCTAGAAGTATTCTGGTTGTTAGAATGTTATAAAAAATAAATTGAAAAGAACAATATCAAATTCACTAATTACTAAATAATGTATGTTGGTACAGGGATTAAAGTGGATGTGATGGCAATCCGATCTCTCTCACTCTTATGCCTCGCATACAGGTGAATATATTTGCCAACTTAGTGGAACAATTCAATACTTGTTATAGTGCTAAACAGTGCTTGAAATGGTTGGAAACATGTGAGAATGCCATTCCACTTGATACAAAGTGAAAACCATAGCAATCTCATTGTTAAAAATTAGATCAGAATTTTTTGATTACTAGCATTCCAGTTGTTAAAATTTTCCAGTTCAAGCACTCTTTCCCAAGATGAATGTTCTCAAGAACATGTACAGTATATTTGAGGAAAGACTTTATGCAGTAGGAACATATCTCACATTATACAGGGTGTCCCGCAATGCGAGGTCAATACTTCAACTACTTTTAGGGGAAGTCAATACAAGTCGAAAATAAAGAATAATTATTTTGCCTATTCTCAATAATAAAGGTGTAATGGACATTTGAAGTTGTTGATGGAAATAAGAAGAAGTCCACTTGGGAAGGCTCCACTTTGTATGCTGTTTTACAATGTTTATTCAGACAATTACTTGTTACAATAATTGCTCAAAGTGGCCACCATCTTCTCTTAGGCAGGTTCTTGCTCACTTTAAAAGAGAATTTGTTGCTGTGCAAAGCATAACGCCATCCATTTTGATCTGCGCTGCAGCATCATTGATGCGGTCTGACAGTTCTTCTAAAGTTTGCACTTTTGTTTCATAAACAAGGCTTTTTATATGGCCCCATAAGTAATAACCTAAATGGGTCAAATCTGGTGACCTTGGCAGCCAAGTTTGTGGCCCTCCCTGGCTGATCCAGTGATCTTCAAACTGCTGGTTTAAGAATAGTCGTACACATCTTACAAAGTGTGCTGGTGTACCGTCATGCTGAAACCACATACCTCATCTAACTTCAAGTTAGATGAGGTATGTGGTCAAGCTTCCAGAAGTTCTGGTAGGCAGTATTCAAGGAAGTTTAGGTATCTCTCTGTAGTTAAATGATGTTCCAAAATGAACAATCCAATAAGTCTCGTCAATAATCCCGCACCAAATATTTATAGAAAATCTGTGTTGAAAATGAGTCTTGTTTCTTTCATTTGGAATCTCCAATGCCCATGAATGGGAATTTCTATGGTTTGTAATTCCATCCCTAGTGAACATTGCCTCATCAGTAAACAAAATGCATGGAATCAGCTGATCATTTTGAACAATCCAGTTGCAGAATTCCATATGTGCAGGATAATCTTCAGACTGAAGAGCTTGCACATCCTGATGGTGAAATGGATAATAACTGTGATAGTTAAGAGTTCTCCATACACTCATTCGTGGCACGTGGGTTCATTTAGATTTTCTACGAACACTAGTGGTTGGACTATTGTTCACATAACCATCTTAAGAGGGAGGCCACATGGGCCTTGGCCCAGGGCCTCACTTTAGAGGGGAGCCTCAAAATTTGGAGAGGAGAAATAAAACAGAGACTCAAAAGTCAGAAATACTTATGAACTACCGTATTTATCCAAGTATCACCCGCACCCAAATGACCCACACCCCAATTTTTGGGAAGGCAAATTAGAAGAAAAACAAATATCATTAAATTTTCAATTTAATGAGCCCAAATATAAGAAATAATATTATTGCCTGTATCTTTTTGCATTATATATTCCTCTCTCTGCAGTTGCTCATGTTGTTGCGATAGGGTTACGTTCGTGAAAAACGTTTCATAAATCGAAACATAATATCCTATTAGCTTCCATTATATAATAAAAGGTATGTTCTCACAGTAAAAAATCCTCCCTTTATAAGGCAGAGAACTTGTTTTTAAGACATGATATGGAGCGTAATTATTCCATGCACATATAGGTACATTACGTATCATTGTGTTCTCTTTCACGTAACTTGATGTCATAGTAACTTGACTAACTATTCGATCACAGTTTGAAATTATAAATGATTGTATCGTAAATTATCACAATTATTCTCAATGCATTTGTATTAAAATACACGACGACAATGGATACTCAGCGACAAAGTTTTATCGAAACTAGCGGGACTGAATGCAAAGCGCGTAGTGCCGAGGTGTCTGCAGTGGGCTGGAAGGCATAGTTCACATGCATATAGTCAAGGTTGATCATAACTAAAATAAAAAATACATAATAAAAAATAGATAAAATAGTGCAATGCGTTCAGTAAAAATGTAATTTAATGAAAAATACATCTCATCCACGTTGTTGTATTTAGTACTGTATCATACAGCAAGATTTTCTCTGATATGAAATCCTCGAATAAGACACCCTGATTTTCTAAAGAAAAGTTTTGAAAAATAGGTGCAGGTGGTATTTGGATAAATACAGTATTAGACATGAGGAAAGAAAGAGAAAAAATACTCTATTTGGTTTTTGCCATAAATTTTTCATAAATATATAATATGAAATCGTGAGTTTATAATTTTTGTTTATTTAATATTTTAATTTTCCAGCATTTCTTTATACCCCCAGCTACCTTCCCCTAAAGAGCATAATACTGTATATTGTTATCCTCTATTAAATCAGATAGGCAGTAACCGTTGCAACATTTTACAATCAATGCAAAAATTTTATAAATAAGGCATGCTCTGCAAATGGAAGGGGTCCTCAAAAAAGTTAGGGCCCATGGCCTCCAAATACCTTAAGATGGCCATGATTGTTCACCATATTGAGTATGACCTCTTCCTCGTCCGCTGTCTTTTGCTTCGGAAATGCACCTTTTTCTTGTAAATACTTGTGCACACGTGAAAGCACTTGCCAATCAGGTGTTCACCGATTTGGGAATCGCCTCTCGTATTCTTGGACAGATGCTACCACATTCCCATCACAGAATCCATAAATGAAATTAATATCAGCATACTCTTCATTAGTGTACATGGACATTTTGAAAAGTAACAATAATCGCCATGAGTCACACTAGTGAAACTAGCTATGCAGTGTGTCAAGCAAATTAGCTACACAGTATATCAAGTGAACTAGCTACTATTGAACTAACTTATGTCAACCTGTGAGCTCAGCAGTGTTGCCAATGTTTGCTTTTCTTCTTATTCTTATCAACTTCAAATGTACATTACTCCTTTATTATTTAGAATAGGCAAAATGATTACTCTTTATTTTCAACTTGTAATGACTTCCCCTAAAAGTAGGTGAAGTATCGATCTCATGTTGCGGGACACCCTGTATGATAGATGTCAATAGGAAATTGTTTCGATTCTGAATTTCTGATTTACAAAAGGTTTTTCAAGAACCTAACCCTTCATAAATCGGGGTCTACCTGTATAAGTTAAAATCAAGTCTAAATAGTTTTTATAGTTAGCATATTAAATATTAAAAGTTTTACTATCAAAATTTTCATGAAAATATATGAATGTGTTAAATTTTTTGGATTGCTTTTTCATCATACCTTTGTGGATGTCTCAAAAATAAATTAATGCTGACTTTAAAAACTTTTTAAAAATTACTACTTATATATTCCTAACTGTAATGAATATGTTAATGCACTGAAAGTTTATTACTCAATTACAATTTTAAATAACTAAAGATAGTATTATTTAACAAAAGATAAACTCCACCATAATTTCAATAATTATGGTCCATTAACAATTTTTCTGTACTGTTAACTTACCTTGACATCAAAAGGAAATCCTGCTGTTGTTTGCTTCAGTTATTCATTTTGTTCTTGCATTTAGAGAGTGGAGAGGAAGAAGAGGTTCGTCGGCTGGGCAGAGGAGATTATTTTGGCGAGCAAGCACTTCTCAAGGAAGATCGACGTACCGCAAGTGTCATTGCCCTCTCCCCTGGTGTGGAATGTCTTACGCTTGATAGAGAGTAAGTGCTTTATTGCAAAAAGCTGTGTATTTAAAGTTTATGTCCATTGTTTATAAAGTCAATTTCTCAGCATGTCAAATATGACCATTTGAGAAAAATATAATCGAATTATGGATTAAAGGTGATCAAAGAAGAATGCTATATTATCCAAACATTGTAAATAATTCCAAATCTGTTTATTTAAATTCCAATTTTAGTTGATGAAGAAATCTTTTTTATCCATAATTATAATAGTGAGCCAAAGATGTATAAATAAATAACCTGTGTGGTGTATTATTACAAATTTGGTGGTAAACTTGTAATTTTTTGTTTTTTCTTTTCAGCAACTTCATCCAGCTCATTGGCGACCTCAGTGAGCTTCATGAAAAAGATTACGGTGATAAATTTTTGGATGCAGAGAGTCAAAGAAGTTTGGTCCATTCAGGATCCATCACTTCATCAACGGCAATGACAGTTCGTGGATCCATCGATATTCCTCCAACAGAGCTAATCCCTGGACATGATCCTTTCTCAGCAGCTGTACCAGATTCTGATGCTGCTGGTTGGGACCAAGGTTAATGTCAGACATATAACTGGCTATTGATAACTTTTCACTAATCGTTTTCAAAGTTAATTTAGCTTCTTTAAAGTTATCTAGAATATCCACAGTTAAGAATAACTTTTATGCCTTGAGGATATTTTCTCTAAATTGATTGATACAACTCTTTCATGAATATATGAATTTTGGACAGCCATCTTACACATTAATTGTTTTCCTTGTATTGTTTATCAATTCAGGAAAATTATGTAATAATAATAAAATACATCCCTTTCATTTTACTTATATCTTATAATTAACTAGATCTAATGAAACTGGGTCTATTTCAACAGAGTATGCTGAAATCCTGATAGATGACCTAGAAGTTGTTGGAACTCTAGGTGTGGGTGGATTTGGACGAGTTGAACTTGTGCGACACTGTCGTAACCCATCTTTATCTTTTGCCCTCAAGTGCCTGAAGAAGCAACACATTATTGATACTCAACAACAAGAGCATGTGTTCAGTGAAAAAGCAATTATGATGGCATGTAGAAGTCCATTTATATGCAGGTTAGCTAATTAATTACTTTAGAGATTTTATTTTACAAAAGATAATTAGGAATATATCATGTGGATTTGAGCTTACAAATGAAGCAGTTTTTTCTATCAGATATATGTTCATTTTTGTAAACCAATTGAAGGGATTATCTTAAAATGATGTGAAAAATTTAACTAATATGAAAAACTATAAAAGCTGTGAAATTAATCCTCATGTGAAGTGTTGAATTGTTTGAGTCACATTCATGTATTCTATTTCTTTGGGTACTATTCTAGGGTTTTGATTGTAAATTTTTTTTTACATTAAGTGATTAAATTTCTAGAATATGGATTTCTATTAAAGCATTGTTGAATATGATAGCTTCAAAGTACATCCACTCCCCACTTTAACGCTGTTCCACATTAATGCTGAAAATAATTTAATACCTTTTTCCGAATTGCGCTCGTGCGTTCCACATTAACGCTCTTCAAAATTTCTGGTGTAATTTATGAAGTCCACTATGCAGCACCTCTGTGCATTTACAACACACAAGATGTCAGTATTTGCAGTTGCTTGATGGTTCTGTGTACACTTGTTGATGTTTTTGTAGGTCAAAATATAGAGTGAACTTTGTTTAAATTATATTTTCCCTGTAAATAAAAAGACCATGAGTGATAACCGGTGGTCAGAGGAGAAAAAGAGGAAAAACTTAAAGGTTAAATTAGAGGTTTTACAGTGACTAAAAGCTGGAGAGTGCCAACATTTGTTTGCTTTATTGCTCCCTTTTTTGATTGTTCAGTTTTTTTAAATGTAATACCAAGATATTTGATTCTTCCATGTTCCTTTATTTATCAAGCACATGTGATAATTCTTTTATGAATCAATATTTCTTTATCGAAACGTAGTAAGGTTTCGATCATTTCGATATACGATTTTGTTTTTGTCTTATTGGTTGCCTTCTCTTAATTGAACAGTATCTTCAGTCATGATGCTTATGTTATTATGTTCCAATTTTCTTTGTGTTAATAAAATTGTGGCTGTATAGAGACTATTGCCTCACCCTGTGTATATAAGTAGATGCAGGTATCTTCTACTCTAATTCCAAATCCTTAATGCTACTGCATGATTTATTCAGCATGAGATGAACATGTTTCATTAAATGTATTCTGTTCTTCACTTATATTCAAGTTTTACTGTTCAATTTTAAATATAATTGCAATGCAAATGACAACCTATTCTACACTACATAATATGATTAACAAAGAATACTTTGGTGTATTATTTATATAATACTACCTATTTTAATTTCCATTAATAGAATATTGGGAACGAATTAAATCTTATAACATCATTTCTTATGGAAGTGCGTGTTCCAAATAGCACTGTTTCAGTTAGCGCTCAATTTTCCTGGCACCAATTTAGAGTGTAAATCGGGGAGTGGGTGTACTAATAAATATTAGATTGGGTTAGATAGTTGGATAGCTCTTTTATTTCTATTGCATCAATCAGTATATAAAAGTTTTATTTTAACCAAGTTTATCTTCTGCTTTTAGATTGTACAAGACATACAGGGACTCAAAATATGTGTACATGCTGCTTGAGGCTTGCTTGGGAGGAGAGGTGTGGACAGTACTACGAGACAAAGGTCTTTTCGAAGACAGTACCACTAGGTTTATTACTGCATGTGTAGTTGAGGCTATTGAGTACCTTCATGCACGAGGTATAGTCTACAGGGATCTCAAACCAGAGAACCTCATGTTGGATGCGAAGGGCTATGTTAAACTTGTAAGTATTATACCGAAATAACATTGCTTATTAATCATTTTTCTTGTTTATTTTATTTTTATGGAATAAATTATCACATTCGCAATTTGCATATTTATTAATGATTATCTGTAACATTTACATGTTTTGCATCACTCATAAATATTTTAGTTTTTGCAAAATAATATGCAAATTGCTAATTAAAATTATTTATCTTAGTAAAGGATTATAAAACTCTTACAATGCTGCTTTAGCAGATAACATTCATGTCACTCATTCTAAATCCAGGTTCATTTGGTTTGTTTAGACCAGAGTCAAACCTAGAAGATCCAGCACCTATGGTAGAGTTGAAGTAATCAACATTAAAAATTTTTTTTGTAGAATATTATTTTGCCTCCATTGTCATTAAGAAATATTTCTTTCTAGTTACAGCAGTTGTGATATTTTAGCATGTATTAAATATTTTATTAATGAAAAGGTTTTTTTCACATGGTAGGGGGTGATGTGGCAGCACAGCACCTATGGTCAATGCCACCTTCACCACATCCTTGTTAAAACCCTTGTTTAGACTCTGGTTTTAATTTTGTGTTTAAATTTGAACTTTTTGATAATAAATAATTTTTTAGCCTTTTGATTAACCCTTTTAGTGCCAGCCGGCCGATCTATCGGCCCTCGCTGCATGTGCAAAAAATGCCACCGGCTAATCTGTCGGCCACGCTTGTTTACGCTGACATTGTAGTTTCTTTGTGGTTGAGATAACTCTGGTAACCGCTGAATTGACATCTGATAAGCTTTCCCTGCAACATTGTATTAAGTTTCATATGAAAAGATTGTCTTTCAATTTTATTTCGACTGCAAGGTCTTTGACTATTTTTTCATCAGTAGCTTGCCTGGTGTTTTAGAGTGCGCATCGCAGTAGTGTTAGATTTCATTCATTATTGCCGACTTATCTGCGGTTTTTGGACATAAAAAGCGAGTGGATTCATCTACTCTTATCTCAGGTACTGCATAAAAAATTTTATTCGTAAACTATTTCGTAAAAAAAATTTATCGTAACTTTATATCAATCTTGAAATATTTTTAATTTATTACCCAAAATTCTGTAGAATACTTAGTATTCTGTATATATTCTGTTTATTCATTTATTCTGTATTAATATAATTAATATTTGTAATCATCTGTGCAATTACTGAAAGAAACACGTAAAAATATGAATGTGATTTTTCATAGAGACTGATGAAAAAGTGCTGAAATTGCAGTTATGCAAAATAATATTTTTCTGTAATTTCATTTTTTTATAATTTTTGCGAGTTTTTGCAATGTTATACCAGCATGTCTTGCCTTTATGATAATAAGTTAAATATACTAGCGAAAATAATTAAATACTATACTTTATTCAATATAAAATTGACATCGTTTTTTTATTTAAAAAATTAAAAACAAATTTTTTTTAAACAAAAAAATCACCAGATGAACTCTAACATTCCCTTAATATAATTAATATTTGTAATCATCTTTGTAATTACTGAAAGAATCAGGCAAGAATATGAATAAATGGCATGTATGTGATTTTTCTTCGAGATTGATGCAAAATTGTTGAAATAGCCATGGCACTTTTGGACATACCCACCAAAATCAGCATGGCACTCAAAGGGTTAATAGTCACTGAAATAATAAAATTTAACGAGTTTTTTTTATAGATCTCATTCATAATTTCAACAGGTGGACTTTGGTTTCTCAAAACGACTTGGCCTCAGTAGCAGAACATGGACTTTCTGTGGTACTCCAGAATATGTTGCCCCTGAGGTAATTCTAAACAAAGGTCATGACAGAGCTGTGGATTACTGGTCCCTCGGAATTCTCATGCATGAACTTCTAACTGGAACGTAAGTACGATTAAAATAGATATTAAAATTTGTTTATTTAAATGTAAAATTTAGCTAATTTACATTATATCAAGGAATTAACTGCATTAACCATTATTTTAAATAAGATTAATTGTTTAGAAACTTGTCATTCCCACTCTTCATGAAAATGCATACTTAACGCCATCGGTAGAAAGGAGCTCATTATCTCCAAGACTTTACATTCAAAATTTTAAATCATAATTTCCAGTTTTTCATCTATCAGCAGGGTCATTGAGCAAGTAAAAATTATATCTTGTGATAAAAACAAAAGCAGGGAAGGTTATATATGGCTCATTTTTTCCATGGTACATAGGCCTCCCTTCACAGCTGCTGATCCAATGAGGACATATAATATAATACTACGTGGTATAGATGCTGTGGACTTTCCAAGACACATGACACGTGCTGCAGTGTCACTAGTTAAGCGATTGTGCCGAGATGCACCCTCTGAGAGACTGGGATACCAACGTGGTGGTATTCAAGATATCAAGAAGCACAAGTCAGTATTTATTCATACATGTTTAAAAAGTATTTTTTTAAAGGTCTGCAAGTGTTAAAAATCAGTTTAAAATTATCACAGATACTCCATTATACCTTATTCTAACATTGATTGAACATATAATCTAAATTTGGTCATTGCTGCCCCAATACTACTATTAAGCAGTTTTGGAATGTTTTCTGTGCATGCATAATTACGCTATTATGTTATTTCAGATAATTATACAATGGAGAAGAACATATAGTTTTCAAAATTTATGACATTTTTTAAAACATCAGATTAATAAAGATTTCCTACTTTTATTTAAAATTTTCTTTTGGTATGGTTATAACAATTGCCAATACAAATAAATTGTAACTTAATGATTTACATTAGCAATTTAAGTACAAGTTTTTTGCATGAAGGTCTGTTTATCTATCAAAAATCAAGATTTTTTCATGATAGTGTACAGTACAAAAATGAAAGAATGGCATTTAGTAGAAATTTCAAATACATGATGCAAGTTTGTTGCAAAATGTAAGTTATAAAAATTATTTTTAAATTTCTATATTGCAGGTGGTTCCAGGGCTTTGACTGGGAAGGCCTGCAGCAAAGGACTCTTGCTGCACCCATAGTGCAAAAGGTGTATAGAATGAACTATGATAATAATGATTATAAGAAAATGACAAATATTTATAAGCATTACGCATATTGGAAAGCATTAAGTGATGTTGATTTTGAACAGCTTAAATATAATATGCATAGGGAAGTATTGAATGTATAATTTTGGTTAATGGCAACATGTTCTCTCTGCTAATGAATTATGTTTTTGAGGAAAATTGCACATTTTCACCAGTATTGCATAAATTGGCAGTGATTTCTATTTATAATGTTCCATAGCTTAATGATACTTTTTCAGAATCTTTTCAACAAAATTAAACACATTTTTAATTTTGAAACATTTCATAATATGTCGGAGATTATCTATATTAATATAAGGAATTTTGTGAAAATACCGTATTTACTCATGTACCCTGTGCACCTTTTTCCCTGAAATGACAGTGAAAAAAAATCTTAAATGAGGATTTATGACCAGGATATATAAATTGTGAGTATTGATAGTAAATTCTCTGCAATATGCTTGCATCTATGTTTATGTTCGCAGAAGATGTTGAATTCTATGAAGTAAACGCGTATTATGCGACCAAGCAAATGTTTAGGTTACAACCACAGAAGCTGTGAAACAGAGATTAAGAGAAGGGAAGACTAACCAGGTGACTATTCCAGCAAGCATGACATCTATGCTACAGCCACTAGATGTTTGCATCAATCATCTCTTTAAAATGCAATTGAAAAAATTTGACAAAGAGTGGATGGCAAGTGCTGTACACGAAACTATGCCAACAGAAAATAAAGAAACTTGGGTTGTCACAAATCTGCAACTAGATCCTGGCTGCATGTAATTTGATTCCAGAAGACATAGTAGTCAAAAGTTTTAAGATTGACAGCAGTGAAGATTGTCTTGTTTGGGACAGTGAAGAAGACAATGTGACTTCATTAGGAGAGCAAACTAATAGCGATGAAGATTAAAGATGAGAAGAAAGTTTTTAAAATTTAATTTGTCTATTTACATGCTTTTGATTTGATTACCTTTAAATGTGTTATTTATACTGCCGTTACTGCATATTCAGGAGCACAATGGATATTTTGGCGATTAAGATAACATTATATTTTTATAATAGGAAATCTGTACCTTATAAATGGGTTTTGTTTATTATTGTTACTTAAACAGTTCTGTCATTAAAAGTTTATTATAAGTTTTTAACTATACTTTTGTCGGAATAAGTAATTTTCTAATATTAGTCATATCATCTGTTTACTGGCGCCGACATTTTGCCCTCAATGACTCGCATAATGTAAATTAGTTCCCTTTTGTAAACTTCAGTTCGCTACATACAATAAACCTGTAATATCTTCCATTTCCTCTGAGAAAGTGCCCCACTGTATCAATGCTAAATGACATATTACGTCAAAAACAAGCAATACGTGAAGCTCCGCATCATTGCATAAATATTACGTTAAAAAGAGTGAAGTGAGGATGAAGTTGCATAATATTACAACAAAAACAGCTAACAGGTTAACAAAAGAGGACTATCGAGGAGGATATCTCTGCTAATATCGGCATAAAGAGATCGCTCAATAAATTGCATCACGTAGGAGGGAGAAAATGCTTAATTTTAGCAGAACTTGTTTCAGGGAGTAGGAATCAGTGAAGAGGCTGACTTTTTTTAAACTTATTCCAGCTCAAATTAATATTGTTCCCTCCAAACCAGCCAAAAAATATGGGTGTGCGGGTTACATGAGTAAATACGGTAATTGAGCCTTTTCTAGTATGATACTGGTGCTTTTAGAAACTAGAAGTATATGCGATGAATGTAATTTTGCAGACTTCTTAATTAAATGAGTTTATCTTTGAGTATATCATATGTCATATCATATATCAATCTTCTAATGATCTGATCACAAATAATTTCTGTTTAATTGCTACAGGTGCGAGGGCCGACAGATATCTCCAATTTTGATTCTTATCCAAGAGAAACTGAAGTTCCACCAGATGAAGCATCAGGATGGGATATTGGTTTTTGAAGTGACGCTTCATAAGAATACTGGTTTCACCAGATGGTGTTCAGAAGTATTTGTAAATGTGTGCATTCGATGACAAGAAGTGAAAAATAAATGCAGTGAGCTGATGTACAGTTACTTGTACTGATATGCTCAAGGCAGCTACTTTTATGTGTGCCTTTTAGGTCCTTTGTAATACAAAAGGATAAAGAGAGAGAGAGGATGATGGAAGGTGATTTTACTTTGCTTTGAGATCTGGTCCAACATTTAATATTTTAATCAAAATAAAAAATACATGATAAGAAATTTTATGATAATATGATAGTATGGAAATGTAATTTCCTTAAAAGACGCACATCAAGTGAAAGGCCTTTTTGCCTATTAAGAAAGAAAGAAAAAGGAATGGGTGCAGTCTAAATTTATAAGATAGCTTATGACCACTGCTGCATGGTCACGCCAGACACCAGAAAATTTTTTAAAAAGTTACCGTCCAATTACTCTCTATTCGAGCTTATGGCCCAAATCATCAAATTTCCACTATTTTTAATCATATTTTACTCGTACGTTGTGGCCTTCTAAGATTATGTTGTGAAAGTGATGATTTGGGTTGGCTTTTGCCTCCAGAATAAATGCCAGTGTCTGGCAGCTTGCATAAATATAGTCTTGATTTCCAAACAGTTCTCATATACTATCTGAAATTCATGATTCAACTCGTGAAAATGTTCTGATATGTGCTAATGTTTCAAAATGTAGAATAAACTGAGGATTATGCTTCTGGTATTATTTTTATTGTTTTTAACAATGCATTTTTTATACTGTCATCAAAACTATTTGGTCTTTCGATGGATGCAATGGATAGCTCCAAGTTTAATATTTGGATGAATACACCTCAGACTCCAACGTGTTTTTCCAAGAATCCTGGTGAGAATCCTTGCTAACCCACCGTTATTTTTATACAAAACCCTAGAAGAAGGAAAGCGAACTATTTTGTGAAATCACTTGCCTGTCACTCTTATAGCATTTTATAAATTCTGTATCAAATAAGCTTGTAAACTGATTATTATGGACTAATAAGCCTTGAGTCATGGTGTTACCAAGACTTTGTTTGTAAACAAATCATAAAAATTTATTTATGTTTTGTGAATACCAATTGAGTGTACATCCGTCCTCAAGCTGTCTCTGTAAATATTGTCTCTGGTTCTAAAAATAAATAAAAGTATTCTTATTGAAAATGGCTTGGTTAATTCTCTGCGTGATGGTCAAAAGTGTATTTTTACCACTTATTTTTATACTATATATACCAGGGATGGCAAATGCATGGCATGCTTGCGATTTTACTTGGCTCACCTAAGCTTGTATTTTCTGTATCAAATATGAAGTTCCTTAGGGAAAGAGTAACTAGCGGCACACGAAAAAAGTTCTGATGGTTCACATTACTTTCTTGGCACACAGCACAAAAATTAATTTCCATCCCTGATATATATAAATGATGAATGGTTTAGACCAAAGGTCCATATACATAACTGAAGAAATATCTTATCTATACCAGAGGTGTCCAAACGTGCTTACCCTCAGATCTGCACATCATTATCTTCCTAATTTATAGAGCTGCAAGACACATTCTGGCACAAAAATGTACAAACAGTAAAGATAACTTGTATTTGAAGCAATACAGAGAATGTCCCTTAATCCATTAGCACCAGCTAGAAAATGATTATACCAAAATTGTTCTTATTCATACCCTAGTGAGATAAATGAAACAATTTATTAAAAAATTTTAATGAAATTCACTTTATTTTTTTAGAAAAATTGCCGTCCTCAAATGAAGATGTATGTGGTATTTTTCATAACAACCCTTTTCTATACAATGTTTTTTTTATATTTACTCTGATTGCTTTCTTTTTGAGGTACACCAGTAACACAATTGGTGAAATAATTATCGAAGAAAACCGCGTGATTTGAGGGATTTGGTACATGGTTCAACAAATCGATCATAACTCTAGCACTTACAGGTAAAGATTTGAAATGTTCTGGTTGATTATGATTTTTTTCACAGTAAAAATCAAAGACATAACAATATCCAGAAGAACTGCTCAACATACAGTTTTTGTACACCAACCTTACAGGTTTTCCTTCGATAAATTGTTTTGTTGGATTGTATCCAAAATACTTCACCATGGATTCATCTACTGATAAGTCTTTGTAGAAGAAACACCATTGACAAAAACTTTTTGTAAGCACATTCATAAGTGGCCTAATTTTGAACATTCAGTCTTGAGATTTCCCTATTTCACTATTATTAGCCATGCGTAAAAACATTTTAATTTCTAAATATCGATCTCATGAGATTCTATCATAAATAAATGGAACTCCTAGGTCCTCATCGAGAGATCAATACATTCGCTCTTGTGGTAAACAATTATAACCTGTCAGCAATAAAAAGGCAAAAAATGTTTGCATTTCATTTACGCTAATGTTGAAGGCATGATGGTTTTTCTGGTGTTCATATAAAATAGTTTGATCACAAATATATTGTATGATTTCTTCACTAAGAAGCTTTTCAAATATATCTCTTGAAGATAAATCTTTCAGTTCAATTATAACAGTATGAAATTCATCAGTTAAAATACTATCATTTGTTCCAAAAGCAGAATGTATAGGATGTTTTTTAACCATCTTGGCTTCACAGAGTCAAAATATTCATCACCTGAAACACTGGCAGATTCAGCCCCTTTTACATCCTCTTTGGCTGATTTCTTAGTAGCATCATCTTCTTCTGTAATAGTATCTGGAACCAAGACAACAGTGACAGATACCCACTGGTCTTCAAATTCAAAACTTCTGTGTGGTTGTCGAGGAGTGGGATGGATTAAAAACTGTTTTCGAAAAAATTCTGGCGGACATCGAGTCAGGAGAGACAGACGTTCGTCTTTCGATATGGTTTCTGAATGAAATACATGATTTTGACTTTGCATTCTTAGCTCTAGTTTTTAATGACATTTCCCAAGTAACTAGTGTTTTATTTGATGTTTTGCAAAAGAAATCCTTGAATATCAATTTCTGTGATTCCAAAATCAAAAGCACCTGCAATATAATTGGCAATAAGAGGAATAAAGAATGCTATGCCAAAATTTTTGAAACGGCCATAAACAGAAGTGACGTATCAGGAAGGAAGTACAGCAACTTAACGGAAGAGCAAATGGTTCTGAATTACAGAATGTTGTACTATGAAATAATATATAACATTTTAATGGAGATGGACACTAGATTTCAAGACATTATTAAACTAAGATTTCTTGGCCTAGCGGATACTTCCAAATTTGAAGAGTACTCAACAATATTCCCGAATAATGCACTTTCTTCTTTGCAAGATACATACCCAACTCCATTTAAGAAAATACCGCGATTGAACTTGAACTGCTCTACCAAGGTGTTCAATATAGCAATGTTACCCTTACAAGAGTGATTTCACTTCTTCGTGAAAATTAATTACATAAGGACGTATTCCAAGAAGCATACAGTCTTGCTGGTGGAAGATGCAGACTGCAATGTCTGTGAAACGTCAAGAGCCAGAAATGCTGCCAATGCAGCGAAACCCGAAAACCTCCACCAGCATTCAGCAACGCTGCGAAAGCCTTCAACTCAAAGCATACAGACTTTTTTCTTTAATTCTGACTATACCTTCAACAAGTGTATCAGTGGAAAGAAGTTTTTCGTGCTTGAATAGAATTAAGACTACCTAAGAAATTCAGTGTCACAGCAGAGATTATCTTCATTGGCGAATATTTCTATCCAAAAAGAACTCTTAAGTGAAATTATGAAAAGTCAGCTTTTTCATGAAGACATCGTGGATAAGTTCACCGCCCTAAAAGACAGGCGAATCTCCTTAATTTACAAAAAATAAGCGAGTATAATTGCAACAGCAACTCTATATAGGTTTGACATTACACTCAACCCTCGCTATACGAGCAACCGCCTTACGAGTTTTTGCTTACATGAGATGGGCTTTTACATTCTTGTTTTTCACTGTTCGAGGTAATTTTTTGCTCTTACGAAATTTCTCCTATCTCGAGCTGCATTTCTACGTTCCACTTTAGAAATGGAGATAGAGGGTTTGTCTTCAAACAAAAACACATGTTCCATCACCTATAAGGCCGAACAAAAACTAACACCTACCACCACCGCACCATACCCGATGTCAACATGTTTGGGAGAGTGCTCATCTCTCAGTTTATTTTATTTATTTAAAACGTAATTTAAGTATTACAAAGTATTCTTTCAATGTAATATATTTTTGCTTCACTTTCATTTTCTATTTGGTAATTTTGGAGATGAACATTTTTGCCATATTTTTTTATATGCAGAGCCACCGGATTTTCAGTGTTTTTATGTATTATGAGTTTGATTCATAAGTGTAATTTCAGTGTAAAACTTGGATGTATTAAGTGATTTTCTGAACTCAGGAACGTATCGTAATGTTTTCATATACAGTTATCTGATTTTACTTCTCGTTATACGAGATTTCACTTACGAGCAACTTTTTCGAAAGGGATTGAGCACGTATAGCGAGGGATGGATGTATTTGTCCCTGCGAAGAATACCTATTTTTTTATCCCTGACCTATATATGAACTTCACCTACTTTTTTGGGCACGGGCTGCCACTAGTAAATAGTATTCGAGACTTCCCCCATTCATACAAAAATATAAACGGAAAGACATTGTAATACATTTTTGGCACAATAGCAGTTCAACTAGCTGTCCTCAAACAAGGGCGGCCAGCACTAATGGGTTTAGCATCCCCAAAACATCTTAGTCACTCCGTATTCTTGCATTCTGACATAGTAAACCTTGATATGTGCTTGAGTGTAAATGAATAAGAGCTGCAGTTTGGCCACCCCGGATATTTACTATCTTTTAGATTCTACTAAATCTTATCTGTAAATACTTTGTATTAAACACATATCATAAGAGATACAACAAATGAGATGATGGAATTCTGAGGACCATAGCAATAAATTAAAATAGCATGTCACAATTCATTATCGAAAGATTGAAAAGATTTCGTTGGAAATCAGTAGCGTAACTACAAATTTCGGCCTGCGAAAATTTCAAAGGGATCCCCCTTAAACAACCATACTAACACTCATTCTATATATGCTTAGAATATGATGATGCAAATGAAAAATTCTGATTTTTAATACCGTATTAGCCCGAATATAATGCGACCCCGAATATAGTGCGACCCCAAGTATTTTGAAAGGAATTTTAGAAAAAGACGAAAAACATTTAATTTTCTCTATTTTGCAGATTTAAATTACCTGTAAACTCATGAATTATGTAAAGGTGAAATACTCCTTTAGCCAAACAATTAGAGGGTTACAAAACCCAATGCATTTCGCCCACCGTATATTTGTACAATGTAGCATCGTAACATGAACGTTCAATTCACTTACAATGTAGCAATTATAAAAATATGCGCTGAAACACGCGTCATGAAACGCGCCGATACGCAGTTATTTTTTAAAGATACAAGTATTCGAATATAGTACGAATGCGACTTTCAAAGGTACATATTGACGAAAAAAACATCGCACTATATTCGGGTCAATACGGTATGTAGCTTTAATTACATGGAACAGAAAATTGGTATCTTTGACTAAATAGAACACTTTTTTATATTTCTTTTGTTGACTTAGCTGTGCATACCATCAGTTCATTGCACTTAATTGTGAAAGGTAGGAGTCATTCGATGTAGTGGGAGAATGCATTCCCCTCTGAAATAATAATAATTTTATTTGCCCGTGGATCATAATACCAAATGATACATAATATAAGGCACGTCATGTCATATGCATATAGCAATAAAATAGTCATAAAAGCATTACAATGAAGATGGAAGAGATGAACATTCAGATTTTCAGGGTAACAGTACATAGTGCACAAATAAAAAACATTAGAACAAGGGTACAGCTATAAAACAATAATATAATAATAAAAAAAATGCCAGTATCGTCAGGACTGCATAAACTCACTCAGAATAAAAACATTTATCAATTAAGAAGTTGAATACAGCCCTCCTAAACTGTGCATGGCCCTTCATATCCTTCATACATGCCGGCAATTTGTTGTATATTTTAACACTCATAGATCTATAGCTCTCAGTACACATTTTCAGCCGGAAGTATTGAACATGTAGATTATCACTAACTCTAGTATTATGATTGTGAATCGTACTATTTTTTTTGAAACATTGATAAATTGGTATTAACATCCAAAACAACTTTGAAAATATATACACAGGGCACAGTCAAAATATTCAGCATCCTGAAGAGTGGTTTGCAATGTGCTCTAAAGGGAGCATTACATAAAGAACGTATTATCCTTTTTTGTAGCCTAAAAATACCAATTAAATATGAAGATGAACCCAAGAGTACAATACCATAGTTGATATGAGACTGAAAATATGCAAAGTAAAGGATTTTTAAGACTTCAACACTAACAGTATGCCTCAGCACAGAGAAAAGATAAAAAAAAATTAGTTAATTTATTACATAAGTGCTCAATATGAGCATTCCACTTAAGTTGGGGATCAAGAATAACACCCAAAAACTTAATTTCATCAGTAAATTCTAATGAATAATTATTAGTTAAGACAATGGAATCTAATTTTTTCATTACAGGTGAGAAATACATAATTTCAGTCTTCTGACAATTTAAAACCTGTTTATTCATTGTGCACCACATCTGCATTTTATGCACAATATTTAAGCTAGCATCTACCAGAAGGTTTATGTCAGGGTTACTAAAGATTACACTAACATCGTCTGTATACATAATGGGTCTACTGTGATCACTGACAACATGCCCAGGTAAATCATTCACAAAGATCAGAAACAAAACTGGACCAACAATAGATCCCTGAGGTATACCAGATAGGATATTACCCGGATTAGACTTTACATTTGCATTACCTTTATTTAATACAAGAATTTGTTTTCTCTCTTTAAGATACGATGATAGCCATTTATGAGCTACTCCCCTTATCCCTATTTGTGAGCACTTAGATAAAAGAATATCATGATTTACTAAATCAAAGGCATTACTAAGATCAAAAAAGAGGCCAAGGGGTTTATTATATCTATTGATTTCTGCTATGACGAAGTCAAAAGTTGCTAAGAGAGCTTGCTCAGTGGATTTGCCTTTCCTGAAACCAAACTGGGAATTGGACAAAAGTGAATAATTTTCTAAAAAAATTTATCAGCCTATTACAAAAAACACGCTCAAAAAGTTTTGCAAACTGGGAAGTAAGGGATATAGGTCTATAGTTATTAATTTAACTTTTGTCCCCTTTATTTTTATAAATTGGAATAATTTTAGCCGTTTTTAAAGCCTCAGGAAATATACCTTCTTCCAGTGATCTATTTATAAGGTACAAAAGTGGTTTAATTATAGTATTTCCGCATCTTTGTATTACTTTCCCTGGTATTTCATCCATCCCAGCTGAGTTTTCTTTCCGATTTTTTCAAAACATTTTTAATTCACATTCATCACAGGGTTTAAGGAAAATGGTAATATTACTACACGTGGAATTACAGTTATTTATTGCACACCCAGGGGGATTTAAGGAATTGTTAACAAGGGAATACCATTCCCACTCAACTACCCCTAATCCCTGCCCCTAACATAAATTGGACATATCAAATACAGCAGTTGTTTGAATGTTTATTATATGAAGTAATGTGGCATTTGCATACTAAAAAAGTGGCAAAAAATTATATATATAATTATTTCTTCTTATTTTAAGCAGTAATCAGTTTATAAGTAATTAATGCGAACGATGTTAACATGTCTTCCTGTGTCACATTTTAAATAATGTGCTCGAAAAAATGACTGACGGAAATTCTAATAATTGACTGGCGGTATTCGAAATATCATTGACATGTGCTTGTGTTTGTCATTACTGATGAGGTATAGTATTTATACTGCATAACGTTCTTTTAATATTGAGATACAAAATGGATCCGATGAAATGGCTGTATTTACGTTTTCCTCGAAAAATTAAAGACGAATTTGAAGTGAAGGAATTACACAAAGATATCGTTTCAGTTAAAATGCCTCGCCAGAAAGGAAGGTAAACCTTAGAGAACTTTTTCTTGTGTTGTGTTTCCAAAAACAACTGTTATATTTTTCCCTATTTTAGGTTTTGTTTCATTGAATTGGAAAACGAAGATACTGCCAAGAAAGTAAGAGAAGAGTTACACAAAAAGAAATTTGAGAAGGGAAGGCTTTACGTCTTCAAGAAACGGGCCGCAAAAGAGTAGTGAGAATATTTGTGGTGAATGTGGACTTATCTGTATTTAATAGGACTGGTGAAACGTACATTACGATGAAATTTACTTTGAATTTTTTACCTAAAATATTAGTAATTAACGATAAAACGAATAGAAAGTATGGTATCGTATGTGGCATATCATTTATAGTGCATTTGTTAAGAATTGAGCCTACAATTCTTTATTAATGTATTGAATCACAACATTTATAATAAACGTTAAAATTGTGCCATATTATTTTGATGCTTGTATTTGTAACCGAATGTGTCATATTTTTCTTATTGGACGTTTGATAACTGAAAAGTTTTCCGTGTTTCCTTTAATAGCCATACAAAATCAGCCGAAAATTGGTACTATGAATTTTGACTAAAGATGTCATAAAAGTCATTTCTCGCAACTTTTGATTGTATCGTTACTTGTAGTCTTTAACTACGAAGTTAATACATATTATTAATTTAAAATTTAATAGTAAATTTTTCAAGTGGTCAACATAGGATGTTAATTGAAACAGTTTTCGAGTATTTTTTATTCAGTTTGTTAGGGATGAAGTGGGAAATATAGTTGGAAGGCATGGGATATTTTTTTAAATGTTGGAATTATTTGTAAGTAGAGGGAAATAAATTTTCAGGGGAATAGAAACTTTTGGAAAGGAATACCAAAAAAGATAGTAACATGGATCTGATAAACGGCTATTTTATGATAGAAAATAAAGTAGAACCAACCATTTTGGTCATTAAAATATACATGCCAAGGAGTAATTTAGCAATGAGCAATTGTATGAGCTCTACAATTACTTAGTAGATGTAATGAGACTAGTTTTAAAAAATATAATTTTAGTAGTCGCTGATGGTTAGAATATTGTAGAAAGTTGAAGCAAAGATGGATCTAGGTCAGTACCTATACCTTATTTCAAGCTAGTGGTGCTGCGAAATTCTGTTTATCTTTGAAAGGGTGCTGCACCTGCATAAATTTTGGTAGCCAATCCTTTAGCCTAACAATAGTTTAAATGACTTAAAAAGTTCATTGTTCAAATTATATTTATTTTTGACAAATATAAATATTTATACTGTATTGAGCAATAGTATTAATGCAGGGATTCCCAACCTTATCAATGCGGTGAGTACCAAGTTGTATCCTAGAGCAGTTGTGCCCCAACCACAGGCCAAAAACTATGATGAAAAAGCAATTCGAAAAATTTAACACAAATTCATACATTTTTTTAATTTTTTTACAATAAAACTTTTAAATATTGAAATGTTATCCATGAAAACCTTATTTAGACTTGATTTTTACTTATATGGTGCCACATAATATATAGAAAACTTCTGATTTAAACTCTAACCCAGCCCACTGAAGAATTGGCAACTTCCAATGCGGCCCGCCAAGAGATTCACAACCACTGATGTGGCCTGCCATTAGAAAAGTTTAGTCACCACCGTCCTAGAGTATTAAAGGAGAACCAAGTTGTATCCTAGAATATCAAGTGAGCATCACTAAAACAAAGGAATGATCATAAATAAAGTCTAACCAACGTAAAATTTATTAATAATGTTCTTACTACCTTTAGAAAAAGCTACTGAAAAAATTAAAATTTTGGTGCTAGGAAGTGCGGTTTTAAGCATATCAAAAGAGTGCAGCCAGGCTGCCAAAGAGCACAGTGGTGCTCACTAACACCAGGTTGCGAACCTCTGCGTTAGTGCTTGACAAGGTTTGTTTGGAATAAACTCATAACTATCATAGGAGCTTGATTAAGATAATCATTACTTCCTGTCAATTTGACAAGCACTTCCAGTTTTGTCTAAGATATGGTCGATTCAACTTTTAATTAATTTATTATTAAATTTATAGTAATTGTAATAATTTCCTCCACATCCACTTAGGTAAACCAGTGGTTAGAATTAGATTTCTTTTGTTTTGAAAATTTAAAATGATCTTATTGTTTTCTGTCCATAACATTAAATTTGTTTATTGTATCAGATCAAAATTAACTACTTGTTTACTTATGCTGCTATTTGGAATTAACTCTTGCGTATGGTCTATTTGTTTTGCGCTTGAAATATTTAAAAATATACATTATAGTAAATTTTAATTACTGCACACTTGAATGATATGAACTATATAAATTATTATTAAGTCATTCCTTGATGGCTGGGAGTATTATAAAATTTTTAAAGTTGTAGGAATTGTCAAATATATCTGATGAATCAATTGAAACAGATTTGGCTACAATTACATCAAGAAAGTGATTGTTTTGATGTATGGATTTGCTATAAAGAGTTGGCACACTTTATTGTATTGTCATGTTACTTGGAATCTGAAAAAATGGAAATTAGTCATGTTTTAAACAATAAGAAATTTTCATGTCCCGCATTGTCAGCTCATTTGGAAGTCCAATGTTTTTATATGGGAAATTTCAACCATAATTCTGTTTATTAATTACAGTAAAGTGTTTTGTTTTGTTTACATAACACCAAATAAGCTGCTCATTTTATTTTCGACCATACTTTTGTGTTGTGTTAAGCTGTCCAAAGAAAGTGGTCTGGAAAATTGTCAGTAACTTAAATTAACACACAAAATCATCAATATTATGTTTTGCAGAAAATATTGTTTATCCAAATACATTTTTTAAGCGATATACTATTAATTATGTAAGAGTTAGATAAAAATGTGCTTTTTTAATAGTTTTTCACCAAAGAGAATTTCTAAACAACTAGAGTAGACAAAATACATTACAGTATGTTTGGAAGATTCTTCAATTTTTTTCATCCAAAACCAAGCCATAATTATTTGCTCTTGTTGTCTTTATGTTGTAAATGTTGCCATCTATCCAAATAAAAGTTTTTAGTGTATCTTACATATCATATAAGAGATAGGAAGAGAAGAATCTTTTTAATTGTTGTTACCCAAATCAATCTTTCTTGCAGCCAATGTAAACAAAAGAACATTAGTCTCGAATAATTTTTGTAAGAACATCCTGCGATTCCATTGTTTTCCTTTTCTTTTCCAACTTTCTTTGCTTTTCCGTCTTCTTTTTTGTCCTATGTTGCAACTGCAGCAAGCAGATGCCTGGTATGTATAATTCTAATTATTACTAACAAATTTTCTTTATTCTTTTTAGTGTTTAAGTTTTTAGTTTTTAATATATTTGAAATCACCTTGACTTATGTATGAGAAGGGGCATAACTAGGGGAGGGCCTGTGGTAGCCCTGGCCCAATCTTTGCAAGTTCTCAGACCCCATGCTCAACACTGGATTAAAAGATAAATTAATGAAGTATTTTGTTTTTGTTCTTAATACTAATACTACCTTTAATTTTTGATTAGTGCAGTACAAATCAGTTAAAACATTTTTTTCATGTTATTATTATTATTTTTTTAAATTTTCGTGTGCCCCGCCAGATATTTTTACAATTATGCTGGCCTCCATACATTCACGCTGGTCCTCCTACCATTGGGAGACTGGTAATGTCCCTGTGTATAAGATAGAATATAATTATAGCAGTTTATTTTGATTGATATTGTGAAATGGAGAGAAAATAGAAGTTTTATCTGAACAAGAGAAATATTCTTTAGGCTAAGAACCTATTCTTATAATTCTTAAAGTTCAAACTAAAATTCCAATGTAATATGGGATTTTGTATTTAATAGATTATTTTGACAAGTATCCTTAAAGTAAATATATAATGAAACATACTATTATCTTATTATGAGATTATGTCATTAGCACAACAAATGGCTGTCCTAAATGAACTAAAGTTGGTTACCTACCATTGCTTTTTCAAAATTGTTTGTTAAACATTAATAATGGAAATTTCCAATGTATATAATAGGGTTGAAATGTTTTATATCGTTGAAGGCTGAAATGTAGATTATTAATTCATTTTGAAAAAATTCTTTTCACTAATTTCAAAAAGAAAATATTGATGCATTGTACATTTTAGCGACCCAGATGTCCTGTTATTTTCCATAAAAACTAAATTAAAACTTATTATTGATAAAAAATTGATTGATAATGCATTATAATATTATTAAATGAATGTACATACTTCTCAATTTGATTTTGAAGAATTAGAAAGTTTCGTTTTACTACCTCAAGCAGCAGGGAATTGTACTACATAGAAATGGAAATTACGTTAAGATGTTTTGGGCAGAATATATGTTTAGAAGGGTGGTGATGATGAGGATATTATTATCAAGTTAATGGAAATAATATCGGAGATAGATTGGAATGAGGAGCAATAAAAAACCAGACCCAACCCAAGTGTAATAGGAAGAAAAAGATCAAAACATGACCCAATCCAGGTAACCCAACCCATCAGTAAGCTAACATTCAATATTTCATAGGTTGGTAGCCAAGAAGCTTAATAGAATTAGTAGAGATCCCTGTTTTAATGAGGGAAATTTTGAGAAATGTTTTAAAATGTTACATAGTGATATTTGTAAATAATGAAAAATAACATCTAACACATTTATTTTTGAACAAAAAATTACAGTGCAACCCAAAGCCATAGCCAGGATTTAAATTCTTCTTTGAGGTAAATGAAGCCTGACAGACGAACGAATGAGCTTTTGGGGGGGAGGTTAACCCAAAACTCCCTCCTGTCTATGACCCTGAACACTACAACCGCTTGTCATCCATTTAATACCTACCTACGCCAAAAATCAGCCATTTTTGACCCCTCCCATTTTGTTGCATGGTGTAGTTTTTTCTTCCCCCCTCGCCCATGCATACGTACGTTAGTGCTTAGTACCCCCTCCTCCCCAACTGCACAAGCTATTACATAATTATTATTTATAATATTAAATTCATAGAACTTTGTATATATACTAGTGCTCTAAGGAATTTAATATTAGAGAACAGAATTTGATGTGTCAGTTTCAAGCATTTACAGCCTAAAAACCTAACAACAATCTTTCTCTATATCGTTTGTTTTATTTTACGTGCATATGTACCACTTGATCTTACTCCACCTCCATACGCAGGGTATACACAAACTTCAAACCCCTCCCCCTTCGTGTGTACATACTAAATGGACGGCCCCCCCTCCTCTTTTCACTCTCACGATAAGATGCCCTTTGAAGGCGCAGATAACAATAATCTCCCGCCCCTCCTTCTCACCGGGAATGGAGAAAGTAATGGGCAACAATGGGGTAGCTAAGGCGGCAAAATTTTCTTTTCAAAAGTCTTGTAATTTTCTTGCTAAAACCACAATTTTTGGGCGTATTAGGACAGTATATGGAATTTGTTTGTATAAAAATAAAACAATTCTCCTCTCCAAACCTGGATTCAAATTCCGACTTGGTATCTTGATTTAAGTAACTTTAAAGTGCAAATAAAAAATATACTACACTCGTCCCCGTGTTATTCAAATATAGGAAATAAAATGGGAGAAAATTTTACCTATTTATTTTATTGGGGTGATTGAAATTAACGATCCACCTAGAACACAATGCAGATCATCCCGAATAAATGGCGAAATTTTGACCAAAATCGAATCATTAGTTCCGTAGAAATTTGCCAAATGCCTTTGCTGAGAAGACACCTGGCTATACACTCGTTTTTTATGCGTTCTTTGGACGAAGTGGATGCATATAAGGGAGGTCTTTTCCGTCCATCCGCATGTTAAAACTCGGAAACTGCTGGACATATTTTGATGAAATTTGGTATTGGTTTTGCTAAAATTGGTCGACCGATTCCAATTTTGGTTAAAATCGGACAACAATTACAACCATGTTACGTAACCTACACGTAGTTTACAATGTTCCTTTATTTCAACTCTGGAACCGCTGAACGTATTTTGACGAAATTTGGTATTGGGGACTTTGGGGCCTTCCTTAAATGATGTCACAGCATTTTTGACCCCCCCCTCTCTGTCACAAAGAGCTTCACCCCCCTCCCCTGTGTCACAAAGTTGTCACACAGTCCCTTAAGAAAGGAAAATGTTTTGTATATAACTAGAGTTAAAGACTTCAATAGCTAAAAATGCAAGACGAGAGAAAAAGTGTGCACTGGAGTGTACTTTCCATTTCTATAAGTAATAACTATTATGAAGGTTTTCATTGGTATTGTTAAATTATTAATATAATATATTATGAATAAATATCTATTTCTAATACATATATATCATTATATATAGACGTTCCTTACAGAGGAGGTGGAGGAGGATATAACATACTAGTAGAAGGTGCTTGCATTCTGCAAGCATATCATCTCACCTTGAAAAACATTCATTTTTCAGACAGATATTTCATCATTACAAATATTTTTTTAATTCTAAATACTTCACCTCCGCAGCGATTTTCGTTTTTCCCTTATGTAAAAATAATTGATTAAAACAATCCCCAATCCTTGTAATTTTAAGAATTTGTTACTTTCTCCATTATGGGGTACTAATGTTACACATTTCAGCCAGATTTTTAAATTGTAGCACTTCTAGAAGTGAAATGATATTTTTCTAATTGTTTAAATTTTGAACATTTTTAACGGCCGCCGCAATATATTTATGGAAGGATTCAAATGTTTATTTGTTCAAATACACTACTCTGTAAATAACTTGAAAATTTCAGCTTCCTAGCTCATCCCATAGTACCTAAACAGTTATCTATTTGTTTAAACTTTAAGAATTTTTAACTGCCAAACATATGAAAATATCGAAATTTGTATAATCCCTATTTCGTTTTTTTACAAATTCTACCTATGAAAAAAATTTCAGATCCGTAGCACATTCAATAATACATAAACCTCAAAAATATGTTTAAACAATTGCGAATTTTTAGTTGTCGAATTTTTTAACTTTTTCTAAATTTTCTTTTTTTCTGTGTATAATTTGCTACAAAATGCTTTCAAAAACTCAAACCTACAGCATATAGTTTCCAAGATAAAAATTATTAAACTTTAATGTTCAAATGGGGTTAAAACAACCCCTAAAAATAAACATATGCATGTGAAAATGCTGTTAAAGAAGAGTGCTTACCTGATCTGATAGCTATAAAAGTTGGGCCTGAGTATCCTACCTAGTTGGATTCGCATTTCCATTTTTCTTTATTTCAATTCCAGCATAAACTGAAGGTATCAACTTATGTCTGGCAACTGCAACCCAATCATGATCTGGTAAACTCACTCGATACTCAACATGCACGACCAATGGGATTGCTCCTTTGCTGCTGTTAAACCAAGTGGCACTCTAGCCTTATCATCTTGGCTCAAGAAGCATACTTCATTTGGTTCAAGAATTGAAGCAATTTCTTCCAAATGATTAATAGTTGCTCTGCAAAATTGCCCATTAACATGTTGGAAGTGTGCAACATTTTGACCTTTCATGAGCTTGACTGGGACAGTGATAACATGCTGTTTCCCTTCTAAAGATGAACTGCATTTGGGAAGTAAGCGAACATAAACACCATTTTGACTTATATTAAAGCCGATCTTATTTAATTCTTCAGTAAGCTCATCCAAAGTTTTGATACCCCTCAAACTATCGTCATTTCGTTGTTCATGTGATGCAGAACCACGAATAGCTATATTAATAATAGCTTTTAACAGCTCTGGCTGATCCAGTTCAACTCTTGGTCTACCTACTGTATCTCTCTTCTTTAATTTCTGGATTTTTTCGTAAATTTCTTCCAGTTTTCTTTTATCTTTTCTGTCACTGTTGGTTAGATATTTTTATTTTAAGCTCTTTCAAGTTCTCTTTTCTTTTTCTCAATTTCTTTGAGTTTTTCATTAGTAAGGTGTCCACAACTCTTCCTTTTATAAAGTCCTACTAAATCACTGTTTATAATGTCTAATTTTTTTCTTAGTTCATCTTGTACTTTTGTTTTTGATTTATTGACAATATCTACAATGCAAGATGTAGAATGTTGTTCTTTAGGATTACTAGTTGATTTCTCAGGAACTACACTTTGAACTTTATTCTCCCAAGTAGTGATATTTGATACTCTCGATTGTTTTTTCCAAAAGCATAATAAAGTTCCTTTCTTTTTCACTGCTAAAGCTTCATTTTCTTTAATGATAGAGGTCATTACTGATGGTAAATTCTGCATTTTTAAAATACGATTCCAAACTTATACAGTAACTTGCTGCACATCCTTTGGTTTCTTTGATGGATTTGCCTTTACATACAACTTAAATAATAACTGAAATAGTTCACCTTTATCCATTCTGTGAAATAAGATGGTCATTATTTTATATTTACACAAATACATATTTTACAAACAAAGTCCATAATACTTAAAATCTTAGAAAAGAAGCTGTTTTTATTTTCCTTATTTAATTTCTAATCTAAGTAAGATTTAAATACTAGATCCATTCACATATTTTATTAAGTATTTAACTTAAAAAAAAACAGAATTCAGCTATAATTTAGTACATGCAAGTATATATACCTGATTTTCTTGTTAAAAATGTTCTAGTATTAGAATAAAACCAGTTTTTTAATTACATTCTGAAATACAAAAATGAACATTTAATTTTAAATTATAAACTAATATGTATACAGTGATGACTTTCCAATACTTTAATAGTCAGTTCTCTAAAAAATAATTTTCTCGTCCAAAAACGAAAAATGACAAAGCATTATTTTAGAAAAATTGTTATTGTACAAATAATGTTTATAAAACATTCTCTTTGAAAAATTAACAATTGATTATTATTTTATTTCTATATTTAAGAATGACTTCATTTCATGACTAAAACTTACCAAGGCTTTTTACGTTAGGCAATTAATCATAGTAACCACAAAGTAGTTTTTGTGAGGTTTAGCTTTGCATTATGTTTTTCAACTGTTATTTACAAGTTCCCACCAGAGGGCCAGTCGCAGGAAAGATGAGTAACACAGAATAAATAAAAATTAGTGAATTTGTTGGTTCAAGAAAATTCTTCTTCTTCTTGTGTGCTCAATCCTAGGATTGGTTGGCAGCAGCTCTCCAAACTTCTCGATTTTCAGCCAGCCTCTTCAGTGCTGTGTAGGTGGGGCAGCTGGTATCCTCCATGATTTGGTTAATATATTCCATCCTTGGTCTGCCCCTAGCATTCTCCCCCTCCACAGCACCTTCAAGGATCGTCCTAATCAGCCCCTCATGTCTTATGAGGTGCACGACCCAGACGTCTCTTCTCCATACCGTATCCCACAGGCACGGCTTCTCCTCAATCCTGTTCAGCACCTCTTTGTTGATCACTCTGTCCACCCAGGGGATTTTTAACATTCCACAGTAGCACCACATTTCAAACGCCACTATCCTCTTCCTCTCTGCCTCCCCGATTGTCCAGGTCTCACTCTCATATAATAATACACTCCATACAAAAGTTCTGACCAGATGTTTCCTGAGGTGCTTATTAATGCTGTTGGAGATGAAAAGGTTGCGCTTTTTTTTTAAGGTGGTCTTTGCCTGATTAATATGACTTATGATTTCTGTTTTTGACCTTCCGTCCAATGTTAACCTGCTTCTGAGATACGTGAAAGACTCCACGTTCTCCAGCCGTTCCCTGCCCAATGAGCAGTGCGCCTGCATGCCATGCCTGCTAACCACCAAGATCTTAGTTTTCGCTTTGTTGATGTTCATGTTGTAGGTGGTGCTGAGTGTGGTCTCCAACTCTGCCAGGGTCGCTACCAGGTCTTGTTCATTCTCAGCCAACACTGCAATGTCATCAGCAAAACGTAGCATGTCAACTTTCTCCTCCTGAATATGGACTACTCCTACAAGTTTTCTCTCTCACCTCATCCAGCCCTCTCTGAATATAGCTGTTGAATAGTACAGGTGAGAGAGAGAGCAACCCTGTCACACTCCTTGCCTGATGTTACTCTCTTCCTGATGTTCGCCGCACCTCACCACTGCTACCTCCTCTCTGTACAGACTCTGCACCACTCTCCTGTCCTTGTACTTCACGCCTGCCTTCCTCAGTACCTTGAACAACTGCTGCCAGTCGACCCAATCGAATGCCTTTTCTAGGTCTATGATGGCCATAAACGTGTCTTGGTCTTTCCTTAATCGCTTTTCAATAATTAGGCGAAGTCCCAGAATTGCTTCGCGTGTGCCCCTACCTTTCCTGAACCCGAACTGGTCCTCTGTGAGCATCACTTCTCTCTTCCCCTCAATCCTCTGCAAAATTATAGTGGTTAGGATCTTAGATGCATGGGCCACTAAGCTGAGGATTCTATACTGCTTGCATTTGATTGCAGATGCTTTCTTCGAATGATAGAATTCTTAAAATCTGATGGAAGCTGCCCTGTATCATAAATTCTACTCACTAGATGGAACAATTCCTTTTGTAACTTAACACCTGCAGCCTTGATGTGCTCTGCTGGTAGGTCGTCATTACCAGGAGCCTTCCTATCCTTCAGGTGTTTCACTGCCTGATCGAACTCGTCATGCAAAATACAGTCCCTACTCTCTTCTGGATCGACTCCATCTTCCTTTTCCAGTGCCTCTTTTCCATCAAGCCATCCTCCTCCATTAAGTTTTTCGAGATACTGCTTCCATCTCTCAGCAATGTCTTTTTGCTCATACACTACCACTCCTTCTTCAGTTTGTATACCATTGCATCTTATCCTTCGGTTACCAAAAAACTGTTTAATTGTAGGCTCTTTCCAGTTTGCCTTCCTTGGTCAGTTCATCCACTTCCTTACATCTCTCTTCTAAATATCATTCCTTGGCTTTCCTTGCTTCTCTATTTATCTCATTCCTTAATGATTGGTACTGCCTACTTTCTTCTTCAGAGGGGTCATTTTTTAGCTTTCTTCTTTTCTCAACGATGTCTTTGGTTATCCAATCTTTTGTTCTGTACTTTCTGTCTTCCTATCACTTCACTCGCAGTTTCTAGGATAGTTTTCTTCAAAGTTTCCCATTGCTCCTCTACATTCTTTATTTGATTTATCACAGCAGCGTTTCTTTTATCTTGATATGCCAACACTACCTCATCGTTTTTAAGCTTTTCTAAATCCCATTTCTGATTAGTTCTCTTCGGTAACTTTTTAAATTTGAGAGCACATTCACTTAGTACCAAGTTGTGGTCACTGTCAATATTGGGGCCTGAGTAGCTTCTGCAGTCCTTGACTTGGTTTTTGAACCTTTGTTTGACTAGAATATAGTTGATCTGGTACCTTCTGCTGTCTTCAGGAGCCTTCCAGGTGTACCATCTACGTGGGTGGTGTTGGAACCATGTATTACACACCACTAGATCGTGCTGAGTGCAGAACTCTACCAACCAATCCCCTCTCTCGTTCCTCTCTCCAAGTCCATAGGGCCCCACTACCGTTCCATCGATTCCTTCTCCTACCGCCGCGTTCCAGTCACCTACAAGAAAATTAAGAAAATAATAAATAGCACAAGATCTTGGCAAAAAGTTTTACTTATTTGTGACATCACATTGTTTTACATATACTCCTCCCCCCTTGTCACATATTCCCAGACCCCCTCCCTCCCCCTTAAGCGTGACATCATTTAAGGATGGCCCCTTCGCTAAAATTGGTCGATCGATTCCAATTTTGGTTGAAATCGGACGATTACGACCACTTTACATTATGACCTACATGTATTTCACAATTTTCCTCTGTTTCAACTCGGAAAAAGCTTGACGTATTTTAATAAAATTTCGTATTGGGAAGTTTCACTAAAATTGGTCGACCGATTCCAATCCTGGTTAAAATGGGGCAACAATTACGACCACTTTACATGAAGACCTAGATGAATTTTACAACGTACCTCGCTTGCATTTCATTCAATTCTCATATAAATATTGAGAACATTGTGAAATCTCAAAGAACACATTTGGAAACTCTATGTACTCTGGTGTATTCCGACATGGAGTATGATCAGTAAGGAGTCATGGTCGCGACACTCAATGTTAGAAAACGAGGACCATCTAAACATAACCCCTCTGCTGCCTCAGTGCATTTTGGAAACCATTCCCTTTCCTTACCTTCCCATTGGTCGAAGACGTTGCCAGGTAACGAGCTACGTAAGCAGTCGCGTCTCCTCTTCCCCTCCCCGACCCGATTGCCGCTTTTCGTAGGGGAGCAGTTTTTCCGTAAACCAAAACGTTTAATTATTCCATAAATTTGATGCAATGATCCTCCATCATTTTTTTTCAGTTCTGAAAACAATTTACCCATCAAATGTATGTGTGGGAATTGGTATACACTTTTAAAGAAAAAAGAACATTTTTTACACGTTTACTGCGAAAAAAGTACAAAATATAACAATATTATTGGCCCATTGATCTGTAGAAACAAGTATAGGACAAGGTCGGCATAGTATAAACAAGAATGAATATCACATAAGAGCTTCTTTAGGAGCACATCATAAGCAAAAATAATACATTCCAAACATTATTGATATAATAAAAGTACATTCAAAGGTTGCTATATTTTAAGCAAGGAGAAGTAATAGATTACAGTTATATCACAATATATACATAAAAAAATTTCCAGGAAGTCCTTTACATTATAAAGACAGACAACAATAAATTATACACCGAGTATCGCATTCTATATAAATAAATATATCTCATAAGGTTCTCCCTAATGGCACTACTAGGCCTGCGTGGGGTCTGAAACCCCGAGGGGCCAGGTTGTGGGCCCACTTCACCTTGCTGCAGGAAGAAAATACAAGTTAACCATTTAGTCAACTAACAACAAAAACTAATATAATAATGAATAACAAAAAAATGGTCAGAAGCAATATTGTTAATATTTTTTACAAGATGTTCTTAAAACACAAAAAACACCTACCAGGTGGAGAGGAAATCACAGGCGTCAATGGCTCAGCCCACGACGGGCCAGGCTGTGGGCCAACTTCATCTTGTTTTGCTGCTGCAGGAAGGAAATACAAGTTAACCATTAAGTCAACTAACAAGTAACACTTCATAGAATGCTCAAAGCATGATTGGAGAAGATGCTTGAAAAGATGAAAACAGTAGTCACTAGATAAACAGTGTCTATGCAAAACATCACTAAAATTATTTACCTGGCAGATGTAAATTCGGAATGGAATCCTTCCGAAGTTTCATAGTGCCTTCAATAAAATTCTCCTGCGAGAAAAGTCTCAGGCAGTCTTTTATTGTTATAGATGGCCATTCGGTTCATGGACATGAGCTTAGGATTCCCAACCAGCTTCAACCAAACATCGAAACGACGATTTGAGTCGGAAATGGGATGAGGGAACCTGGATTTATCATTTAAAAATATACATCCTCTTGCCGATCTCCCGTATTTCACACTCAGGCATTTCTAAATATTAATAAATGAATTATAAGTCAAAATATTTACCTAACTCGAGTACCCTCCTTATTCCCGCAATTGGAGACGCAACAAGATAAGCAAACCATACCCAAAAATAACTGGAAATAACGTGTAACCGCTCGAAATCACTTGAAACCCGGAAAACTGTTGAAACCACTTGAAACACGAAAACCGTTCGAATGTGCGCGCAACCTACTTCCCCTCCTACTTCCTTTCCTACTTCCCCTCCATCGCCTCTGGTGTGCTTTGGAGAGCCAATCCAAAGGCGGTCCTCGTTTTGCTATCCTAGTGCCCGTCCCCTGTGAAACCTGGAAAACTGTTGAAACCACTTGAAACACAAGGGTTTTGCAGCCCTCTAGTTGTTTTGGCTAAAGGAGTATTCCACTTTTGTCACTTGAAACACGAAAACCGTTCGAATGTGTGCGCAACCTATTTCCCCTGCTTCTCCTCCTACTTCCTTTCCTACTTCCCCTCCTACTTCCTTTCCTACTTCCCCTCCATCGCCTCTGGTGTGCTTTGGAGAGCCAATCCAAAGGCGTTCCTCGTTTTGCTATTCGAGTTCCCGTCCCCTGGCACTGACTTCCCGGCAACCTCAGCGCTATTCGCTATTTCCGGTGTGGTGTTCTTCTGCTATCTAATTGTAAGACCAAAAGACAAACGGCTTGCGGGCGACCCCATTTCAACCTTGTAAAGTAATTGACTCCCATAAGTACAAAACAGGAATATGTTTTCATCGACATTTACTGCCTTAAGGAGACAGGCTGTTCAAAGAAAGGTATATCTTTTAGTTATGGTTTTTATCTCATTTACGACGATGTACAATATAATTACGTGTAGTTAATAATATTTAGTCACAATAACTACAATGATAGCCAAAAAATTGCAATTCTCTCTTAATGCTGCCAGTATGGAACGTGGTATAGTAACAGTAAAGATGTAGTCGTCAGAATGTTTCCCGACTTTATGGATTTGTCTATGGTAATTATCAAACAAAAGCAGCTTTTAAAACTAACGAATTTTCTTTATAGCACGGTTGGAAGAGGGATTGTTCCTGGCATGTTTAAATTAGGCCATAGTGTTTGTATTTGTTTTGTATTATGACTATTTTTGTGTCTTTTTTATATTTTATAGAAAGCTTTGTCTTCCTGGTTTTCTTCTCCCAGAAGCACATATGCAACCGAAGCAACGTTTGAAACGAAGGTATGCCCCAAAACTACATTCTAATCGGTTTAATCCTTGAAAATTTGTTATTGGAATGTAACTTTGGTTAAATTTGCAGCCATTTCGTCTTCATAAATTAGACGAAGGTCCTTCGGTTACAGCTACTGTTAACAGAGATGATGCGATTAGAATGTATAAGGAAATGCAAACAATTCGGCGCATGGAAACAGCTGCAGGCAATTTGTACAAGGAAAAGATTATTCGTGGGTTTTGTCATCTTTCTTCTGGACAGGTAATTTAATAATTTATAAATCCTATTTTAGCTTTATTGAGATTTTTAACCTTCCAATTTAATGCAGGAAGCTTGTGCTGTAGGAATGAAAGCAGCCATGAGGCCACAAGACGCAATTATAACATCGTACAGGTGATTAATTATTGATTATATATAAGCCCTGATAATGGTTAAAATAAGTTTGTTTAAAAAAGATGGTTATTTGATTCTTTCTGGATCTGTTCTAGAGCCCATGGGTGGACATATCTTATGGGAGTGGACGTACTGGGGGTGATGGCTGAACTCACTGGTAGACACTCAGGTTGTGCCAGAGGGAAGGGAGGCTCAATGCACATGTATTCTCACAATTTTTATGGTGGAAATGGAATTGTAGGAGCACAGGTATGACTATACATTAAATTTTATCACAAATACATGCTTAAATAAGGTTGAACACTACGGTAATCTGATAATGTTAAAAGGAGGGACTCGAATTACAGTAAAAAATTAGAGTTCCTCCTTTTAACATAAATACATTCCATAAAAAATAAGGAGAAAAGATTTTTTTAATGCTAATATTTTTATGAAAACATGCTGTTTGTGGCACCTCATAATTTTTCCATTGTTTTGATATAAAAATGCCAAGCATTAAATGGTGCCTTGAAAATTATTGTCTTTTTCCTACTTTATGATTTCTGTATGTATGAAATAATATTTCAAGTGAAACATCTAATTATCAGATTCCCTTGGGAGTTGGAATTGCGTTTGCTGCCAAATATATGGGCACTGGAGGTGCATGTCTTGCCTTGTATGGTGATGGAGCTGCCAACCAGGGGCAGGTCTTCGAAGTATACAACATTGCCAAACTGTGGAATATCCCTTGCATATTTATTTGTGAAAACAACGGTTACGGCATGGGCACAAGTGTGGAACGTGCATCTGCCAGCGCAGCCTACTATACACGTGGTGATTATGTGCCAGGCATATGGGTAAGTTGTCTGAGATGGACACATATTCCAATCATAAACTCAGCTGTGAGAGATAAATCACTTTAGAAGTTCTAAGCCCCTCATATAATGTTACCGGCCTTGTGTTAATTATCCTGCACTTCAGACTTTACAACTATAATAGGATGAAAAAGGTCTGGTTCACTGTTTAAGGAGGTTACTGATTAAATTATATACATTTTGTAACTGTCCACCATTTTGGTAGCAGGTGTTTCTGTCATCAATGAAACTAAATATTCTCACAAGACTAGGTTTCCCAGTTTTTTATGTAATGGAAAAATCAAGTTTTTATTTGTAGTACATACCACATTTAACACAAAAAGAAAATCCAATAGAAAAGCAACAAAAATTTACTCTCGTTATATTTTTAAGGCATTGATATTTTCACATTCAGTTTTTCAAATCTTGATGGAAATCCTCCAACCATAAAAATGAAATGTTTAACTTTCTGAAATTATGTGAATTAATATTACATAAATTTTAAGAGAGGGAAAGTTTTAATAGATTATTTCGTTCATGTGGCTAACAAGTTGAGTACTTATGTTTTCTGTAACAGATGCACTATCTTTTTATTTTGGTTCTTATTCCAGGTTGATGGCATGGACGTCCTCGCAGTAAGACAAGCCACAGAGTTTGCAATTGATCACTGTACTAGTGGCAAAGGTCCCATTGTGATGGAAGCATTCACATACAGATACTCAGGACACTCCATGTCAGACCCAGGAACCAGTTACAGAACGAGAGAGGAGGTACAGGAAGTACGACAGACAAGGGATCCTATTACATCATTTAGGGAAAGGATTGTTTCCTCTGGTTTAGCTACAACTGATGAACTCAAGGTAAGGGATTAGATGTTATCTTGTAAAAGTGCCATTCTTTCATATTGTACCCCAATCTGTGCATGCATGGTTCTAAACTGATTCTTTATTCAATATACGAGTTGTCAGTGCTTGCATACTGCAAGCATTCAAAAAATCTCCACACACCAAGTTATAAACTCATGAATAAGCCAACGCGACAGCATTTGAACTACACAGAGCCCATTTATATAAGATAATAGTTTTCATTTTCTGCTAAATTTAGGCATTATCAGGAATTTCTAAATTCTCTGGCAATCGGCTTTGCGTCCAAATTTTCCAATTTCAAGTTTCATGGCTCAGATCACCCTTTTTAAGCAATAACTATAATCATCATTAAGACAATAGCTTATATGTTACACTAAAATTTATGTAAAAATTAGGATACCTGTGCCTTTTAGTACATATCTCAATAAAAATATTAATTTAAAATTATCACATCATCATATTTATACGTTGTTGGCTGCAATCTAATGGATTATAATGTAGTATAAGCAGTAAATCAATGCTCTTGTAGTATGGAAAATCAATTCCCATTGAAATGCATTGGAGTCATTGCTATGATAGTTTATATTTTTCATTGTTGAAGACCAAAAAAATTTCATAATTTTATGATTAAAATCAATTTTTTACGCAAATTCAGCATGGATTTTAATTATATCTTCAAGAAAAATAAACCTCTCTCTTTCATCCATAGTACAGTGCATGTATCAACTTTGTATCTTAATTTTAAATTATTTAAAAAAGCAATTTTATATTTTCAATACTTTTCTTATGGGTGTTTAAAATTGGTCTTTGCGGTAAAAAACATCCCTTAAATATAACTTTTCTGGAATTTCGGATTTTTTCCAAAGATTGTAGCCAATGCTCTATATTCATGCCAAATTTCAGCTCTGTAGCACTTCTAGAAGTACTTGAGGTTTATATGATATATATATCCTATATATGTAAGAAGCCGCTACATTTGTGACTTTGTTCAAGATTTTGCCCTATTTGGCCCTTTCCCTTTATAATATGAATATTCAGATGAAATTGATATTGTGAAAAATGTATGCTTTCAGATTGACGAATTTTTGTCTTCATTTTATTCATCATTGATGGAGTGAGTTATAATGTTTGTTTTATTTCTCAGAAAATGGAGCAAGAAATACGAAAGGAAGTTGATGAAGCAGTGAAAAGATCAAAGCAAGATGGTGAAATAGGTATGGATGAACTTACATCAGATGTTTATTCCCAGCCAATTGAAGATAAGATTAGAGGAATCGCCCCATGGGAAGAAATTCCACACAAACGAATAGGACCTGCTGTTAACCTGAAGTAGAGATGTGTTGATAATAGACTATATTAACCACCTGCTTGGTGAAGTGATATTTATTTGTTAGGAAATTTTTGCACTTGCAGCCCTGTACAATGCAAATTGCATGGCTCTAAAATGTAATACTCAAAAACAGGGTGCTGGTAAAAAGATGCCCTTCTCATTTTTACACTATTAATACAGTGTAAATCCAGCAATGGGCCTTGAAATCATCAGGTGTTATAACTTTCCTTTCTCAGAGTTTTAAAAATAATGCCTCATTTCATGTTATTTTTTTGTATGATATTTATGTAAAATATTTTTTTGTATATTGTTTAATGAAAATATTTCAGATTTTAAGATGTTATGAAATTATAATGGCCCTCTTTGTATGGGAAATTATTATTAGTCCGTAAATATTTTAGAGGCATTAATTTTGAAGATCTTAGAAGACATAATAGTATGTTTTTTAGTTTAAAATATTGAGAATAATTAGTTATCCCTTTATTTGGCTTGCTACCTCATCCTTCAATCCAACAATCACAAAAATGCCATGACCTCTTATCAACATTCTTTCAGCGAAGGTGCAGTATATTCAATATATTGCCCTCATGCATTTTTAATAAATTTATTCTCAAATCAGATTTTAAGATTTGATTTATTATAACATTATTCTTCTCATAAAAAAATAACTAAACTAACATTTTAATCCTGTAACCATTGTTTCTAGTGGAACAGAGAATGGGATACGCATGTTTTATAAATCTTATACAATTCTACGGGTCTCTTCCTAAAATGACATTTTCTTTGATGGGAAAAAATCTTGTACTATCAATTGTTGATATTTAATATTTGAATATGGATTTACATTTGTAATTATTAATCATTTAATACTTAATAATGTGGTAATCTAAGATCACTGACTGGAAGTGAATACGAAAATTTTGTCTGAAGATTGTTGTAGACATACAAAATTCTGTGTAAAGTAAGGTGACCAACTTTTCAGGAAGCCGAGGGACATTTTCAAATATTTGCCGACTATAAGGAGGGACAGATTACAGTGGCTTGTTCGTGGTGCATTTATTGATGGGTCGGCCTTAGATAGATGCAATAGATATCAGACAGCTTGGTGTAACCAGTGTTCCAGATGATTTAAATGACAATTTTGGATATTAATCAAGATTTTTCAAAAAGTAGGATACAAGTTATGACATTTAACAAGGCGGGACAAGTGATGGAAAGGAGGGACTGTCCCTCCAAATTTGGGATGGTTGGTCACCCTACTGTAAAGTCATCATTTCTGAGAAGTAAAGCAACTATTTCATCTCAATTTATTTGATTATTTTTCAGTGCTGATCTGCCCCGTTCTAGTTTTGTTATCAATCTTAAAAAGGGTAGACTTTTACAGTGCAAATTTTACAGGACACTAGGGAAATCTTTCCATTTTTCGCTTGGATGATTAATTCCTAGACTGTTTTTGACAATATTTATTTCAACTAGCAAATAAACAGCTCTTAACAGCTTACAATGAGCACAATAAGAGTAAATAAACAGTACAATATACATTGCACAAACTTTCTCATATACATATATATGTTTGGTCAACTGTGTACACTTGTAAAAGAAAAGCACTTATAATTCAAAGTTTACCGTAGTTCAGCGTATATATTAATGCCACTGATCGATATTTAGTAATTTTTTGGGATGTGTGGCTTAGTACTATTTGTGACATAAGGCTGTACAATTGGATGGATTTTAATCAAAATCCTTATAGCCATTTTTGAGTAAATCGATTTTTTTAAAATACAAGAATAACTTACCCTTAATTGTTGCACAATATTGTTCATCTCTTCAGAATGTCTTTTATGAATGATATTATCCCCAAATATGAGAAATCATTCGATTTAGTGTAACCGTAAGGCTGTAGTAAGGTTTTGAGTGGATCGCAGCAGAGGCATGATGTCATACGGTTTAGGTAAGGCAGCTTAGCATAAATTGTAATGTCACTGGAAGCCATATGGTGATTTTTTGAGAAATATGGCTTACACAGTATCATTTGTAACATCAGGCTCTACAACTGGATTGATTTTAATCAAATTCTATGGTGCCATATTTGAGTAAATGTCTAAAAATCGCCAAGAATAAATTACCCTTTATTTTTGTGCAGTATCATTTTTATGAAAAAATGTTCTGCAAAAGATGATATATTGCATAAATATGAGATATCATTCGATTTAATGTGTGTTTGGGCCCTAGGACGGCGAACAGACAGACAGATGGCATGGTGGAAACCACTTTTATGGACTCGGGGACACCTAAAACATGTACTTCAATGAAAATCTCAGTCGAATTTTTTCACAATTAAAATACTTTCTCCATATACTAACATATATGAGAAAGTAAAAATACAAATACCTACACTCATGCCTTCAGCAGGATTTGAACGTGCAACCCTAGCATTGAAAACAAGACACCAACTGTCCCTCTACTGTGGCTCTGCCCTAGTTTCAACATAATATTATATAGTGATACACTTCCTCTGGGAATTAGCAAGAAATATTAGAAAATAATGCACTTTTGTCATAGCCCACTCAGAGTTTAAAGAACCATGGGAATTACATCAGGTTGTGAAAGATGCCAAATTGAAAGTTAAATATTTTGCTGAAATCAAAAAGTCATACTCCAAGAAAATGAAGGATGATGAGAAATTTATAAATAAGTATTGAGTAGATAGATGTTAAACAGTTTGCTAGTACTGATAGTTATTTAAAGCTGTGCCTGAAGCATTTTTCCATCCCAGACGAATCTATTCTGGCAATCACTCTACTATTTTTGATAAAGAAATTTTAACTACACGTTTATTTATTGCTGCTTTCGCAAAACAATGAAAATTGAAACGACAATGAAAACATTATTTATCTACCAGCGAATATACTTGAGAAAGACTCGGGAAAGTGATCACAAGTTTTTAGCATTCTAGGCAACCATGTTTTTCTGAGGGATTGTAGCTTTCCAAATAATTCAAGTCCAAAAGAAGACCTTAGGTTCCTACTACTGGTTATACTGAATGTTAGTCATAGCACTGCTATAACATGGGATGGTATTACATAATAAATTTCCATTGAAGAGTGATTTTGACAATATTATAATAGAACTCCTTCCAGGAGGGAGAGTATTACAGAAATTATGTGGAATATGAAAAGAGCTGACTTTTGAAAGAGTTGCAGGAGTTCATAAAGACAGCAGTAAGCTACAACAGAAACATCAAAATAAGAAAAACTAAGGAACGCCATGCAGTGCAGAGATGATGCTGTTGGCAGTTTTGAAAATGGAGGTTTGTGAATTACATACTCTGTGGAAAATCAACAAGCTAATTTTTATCATTACAAACCTCTGAAGTGAAGGGTAAAAGTTTAGTTTCATTTAATAAAAGTTTTCTTTATCAGGTTGGATTTGACAGCAGTTTTGAATGTATTTGATGCTCTTGAAAACCCAGAATAGAAATCTTGAGCTATAAAAATTTAAGTTATTTCACAAAATTCCAGTTAATTTTACAAATTTTTCTCACTTTAAAACTCCTTGACCTTAAACTATTTCTGCAGCCAAGAACAGGATGATCATAGCTGTGTATTACTTTTAAAATTACGAGAAGAATTCAAAACAAAATTTAGTTGATTTGTTAAAAGGAAAAGTTTACACATCATTATTCAGAATTAGTTCGCTCTGCTTTGCTAGCAAAATGTGCTACCTATATAAATAAAGATAGGAATCTCCCCTCCCCTTTTCTCGAGATTTAGAAAATATTTAACTCTCCAAAAAGCCTCATACTTTGACATAAATATATGTAGAATTACCGATAATCGTGTGTAATGATTGGGCAGTACATAAAAAAGTTTCTTTTCTGATTTTTCACCAAGTAGATTCGGGTACAGTGATCCATTGAATAACTTGGCCGCTCCTTAGATGCCTCACACGCATCAGAAAATTAGCACAAGTTTACCTCAAACCACAGATATTTGAACACTGCATTAGGGTTCATCGCTCGGGCGATGAGATAATGTCCGAGAACAAAGTAGGCCTGTTCGAGTGCGTCAAGCGAGACAAACTTCGAACTACTACGTCACGTACTTACATAAACGATCTCACCATATCTACTGAAAAAACTTACCGGCCGATTATTGAAAAAATCGGATATGAAAAACGAATTGAATGATAACGTAGCCGCTGTTGTTCTACCATTGTTAAAATCAAGGTGATTTCTCTGTTAAAATTAAATAGCCATTTCCTAGGACTATTTTTGAAACGTAAAAAATCCATCAATTTCTAGCCATTTCCTATTTAGCCGTATAAAAATGCATGCACCATAAAAAAGTTCTTCTATTACTGTTAAGCGGTTATAAATACGGAAGAGGCACGCGAAATTATCTTATTACTTGTATACTACTTTCAAGGCTCTCATATTCACTACATCCAGTGGCGTAGCAAGGAAGTTCGGAGCCTGGAGAAAGACTGAAAAACACCGCCCCAAATGTTAGTATACATAATATTACTAATTGCAACTATTACATATAATAAATATGTTAAATTTATAGAATATATACTAATATTGCAATTAAAAAACTTTTCAAAATATACAATATAATATATAAAATAACGGCAAATCGTCTTTTGGCGATCCTTTGCTTCCGCGCCAGGGGCGGTCGCCCCTCCCTCGCTACGGCACTGGCTCCATCTGTCTATTTTGAAAATAGACAGCAGCATTGCAGTTCGATTAGTTACTTTCACATGCCGCCTCAATTAGCGATGATTTTCCTTTAGTAAACCTCAAATAATTCCCGGATGATCCACTGTTATCTCCATAATATATACATAAAACCTTATCTTCAAGTGCCGAAATGCGATATTAATTTTTGAGGCGTTTTTTTAGAGCTGCCATTGATTCCAGACTAATTTTCATATTATTCGCTCGAAGTCTTTCACGACCCTAGTTTACATCGTTTTACGTAAATTTCGAATTAAATCACCAAAAAAATGAATTTAGTGAAAGTTGGTTCATATTGATAGGCTAGTTTAACAGCGCCATACCTCTAAAATTATTCGATAAACAATCGTAAAAAATTTAAACTCCAATAGTTCCCAAGAAGTTAATAATGAGAATGAAATTGTTCAAGTTGGGTAAGCTTAATATTTTTTATTAAAAATATTATCAATGAGATCCTTTAATAAAATAGGTTTACATATTCACAGGCGTAACTAAGGATTTCGTTTGGGGAAAGATCATTAATAAAATAGTACATGAAAAGGCTTCACGCAAAGAGCGTAAAAATCATAGTTTAACCGAGGTTAAAGCCGCACCTCTGTAGATTTTAAAAGAAGCCGGGTAACCGATAAGAAATTTCGAGCAAAAAGTACACCAAATTCATTATTATGAAATGGTGGCTTGGAAAAACGGTTAAAAGGGATCAATATATATTGTTTGTTAGTGTAAATGTTGAAGCCAACAAATGAATGCCTCGCTCATTTGATTTACTATTGTTCCTCTTAATGTTTTCATTCTGCATGTTTTAACTGCTGTCATTTCTGTTGTATAATTTGCTGTAAAAAGTTCGTTCGTATCATATTTAACTTCCATTATTGCCATTGCAATATTTCGATATAAATTAGTATTTCAACTGTCTTTTTCATTAAAAAAGAACTTTCATCTTTAATGTTTAGTTAGCTTTTGTCTATTAGATGTTTTTTGTTGATATACCTCTTTGTGAATTTTCCAATTGAACTTCAATTGTCCATTTTATAAATATAAAGCTCGAATATGCTCTCGTCAATATTAACAACCTTAAGGAGACGAGCGGATAAAAACAAGGTAAATAAAACATTCTGTAGTTTTTATCTAATATAATATAATTTTACAGCGAATCTGTTATTTCAAATAACAAAAATTGCGATGACAAGATTGATTTTTGATCTTCACCGATGTAATTAGCATGCAATTACTCACTAGTAGTAATCATAATTTGTCGTCCGAGGTAAGACCGAAAACCAACGTTGCCAAACTTTAATAAATATAAAAATAGCTAATGAAACTGTGAGCCAGATAATAAATATTTTTAATTCATTTTGAAATACCTATAGAGAATTTATGACGCAACAAAAACTTTTCAAAATACCTATTCGTAACCTAACTAGTGACACTGTTGTTTGGACCTCTTCGGTTAGTCTTGCTCGCGCTACAGTATTTATTGGATAGAAATTTTCCGAATTAAAGGATTTATATGTTAATTAATAAGGAAGAGCTTAATATAATGAATATTTGTTTGGTACAACGAAAAAAGTAAATGTTCCTCGATTTGTTAAGCTGTTATATTTTCATTCATAGATTGGTTTTATTTCTTTTTAACATTTCCTAGCATGCTTTCTCTTCGTGGTTTTCTTCCCGTAAAGTTACAAATGAAACTGAGGCAACGTTCGAAATTAAGGTATGCCATAAAGTTTCCATCTTAACTAACTTGACTTTGGGCGTGATCATCAAATCTGACAATTCTTCTTGTAAAAATTTTCAGCCATTTCGCCTGCACAAACTGGAGGAAGGCCCTTCCAATACAGCTACTGTCACAAAAGGTGAAGCATTAAATATGTTTAGAGAAATGCAAGCCATCCGCCGAATAGAAGTAGCCGCCGCAAATTTATACAGAGAAAAGATTATTCGTGGGTTTTGCCATCTTTCTGCAGGACAGGTAATACTACCTACTATTAATGGGGGCAACTGAAGCAGGGCGAGCGAGGGCGCTGAATGGGGCAGCAAGCTCTTTCACTCTGCTCTAATTACGCACTCTGGGGCAGAGTTGATCCGAGCGTAAGAACACTCGGTTATGCGACTGTTATCAATTTACTTTTATGCCACTAGCGAATTAACTATGGGGAAAAGGCCATCGGCCCGAGCGGCGGAATTTCGAGAGCAGCTAATTTTAAAATTTGAAAGGAAAAATAAAACACGAAAAATTTTTAATTGGCATATACCTTACTTTGCGCGACCCGTTTTAAGTGGATTCATTATAGCGCGAAGCAGGCCCGCGCTTACCAGACGTAAAAAAAACAAAGGCCCGATCATAACTGTATTAAAAATTCCATTTTTTTACAAGCTTGCGGGTTTTAATAAAATTTTCTATGGATCCCCATTTCGGGTCAGAATGTAATGCTATAAAAGAAATCCTCAGGACGGCACACCGTTTTTATCTCTCGGTCGACACTTATTTTGTCGTTATTATTTCTAAAGAAAGGTGACTTTCCGAATGAAACCTCCTCGCTGATTTATTTAGGATGTCGTTCATACAGTAAATAACTAAATTTTTGTCTGAAGATAATGAAGTTTTTAGTTTTCTGTATCTACCAATTGAAAATTACTGATGAAGATAAGTTATTGAAATAATGTAAATATTTAAATCTGGGGCTAATGGATGGGAGCCGACAAGAAACTGTTTCCCATGTTAACGGCGCATTTTTATTGGTATTACACTTTAGTTTTCGCGTCTATGGAACCTATCTTAATTGCCATGACCTCGTTTGACGCAAATATCGCTTAGCGCCAAATTTTCAGGAACCTGCCGCGTAAAGCGAGGTTTGGCTACATATAGATTCGCAACTTATTTCTGTACCGACTTTAAAATCGCGTAAGATCCAGCGAGTCGGACGACAAGAAGACATGATTTTTATGGATATTGCAGGGTATGGGTAATCGTAGCGATGCGAAGTGTTGATTTTTCGGCGAAAACCGAAAAAGTAACATATGGAATATACGTGTATGTATACACAGTTGCGGGCGGGATCTTCTCGATTTAAAAAAAATTCCTAATCCAAGGATTGTAGAGTGTCGCGACAACCGAGAGCAGGGCGAATGCCGGGTGCATAGTCTTCAGGGGCCCCTCTCTGCTTATAAATACAATCAGTATTAACAAGAGGGTAAAGATTCGCGCTTCCTGCACGCATGTATGCAAGACAGAGGCGTTCTTTAAGATTTATCTAATCATATAAAAAAATAAATATTGATGACTTGGAATAATGTCTAAGCTATGTCAAGGAAATATTGAATTTTTGGTTTACCGATTTATTTTGTAATCAGTTATAATTAATAAAACAATCGAAAATTATTTAAAACAAACCTCAATTGAACCTCAATGAAATTTGGTATTTATAACTTACGGGCAAGAAAACAATAAAATAATATAAATGGTTCACATAGCCTAATCAGGAGTGTAACTTGACTGGTGACAAAAAATGAACTTTCAGTCATCTCATGTAAAATATTATTTATATCAAATAAGCCTTCAAACAAAATTTGTAGAACTAGTCAAATAGAATATGTTCTGTCCAAAACATTTTTATCAAAGGAGTAGCCTTTTTCAAGAAAATCAAACGAGTAGGTAAATGGTAAATTTCCCCCGATCTACTATAAATACATATTATTTCCTTTCGTGTGCCTACAGCTTATAGTAAATGAAAGGAAATGGATTATCCACAATGAAGAAATTAACTTAAATATGTTTATTTTCATTATGCATACAGAGCTTTAGTAAATTAAAAGAAATGGATAATTTACCATAAGGAATAAACATAAACGTAAAGATTACTACTGCTCATTTCAAGTGAGGTATGTCTTAAATAATTTATGATCGTTTCATTAATTACTGTTCATTATAAAATAAACCAGCAAATCACAAATTTAATATTTTCTTGACATCAACTCGGATATATCGTTTTGCAGTACTTAGACATTAGACTAAGCCATTTATAATTATATTTTTGACAGAATAACATAAATCGTAAAGAACGCCTTTGGAAACTCTGTGTACTCTGACATGTAGCACATTCTTGTTTATTATGACTATGTAATTTATTCCTCCATCAAAAATTCCAATAAATAGTGTTTGCAACATACTTTTGTTTCTATGGCATAAGGGTTACCGATGACTATGACATGATAATGGTTAGACATAAGGTTTGGATGCAAAGTCACAGAATTATCTTTTTAGACTGACTGTTAGGTAAATGATCAAATACATACCATTTCCAACAAAAAACTTTTAATCAATAGGAAAAAGGAGCCACCTTTCAAAATCCACTGGGACCCCATCAGTTATTAATAAGTCCCTGGCAACAACTCTTTCTTCGTTTCATTGTCCCATGGTGGAGCAAATCATTATTAAATCTATCCCTGTATTATACTGTTATTATTTCTCAATTTAAAAATGTTTTCTTTGTAACCAGGAAGCCTGCACTGTTGGAATGAAAGCGGCCATGAGGCCCATTGACAGAGTAATTACAGCCTACAGGTATTTTTGCCATTATTACAGCCATAAAATTCACTTTGAAATTTATCAAGAAAAGACAATCCTCTAGAAAATGTAGAAATTTTGGGATAAGTTTTTAAGTGTAATAAAAAATACTACAGGAATTCTAACTCCACAATATAAAAAATTCCTAGGGTCCATGGATGGTCTTACTTAATGAGAAATGACATACTTAGTGTGCTAGCTGAACTCATTGGAAAAAACTCTGGTAGTTCCAGAGGAAAAGGTGGCTCGATGCACATGTATGGACCAAATCTTTTTGGAGGAAATGGCATAGTAGGAGCACAGGTATCAATTCTAAGGAAATTGTTTATATGGATGAGATAACTTAGAGTGATATTTAGATATTGGAAAGATTTTTCAAAATTTGAAATTTGTACTCACATTGATGGGATGTTTCAAAGTTCTAATTGAAAATGCAGGAGTTTTTGAATGATTGCCATCAATTTCTCCGCAGACATCCCTCTACCTAATCATAAACAGAAATAAATTATTGCATTTTATACACTTACACATCATAAACTTGACTGCAATATATTTGAGAATTTTCCTATTATCAATTAAAGGATAACATTTATTGGACACATGATTATGAGAACATCCATTAAACAAATTGTAAAAAAAAGCTTGCTAACCTAATCATCTTATGAGAATTAGTTCTAATTTAAGACTACATGTCAAGATTATATAAATTTTCATCACTTCCTAGAGCAATCAACTTTTTTCTATTTATGATGCATGCTAAATTATAACATTCCAAGATCTTTTGTATTGAAGGTTCCCATAGGAACTGGCATTGCACTTGCTGCCAAGTATTTGGCCACTGGTGGTGTGTGCCTTACTTTGTATGGTGATGGAGCTTCTAATCAGGGACAGGTCTTTGAATCATACAACATTGCAAAATTATGGAATCTCCCATGTATTTATATTTGTGAGAATAATGGTTACGGCATGGGCACTAGTACAGAACGTTCGTCTGCTAGCACAGCATATTATACACGTGGTGATTACATACCAGGTATATGGGTAAGTTGTCTAATATGAATTAAATAGATTAAACAATAATTATGCTGATTTCTGAAAAAGTCAGAGAAAAATTCTGCCTCGACCAGGAATCGAACCCAGGTCTTCCACTTCCCCTGCAAAAATAGCACCGATAATAATTATTGTTATGCCATAAAAAGTAAGTATACTCAAGTTTTAAGTAAAATCCATTAATCAAATTTTTATGAATTAAATTAATGTAAATTTCTTAACAGTTTTGTCCCATGTAGTGGTGTCATAGAGAAATTTAACAAATATATCTCACATTTTAGGCTTTTCCAATTATTTTTAGCATCTTCATTTTCTAAATGTAGAATTTAGGAAAAAAGTACAGCTTATATGCAAGTAAATATGACATATGGCACTAGTTTTTTCAATATCATTTGGTTAACCACTTTTATTCTGGTATTATTTCCCACAATTAAGACATTTGATAATTAATGATGTTTTTCTTTTGAATAAAAATAATTTGCCTATTTATGCTGACAATTTAGGTTGATGGGATGGATGTCCTGTCTATAAAAAAAGCCACAGAATTTGCAATAGAATATTGCGTCAATGGAAAAGGTCCAATTGTAATAGAAGCATCTACATATCGATACTTTGGACATTCAATGTCAGATCCAGGAACTAGCTATCGCACTAGAGAGGAAATCCAGGAAGTACGGCAAACAAGAGATCCTATTACCTCTTTTAGGGAAAGGCTTTTAACTTCCGGTTTAGCTATAGAAGATGAACTTAAAGTGAGCTATGAATAACTACTACTAATATTAACTGCTTCTTAAGTGTGATATAAATAAGCCATATGAACTCAACAATTTCTTAGTCGAAATATTAATGGAAATAAGTATGTTTGGATTCTATTCTTGTAAAATGAAAATACAAATTAAATTGAAGAGTTACATCTTTCTCCTTAAACTCTATATTGATACTTACAAATCACTAGTTTCATTGCTAGTTCTATAGCTATGGTAAATTGCATTTTCCTTTCAGATATTAGAAAAAGGAATTACCTTGGAAATTGATGTTGCCATAAGCATATGCAGAGAAGACAAAGAAATAGGTTTGGATGAATTAACAGCAGATATTTATTCCAATCCTCTGGAAGACACAATTCGAGGGATTAGCCCATGGGATCAACATCCACATCAAAGGATTGGAACGGCTATGAATGAAAAGTAGGAGGCCATGGAATGAGATCAATGCCATTCACTACCACACCAGTGAACCATGACATATTCATCAAAAAGGCATTAGCCTTGTGTAATACAAGTTTCAACATAATAATTAAAGGTTTTATTTGTATGTTTGAATAATAATAAAAAAATGAATTTTCTTGAGGAAGTGTTACAAATAAATTTATATAAAGATTTTTGAGTTGCTTAAATGTTATCACAGTTTATTGATGTGTAAATAGTTCTTTCCTCAATGAATTCTTTAAATCCAATCAATTCATCCTGGTGCTATTATAATTATTGATCTTTTAATGTATCAGAACTGAAACATATTACGCTGTAGAAGAAAATATGTAAGAATTGATTTGACAAAAATATTATTGAAGAAAATTTGCCGGAAAATTTGTTTAAAATGGATCACAGAATAAACTCACATTATTACCAAGGCAAATAGAACATGTTTTGATTAGCAAATATTTACTAAGCTCATAATTACCGCATTTCTCAGCATATAAGATGCACTTTCCCCCCATAAAAATGACCCAACATCAGTCTGTCTTATACGCTGAAGGTAAGATTATTACTGTTCTTAATACTGACACTAACGAGCACATTCATCCCCAAAATGGAATAATTGGCAGTCATTCATCGCAAAAACAATAAAATATACATTATTAATAATTTACTGGTGAAAAATTTGTTAATATATAGAGTAATACCTTATGCCACCTGAATTCCGAGGACGCATTTACATCTTCTACATACTCGGAAAATTTGTTAAAAATAGCATTACACTCAGTCATAAATAGTTAATTTTAGTCGAGCATGACAAGATTTCTTAGCTCACTATTTAAAGAGACAGCTAATAAATATTAAAAACTGGTAACTCAACAAACAACTCCCAACTCACCACCAAATCAACTCCATAGTCTCCTCCTGAATCTCCAGCTACATCCCTTTCAAAATTCTCAGATAACAGCCCCACTTCCTCCTGGGATTAATTTTTCTTCTACCTCATAACAACTCATCAATTATAGCAAGCATTTAATATGATTCACACAAGAAATTATTTTTTAAATGAGTATTTTTTCATGCTAATGATGCTTTTCAGTGTTGATTTATTGTTTACATGCTTAAATTTAATGTATGTTACTTTACAAATGCAGTGGTACATTCCATCTAAATTTTAGGTGAAAATTCATGAACATGTACAGGAGCACATCTATATTTATAGCATGTGCGCATATGGTAAATTACTGTCCACATCTGTTTAATGTACACTCATTTCCTAAATTATTCAAACAATTTGAGCGGAGTCACTTTCGCAGCAGACCGAATTTTAACTTTCTATCTACATGAATGTTATATCAGTCGGTGAATATGCATTCCTGTCATGACACCACCTCAGCCTCCAGGGTTTATTATTGTATAAAATATGACATACTCTTGCGTATCGACCAGAGTTAACAAAGATTATTCTGCATCTTGGGTGATTGTTTGAATGTACTATTATAATTTGCCATTCTTATTTAACAGCCATTCTTGCATTGTGGTGATAGCATAAGCAGGCCCATGGTGGTTGTGGCGAGCATTGTGGTGGCAGTGTGAATGGTGGTGGTGAGCCACCTCCACCATTCTCACCATCACCATCACCATGCTCATCACCACCACCATGCTCACCACCACTACCATGCTCAAAAATATCTCTCCATCTTTTATAGAGTAATTCGCATTTTTATGGTGTGACAGAGGGAGCCAAAATGGACAAAGGGACAGAAGTAAGCTTTTATAGATTTTAGATAAACCCTGAAGACTGAGGTGGCATCACAACAGGAATACATATTCATCGACTGACATAACATTCATGTAGATAGGAAGTTAAAATTCAGTCTGCCCCGTAAGCGACACTGCTCAAATTGTTTGAATACTTTTGGAAATGAATGTATATGTTTTCAGGAAAACAACTTGTATGTCAAGCAGACACTGCCTGTATTTGAAAACACTTGATAAATTATTCTTAATTTAACATTAAAATGGAAATAAGAAAAAAGGGGAAAAAACTTCAAATTGCCTTATAATGCAGTTATTACTGTGAAGCTAATCCCAAAAATAAATGAAACTAGACATTTGGATAGTGAGTTTGATTCCATCTGTACAGTGTCATTCCACAAAGTGAAGCTTTCTTTGGTTAACTTAGGGGTCAGCAACCTATGGCCCATGGGCCACATGCAGCTCCCAAGAGCGCTTCATGTGGCCTGTGAAGCTATGACGAAAAAGTGAGTGATCAAATTTAATATAGAGTTTCATAATTTTCAGTAAAATTAAGATCTCAAAAACTTTTCTGGATAAGTCTTGATGCTAATAAATTATTTAGACTTGATTTTCACTAATATGAAACGACAGTATCTCTACTACTACATGTAAATACTAATTCAGCCTGCCAAAGATCTTGTGACTTTCAATGCAGTCCTCTGAGGCATTCACAAATATGAATGTGACCCACCAATAGAGAAAGATTGCCGACCTCTGGGTTAAATAAAACATTAACTAGCCATCCATAAAATTTTGCACAAATTTCTAATTTCCACTTTCATTTATTTATGCGACCAGTTTCACAGTAACAGGTGCATTACTAGGCAATTTAAATATTTTAGGAATATAAACAAAGGAAGGGAGGAAGGGAAAAGAAGTTAGGAGGTTAGGGAGGGAGTGTTTAGTTGACGGTTAGGAAGTTCGTGAAAATGGAAGGGAAAGGGAGATTGGGATTTCTTTTTATATTTACAGGTAACTAGAAAAAAATCACAAAGTAGTCAACTAGGTGCAAAGATATAATGTTGGAACTGTGGAATATAAAGAAGAAGAGAATTGCTTGGAAACACGAAATTGTTCTAAACAATGTTATAATTTGAAGAAACAGCCACAACAATTTCCATCTTATCCAAGCGGTCTAACTTTAGTCCTTTGGGATTTACATGTAAAATTGCTAAACCAAAATGTCTAGCATTACACATTTTTTCAAAAAGAGACAAACGGTCTTGATTCGACCAACATCATTCATGTTCAGCAATTCTTTTTACAAATTCTTAGCTAATTTGACCTATATATATATGCACACTATATGCATCACAATCTCCAGATGAGTTTGTAAACACCACATTTTTCAAGAATGCTCAATATGCCTTTTGTATTCAACAGAAATTTACAGAGATTGTAAAAAGCAGCTTTAATACTGAAAGGAATGATATTAGTTAATTTATAAGAAATGCTACCAGGAATGAGAGTTTATGCCATTTTTAGCCTACTTTCCAGAATGGAAATAGGCTTATAGTTTCGTCATTGTTTGTCTGTCTGTCTGTCCCCCCTATTAACTTTTGCACCAATAGACTGATTTTTCATGACACTTGGTGGAAATTTCCTGCTATTCGAGCCGAGCTCCCGAGGATAATTTTTGTTGCGAATATTGAAAGTCCCAGGTTCAATTCCAGGAACTATCCTTCCTATTTGATTTACATGGAAAATCTTAAAACCATTGTGCAGGGTCATTTTCTCTTGCACATTAAAATAGTTTAGAATTGTAATATCATAGCGGTATTTGTACTATTCTCTGAGGAAAGGAATGATGATTTTAATTTCTATTGTAGAATTTTGCTTATCGATCGTATTTCTTCGAACATTGCATAAATACTGACATTTTTGCAGTTTTTATCACTCATTACAAGAGTGTTGCCATAGCAACAACTATTGATATAAATAAAATTATTTCCTGAAGCCAGCAGATTCGTCAAGGTAAAACTTTTCATTGACAGCCAATGAGGTTGAAAAAAAAATTATTAGCAACAACTATTGTTGGACTCACACTCGGTATAATCTAATGCATACATGCGTTATTTTTGCCACACAAATACATGTAATCAATATAGTTTTCCATTCGAATGTATTTATTATTTTTATAACACTAAATTATGAAATTTGGGAACACGAAGAAACTCATCCACAGTGATTTTAAAGCTATTAAAGCCAATATAAGTATTAAATAAATATTATGTGGAAAGTAGGCATCATAAGCTGTTTGACTATGGAGAAGTAAGAGGGACTAAGGAGGAAGTGAGACTTGTAGCTAATTTCCAAAGTTTTTTAGCCAAGAGTATCCAATAGATCACTTCAATGACCATTATTACGGACTATAAAATTAATAGTTTTTAATTGTTTGTTAAAGTTCGATTCGGAGAGGAATAAGTTGATTAAGCAGTGTAACATAGCATGGAACACAACATGCTTATGTGAGAAATTATGTAAGAAGACAATATGGTCCATATACATAGGCTTCCTAAATATTAGAATAACATAATTATTTTTGTGGATTTAAATTGATAGATCTAAAATGGCAGTGACTACCTGTCTAAGCACCCAATACATTGCCAGCATACCTAAACCAATAAGTTGTTGAGAAGGTGGCTGGTATTGAATAAAAAATTGTCCAAAGAGAGATCAGCAAGTAAAGGCAATATGAGGGAACCCATAGCAGACCCTTCCATTTGTTAATAAAAGGTTTCATCAAAAAGGAAACAGTCCTGTTTTACTGTAACCTTAAGTAACAAAATTCATTAACTAATGCTGCACTCTTGATAGAATTGTTTAACAGAGCTCTGACAAGCAAAACTGCTTTGCTTGTTGGCATGTAAGCAAAAAAAAATTTAAACAGCAGAGGAAACTAGTTTTTTTACTATCTGGTAGGACTTTAATTTTAAATTTATAATTAAAGAAATTTTCAATGCCAAACTTTTGAGTGAAGCTAGTTATGTGACAAAATAGAACGTTGCGCTTAAAAGCAAGTTTATGAGCTAGCTACAAAAGGTCTGATCGGAATATTTGGTTTATTCAGCTTAGAAAGGCTGTATAGCAGTGGTGTCCAACTTTTTCTACATGGAAGGCCACATCAGTGGTTGTGAATCCTTCAGGGAAGTTGCTGATTCTTCGATGGGCCGATTAGAGTTTAAAACAGAAGTTACCTATATATATTCTGAAGTGCCATATATAAGTGGAAGTCAAGTCTAAATAAGGTTTTTAATAGTAAATATTTCAATATAAAAAATCTTACTATCAAAATTTTCATATAAATGTATGAATTTATGCGTTAATTTTTTCGGATTGCTTTTCCATCATAGCTTCATGGGTTGTAGTTTGGATTCCTCTGCTGTATAGCCAGCGCCGGCTTCAGACGGTAAGCAAGTGAGGCAGTCGCCTCAGGGTGCACTCTCAAGGGGGCGGCCTCATTCCGTTTGTGGTCACATAATGACTCCTTTCTCAGCAAGTTTGGTCTTGCAGCAAGAGCGGCCACCCAGCTCAAGGAGCCACATTTGGAAAAATTGAGGGAAATATAACAGGAAACAAAGCCAACGCCCTCTGTGTTCCCTTTACTTTTGCATTTCCATAGTCTTCGACATCAAAATCCAGGGATGGCAAATGTGCGGGTCGGATCCACGAGACAGTTTTTACAAGCTTGCCATCTCCATTGTCTCCGAGGGTGAAGGGAAAAAAAAGGATGTTTTCAAGAAAGTGGGGGAAAATTTTTCACATCGGTTCCATCGACTTATGGGGCCTCCCTGAGCCCTTTCCACTCTCTGAGAACCCAAGAAATGGTGCGATCTGCATGAGAGTAGAGAAAATGTTTTATAGCACTCTTTCGGATCTTTTTAAAGGAAAGTAATAATTGGAGGGCAGGAACCACCAGGTTTTTGACGGCTTCTCTCTGTACGAAAATTCTCAAGAAAACCTGACAGATGTTTCACACATGGGTCTCTTCACCCTCTCTCCATTACCTCTCAAAATCTCTCGAAAAAGGTATTACTTGTAGACCCTCATATTTTCTTTGTTTGTGGAAGAAGTAACATTGCAAAGAGAGCGAGAGAGAGTCATATCGCATTTTTTCAGTGACAATGTGCAGTTTGCGTAAAAACTAATAGAACTGGTTAGTATTTTAATCATTTGGTTTTACTTGCTTCGGTTTTGCACTTGGGGTTTTGTTTTAGAAAACTATTTTAATTTTGGTAGAAGGATATCCTAACAATCCAGATCTTCTCTCATCACTACGTGGTACATCTTCACTCAGCACATCGTCTTCCAAAGGAGAGGTTAGTTTGAATTTAATGAATTGTTACTGTTTATATTCATATTGAACTATTATTTTAGTAATCTGATTTATTTTGAGAGATTTTCTTCAATTATTTCGCAATGTACTGCGACATTTCTCGGAATAATTATTCTTATTAATGTTATCCGATGTCGGCATTTTCGCTGTGCCATAAGTACCCCTAACGTTACGGATGATTCCTATAATAACTTGCAAGTCAAATTCAGTCATTCAATGTAAAAATCTCAAAAGTTGAAAAAATACATTAACCTTAATATTTAGACTGATCGTTTTGTCGGATAAACTTCCCACCCCATACTTCGCTAAACCCTTTGTTGTGAGGAAACACTACCGGCGTTTATGACTGGAAAGTCCTGACTGACTATAAATATCGCCGCCCTCAGTTGCAGCGCAACTCCCGTGAATTCTTCTCTATACTATCCCTACTAAATTAATCCCTTTTCTTTGTGTTTCCTAAACAAATGTGGAAGATGTGAGTTTAATTCTTATATCCAAAGAGAATTCTTATAGTTAAGTAGTTAAGTTATTGTCGGGCTTAATAATAGTTCTATTTCTTGATTCTTCGAATTAAGTACGATTGATAGTAAGATTAAAATTTTTAACATATTATCCTTTTCTTTCATTTATCTAGTCCTTATATAATAATCATTACTTTTATTTAGTATCTTTCCATTATTGTACGATAAACTTGATAAATCTCTTGCCCCCTACTCAAGATAGCAAGTTCTTTTCTCCTGCTAAGATTTTCATCAACTTCATTAATTTAATAAGTGACAAAATTTCAAATTTTCAGGTCAATCATTGATATCAAAATAGTGAATTTCCCTTTGTCTTTTATGAATATTAATATTAGTTGCTGTGCGTTTGATCATAACTTAAGAATTCTCGATGAATGAATTGTTTCTTTTTAACTTTATTTAAATGATAGAATTGACAAACATGGGACGCATATTTTCTACAGAAATTTCAATCGAGTGTCTTATTCCTAGCGTCTCTAAATCTAAGCGTCTCCAATTCGGAATGGCTTAAATCTGACGTCTATTTTAGTTTTGCGTTTCAACTCATTTTAACGTAATGCCACCACTGCTATTCGAACTTTTGGATTACACTGTTGCACCCGATTTAATTCAACTCATAAAAATATCTAAATTGCATTTCACATTTTAACATTAGCGAAGATTTTATTTTGAGAAATAGTTCAACATATTGCCTACATTTCATATTCTATTAAATTAAACAATTAGTTTTATATGCATACATTTAAAAATTTTTCATTTTTATAGCTTCATTTTAAAATGAAATTTATATATTCCGGCCTTTTTTTGTGGCGCGATGTATTTACCTTTTTTCTGTAATAGTACGCAATTTGATAGTTTGATATATTTTATTTACTGAGTGTTAAATATGTTCATAGCAACATTAACTTACACGAGATTTTAATTTTTTCACTGGCAAAATAAGATTATATTTTCTTCTCTCTGTTAGGTGGAGGCTACTTAGCCTCAACCTCGCCAATAAAGACATTTTTCTTTCTTTCTTAGTCTCTCTTATTCAGTTTTGATCCAATTGGTGAATACGGATCCACTGTAAATTAAAATATGCGGTTTCCTTCCTAATATTGTTGTTTAATGGAAGTTCGTACAATGATGAATTTTGGGATCAACATCAAAATTCGCCCCGGAAATCTATCAACTTCAAAATCCGTCCCGAAAATTTTTAATTATTTATAATCCTTAAAAATTCCGTTTAATCCAAAAGTTCCATGTTGAATCTCCAAATTAAAAATTTATTTGGCAAAAATATAGATATAGACAATGTGATTAAAAAAGGGGTAATAATAATATAAAATAATTTATTGAATCGCAACAATTTCAATGAACTTTTATAGCAAGGATCTTTTCTATTCTCAAGTTACATAAATTTATCTGCAAAAATAAAAATCTTATTCAAGCTATCATTATTAGTTAAGCCCTTGTAATATAAATAAATCCTTTAATATTATTTCTAATCTACACTTTTTCTCTCTTATTTATAACTTTTTCTATTTAAATAGTTTTTCGGTACCTTTTACATCTTCCATTATTTATATATCCATTTCAAACCATCAATTTTTTAAATACTTTCAACATGATCGCTTTATTTTAATGTAAATATCTGAAAGAATATATCATAATATCCATATACATTAGGTATTGTACTGTTACATTAACCATTTTTTAATATTATCCCTAATTCATCTTCATAATTATTCATTAAAGTTTTATTTTTTTTTTCGAATCTATCAACTTCAAATTTCGCCCCCGTCTGTTCGCTGGTTATTTGGTACAATACCAAATTCTGTTATGATAAATGGTGTTAGTAAATTTTTTCAAAGTCCATTAGTTGATTTGAAGGCCTCAGTGAATTCCCTTGAGCAGATTACTGCATATTTCGAAGATTGTAGATTGGAAATAGGGTTCAATAAAATGATTATAGATGCTCGAGAACTGGAAACAGAATTAGAGGCAGAAACAAAATTAATGCGAGAGACAGAAATTCGGCCACGAAGGAGGAATACCAATTCTGAATGTGCGCACGTCGCTGATATCTTAATAGATCCTCAAGACAACTTCCGAGTAAATTTTTATTATTTTGTATTGGATCAAAAAATTTCTTCCATAAAGGAGAGGTTCCAGCTCCTCAAACACCACAGTAAATATTTTTGTTTCTTGTATGACTTAAGTGAATTGAAAAACATGAACAAGAAAACAATTTTAATTCACTGTAAAAATTTGCAGACTATGCTAAGTATTGGTGAAGAAAGTGACATAGATGCTCAAGATATGAGTGAAGAGTGTTTTAGTGAAACAAATCACCCCAGAATAATTACCACTAGATGTTTATCCCAATAGCTTCATAGCCATTAGAATATTGCTAACTCTACCTTTGACAGTGGCAACAGCAGAAAGGTCATTTTCTAAGTTAAAAATTATAAAAAATTCTTTACGTACAACAATATTTGATGACCGTTTAACTGGTCTATCATTTATGTCCATAGAAAGTGACATTATGGAGTCTTTGAAATATGAAGAAATAATTGACGACTTTGCAGCCATAAAATGTAGATGAATGTTTTTCAAATAAATTATATGAAAGATGAGTTTTATTTTTTGGTATTATATATAAATGCTTGTAATATTACCTGTAATAATAGATGATGGCAGATGGAATATATATATATATATATATATATATATATATATATATATATATATATATATATATATATATATATATATATATATAATATTAATGTTATTTTTTATACATTAATATTTTTGTTTAATATTTGTTTATTAATTGAGCATTTAAGGTAAAAATTGGCAAATATTGTGTGGTAATTTTAAATATTAATAAGGTAACAAAGTGTGAACTCCTGATCAACACGGAACATGAGGGTGAGGGGGGCGGCCAAAGATTTTCCGCCTCAGGGCGGCCAAAAGTCTGAAGCCGGCCCTGTGTATAGCATAGGAGGGAGAGTATTCATGAAGATTAAATTTTGTTTATCTTTATAGCTATAGCTAACAATGTCATAGTGCTTCACCAAGATCCAATCTTTATTTACTAGTTTCAAATTAATAATACATTAATAAATTTACTGCTATTTCTTCTCTAATTAGGTTAGTGTGGTTGTTAAAGCCTGATGTATATTAAATGAAATTATAATTTTCACTCACCATCACCATCAGCAAACTTTGCCATAATTTCTTTTGGTTTTGGAACATTATCCAAGAACTGAATATGTATCATATTCCAGAAGACATCCTTCAACTATCAAAACCTTGAAATGACCCATTACCAAATGCATCTTATTTGCTTACCTATATATATATCTATTCAAGAGGATTCAATTTTTACTATAAAATAACAGAGACCTGAAATAAAAATAACAAAATTTTCATTGAAAAATAATAGACAACCAAAAGGTTGTCATAAATTCAGAGTATATACTCCATATAATATTGTTGCTCCAGAGCAGTAAAAAAGTAGTTTTATTCTTCTATATTTTTTATTATGTTGCAAAGTGAATAGTTCTGGTCATTTGGATATTTACTACATATAAAAATACAATTAAGCACAATCCATCCTTCCACAGGAAAAATATGAAGACTCAGATAGAAATTTCTTTACCTCAACTCACATTTCTGACTAATCCACAAGATTTTTTTGAATGAATAATGAAAATTGTGGCCAATCACGTTTCAGATTAAAATGATTACCCTAGAAAGATTATGGAAGCAAGGTGTTTTTATACAATAAAGGAATTAAGGGTCTCACATAGAAATGAAATGTATAAATTGTCATTGTTTTCAAAAGCTTGATTTTAACCAATTAAAAGGATTTTTTGAGTGTACATGTATCAACATTCATAAGTATGAAATTAAATGTAGACATTGAGAGCAATTAAACTGAAATGAAGGTATAATATAAAAGTGTTAGCTTATCAAAAAGAATTTTCCATGTTTAATTTTCAAAATTTCAAATGTTCTCTCAATTTTGTCCTCTGCTATTCTTGAACTACATACTAGAAATGCTGAATCAAAGTATTAAATCTAAGAGAACACAGATATTTCAATAATGTAAACATTTTCCTTTGTATCAAATTTTCAAGGGTCTGAAATTAAAATTGCAAGTGTATAACTGACATTCACATGTAGATCTTGAAGGGTCAGAAATTGAATTTTAGAAAAAATTCCAAAAGTAACTAGTGGCCTCAGGTAATGAATTGTGCTGATAAAAGAATGCAGATAACTTTTAAAACCATAAACCAGTCTACTTAAGCGTTTTACAGTCATTGGTGTTTCAAATATTATTTGAGAATAATTTTTACCCTAAAATATACTTCACTTGCATGGAAGCATGGTTTCTCAAAGGCATAAAGGCTCATAATCAGATTCTTACTTTTAATAAAATATAAAGACATTGGGCATCCTATGTACAGCAATTATTTAACACGGTGCATGGTACAAAACGGATCGAACCGAGTACGGATCTCAATCTCAAAGAAGATAGATTTAATTTGATACTTACTCCGAAAACCTGAATCAACTATGCCTGTTCCAAGTTGAAGTGAAAAACAGTACAAAATATCCATCGAGAATGGAATTAGGAACGCGATATATTCGTATGAATTATTTTCATAAAGACAGATCTATCTACCGGATTACATCAGTGAAATTTATATATGTTTACATTTAAATAATATATATGCAAATCCTCAAATAGGTTTGATAATATAAAAATATGACGAAGTTACCTTTGTGTAACATGTTATTCAGGCACGTTGGAATTCCCACCATAAAGGCGACTGCAACGGCATCTTTCAGTCGTTCATTTATTCTGTTCTGACGTTTAGCCTCCCATTGATTGTATCGATCATGTCTTATGCGAAATATCAGATACATTTTGTGGCTGTAGCATTAAGATAGCTGCATGTACTACTCATTGAAATTAATACGCATGTTTAATTTCTAATATAAGGTGAGTTTATATGTCAGATCGCATCCATTTCAATAGTGGCTTATAGCTATAAATTGAACGCCCATAGCTCCAATACATGAAACAAAATCGTTGAGTAACTGAAAAATAAATAATGTCATTTCAAGGCAACCAAAAAACATACGCGCTGCCATAAATGTGATTTTAATGAGTTAATGATGTCGGAAATGATTTTTGTGTTACTTTCTCTTTGCAAAATGGGTTCATATGAGTCAGAGGGCTCGCAGTAGCCCACTGTACATGATTTAAGATTGATTTTTTTGTTCCAGATAACAACAGGCGAATGATGGCAGCGACTGGAGCAGGTAATTATGTTTATTTATTGCAATTTAGTTCTCGAATACGATAATTACACTAGTTTACCCATTTAATTTGTCGAGGCAGATTTGCAGCTTCGGTTAAGATTTTGTATCATTTAATTTAAGCATAACGATTTGGTAATTAAATACTGTTGTGATCATTAGTTAAATAATTCCGTATCTTTCCGTAAAGCTGACCCGTGGCTCATCACGCCTCGAGAGAGAACCAGGTACGAAGAGCAGTTCAAAACTTTGAAACCCACAAATGGAATAATTACCGGTGCCCAAGCCAAAGGATACCTCTTGCAGTCTCAGCTTCCTCCGCCTGTTCTAGGACAGATATGGTAAGAGTTTTTGATTTCTTAAGTTACACTTCTGTGTACAAACATCAGTATGACTCATTTCTCTTACTCATAATGTACAGCTATCTTTTACTTTTTTGCCTATTTTTCTTGCTAAATAATTTATAATTGTTTCGATAAAATATGGAAATTATAAAAAATAATTGTGGTATCTTAAGCTATTGAGGCTGCATGCATTAATGACTCGCATTGCTGAACATTTCCTACTGTAACTGAAAGACATAATTAATAAAATCTTTTTCAAATGTCAAAATTTTTTTTGCTGCGCTTATGATGAATGAAATAATACATTTACTGATTAGTCTCATCCAAACTATTTTACAGCAGGTCATAATTTCATCTTGTGGATCATATTATCACTTTTTGCAGGTCCTTAGCCGACACTGACTCAGATGGAAAAATGGACATAAATGAATTTAGCATTGCCTGTAAGCTTATAAATTTAAAACTGAGGGGATTTGAACTACCTAAGACATTGCCTCCTAGCCTTCTATCTGCTCCATCTTTGTCAGGATTAGCCACAGCTACAGGTATACAAGTTTGCTTTTCAAAGATCATTATTATACAAGTTGTTTGCTTGCTATAAGTCTGAAAATTGTCCTTAGAATTGTTTTCAGTCAATGGGGACTTCTTTATGTCTAACTGAAAGAAAACACCCCATTAAATTTAGGATTGAAGTTACCATGTATTTAAAGTGATTTTTGCTAATGAGCTATGGAGGAAAAAACATTTTTAGATTTTTTAATTTCATAAGTAGAATGACAATGATGCATAAATCCCCTATGATGTTTAGATTTTAACCCTTTGAGTGTAAAAATAATTTGATCTGCTTTCCTCAAATGCAAAAAAAATAGCAGGCAGTATTAATACAAATACATCTAAGAAACTGTAAATCATCTAGTAAGGAAATAGTGTATGGGAAAGGTAACATTGCACATAGACGATGAGATCAGACCACTACACCAATCGCACATAGATGTTTGGAGCAATTAAAGGGTTACACTGGTTTTTGTGTGAAGATATATTTGGCCTTTAACATGTTTCTTAATGCCATGAATACCAGGCAAATTAATATTTAGATATAGGAACATTAAACATTTGACTACTTCACAAAGTCAACTTGGAAGGTATAGTACAGCATAGATTAGGGATGGCAAATATGTGGCATGCATGCCCGAACTGGTACACATGCGATTTACTTTGCATGGATAAGCTTGTATTTTTTCAAATATGAAGATTCTTTGAGGAGTAAACTAGTGCCATGCGAAAAAAATTCTGATGATTCATATTTCTTTCTTGCCACGCGACACAAAACTCATTTGTCATCCTTGGCATAGATAAACCACTGACAAGTATGTATTAGTATAGTATATATCAGTTCATTCGAGATAGTTATTGTCTTATCTGAAGATTAACACTGCTAATGTTACAGAATATCATTGGATTATGGCTGAGTAGGGTTATTGATTGAATCATCTCATTGGTAGCTAGTTGTCCAATTAAAACTTGCTGTCAATGTAGAGCTTCATATCCAACCATTTATTTACAGCATTTATTAACATAAAATTCAGCAAACTCATAAATTACTTCATATATCACCTTCACATCTTCTGTTGACCTCCCTAAAGGTTATAACCATTCTTTTGGTTATCTTGTCTCCGAAATCTCTTTTAGCCATAAGCCTTTTCTAAATGCCATCTGTTCTTCACTAACTTCATCCATTTTGAAACTATTACTGAGTCATTTACCTAATCATTATTGATCCCATACTTATTGGCCTCTTTTCATTGATTGGGCTGATATAACCTCTAGCGGCAGAAAAATTAATGCATCTGTCTGGAATTTAAATCATAAGGAATAGGAGTAAAAATTATCTTAACTACACTAAAATATAGGTGTGACATTTAAAAACTGTAATTACAGAATTCCATGTTCAAACATACCTAATATGTATATATTGAGATAAGAAATGCCAGAAGAATATGAAGAGCATGTAACTGCACTTTAAGGAAAGTGGGTTAAACACCCAACTGAAGTTCTTGATAATTATTCATTGGCTTTAAGCTAATCTATTTACCCGAATCCAAGATGACCCTGAATCTAAGACAACTCTTTTAGTGGACTGCCAAAACAGAAAAAAGATTTTATGACCTAATTTCTTACTGATTGTATTTGGTGTGTTTTTTGAACACGTATTCAGTGTAGGAATATTAATTAGTTCATTAATGGAAATGATTTGTTTTAAATTTTTGTTTGATAAAAAAACAATTTAAAAAATGTATTTTTTTAATTAGGCAATACTGTATTAGGTAATTGAAATCTGGATCGTAAGTTTGCAGTGAAAATTTTCAGTAGATACCATTATTTTATCTTATGTTTCATTTGTTTAAAAAACATTGATTGAATGTGTAACCATACTTCCTACAGTTCTATGACAACTCATCGCAATCAGTTCATCCTGCATCAATTCGTGTGCCAGTGCATCAGATGACAAATTCATCGCGTGTCAATTCATTCTTGAAAAATTCATCGAGAGACAAATTGGAAAGCAAGACACCATGTCTGGTGAACAGCCGGGGGGAGACACTTTTCCACAAAAAATTTTTCCTTTACATTTAGATAATACCAGAGTGAATCGCAATTATCTGCGAATTACACGAGACATATTGGATGGTGTATGGCAGAAGATGACTCCCAACCCAAAAAGTATATCTCTCTGTCGTACACCAGTCGTGGTGTCTCGTGACAAATGTCTCGCGACTAATATGTCTTACGGCAAAATTGTCACGCGACGAATTTGTCTTACGATGAATTTACAGGCGATGTATTGACGTGCGATGAGTTTGATGTGTGACGAATTGACACGTCACGAATTGAAGTGCGATGATTTGACGTGCAATCAGTTGACTGCAATGTATTGTCGGTATATGACTTTGTACTCGAATTTAAGATGGCCCCCAATTTTCGCATGCTGAAATTTGGAAAAAAAGACCTCATCTTAGATTTGGGTAAATATTGTACTTCAGGTGATACATAATTATAATGCATACAACAGGCTTTTATTTACCTTAAAACCAATGATAAATCAACTCAAGTTAAATTGATTTATAATGATAGGAAATATCGGCTACTTTATAGATTGTCTTGGCTATTTTCTGTTACAGTTGTTTCATATTTGAATTTTAATATAATGAAAAAGCTATTATATATATATATATATATATATATATATATATATATATATATATATATATATATATCTATCGATGTCTGTTCCCTCTACACAAACATCCCCCACGATGATGGACTCTCTGCCCTTAGTAAACTCCTGGACTCAAGACCACCCGACGCAAGACCTTCCTCCCATTTCTTATTAGACTTGGCAGCAATGGTGCTCAAATTGAACAACTTCTCTTTCGATGGTCGTCACTACCTTCAAATTAGAGGCACTGCGATGGGCACCCGAATGGCGCCTTCTTACGCCAATTGCTACCTTGGAGAATGGGAAAGACTCTTCCTCAACGTTCCACTCAGACCACTTTTGTGGCTGAGATACATCGACGATGTCTTCCTCATTTGGACGCATGGACCTGACTCTCTCCTTTCCTTTCTCTCGCGTCTCTCCTCCCATCCTTCACTGTCCTTCACCCACCAATCCTCTACCTCCGACATCACATTCCTGGATGTCGATCTTTACCTTCAAGACAGCCAAATCCGCACCTGTGTTCACATCAAACCCACCAACAGCCTCCAATACCTCCACTTTGATAGCTGCCATCCCCTTCATACCAAAACCTCTATCCCCTATGCCCTTGCTCGTCGAGGATGGAGGCTTTGTTCCGATAGAGCATCCCTTCTAGAGTATTTCTCTGTCCTCGAGGATGCTCTTCTCAAACGTGGTTACCCTCCAGTCTTGGTCCGCGAACAGATCCATAGGGCGATGACGCCTACCCACATTGGATCTCATCCTCACACACCCACTATTCCTGCATCTACCCCTCCACTCACTCTTACGACACTTTTCCATCCTGGTATCCACGAAGCTCTCAAAACAATCCTTCATGCTGCCCACCCAATTCTTACCTCTTCCTCCCATCAGTCCCTCTTTATCAACCTTTTTGCCAATCCTCCGCTCCTCTCCTTCCGCCGGCCCCCAAATTTGGGAAATATCTTGTGGAGGAAGGATCTTCCCACTTCTACCACGCTTCTTGCAATAGGTTCCCACCCCTGCGGAAAACCTCGCTGCCTCACTTGCCCTATCCACCTACCATCATCTTCTTTCTCGAGTCCCTCCACCAACATCACCTACCCCATCACCTCCAGAAGCAACTGCACCACCCGTAACGTCATTTACCTCCTTACCTGCACCCTTTGTCCCGCGTTTTACGTAGGCCTCACCAGCAATCCGTTAAACATCCGAATGAACGGTCACCGGAATAGCGTTTCTCTCAGACGCCCCCTCCCAGTTGCATTACATGCTAATACCCACAATGTTCCCTTTAATAGTTGCTACAATGTTAGGATTATTCGCGCTTTACCCTATGACACTCCTGCCCCCCTTCTCCGACACTGGGAACTAGCACATATCCATCTTCTCGACTCTTTCTCTCCGCCTGGCCTCAACCTCCGCTAACCCTATTAGCCCCCTTACAATGTTTCCTTGTTACTTTGTAACTATTCGGACTCTACCTCATCACACTCCCTCTTTATTGGCTATCCACCCCTCCTACTCCCCACCTCCTCCAATCATCAACCTTCCCACATCACCCGGTCATTCCCCGCCCAGTGTGTCACTTTACGTTACTCTTTCGCTGAAGAAGGGCTTAGGCCCGATAAGCTTGCGTGTGTTTTTGTGTTCGTGTGTTTTACGTGTCTCTTCGACGCCCCCAGCAGCCTGCCAGCTTGGTCCTCAACTTGGTGAGTGTCCGCTGGGCTTCCCTCAACACCTTGTTGCCACCCTCATCACTACCTTTTCTTTTCCTTTAGTTAATATATATATATATATGTATATATATATATATATATATATATATATATATATATATATATAATTATTATAAAATGATTTTTCCGCAAGCCTTTAAAGCTGGTTAAAATAAGAATTTGTAAAATTATATTAATAAACAAAATTATTTGATAGAGTCAAGATTCAAGCTAAGATAATGTATTATATTTTACACAGATTTAGTCTTTAAACATCATCCAGTGTACTGTAGGTTTCAGTGAATAGCACAGTCCTTTGCCAAATGCATAAGAGGAGTTTTTTAACATCATTGCAGAAATTCTCTTGTGATGCAGTTTTTATCCTTATCTTGTAGTTTCTTATCAAGCTGCTAATACATTCTTAATTATTAAATACACATTGGCGTATTTATATCACACAATGTTTTTCCTTAACAAATTCATCCTATATTATTTAATGTATTTCTTCATATATTGCTATATATGTATGGTCTATTGAGTGATCGCCCTAACATCTTTTTAGCTGCCACAAAATTTTGTTGCACTGTTTAAAACTGAATTTATGATCTTCAATTTTCTTATGAGCAGGCAAAAGTCTTGATTATTAATGCCTATTACTTTCTCATGTATGGAGTACAATAAACTCACATGAGCAGCACCTGTGATGTTCCCTTGTCTGGCAATGAATCTCAACATAGTCATGACTGTCATTTTGTACTTTAAGATCATATTACATCATCTGTTATCGCATGATGTTCCGTAGTCCATCAACAAGTGTCCACTTAGTCATGACAGACATTAGGAAAGAGTATGAATGGTGCCTTTTTTATAAAAAATCATTTTGAAGCATCAAATGTCATCTCAGACTATCCAAGAAACCACAAATAAGGCCAGCAGTGACAGAGGAAAACCAACTTAATATATATCAATATCAAAACTAACTCAGAACTTCACGGTTTCGAATGTTTTTGTAGCAGAAATATAAAGTTTACTTTCTTTAATGAGAGAATTTAAATTCCTTTTTGAAAAGTCCAAGATTTATTTTGTAACTTGAAAAATTCCAATTAGCTAGTAAGAGGAATAAATTATTTTTGTTAATTAGTTTATAGTAATTTATATAAAGCAATTGGTTGGCAAATATGTAAGTAATTTTGATTAATGTTTACAATTTTGAGTAATGATGTAGAATTTTTTATTAAAATGTCTGTATTTCACCATATGATGGATTTCTGACTAGAAATAAATAGGTAAGAAAAAGCCATGAAACAAACATAATTGTATGCCATGCAGTTACTATGCATTTTTTTACTTGTTTGCCTTGCCTTAGAGTAGTTAGTCAACCTTCTGCTTGACCAGAATGACAGGTCTCCGTGGGTGTTGGTCAAACAGGCTTTTAATGTATGTATATGGAGAAAGTCCTGTAATAGCAAAATGTTTGACTTTGACATTTTGATGGCAGTGCATATTTTAGGTACCCATCAGTCCTAAAAAGTTTAGCAGAATCTTGAGAAATCTCATGTAGGGCAGGGTTTCCACAAACTATGGTACACATACCCCTATGGCAGTGGTTCCCAACCTTTTTTGGTCAGGGTACCTCCTGGGTTTGACTAAAGCTTCACGTACCCCCTTCTCAATTTTTTTATAGGAGGTTTATTTTATTGTTTACCATGTATGTGCATACAAGAAAATACACAGATACAAGACTTTTCATAAGGAAAACTTGATTAGGTACATGAATAAAATAAATTTTTAAAATATTATAAATATGATTTATCAGAACATAAGCAACAAACTTATTAGTGATAAACTTGATCTTGTTTACTGTCAACCATCGGTTTTATTCTTGATCAAGTTTTCGAGAGAGATGCACGCATATCATTTCAGCCTCCAGTTTGTTCCTCACTTTCGTTTTGATTGAAAAGAGGAATGAGAATCCTGTTTCGCAAAGATAAGTGGTAACAAACTAAAGTAAAACCCAATGCCCTCAAGGAAAATTGGACGTGGTCAGGGTAGCATGTCTTTGTTTTGAGGAATGACATAGGACTGGGTGAGGGAAACGGGAGAGGCACTGTTAGTCTATATGTACACTCGGACTTACGCATGCACATAGCAAAAATAATAATATATGTAGATAAGAATGGAAGTTGAAGAAGGAATGGGGAAGGGAGAGAGAGAACTAAAGGAATGGACAGGGCGGTGGAAATAGATGGAGAGATTTATTTTTTAGTTAAAAGTTACTGTATTTATACAAATCAAAAATGACCCCCCCTCCCCCCTTATAGCAGACTACTAAAACAGGAAAAAGATTTGATGACCTAATTTCTCACTGAACATAATTGGTGTATATTTCAATCACACGCATTCAGTGTAGGTAAACTAATTCGTTCATTAATGGAAATGGTTTGTTTTAAATTTTTGTTTGAGAAAAAAGCAATTTAAAAAATGTATTTTAAAAAATTAATACTGTATTAATTGAAATCCGGATCGCAAGTTTGCACACTGAAAATTTTCAGTAGATAGAATTAATTTATCTTATCTTTCATTAGTTAAAAACGACATCGATTAAACACACAACCATAGTTCCTATGGTTCTGTGACAACTCATCATGGTCAGTGCATCGAGCATCAATACATCGCACAACAAACTATTTGCACATAAATTCTACGCTCGACAAATTGACCGGTGTATGGAAGGGGAGACACTTTTCCGCTAAATTTTTCGTATTATTTCCATAATACCAGAATGAATCGCAATTCTCTTTGAAAATTACACAAGGCGAGACGCATTGGATGGTGTATGGCAGGGGGTGACTCCCAACCCAACATGTGTCTCCCCATGCCACACATCAGTGATGTGTTGATGAAACTTTTTAACCTACTTTCCAGAATGGAAATAGGCTTATAGTTTTATTATTGTGTCTGTCTGTCCATCCATCCATCCCCATGTCCTCCCCTATTAAATTTTGAACCAATAGGCTGATTTTCATGAAACTAGGTGAAAATCTCTTGCAACATGGGCCGAGGTCCCGAGGATAGTTTTTGTTGCGAAGATTGAATTCCTGGGTTTGATTCGGCTGATGTCTCATTTATAGTCTACTTTCCAGAATGGAAATAGGCTTATAGTTTCGTTGTTTTGTCTGTCTGTCCGTCCATCCCCCCCCTATTAACTTTTGCACCAATACACCGATTTTCATGACACTTGGTGGAAATCACCTGCTACTGGAACCGAGCTCCCGAGAATAATTTTTGTTGTGAATTTTGAAAGCTCCGGGTTCAATTCCAGGAACTATCCTTCCAATTTGATTTACATGGGAAATCTGAAATCCATCATGCAGGGTAATTTTCTTTTGCACATTAAAATATCTTAGAATTGTAATATCGGAGTGAGTTTTGTACTATTCTCTGAGGAAAGGAATGAAGATTCTAATTTTTATCATAGAACTTTGCTTATTGATTTTATTTCTTAGAATTTCGCATAAGTACTGGCGATTTTGCAGTTTTTATCACTCATTACAAGAGTGTTGCCATAGCAACAACTATTGTTGGACTCAGATTCAGTATATTCTAATAAGTACATGCATTATTTTTGCCGCACAAATACACGTGGTCAATTTAATATTCCGTTCGAATGTATTTGCAGTATTTTATAATGCTAAATTATGAAATTTGGGAACATAAAGAGCTACATATCCGCAATGACTTTAAATCTATTAAAGTCAATATAATTAATAAATAAATGATTAAATGGAAATTAGGCATCACAAGTTCTGTTTGGATCATCTTGTTTAATTATGCAATGAAGTACAAATGTTCTTTATTGATCACCTCTTTTAACCTACATTTTTTTGGATGACTCAGTTTAAATCCAAAGATTTGCATACTTGCCTATTATATTTTTTAATTTAAAGAACCTAAATTTGAGTCTGGGAGGTCTCAGTAAACAACTTTTAATGCACAAGATAAATTGAATCTATGATTAAGAAATTGATGTTTTGGGTTAATTGTTTAGAGAGAAATGTATTTTATTCCTTCACAATGCTACAAGAATCTCTCTAAAATGAAATAGCATTGGCTAAATTGGTGAAAGATGATATTAAGGAGCATTTGGAATGACTTGTGAAACAAGAGAATATTTTCCTGAAATGGAGAATTCAGACAACTGGGTGTGCAATACATTTGAAGTAAGTCTGCCAGTTCCACATTCAACAATACATACATGAGAAAGAGAACCTCGAGGATATTACTTCTGATGGTAAACTGAAAGTTAAATTCTCAAAGGTGCCTTTCTGGGTTCAATTAAGCGAGTATGGGGAACAGTCAAAAAGGCTCTAAAAATATGTCTTCTTTCTCCACAACATATGTGTATTAAACTGGGTTTTTGTTTTTCAGTAAAGACCAAATACCGTCAAAAGTTACATGTTGAGGCCACTTTGAGACAGAAGCTATCGTCAATCATCCCTGAAATTGAAAAATTTGTATTATGAGAATCAGGAACATCCATCACATTAATTTTACATGTAAACCTGTTCATTTTTGAAATATGTACCGTATTTACCAGAATCCAAGATGATCCTGAATCTAAGATGCCCCCCCCCCACTATTTGGCAGACTGTCAAAATAGAATAAAGATTTTATGGCCTAATTTCTCATTGACTGTATTTGGTGTATATTTCGAACACACATATTGAGTATAGGTATACTAGTTCATTCATTAATTGAAATGGTTGGTTACAAATTTTTGTTTGAAAAAAAAGAATTATTATACTAGTTCATTCATTAATTGAAATGGTTGGTTACAAATTTTTGTTTGAAAAAAAAAAAGAATTTAAAAAATGTATTTTTAATATTAAGACTTTATTAATTGATTTATGGATCATAAGTTTACTATGAAAAATTTCAGTAGATACAATTATTTTATCTTGTTTCATTTGTTTAAAAATCATTGATTAAATGCTTAACAATAATTCCTACGGTTCTATGACAACTCATCGCGGTCAGTTCCTCACGCATCAATACATCGCATGATAAATTCATCGCGCATCAATTCATCTCTCGACAAATTTATCCCGAGGCAAATTGGAAAGCGAGACAGTGTCTGGTGAACGGCAGGGGCAGGCACTTAAAAAAAACTTTCTTTGCAAATTACCTGAGAAACACTGGATGATGTGACTCCCAACCCAAAAAGTGTATCCCCCTGCCATACACAAGCCATGGTGCCTCACCTTCCAATTTGTCACGCGATGAAATTGTCACATGATGATTTTGTCGAGCGATTAATTGATGCATGAGTTTGCCATGCGATATAGTGATGTGTGACGAATTTGTCGTGTGACGAATTGACAAGCGATCAATTGACCGCGATGTATTGATGGTATATGACTTTATACTCGAATTTAAGGCCTCCCGATTTTTGCAAGCTGAAATTTGGAGAAAATCATCATCTTGGATTCGGGTAAATACAGTAAGCAAATTATTTTGTGTTAGAACATAATCGAAAGATTGGGTGATTTTTGAAATTTTATCTCAGAAACTATAAGTCGTAATTGTTATGGTCCTATGGACTATTTTGTGGTAAATGTTGTCCTCTATATGAATAAATTTTTAAATGCAGTAGAAATTCATACTTTGTCAAAAAATTTTAATAAGGATCACTAATATTTAATTTAATTAAAATTCGCCAAGTAGTTTCTAAGATTAAACATGCGGACAGATGGACGGAGCCAACATGCCCATAAGGTGTTCTGCCACTGCCACTTTGCTTGTAAAGAATGCTAAGGATAAGAGTAGTTTGGAAGTTTACAGGAGTTTTTCCTCTCGAGTTTCAAAGGAAATGTCAAGATCTTTTGATATTAAAGAGTTGGCTGAAATTTTGATAAAATGTGATGGTGAGGTAATGAATAATGATTATTTAGAAAATTTGAAAGATTTTGAGTGGTAAAAGAGGGAGGTAATTGTGTAAACATTCATTAAGGGAATCATTATGCAAATTAATATTTTATTTTCAACTGGCAAAGTATGAATTAAAGCAACTTTTGAATAGACTGCTTTGTTTGGATGTATGTATGTATATAAATATGTGCTCGGGTAATTATGTATTATTTCTTAGCTGTTATTTGATTACATCTCTAGAGGGGCAATGAAATTAGGAATTATTTGTAGCTCAAATAGTTCTCGCTTTTTTAATTGAACTCAGCAGCTGTTTTACATAAAGAATATGAAATTTAATTATGCATAGTGAATATTATGTATCACAATCCATCATTCCTCTTTAAATTCTCAGTGCTACCACAGCAGCAGCTTGTGATGGGTGGGGGCCCTCCACCTATGCCTCCCCCTCCAATGGGAGGCCTCCCTAGGACTGGTCCTTTGGTCCCTGGCTTCCCGCCCATAGGTTTGGCTCAGCCTATGACAGCTGGGCAACCAGTGAACATTTCACAAAACGTGGGTATGATGCCCACCATTCATCCTATGACCCAGCAGATGGGAATGCCACCGCAGGCCACAATCACCTCGCAGCCATTGAGCATGATGGGGCCTCCCTTAGCACCACCTCTTGCCATGGCTCCTCCAATGTCTCACCCGATGGCTACAGTTGCACCCATCGGAATCACTCCTCAGACAGTCAGCATAGCACAGACCCAATCATCTGCATCTCAACCACTTGGCCTTGATTCTCCAATTACTGCCATTACTGCACCAGGCCCTACTCCAAGTATGGGGAATGGAACTGCCATCATGGGCCCAAGTATAATGAGCACAGGTTAATTATTTATCATTTTACTAGAATGAAGTTTTTTATCTTCAAATTTTTATCAGCCAATAAGAGGTCAGGTTTCTTTTTTGCGATATAGTTCGAAAAATGCGAGGAAAAATTATTAATTTAGAGGATTTTTTGCTAAATTTAAAGTTAAGGTTTTAAATTAATTTTTAATTTCATGAACCCATGAAAATCCGCACTCTAGTCACTGTTTGTAATTAGTTTGAAATTGTATATTGTTAAATATTTTTTAATACATTTTAATTTTTCTAATATAATTTATGAGCACTTTATTTGTAAAATTGGAATTTTAGAATTATATATTATGTTTTTCTTGCCACCTGGCCGGCTGGCCAAATTGCAATGTTTTTTAAATAAATAAATAAATTTGTAATGGCAATGAATTACCATAATAGTTTTATTTGCTTCTCTGTTTATGCAATTGGTCAAGCACAATTTCATAAATGCAGATTAGTTACCATGCTTTTCGTGCTCATTTTTTATCTTGAAAGAATAAATTTTTTGCAATCATTATCATCTTTCCTCTGCCTCTTTAGGAATTCCATTATTATAATTAGTCTTACATTTAATTTTTTGCTATCATTGTCATCTTTCCTCTGCCTCTTTAGGAATTCCATTGTTATAATTAGTCTTACATTTAATTTTTAATCCCTTCTTAATAATTATTTCTTTCAAATTTATCTATCCTCAGTTTTCCCTGCCTTAATTTATTATTTTTGAAATTTCTTTCCAGTGATTATTTTTTAAACCTTTGAAAAAGTTTTTTTCCTTATAATTGATAAACATCTTTTGTGTTGAGCTGATTTCCTGTTCCTTCAGATCTTGGGTTTTATTTCTGTACTTATGTTTCTCCAAATACTTTCGATTCTGAAGAGCTGCTATAATTAATGTATTTCTTTGGTCTAGCCTCATAACATAAGTTTAGTCCTCCTAAGATTAGCTTCTTTTGCTATAACAGCCAAATTTACTTTTGTAATTGAAATTGTTATAGCTCATATTCCCAAAAATATTTTCTTGAAGAAAATTTTTTGAGCTTCCTTGATGCTTCTATTCTGCTATCTTTTGAAAAATTGAACTTTAATATTATAAAACTTTATTTCAATTTATATAACATTAATTTATCTCTCAAACAAATCACAGGATTTTCTCTCCGACATTTATTATATCTCTTATTTTGCCTTTATTTAATCTGCTGGACCATTTTTTGCTTTTTTAATTAAATATTTTTTCTTTATTTGTATAATTATATATAGCATTTTCTTTTTGCAATACACCTGCAAGATATTTAATAATATCTTTATTTCCCAAAGGTTCTCTCATACCATCTGTGGCTCCCACTGGTATTGCTCAAGTAGCACCTGCCCCTCCATCTCTTGAAGGCACTCCTCCGAGATCAAATTCCATCGTTAGTCTTGAATCTCCGTAAGTACTGTTTTTACGTTGTAAATGTTTGGCAAAAGATATTTTCTTTATTAATTATTATTTTGTGGAAACCATTAAAAATAGAGGATTTAAAGAGTGTTGTTTTCTGCTATTATTATGTATGTAAATTTATATAAGTAAATCAAGTCTTACAGATCATGGCCATGAAGAAAAAGGAAAATAATATTTTCAAAACATCAAAATCTGATTCTTTGAAAAAACTAATTTAGCTTTGGTTTCCAAAATGCTGTTCTTCAGAAATCTTCCCTTCATTTATCACTTGGGCAAGTGTAAGTTACTTCATTCCAGGCTATTTTTTCAGTCAGGAAATCTTCCCTTACCTTTACCTCACGTATTGGGTATATTCACTTGTAGTCGTTCAAATCGCTATGGTCGTTCTAGTTGCTTGCTTGGGAAGCAAACTTCATTGGTCGCCCACATGTACTCACCTCCACTTGGGACACTGCCATGCCAATTCATTATCTTGGCTTTCCACTCAGTCGCTTCCACCACCCACATCACCCACTTTTTGTTTTCCTGTGGGACACAGCCTTAAAAGTTGGCTGTGCATTTTTATATAGTTTTGCAATTAAATTTCTTTTATAAGTAGGGATAGAATCTAAAAAAAAATTCCGCAACTTTTCATTGCGCATTTCCTGGAGTATTGTGGTTTGTCTATAATGCAGGCGCTCCTTGTGTCTACTGATACCAATGTTATAACGGGTTTCACTGTATTTGTCATGGTTTCTAATTCTACATTTTAATTTTCTGTTTTTATAGAATCACCCATTTTAAACATTAAAAGTGATTTTTTGAAAATACATTATCAAAAACTTTTTGATATAAATTATTTTTTTGGCCTGTGAAAACAAATTTGTTAAAATAATATTTTTTAACTTCTAACTGTATTTGTATTGGTATTCTTTTATCGTAATTGATATGCTTGATGAAAAAGATATTTATTTAGGAATTAAGCATTACAGTTTATGGAGATGATTTTCTAAACTCATGCTAAATAATTCTGAAATTTTAAAATGTATTTATTTAATCTATAATTAATGGTTTATGCAAATATTTAGTTTGTATTTTTAAAAACATTACTTTTAATTGGTTATGAAAAAGTCTTTTGAATTATCTTCCATAGCTTGGAGATAAAATGCAAGTACATGAATGAGTTCATCATAAGCTTTTGTAGTGAGTCTGAAGATGTCTTCTATTTATCTCTTCGTGTAAAGCAAGAAATATTCATAGGTAAATAGGTAAAGAAATTATTGAGAAAGATTTAGATGATTGAGCTCATATCAAGATATTGTAAGTTTGTGATTGTTATATACAATTCCTTTTCAACTTCTAACTCCTAAAATAAATTGTAAAAGTGAATGAGAAAATTGGGAGAAGGTAATTCTTGCCCTTGATTATACATTTATCACTGACAGTTATTTCCTTAGTGTTTCAGTTGGATCGCCTCCATCTGCACTTCAGTCTCAAGATTGGGCAGTTCCTAATCCATCCAGGCTGAAGTACACTCAGTTGTTCAATACCCATGACAGAGCTCGTTCTGGTCACTTATCTGGGCCACAAGCAAGAAACATCTTAGTGCAGTCTCAACTCCCTCACCCAGCCCTTGCACAAATATGGTTAGTATAGTATGATTTTGGCATTTGGTTGGAGATTTCAAAGTTCAGATTGGCATAACTGTGTCATCTATTAATGATAGCCCTTGGTACAAATAAACATATGATATTGGAGATAAAGATGACATTTTTATAATTTTTTACCTGAATTTTTGTTGGCATATTACTATAGGATAATTTTGTGAAAATTTTTCATTTGAAAAGAAAATTTATTTGCATAATCCCAAATTTACTTTTTCTTTTTATGTACTATAATTATTTCAAGCATTAAGCAGTCACTTCTGTTGGTTGAAAAGAACGGTTGGTCATTATAATGTTTTCAACTTTTTTTTATGCACTTAACATATGACAAAAATTTTATCATAACTAAAACTTGAAATTTATCATTTTTTTAGGAACCTGGCAGATATAGACAGAGATGGACGACTCTCTTGTGAAGAGTTTGTTCTGGCCATGCATCTTTGTGATCTTGCAAAAAGTGGAGAACGGATTCCTCCCACGCTTGCAGCAGACCTGATTCCGCCATCATTTAGGAGGCAGCAGCGCAGGGGCAGTGTGAAGAGTGGTGTGGTGACTGGTGTTGCAACAGGCATACCTGGAACATCTCCAGTTGTTCAACCTACAGGAGTAGTAGTGGATGGGGGTGATGCTAAGGATCCAAATGGTCTCCTTTCGCAAGGTATTTCATTTAACTTGTGAATATTTTTTGTGGTATTTTAACTCGGCTACATGTAATATTGACTTAGCCATTCATTTTTCTATAAGAATGAATTGTTTCTTTTTAAGCTTGAATGTCCTATTTTTTAGAAAAAAATATTTTAAGAATATCTTGCCATATCTCAAGCTGATTTCTTTTATAATACTAAATTATATAGAAGTGCTAAAATATAATTTATAAAAATTTACAATAAAGTTTTAACTAATTTTGACCATGAAATGTTGAGCTTTAGGACCTTTCTCACAATTAGATTTGATTTCTGAAAAATATGATGGTGATTTTCAAGCCTGTTTGAGGTAACTTTTTAACTGTCGAAAGAACATTGATTTTGTAAATATGGCAGCCAATATTTTTTATCAATTTTAATGTCACTTTTATGTGGCTGTTTGTGACCCATACAATTTTGTGGTATCGTAAAATTTTTCTAAATGAAATATGTATTATACTACTATCCCTAATGAATGCATATTCAACTTTTTTCATTAAAAGTGAATTAGGCATTTGGTGCGAATTATTTTGGTTGAATTTGTTTTACGCTATATGTAAACTTTGCTTGAGTCATATATGTAAATTTATAGCATTGAATGCATAATGATTCATTTGAAAATATGATTTTTTCAGTATCTTTTGAGGACAAAAGGAAAGAGAATTTTGAGAAGGGTCAGGCTGAACTAGAAAGGCGAAGAAAAGCTCTCCTTGAGATTCAGAGGAAGGAACATGAGGAAAGGGAGAGAAAAGAACGAGAAGAACAAGAGAAGAGAGAGAGGATAAGGTGAGAGGTCTTCTAATTTGATCGAAACTTCATATTACCTGTTGCATGATAAAATTTCATTTTTATCCTAATGCTTGCACCTATATTGCTAGGGCTTGACTTTAGCTATCCGTTATGAGAAGGGTTTCTCTCAAAGAATATAGAAATGACTCATAATCAGGGTGACCAGATTTTGATTTTGTGATAAGAAGAGAAATGATTTTAAAAATGACGAAAAAAGAGGAAAAATAAAATTTGGTGTGAAAACAAGTTTTGTTAGGAATTTACAGCCAAAGTACAAGATGTTATGTATAAATTAACCATTTCTCAATAATAGTACTTTGACTGAGCCATGATTACTTCCATCCATTGACACTGATATACAGTAAAACCTTGATTATCCAACCCTCATTTATCGGACTTTTGGTTTAATTGACTAAAAAATAGATGAACTATCTAACCATAGTCGGAATGTGTCAGTTGCATCCACCGAAAGACGGTGATTCATGCGGGAGATCATTATCGCTAATTATTTTATCTAGGAAAAAGAAAATTATGAATAAATATTCATTAAATGCCTTCTAATCGATAAATAAAACAAGTTACATAGTTCACATAAGGTTTTTTTAAAATGTAGAAGATAATCTCCCGGAATTAACTTCTTATGAGGTGGCAATCCTACTGACATTTGATTCACTCGGGAAACCACTGATAATTTGATGTTAATAATATTTTACTATATTATATTTTATTTTAAATTTCATTCTAAAATCGCCTGAGATTATGTGAAATACTTAAATAAATACATAATGTTCCTAAATGAGATTGTTTCCATTATTTACGAATTATCCGACTTTTCAGCTTATCTGATGGTCCTTCTGGAGACAATAAGGTGCAATTATAACAGCAAGCAACAACTTAATGGTCAAACATATTAACAAGTTGTCAATCATTTTCTTACACGATCGAGTACCGTAAATACCCGCGTATAATGCGCACCCTCGTATAACGTGCAGGGGGGTTTTCATCCTCGTAATCTATGATTTTTCTATATACCCGCGTATAGTGCGCACAGATTTTTTTTAGCGTTACCGTTCCAGAATAAAGTAGATGGTGTAACGTGTTCTAAAGCAATGATGGAATTATTGGTATTATGTATTGGTAACATAATGAAAGTGCGAAATGAAATTTTCGAATAACGTTCCAAAAGAACGTCAGCTAACTCAATCATTACGTACTCGATGTTTACTTACAAGGTGATATTAGGATATACACAATAAATCGAATTATATTAATTTCATAGTAGGGCATATGACATTATTTGAGCTAATAAAATGAAGGAATGACGATAATCCTGTCGAAGTTTTTGACATACGTTGTTGTTACGCCTGAGGTGGACGGATTCGTCCAACCTTCAGTTTTACCCTTATTAGAACGCTCTGGAGCACGTAAACACGATAGCAAATAACCATAATTAACTACAGACTCTAAGAATCAAGAATAAATCACGTATGAATGCTGAGAGAAAGGTAGGGAACGATATCTTTATTTAGTTCTACAAGAATCATCAACTCCCAGCATACTCAAAGGCATCAGCTGCCATTGTTTCTAATTGTAAGTAGTACCAGTACCTCACCACCAGGCCGGGCGCCGGTGTAGGGTGACGTCATGCATAATATGACGATTCCGATAACAACATCGAAGAAGAATGGTCCAGTGGTGAAGAATTTCTTGGCTTTTAAAATGAATAAATACTGAATTCATTCTTTTCATATCTAATTAATTTATGTTTATAGAATTAGTTAATAAACTTTTACTATTATCTATCTTACTTTTCGTAAAAGTCACCAATAAAAATATGAGGATACCCGGGCAGTAATTACTGTGTCGAAATTGTGGAAATATGGGGTCAAATGAAAATAGGAAGATTATGTACCCTCGTGTAAAATGCATCCTAATTTTTAACTCAAATATTTTGAAAAAAGTGCACATTATATGCGGGTATTTACAGTAAGTGAAAACTTGTTGGAAATTGACAACTTAACAAGTGACAACTTTTACACCATTTGGCCCCAGCAATCGCCCCACTGAAAAAATGTTAATAAATTTATCATCAAAAACCCACTAGTTCCACTAGCTAATTGTTAATCTCGATTGCTTGTATAACAACCCAATGGTTAAATATGCAAACACAGAGGCTGTACAGCAAATAGCAGAAATTTGAATGACAAAAGGAGGGCATAAATAATATTTCTCAAAAAAGATAGGGGACAAAAGATACTTGTCAAAAAATGGGATGTCCTCTTTAACACTCGGAGTACGGACCTAAGTGATTTCACACCGAATCCGGACCCAGCTTCTAAAATCATTTTCTCACAATAATATTTAACATCCAAGTAATCAATGAATGAAAATTGAATAAGGATAATGATTTATATAATAAATAGTGTAATAATGGTATATATTTGCAAAATTAAATACATAATTACGCATATAAATAAAAATGAAATAATTTTCTTTTTTAAGGATAACATTTAACAATACCAAAAAAATTATTTTTGAAGGTAAATTCCGTCAGTTTGATTCAGTTAATCTTAGTTAGTTTGATTCATCTGAGTTGGAAGTGAAATTAATACATAATAACTTAACTAATATTTCGAACTATATTTTCGGGTCTTGTTCTTGCAGGTTGTGGAGCAACGTAACTCCAAAGCCTAAATATTCTATCTCCCATTTTAGAATAATAGAGTCACAAAAAATAAAAAGTATATTACAAAATGATTCGGGAGGCAAACAGAACGATGTGAATAACGGAGACACAAGAGAAAACTGGAAATTGAGTCGTCGAGACTTCGATAATAACTAACATGTATTACAATGTCGTGCTGAGCGAGCTAATTTTGTCCGGACTTTGATCTGCCCGGTCATAAGAGATATAAAAGTTACACGACGTAGAGTACGGAGCCGGGTCCCCGAAGATCCTCACATTTATACATTCCGTGATTTCGATGACTTAATTAAATTACAATATAATTTTATTACTGATTTTAAACTCCCAACATGTTCCACTAGGAATACATAAAGTATCAATTTTGGCAAAAAAATTTTTTAAAGAAATATTTTCGAAAATATACCTTTCGGGTCTCCTGAGACCCGAGGTTCGTACTCAGAGTGTTAAAAGAGACGTTCTGGCCACCCTTCTCATAATGACATAAACTGATGTGAGATTGATAAAGTTCACAAAAAATATGGGATTGTCTTAAAACAAATATTTTAAGATATTAATCATTGAAATCTTTTTCAAAGTCACCAGCTTGATAGTAGAAAAATGTCAAATGACGGATAAGTTAAATAATTTTTTTTCTTGCAAAAATTTTCAATGATATCATTGTTTGATATGATGTTTGTCTAGAAAATGTGAAGACATTGGCAAATTTTTATTTAGGATTCCTAGGTGAAATTGCTCATTATATCATGGTTATGGAACAGCCCCTCGAATCAATTGTTCTTTCTTTTACCATTAACCAAAAGATGCTCGACTCTTTATGGAAGAATTTCTCTATTGTCAGAGCTCACATCAAGAAATCATCACTTATTTTGTGTATAGTATCTTGCTTCAATGAAAATTGTTTTGACTCTTTAGGCAGGAACAGGAGCGCAGGAGACAAGCTGAGTTTGAGAAGCAGTTGCAACGGCAGAGGGAGCAGGAAGAGCAGAGGGAAGAGGAGCGGAAGCGTGCACAAGAGCAAAGAGAGGCAGCAAGAAGGTAATCGTGCCATTGCCACTAGAATCGTCTCACTTGTATTCTAATTCTTCAGAAAAAAGTAACTGAAATGCTGCCATGTTCAGGTTAACTCAAGTGTTGAACCCTTAGAGTGCCAAGAAGCGTGATCGCGCTCCTTGCAACTCTCGCCTAAAGTGCCAAGAGCACGATCATGCTCCTTCATCAGGCTCTCGTATAAGTGCTGGTAGTTCACAGTCTCTCGTCAGATGGTATCTTACGACAGTCTACCTATGACAAGAAAAGAGTGTAGTTTCAGAGCCTGCCTCTAGTTTTCGTCTCATTAGTTTTCTTTTGATTTTATGGGTTTTTGAACTTGGCCTAGGTTTTGCAACCCTTAATAAATAAAATGGCATCAACCACAAGGGAAATGTTCGATAATTATTAAGATATAGTGGATTTTATAAATACTCTTGGTGATGATGGTGATTATGTTGATTCTGGCGATGAAATACAAACTCCCACAAGTTGTGAACCTTTTTTCATAATTTCAGATACAGAAAGCGGTAATAGTGACATTATTGTTCGTCATAGACGTCGTATTGCAGTTCTAACTCAAAGTTCAGATAGTGAAAGTGTTGTTGACAATGAGGAATATGATAATGATATCTATAATAATGATCAAATTAGTATTAGAATCTGATATGAGAACTATTGAATATTGCTAACTAGTATAAATTAAAATGTAAGCACAAATGTAGAGGAACAAATGTGTATAAATTGTTTGTTAGTGTTGTATAAAACATTTTATTTTTCAAAAACCTCTAATCCTAAGAGAGTGATTTTTTTGTGTGGCCAAATAACATACTGGGACTTCAAGAAATATGACAAATATGCGAGTTAAGTAATTTTTTAAAAACATTTCTAATTTCAAATTTTAATTTTGTTTTTCTAAAAAGGTAATTGTAACGTTAAACAATCCTTTTACAATAGTTGTATGATATCTAATTCGTAATTCCTATGTTCTAGATAGAGAACTATATGTACTGAATGCTCTGTAAAACTTTCAAAAAGATACCTTTAAAATTGAGGGAGATGTAATTTTTTTCCTACACTGCTGTAAATTCAACCAAAATCGCATGGCAATTTCGGCACAGCTACAAGAAAATTGCCTGGCACTCATAGGGTTAATTATAAGACCACTTGAAACATTTCTCATTTAAAGCTTTAATCTCAAAGGAAAAATTAAATTGATGTATTTTGTATCTCTCCCATAATTATTTAACGTAAAAATATGGATATGGAGGCAAATCATCTGTTTAAAATCTAATTATCAAGTTAAATAATAGTAATTGCATATTAATGTTTGTATAAAATGAATGAATGAAAATTAAGTAAATTAACTGTACATAGTTTGATATTATTATCACTAGAATAAGTGCCTGTCAAAAATGAATTTAAATGCTCTCAAGTTAAAATAATTACTCTTACGTATGGATATTAGGATTGAGACAACAATAGAAGCTCATGTTGTGACAGCAACATGATTGCCAAGGCTACAAATGTTTAAAAGGCAGATTCTTTCCAGAATGTGTGATTTAATTGACAAATTTGAGTGATTTAGAATTGATAGCAGAATTTGATGATAAGAGTAAATAGTCCAAGTCAGAAGATCGATGATCAATTTTTTGTAATTTTGTTTTGCAAAAGAACATAAAAAAATCACAACATATTATCTCACAGAAAACGGATATTATATCCTGGATTTGAACCTGGGTCTTTTTTCCGGTCTTTTTTTTATTCGTCATTTACTTTTAATGCACGAATGAAGCATTCCTTTCAAATTTCTATCTTTTACCTAATGTGGATGTTTGTTAAAAACAAGTGAAAAAGTGTTATGCAGAGTGACAGAATAAGCATTTTATATGGAGGATTATTTGATTGTGAATCATTTGAGTGCTGTTTAGAAAAAGATTTTGTGTGTCTCAAACCTTTTTCTTTAATGTTGAAAATGCAACATTTAAAAAATATTACGTTTCTGTTTTTAGGGAAATGGAGCGACAGAGACAGCTAGAATGGGAGAAGCAACGCTCACAAGAACTTCAATCTCAAAGACAAAAAGAGCAAGAAAAAGTGTTGCAGTTGAAGGCGAAGAATCAAAACCTAACAATTGAACTTTCTCAGTTGGTGAGTGCTATGGTGGTGAAATTAAAAATTTTTTGCTTAATCCAAGCATTTTTTAAATGGTGACTAACCCAGTACATAGGAAGAATAGGTGATGAGCATAGTTCTTTGCTTAATCTTTTGAAAAATTTTGGCATGAAAAATACTATGTACAAGAGTTAAGTGCTGTCATTTTACAAAATAAGCTACCTGTTTTAACAAGAGCTACATGAAAAAGCAAGAAGCAAATCTACTAATAATTGAATGATATTCTCTTATATGTCGTTCATCTCTGTAACACTTTCACTAAGCTGGTTCAAGTCAAATCAGAATTTAAAAAAATTAGCGCATAAAATTTTTTGTAGAGATTTATATCTTTTAAAAAAAATTTGCATGGTCATTGAGTTTCTTGTCTTTAAAGAATGAAAAAGTCAAGGATCTCACAGGCCGCATAAGTGAAACACGTTCTGGAGTTACTGGAGTCAAGAGTACAATAGATGGGATGAGGGCCACTAGAGATTCGAAGCTCCAAGAAGCATCTATGCTTAAGGTGGGTCAATAACAAAATATTTAACCATTTAAGGATTGCAGTCATGTATAGGAATACATATTGCAGCCACTTATTGGTCAGCGGTGGCACATTGACTTTTACAGTTTCTTTTTGCTCTATGCTACTGTCACATAATTGATTGCTTAAAAGCATAATTAGCAAATAAACTTAATTATTTTTAATTAATTCGTCTCCTTCAACTCCTCTTGGCTTAATGCTTGAAAAGAATTCTTAACTTTGTAATCAAAGTATTCATTTCCATAAGGATTTAAATGGTTGCTTGGCATTGAGGAACTATGGTTTAAAAATTGTGAAATTTTGTACCTTCCATTTCTTCTTATTAATGGACTTGAAGAAATGATTTCTATGCATGCACTTATTTTTCGCTTAATCATTTTTATTAATAATAATTGTTCAAATTATTCACAGGCTAGGCTGAAAGAACAAAATCAGCGGCTTGTGGCATTAGCTGCTGAAAAAGTGCGGTTAGAAGCAAAGAATAAAGCAAACTTGAAGGCATCAGGAACAGGTGGTGATGTTATTCAGACATTCACAACAGATAAACAAATCACATTAAAGCAACTTAGGGACAGATTAGATGATATGCAGAAAGAGGTATTTTCTAATATTATTTTTAAAACGAGAACATTTTTATTTTACATAATATCATCATTATATAAAAAATTTTAAACTTTAGGGACTGTTAAAAAGATGATTTTTCTCATATATGAAACTGTATGTTTAATTCACCAGATTGATGGTAAGATGCAAGATATTGAAAACAACAATAGTCAGCTGAATGACTTGAAGGAACAGTTGACCAGTTTAGTTCAAGAGTGCGAGAATATCTACACTGTATATGAAGAGAAAAGAAACAAGGTTAGTGCAATAGAAACTTCAGTTTTTTTTCTTTACTCCTAATTTTATGTTTATATAATTACTGTATATCAGAAGTCACCAAATATTTTACTACAAGGGTCACATGAGGCTTTATATAACCCTCTATTGACTACGTGGAAATGACTGATGTATGTAGGTAAATTTCAAAGAGCTAGTTTTAAGATCATTTAAACTGTCAAGTGCCATATACCTATACTATCTGCCCAAACATAAGACAATGTTTTTTGTCAAAATCTGTCATGAAAAAACCACCCCTCGGCTTAAATGAGAGTTCGAGAAAAAATTGTAGGTAAGGGTTAAGTCTCTTAGTCACCCATAGATGGCAACATGTCTCTCATTGCCGTTGCGTTCAAATGATAGTACTATATTTTTCGTAAAGTAAATATTTGACCGATGAATATTAATGAATAAATAATAAAATAGAATATTTAATTTAGCAGTACCCATGATTAGTTACCGTTGTTACCTGTTCTTTCGTTTCTAAATGCTATTGGATAATTTCTTTCGTTTACTCAGGGCTATGCATATGAATCATTAAGAGTAATTAGCAATTTGTATTATTTTTCATTATCCATTAAAAGAAGTTCCTATTAGTTTTACTTGGCTGTTGTAATTATTACTATAGCCATTGTAATGTTTATATGCATGTTAAAACCTCATTCATGGAATTGTTAAAATTGCATACATTGACTACGCAAAATGCGATGACGGCTTTTGATGCTCAACTGTTTCTGAATGTCGGTAAAACTTTTTATGGAACGTCTATAATTATAAAAATGCAATTTCTTAAGGCAATGTAAATGCTAGCTACTTTGGAAATAGACTTGGATTAAAAATTATCTTTGCGAGGTCGCTATTGCTTTATTTGACCTTTTGTGAAAATGAAGATAAATGAAATTATAATAACTGAATGTGGAACATTTTTCAACAATGCGAAATTATTAATTGGAGTAATATTTCCAATGTCAACAAATAAACCATTTTTCACTCTATTCTTCAATCTCCAATAATGTATTCTAGGCTGTGCATGCATGCCTGGCACATTTCAGCATAAAATCTACGAAATTTACATTTTTAGTCAAAAAATGGTGGAAATTTTTGGGAGGTTGACTTAAATCCAGGGTCGGCTTATATTCGGGCAGATACAGTATTAACCCATACCTGCCGAATTTAAATCCCCTCAGCTAGGGGCCAGGTTAGGGATATTTTTTGGGTATTTAAAAGTTATTTTTTGGCCGTTGGAAAAATCATATCTCATGATTGGTGATAAAATGTTCAAAAAGCATTTTATAGTAAAAATTCTGAAGAATTGCACAGTTCTGTTTTTTTAGAGGAAAGAAACATGTCGAAAAAATATTACAAAAAATATTTTTTTACAAAAATTTCACTGCTCTAGTAAACCGACTGAATAAGATGGCTCATAAAAAGCAGATACTCGAGAGCATTACATGCTTGAAGGTCAATCTCAGGCTTTTGTTTACCTCTTCTCAAACATTCCTTCTGGTCCAAGATCTAGATAACAGTTTGTTTGCTGCCTTTCTGAGATCTCCCCCTCCCCTTCCCTTTGGCATTCCTGCCTTAACCTGCCATGATGTCATTCCTCTAGGGTGGTCTCTACCCAAGCAATATGTTATATATGTTATATGTTTCAGCAGATAAAGGTTAAAAGTATACTACATCCACATACTCAAAAAATATAATTTAGATTTCATAAATATCTAATAATACTGCCTACTGGCAAATATATGAATTTGTACGTCTTAAAGAAATTGAAGGTGGGCCAGATGAAATGATTGGGCAAGCCACGGCGTGTAGTTTGGGAACCCTTGCTGTAAAATATCAATTGTCTTTGTTAAACTTGTTTTATTTTTTAATGATTTTAATTTTCTCTTGTACCACTAGAACAACATAAATTGCATTTGAAGAGCACTAACTAACTAACACTAACATTGTAAGTAATGTTTGGACACTTTCTGAGATTCAGTTCCTTAAGCAATGCTACACTTCATGGGAATTAGTATTTAAAAAGGCAATTTTAAGTTACGTTGGTATTGAAATGTTGCAAGAAAAAATTTGTTGGATTGTATTGTGTAGGTGATAGAGTTAAAGGGTGGCCGCGCTGGAGACTTCTCAGCCGCTTGGGGCGATACTGACTGGAATGCAGGAACTGCTGCTCCAACAGATTCTTGGGGAGCACCAACAGAAATTTGGCCTTCAGGCACAACAGCTGCTCCAGAAGTACTTCCCACTCCAGGATTTGTGCGTCATCGTGCTCTGTATGAATTTGTGGCTCGAAATGCTGATGAGCTTTCATTCCAGCCTGGAGATATAATCATGGTATGTTGGCATTGAAGTGTGCTGCTTGGTGTTTTGTGGAAAAATCCGTTCTGCTCTCTCTACAAGCTGTGTTCCTAACAGTATTTTTAAGGAGTCTTAATATAAAAATACAAAAATGTTATTGTGGGACAAATAAAACATGAATTTGTGATTACAGTTAGTTTAACAGCTATCAAGTTTAATGATTTGATATGAATTTTAAGGTGCCTGAAAGTCATAATGCAGAACCAGGCTGGTTAGCTGGTGAACTTAGAGGTCAAACTGGTTGGTTTCCGGAGTCTTACGTGGAAAGGATTGATCCCATTGTTAGTAATGGTGTTCTAGCAAATGTAGATACTACTGCCACACCTGGTGTGGATGATGCTCTCGGAATGGAATCACTACAAGTGAAAAGAACCTTAGAGTAAGTGTGGTTACCATGCAGATGGAAGTATTTGGTGCCTTCATTTATTATTTAACATGTGAAATTATCTTTAATTTTAATTATTATCAAGTAAATTTCGGAATATTTTAGTAAATTTTCAGAAGGAAACTTTTCAATTCTTTTTTTTTTTAATTAGAGGAATCCAAGAGGTTCCAGAAAATGTAAGTGATAGTGGATCCATTTTGGAGTCAACTGAACCTGTGGTGCAACCAGTTGCTGCAGATATAGAAAGCCCAGTCGCTGGCCAGGTAAATAACATTATTTTTAATCAGAAAAAAATTTGTTTAATTTTGAATTTTTAGGCTTTGTGTGACTTTTTAGGCTTTGTGTTTCATGTAGAGCAGAACCCTGTAGTCTTTGAGGGAGAATAAGGAGGGTATTAAAATGCTAATCTTGGTCAAATCTTTTTTGACTGATATTAACCCTTTCGTTTCTCAAACAAGAATTGATGTTATTTTTGATGTTGATTTTTATATTTAGCCTATATAATCTGCCTTGCATTTCAATGGAATTTCATGGGTAAAGCACTGCTTAAAGACTTTTGTCAAATATATCATTAGGGTGGAATTTGACTTGAATGAATTTTGAAATTTGTGTGTTTAGGGAGAAATAATGGATGACATCAAAGTTGAAGCGATATACCAATGGCAAGGCACCAAAGCCAGCCATCTGTCTATCAACAAAGGAGATATTGTTACCATGAAAGAGAAACAGGTATTTTTTAATTATTTCTCTAACTCGAACCAAATGTAGCTATTTTTCTGTTTTTTCAATCTGGTTATTCATTAAGTCATTCTCCTCCTTACGAATACATTCAAGCAATTCCTTTTTTTGCAAATTTAAGAGATTTGTAATCTTTTTAACCATGCTATCTTTAATTGTTCTTCCATCAGGAGTTTAAATTGTGCACTAAATTTTATAAATCAATACATGGTTACAGTTATTCATAATTTTATTTTAATTAAACTTAGACATATTACCCTCATTATTGCTTTTAAATCTGTTTTTATTATTTCTATACTTATTATTTTAGTTTTAATGAATATTTAAACATTTTATTTTCTGCTATGTAGGGCAATTGAAACTAATTTTTGTTTTTCCTAGGATAAAATGTGCTTTGGAGAATTAAATGGTGTTTCAGGGTGGTTTCCAACATCATCTGTCAAAACCCTAACTCCAGTTGCTCAGGAAGTGACTTCCAATCATACCATTGAAGGTGTGTAGATTTTCTGTTGAATTTTATTGGTAATAAAAAATATTTTTCCCAAACAATTATGCAATTGACTGCATATTATTATTATTGATACAAATCAGAAGCACATTTGATTTTCTCCTTTTAATGTGTCGAAGTTCTTAAGACTGAAATCATTGTACATTGTTTTTAATTTGACTTAATATATTTGTAGGTAGATATATATTTGATCAAAACTATATTTCTCTGCTGAACATCATTTTAAAATGGTATCTGAGCCGAACTAAAGACATTTTTATCTTTCAAGAATGAGTATTTAAAAAATACTTGTCTCAGGTATCTCCAGTAGCCACAACAAGGTTATAAAAAATCAGATGCGCATTTTGGCCACAAAGCAGCCATCATCAGTGGCAATTCACCGAAAATAATTGTTTTAGAATTATTTTCAGTGAATTGTCACTGAAGTGAAATTTACACCGGAGATGAACTTTTCGACATTTTTTCATTGCAAAATTAGCAATAACTCCTTCAGATGCTACTCTTTACACCATCTCATTCTCAATAGATAATAGTGAAAGGGAATAAAAGCATTGTTGTCCTATGGTTGATTGGAGACAGTTTTTTATCAGCTTGAGCTTCGAAAAAGAACGCTCCCCTTCACAATTCGTTCCCAATTTCTAGAATAAGTGTTCTTGAAAAATCATTACTAATTTTCCCCAATTATCATCTTTATATATATATATATATATATAAATCTTATAAATATTTTAGAGTGTATGATGTTCTTTATACGTTTTTACACCGGTGAAGCTCTTGAATTCAAAAGTTTCATGGGCCATCCTCTGAACCAAAGGAAGAACTTGGTCTAGGTTTGCAAAATACTATTTCCATAAGAATGCATGGGAAATGGTGTGGAGAAATCCCAAAATGCCATGCAGGCCTTCACTGATGTGGATATAAATATTAACTTACGATCATGGGAAATGGCTTATTTTATGCAGGAAAGACTGAATATTTTAATCCTGTTCATGTTTTGTCGTATTACATACTAAATCGCTTGAAATTTTCCTTTAAGTGCAAAATTTATCGGTTTAGACTACCATTTTCCAGGCAGCAACAAAGCTAAATTTCTTTAACCATGCCAGAACAGCAGACACATCTTCATCTTCGGAGGAAGACATTGTGACTTGTGACACTTGTTGTATCACATTGGTGGGCATTAAGTCACATCAGAGTTACGTCAGTGTCGCATTTGTGCCACATCATAGGCGGATCACTTGTCATGTTACTTCGATGGGTGCTCTCCCTTAGAGTGAAAACTTTTAAAATTCGAAATTGAATAGAGTCCATCCAATAGAAAATCCCTCTTTTCCCTACCATTTTGACGATTTGGTGCAATAATACCCTAGGAATGAGTGTGGATTGCCTCATTCTGACTATAAAGAAAGAATCAACTCCTGTGCCATAATTTAATAAATTGAATGTTGCACAAAGGTAGAGGGAGACTAAGGTCAAATAAAAATAAAGGAAAGAAATTAACAGGTGAAAAATTCAATTGTACTGAAAAAATATTCATTCGGGACATCATAAATTTGTAGATAATACTGAAAAATACATTAAACTGAAATATTTTTACAATGCTTATACGATGCATTCAGTGAGGGTTTTCAAAAAGTATGTTAATCTGAAAAGTATGTTATTGTGAAGTATGTTGTAATGAGGTTTTACTGTATTTAATTTAACAAGTTAGGCATAATTCATTTGTCACAAATAGTACTTAACTTTTGCAGAAATGCCCTTTAGCTCAGCTGCACTTAACAAATAATCCTTAAATTTATGCACTGTAAAATTGCACTAAAATATCTTCTGTAGAAGCTATGGTCTGTGTTGCTTGATTCTGCAATTTAACATGACTGATTGCTAAAGTTAATCAGGTTTTGCAGTTTTTGTCGGAAAATACAAGATAAGTATCACAATTTTGCTGCAAATTACGTTAACATTAATTAAGTAGGTCATGTGGTAGATCTTCCAAAAAATTTATCTGGAAGATTATAATCAGAATATATTATTTCCCTTGTGAATTTCAGAATTTTATGTAGCTCTCTACCCATATCAGTCGGTTGAGCCTGGGGATCTTAGTTTCCTGCAACAGGAAGTGATACGTGTAGTTAAAAAGGAAGGGGAATGGTGGACAGGCGTTGTCGGAGATAGAACTGGAATTTTTCCATCCAATTATGTACAAAAGATTCAAACTGAAGTAAGTACTCAATCACCAACAAATGTTGAATGGTTACGTAATGAAATCAGGATTTCCATTAACTTTTTGGAGCACTTTGGGGGAAGTACTGCCAAATGCTTGCCGCTCATTGTTCAGAAAGTAAATCATCATATCCTCCTGATTTGCTTGGAATTTTCCTGATAACCTGTAGCTACTAACAGCAGCAGCACATCTTAATAGCTTGTTAATCTGTTACAGCATCCCTCTCTCAAAAACACTAACACTAAAATCCAACCTCCTCCAAAGGAAGAAGAGCCTAAAGAACCCTTGCCTACTGCTGCTCCTGAACCCGAGGTGAGAAAATAATGGTTGCCTTACTCTTAAATCTGTTACTTCCATGACTTTTTCAAACTAATATTTGACCAATCTTATATTTTCCTTAATTAATGCTTCACCAAAGCCGCCAAAGACTACTGGGACACAAGAAACTCCCGTTAAAAGTGTCGTTCAGGTACTGGACTAATGGTTGTTGCATGGTAGCATTCTTCTAACATTTTAGGGCGTTCTTTTTTTCTCTTTCATAGTTTTTACCAAACCTCTCCTGCAAGCATGGAACAAAACTTTTTGCCCAATTTTCTTATAAAGTTTATCCGTCGCCAAGAATTAATTGCGGGTGTTTTACAGGGAAGAGGAAAGAAGCCAGAAGTGGCTACTGTGATAGCACCCTACCAAGCCACAAGTGCCGAGCAGTTGAACCTACAAAGGGGTCAGCTCATAATGATACGCAAGAAGACCGCAACTGGTTGGTGGGAGGGAGAGTTGCAAGTAAGTCAGACAAATAATTTCCAACTGCTGGTTACTCAAATTTATGTTGTTTAATCTCTTAGCAATGTTGGATATTTAAATACTGCCAATCCCAATGAATGGAGGACATCCTCCTATTTTGAATTTGTTTGAAATCTACAACAAAAAATATTTTTGAAAATTAATAAAATAAAGTTCCTAAATGCTATGCCCTTTTATTATGGCCCCAACATTTTCGTCACTTTCATTCGTACTTTCTGTTCAGTAATAGTCATTCCACTCTGATTAAAAATAAATTTGTTGTTATTTATTTTGAAGAGAAAGATCTTTAAGCAATGCATTGTATGCTGAAATTAGCAACAGTGCGATTTCCCTTGACGACAAAAGATTAATTCAAATATATGTGAAATTTTCATGTTAAAAAGGAATCTGTGGACAGATTCAACGCGCATTTAAAAATCAACATTAGGAAACTGAATTTTCATTCTTTTAGGCGTTGTTTGTTACAAATCTCATACTCGTACGATGATTCTAAATAATTTTCAAATGTGATTGAAAGTTATGCAGTGTAGGGTCATAGATGGCATTACACATGGTGATCATGAGGATGATGATCACCATTACGTTTTTATGTTATGTAGAGATAGAAATATGTATTCTCTATATCTCATTAATTTTATAATACATCTTTTTATAGAAAATGTTATTAGAAAATTGTGATTTTCATCATAAAGAATTAGTTTTTTGAATCTGTTGTACACTAATATGTTCATAATAAATAATTATCGTATTTCCCATCGATAATGTGCAGCTAGTTGATAACGTGCATCTTAATATTTTTAATTCATTAAAAAGTACAGCCCTTAGCGAGAGCACTATAATGAAACCACACCAAGTGAAGCGCATTATAATGAAGGATGCCTGTACTGTATACTTTCATTAAGGAGGGACATGATTTTCAAATCTTGCCTAGGGTGCAAAAATGTCATGTCCCAGCTCTGTGTGTCGCATAAAAAATCAGCCTCGTTACTTTATTCATACCTAGTATATGCTGTAATTACAGTGAGGTTTTTTTTACAGGCGAAAGGAAGGAAACGTCAGATTGGCTGGTTCCCAGCATCATATGTGAAGGTTTTAAGTGGAGGCCGTATAGGAGGAGCAGGTGGAGGAGTGAGTCCTAGTCCCGTTGCCGTCACCCCTGAGCCTCTAAAGGAACAGCAGGAGCAGCAACAACAACAACAACAACAGCAGCAAGAGGAACCACAACAGGAGCCTATGCCAGAGCCAGAGCAGAAACCTCCTGAGCTAGAACTTCAAGCAAAACCTGAGGAAGCAGAAGAGAAAGAAGAGGAAGTTGGTAAAGATGTTTCTGGTATCTTATTTAGAACTTGTCAAATGTCACTTATTCTCTGTAGTAGTATACAGAAGCTCCATAGATTTATTATTACTGTATTATCAATTTTTTAGGCTGGTTTCCAAAGGAAACAGCCTTATGAAATGGTCATGTGTGTGTTTGTGTCCCCTACTAACAACTTTTGTACCAATGGACCGATTTTCATGAAACTTGGTATGAGGCTCTTGCTGCCAGGGCCCACCTCCAGGCTATATTTTATTTGGCGAAGATTGAAGTCCCGGGTTCGATCCCAGGAACGTTTTTTTCTCTATTTGTTTTACATAGTAGGTCTCAAATCCATCATGCAGAGATGTTTTCTTTAATACATTAAAATATCTTAAAATTGTGATATAGAATGTAGATTCTAATTCTTATCACTGAATTTAGATAATTGATCATATTGTCTATAATTTATTCTAAAACAGCGTTTTTGCATTTTAAATCGCATTTTATCTGATTGTTGCCATGGAGACAATTATTACCAAACTCGGCTTTAGCATAGATGAGTGAACAAATGTTATTTTCTTTTCCACCCAACTATCCTTCAGCAATGGACAGTTGATTCATACATATTAGCGCATAAACAGTAACATTTATTAAATTTTTTATTTAAATAATACATGCAAAATATGTCAGAAATAGATTTTGACATTGCTTTTAGTATATTAAACCTGACAATTCTCTATTAAATTGTCTTCCAGTATATCTCTATCACTGATAAACTATGTATTACAAATGGTATTTATGGTATGAGAATTCCTTGGAATGACTAACTAACATACTGAAACATTTCCTGTCAATATAATTAATAAATTCGGGACGTCAATTTTGGAAAACCAGCCTGCATTAGTCCTGATTTGGATTTCTTGTTTCTTGGATATATCTTCATTTGCACTATTTTATTTATCAGGATAAATAGTATTTAGCCGCTTTTATTTCAAAATTTTCCTAACTCCCCATTTTTGGTGATTTTTCGTGTTCCCTTGCTGTGCAAACAATTTATGTTTATTCTGATCAAAAAATTCTAATTTATATTATTTGATGAGTTTTAGAAAAACAAATAATATTGTCCATAAGTCTTACAATCTGCATGTCTAAAATTTTAGCTTTATAAGTTTTCATGCATACATACAGAGCAGGGAATTTAAATTGTTGTTGATAGAGATGCATGTAAAGAGGAGTTTTGCTCTTTTTACTCAGTGTCTAATAATCTGAGATAGTGCTGAATGTTTGTTTTTCTCTTATCTCGCAGAAAAAGTTATTGCTCTCTACCCTTATACTGCTCAAAATGAAGATGAGCTAAGCTTTGAAAGGGATGAGGTAATAACTGTGGTTGCACGTGAAGAATCATCTTGGTGGAGAGGGGAAGTTGATGGTCGATCAGGACTTTTTCCTAGCAATTATGTGGAACCCCTATCTGCACGCTCTTCTCACTGTAAGTACATCATTTTTCCTACATCATTTCATTTTCCATTTTTTCAATATACAGTAGAAGATCGTTTATCCGGAATGTCCGGGACTTGGCCTCTTCCGGACAAATGATATTTCCACTGTTTAGATAGCTTAACTACAAAAGAGCACAATCATCAAAAAAAGACGTTTAAGCACGTAATATGTATAATACATAATACGGAACTAAAGTAGGGTAAGAAATAAACGAGTTTAAAAAGAGTATATGTTTTAGAAAATCTTTAATTTAATGCAAACTTTTCATGCGATGAATTTGAGAACGTATGTATTAATCGTCGATTAAATATCGTCGTCAATTTTGCAGCAATGGAAGATGTAGTTGGGTATATCTGAAAACGGAAAAAATAATATGTGTGTTACAATGTAAGTTGACAAAAATATTCATAATTACATAATTTGAAGTAGAGACACATAACTGGTTAATATTATTTTACTATCATGCAAATAGATTTCACTTTGGATACCATGCTGTGTGCGTACTCTCACACGATCTGGATGAAAGCCAATCTAATTCGCTCGTCAATATGCGATAAACACCCCAAAACAATTTTATAATGATCGGTCTACTCGTTCGTACATAAAATAATAACTATTTTATACTACATATATATATAATAATCATTATTAACACTCTCGAAATAAAATTCTCAATTTTCAAAGCCCACTCATTTCCGTAAAAACTGCAAAAAAGAAGCATATTATAGAAATAAAAATTGAAATTTTATTTACCTGGAAATCCTTGTTGATCTGCGGATGGGGATGTAGAGAATCACTTAACAGTAGGTTTGGTGGTAACAGCATCTGCAGAAACTGAAGGAGAGAATGATGAAATGGTCCTTTTTAAAAAATCTGTCAGTGTCATCTGCTTGCACTTGCTACGCCCTTCTTTTTCAAATTTTTCTTTCAGCCTGTACATCTGGAGTACCTCCTGCTCAGTTGTAAAGGACCTTTGCTCCATGAACTTGATAAGATTATCACAACATACAATAGCCTCGGACATAGTCATTTTCTTCTCCTCGTCAACTAACACATCACTGTCCTCGCTGTCTTCACTCTCATTTAACGTGGGGCCAATAACAGCATCGATAATTTCACTGTTGGTAAAAGTTTGTCGTATATTGCACAAATTCTACAAAATCGTCATTAAGTTCGGACGAATCAAATCCAAGAAAGTCGTCTGTGTCTCTGGAATCTTCATTAAATTTTGATTCTGGCAAAATATTATGCCAACACCGTTTTAAAACTGAGGGTGTTACTTTATTCCATGCACGTGAAATACACCACACCGCGTCCTTCAGTGTTACATCCTTTTTGAACCGTTCGTAGCTGAAAGACCCCTCAAAATTTTCAATTTTTCTCATTAATTCACTTCGATAATGGCATTTAAAATTTTAAATTATGCCTTGATCCATTGGTTGGATAATAGACGCACAATTTGGGGGTAAATACGACACAAAAACATTCTCCTTGGCGAGAGTTTCTACTGGAGGGTGAGCAGGGCAGTTGTCCAACAATAATAATATTTTTGCATTTTCAGATAAGCCAACCTTCTTGAAATGGTCCCTTACCTCAGGTAAAAAATGACCATTAAACCACTCACCAAAAATGTCTTGAGTGATCCAAGCAAGTTTGTTTGCACGGTAAATTGCTGGGAAAATCTTTATGCCTTTGAAGGTTTTGCACTTTTTCCTATTACCATGAGCTTGCACTTGTGTGTGCCGGCAGAATTGGCACAAATCATTACAGTAAGTCTCTCCTTAGACTCTTTTACTCCAGACACTGCTTTTTCATCAATGCAAACAAAAGTATGCCGTGAGAGACAATGCCAAAACAAACCTGTCTTGTCCATATTGTATATTTGCTCCGTGCTAAGTCCATGTTCTTCCACCAACTTTGCTAAATCATTAACATATTCCTCCGCGGCTTCATAATTTGCTGACATTTTTTCACCAGAAACTTTTAAATACCGTATACCATGGCGGTTTTTGAATTTCTGCAACCATCCCGTAGAATAATCACATTCTCCTTCGATTTTTAGGTGTTCGCGGTAAGATTTTGCCTTCTCCATTATCATAGGACCTGAGATAGGAATCCCTTCAGCGGAACCACTCATACACTACTTTGTATAGGTTACTACTCTTGGGACCACGTAAAGTTTTCCTTTTTGAGATACCGGCCATTGAATCTGATTCCGCAACAAATTGGAAAATTTTATCTTTCTGCGCCTTTATGTCATATATTGTAGATTGTCCTACACCATACTCCTGACGAAGTTGAGATACACTTACGCCGCGATCTATTTTTCTCAAAACCTCCACTTTTTGCAGGATAGTGAGATTCTGTCTTTTTCTCTTGCCGGCACTTGTTCCAGTCCCAACGTCTTCTGGATGCGTCTTCTTGGGTATTCTCTCCATTATTACGGTTGAGGGATGGGATGAATAAAATATTTGCAAAACTGCTGTTTACCTTTTAAAACAAAAAAGTTTTAACACCTTGTAAACACACCTTTAACACCTCTCATGCACGTGGTTAGAAAGCAACAAGCGGTGGTGGTGGCTTTCGGAACTAATATGGCAAATCGTTCATCAATTATGTATTAAATTGGCGCTATTGAAATAATGGACCGTGATAAAATTCTTTTAGAATAATTCCGTTGTTTGGATGTTTCCGTTGTTTAGAATTCCGGATAAACGATCCTCTACTGTAGTAGTTTTGTGATTTTTACATAATTTTTTTATTATTACCATTAACATTAAAGTAGTCTATGCTGTAATTGGCCATTTTCTTGTCTGCTATATTTAAGTCTTTCAGAGAAAATGTAAACCAAATCATTGTCGTCAATATTCTTCAACATGCAGTAAACTGTGTGTTATCTTGAACTTAAGTATTCAGAATTCCTTAGAAACTAGTGTTAAAAAATGCTTATAAAATTCATAAATAACATTATATTATTTCCGACCAACATCAAACTTGAGACGTTTGACTGTACTACTGTTTCTACAATCCACCAGCCACATCATGGACAAGAGAAGAAAACTGTCACATTTGTGATTTTCAATACAGAGCTGTGAATTTTGTTAAACCAGTTTTTTAATCCCTCTCTTTTCACTCTAAAATTAAGATGGATTCTTAGCCTCTCACTAAGGTTTTTTTAAAGTTTAGTTAGGATTTATAGACTCAGGGAAACCTCTTTAGTGTTCAGAATATTTTAATATCAGGCATTTCTTGTATCACCTAGATTTTGGATGACACAGAGTTTACTGTATTTGTTTCTACCAAAAATGTGTCAGACTGTGCTTCCTGTCATCATTTTTTATTTTTAAATGCTTTTTATTTGGTTTATCCTGGATACTAACTGTCCTTAAGATTGAAGCATCTTGACTTGAGTTGTATTTTGTAAGCAATGAGGTAAAGGATTTGATGTGCAAATGGGAGGAGAAATACCTCAGAATTCACACATTTATTCACCTTTGTTAAATGTCTACCCTTCTTTACTTTGAAGCTGATTGGTAGAGTATAGTGTTTTGACCATAGCATAAATTGGATTTGCGTAGTTAAGGTTTTTATATTTTTCGAAAAAATTTATAGATCTACAACTTTTGGGTCTGTTCGTATTACACTCTTATGTAGTTGGTAATCATTCATTTTTGCTTGCTGTTTTTACTCTTTCTCACTTAAGACCCCAATGGCTGGATTTGTCATTTATAATCAGAAGTTTTAGCAGTTATTTAATTCCTGGAAAGTGGTTTGAATTTTTATCAAATACATATTCATTGCTGATTTTCCTGAACATCATCATCATCAGTTTTATGGTTAGTTTTTTTTAGTATGTATACTCTTAATATTTAGAAGTAAATTGCTAAGGATAAGATTTTCTATCAATACCACTATTTTAAGTCCAAGATGCATCAGTTTGTGTAATTGTAAATAAATTTTGTCTGCACTTTATAACAATTCTCACATCTAATCCTCTTCACCGTTCACCTGATCGCAGCTGTTTAGAAACTGGCCATCCGTTAATTCAGGTCCATTTGTGTGAGGTTTTAATGCTTTCACTGCCGATAATGTCATTGTTGCAGGTATTTGCAAGGTGCAGATTTAATGTTTTATTACTACCCTTGGTATATTTACTATTGTTAATTAGTCCTCAATAATACAAATATGCATGACATTTTCTGTAGAGAAATTTAATGATGGAAGATGGATTTTGGAAAAATAACTATTTTTGCTTGTTAACATTAGTTAGATGGTTAAAGAAGCACCAGCAGTAGTGTTGTTTTATCATGTAGCAGTGAGCATTTTAAATTTCTAACATGGATCTTTTTTACAATTTAACAATTGGAATGTGACCCTTAAACCATTAACCTAGCTTTATTGCCTATTTATTGTTTTTTCACCTGAGGTTAGCTTTTTCAGTAATAATAATATTTTATATTATGAAAAGTATTATTTTTAATTTAAATATTTCATTTTAAAGAGATAAATTGCTACTATCCGTAAAGTTTTGTCAGCACAATTATTTCTGCTAGTTAATATTGTGGTATGCAGATTTTTGAGGTGAAAATATTTTTATCTCAACCACCATAATTAGCCACTGAAGTTGTAATTACATATTTCAGTATCAAGGTGAAGTCTACAAGAGATTTGTCCAATTCTACGCATTAAAAATTATGACAAAAATCGCAAATCATCTGAAGATTTTGCATTTTATGTATTTTAAAAATCATTTAAGTTTGAAACCTAAATACTGCTTCATTGTATTTGTTTTGTTAAATATAGTAATGAACAGTTGTCTTTAGATGTTATATTTTGGTGGATGAAACAAGAATGTGAGAATTATTTTCGTTTTAAGAGTAAATTCACATAAGTAAACTGGCCAAAAATGATGGCCAATGGAAGACATCACGCCACTGATGTTGGGATCTCTTTTATTAATTTTAGGATTGGTTCGTACATCGCTCATGCTGTCTACTACTTCTCTACCAAACGAGACCCCATTTGATTAAGATGAATGCTGCTGCCCTCTCCTCACTCATCTGGGAAACGCACTATTCTATCGAAAAGCTCTTCTGTGGCACATTATGACCTAGCTATCCAAATTGTTCATAAAAGTTAGCAGTGATGAGGTTTTTTTTTCCTAGCATTTGCCACTCATGACTGAATTGTAAATTTGGGAACAACAATTATATCTCAGACAAAAAAAGGCTGCTTAGGTATTTAAGTTGAGGTCATTTGTTAAAATTGACAGGTCAGATGAAAAGTTTCATTGAATCAATGTATATAATTCATTTATTTTTGTTATTTAAAACAGTTACAGTAGACCCACCATACAATTCAGCATAAAAAAACCTCCAGTTGAATCTCGTAGAATCTGTAGAATGTTTTTAGGTGATATAAAGTAAGCAATGTAGGAAGTGAATTCTTATTCAAATTAACAATATAGCTAATATTGTACGATTAATGTAACCCTTAAAAATTTACAAATGTGTGCTTTTTTTATTTTTTGTTACTTGAATTTGGATTATTTTTATTTTGTTGATGAATCTCTTTTCATTGAATAGAAATGATGTGTGACAACTTTATTGTATGCATCATTCAAAGTTCTTGCATGAGCAACTTAAAAGCAGCATGGTAGTGGGGCCTGTATTGCAGTAATAGACAACATGAGCTTGTACTTTCATTTATTAGTTTTAATTTTATTATCTTTATTTTATATTGTACTATTTCCATTATTCTCAGAAATCATTTATTTTTTTATAAAAATTTGATCTGTATTTTACTACTCATATTTATTTTTCTCCACTACCATGTTGACTTGTCCTAATTATTTATAGCTTATAGTTCCTTTTGGATGTTTTCTGAAACCCTTAAAATCCTCAAATCTCAGTTCTATAGCTCTTTATTTGATTCTGCCAGCCAGTTTGTAGGTATACCTAAAAACTTCACAGTGTTATGTTGCTTACACCCAAGAACATTTTTCAGTGTGTGATAATTACTATTTTGTCATTTGTTACTCATTTTTGAGATGTTCATTTATTTACAGTATGAACATGTTTCCTGACATTTTATCCAGTATAAATTATATCCATTGGTGCTATTATTTTAATTATAAGTTGTCCCTAGGCATGTTTCTCAAAATGAATTTGGCCAAAGAATTATTTCTGTTATACTGAGGAGTGCAAATGTCCAAAAAAATACACAACTTTCAATTATGTGATGCTTTGTGTCTCCACAATTGCTTGAAATTTGGTAGTCTCTTATAAATAATTGGTTTATTTTCAAGATTTAAAATTGAAATGTTCCATATTTTAATGCTTTTATAATAATTTAATTTTTATTCTGAAATATATCCATTAAAACTTTGTTAAAAGATTGTTAACCATTAATTTCACTGTCAATAAATTTCAAGCAATAAAATTTTATGATACTGTTATATCAGCAAGGTGAATTCGATTAAGTGTAGGTAATAAAAATAACTTGAAATCAATATATTCTGATCTTAATCAAAATTGTTATACCCCATAAGATAATTTTATGAATGTTGGTATTTATTGTAACCTCTTATTGATAGATCTTGGTTTAAATAAAATTATCAATTGTATGACTTTTTTGTTTTATCCATTGTATTATACTCTCTAAATTGATCTGGCTTTTAAATTACTCGGTATTTTATAATATTGTTGGTCCAATGATACTCAAATGTTTCAAAACGAGTACTTAGATAAAATGTTCATAATTTATGCAAGTAAATGTGGCTGTTAAAGTTGTAATATTATTGGTTACCATTCCTGTGTGGTTATTGTGTATAAGAGGAATAATGATCTGACAATTGGAAACCATATATGTAGGTCTTAGTATTTTTGTTTCCCAAAATTTTAATGTTGTTTAGATATTCATCCATGTGTTGAATATCTGTGTGTTGAGTATATACAATATGATATTTAATTGAATTATTGTGCTTCACAATAATGATTTTGTGTAAAGATCCAATTTATCTTTGTGGATATATATACATGGAAAAAGAGTTTGTTGATTTGCATAGTGATAGTATAATTGGAGTATGAAAGCTAGAATGATGTTTCAGAAATAAATTGTTGAATTTATCCATCCTTTTATTATTTATTAAAATCCATTTAATGATTTTTTCATGTGTATGATTGCTGGACTTAATGAATATTTAGAATTTCTAAAATGTTTAAGAGTTATTCAGCAATGGCTTATCTTGAGGAATGACTTTTATTTTGAAATGTACTTGTTAATGTGTTTTAATAGTAATTTCAGCCACTTTTCTATGCTGCATGCAGCCACACCAATATTTTCAGTACTATTGGTGATGATGTGAGATTTAATACTGATGCTACATGCTTAATTTCGATTTGGTTGTTGCATTCTACATTACTACATTTATTTATGTGTTTAAGCCGCAAAATGTACCAGATGAGCCTGCTTTTCGACTGCTGTCAATTATACTGGCTATTGGTATTTTCTTGCTATTAAGTAGATGCTAAAGAGGCTTAACTTGACCAAATTATAGCCAACCAACTTTAATATTCATTTCCAAGTTGAAAGTTTTAAATCATTGGTGAATTTCTTTGTTGTATAATTTGTCTATGTGTGCTATCTTGGTCATCCTAATTGGCCAAGAATAAATTAACAGGTCTGAATTTGGATTTCTTTTTTTTCATCTTCCTAAATTAAATGATGGTAAGGATTATGATGAATTTGTAATCAGTTATATACAGTTGAAATATTGATGCAAGTGCAGTAAATGTTTATTGTTTGTTTATGAATTTTTATATTGTCCCTTTTGAGCAAAGTTGGATATGAAAATGTTTGCCAGTTTACAATTATTTATGTGAAAAAGAATGAAACACAAAACTATTCTAATTGCATTAATTTTACCAGAATAAAATTGAAATGGGTATCATAGCTTTACTTTGGAAAAATATTATTGTTATGATGGTCCAACCAACTCATTGAATTGTTTTATTCTGGATAAATTATTGAGCATCAATAGAAATGTTTTTGTTGAACTAAGAGTCAGTCAGTGAAAAAATGGTTCAATGTCTAAATCAAAAAGTTAAATGTGTGTTATAATATCAGTGGCTTGAATAAAATTATAGAATATTTGATATTGGGTGCTTTTTCAGTATCTCAATTGGGATTGATATCAAATTTTGGTATAGAAAAATGGAAATAATTAATGTATACATGGATTTGGCACCAGCTGTGTATTTTTATTAATTATGTAAATAAATTCTAACTGGCAGGATTGAAACTAAAGTAATTAATTCTGTATGCATGGGATATATACCCGATTATAAAATCCAAGAAATATATTTTAAATTATAGCTGTTAGATGTAGGTTTGAGAATCTATGGGAAATCTTTCATATTACTGCAAAGTTTATTTAATTATGGTAAATATGCTTCAAAATCAAGGAAAATGCTGTGATTACAGTTTAATGTAGATTATTTGTTCATAATAGTTCATGAAGAGCTTGCAATATTTTTAGTAAGCAAGTTTTTATATAAAATCTTTGGAAGTATAATCGTCCTGTACTTTAGTTTCTACATTTTGGAGATATTGAGTATAATTTATTTCTACTTCTCTTGTATTTATTGGAATATATGCAGTGATGTAATAAATAGATGCAAAAATAGCTGTCGTATTGGGGATAGTATTAAACTGCCCAGCTTGGACGTTGATGATTAGTGGAATTTGACTATTACCGTATTTACCCGAGTCCAAGATGAGGTTTTTCTCCAAATTTCATCTTGCGAAAATCGGGGATCGTCTTAAATTCGAGTACGAAGTAATATGCCGTCAATACATTGCGGTCAATTAATCACGCGTTAATTCGTCGCGCTTCAATTCATGGCGCATCAATTCGTCACACGATAAACTCGTCGCGCGTCAATACATCGCTCGACAAATTCGTCGCGCGACAGTTTCATTGCGAGACAAATGCGTCTCTAGATATATTCGTCACGAGACAAATTGGAAGGCAAGACATAACGAATTTGTCGAGAGATGAATTGACGCGCGATGAGCTTGTCGTGCGATGTATTAACGCCCGACGAACTAACCGCGACGAGTTGTCATAGAAACTTAGGAGGCATGGTCACGCATTTTATCGGTTTTTTAACAAATTGTTTCATTTGTTAAAAAAACGGTAAAATGCGAAACCATACTAACTAAAATAATTATATTTTTCATTGCAAACTTAAGATTCCGGAATTCAATTAATAAATCAATTTTTAAAATACATTTATAATTTTTTTCAGAAAAAAATTGTAACAAACCATTTCAATTAATGAATGAACTTATTTACCTGTGCTGAATACATGTGTTCGAAATATACACCAAATACAGTCAGTGAGAAATTAGGTCAAAATCTATTTTCTGTTTTGACAGTCTGCTAAAAGTGGGGATAGTCTTAGATAAATACCTTAGATGAAAATTTCTTCAACTTCCTCAATACATAGGGGTGGCAGTGACGGAGTGGTTAGAGCATTGGCCTTCCACTCACCGGTCCCAGGTTTGAATCCAGCAGAGATCAGATTTTTAGCCTACTTTCCAGAATGGAATTAGGCTTCTAGTTTCGTCGTTGTGTCTGTCTGTCTCCTATTAACTTTTGAACCAAAAGACCGATTTTCATGACACTTGGTGGGAATCTCTTGCTAATTGGGCTGAGCTCCCAAGGATAGCTTTTGTTGAGAAGATTGAAAGTCCTGGGTTCGATTCCAAGAACTATCCTTCCCATTTGATTTATATGGAAAACTGAAATCCATCGTGCAAGTTAATTTTCTCTTCCACATTAAAATATCTTAGAATTGTAATATCAGAGCAGGATTTGTGATATTCTCTGAGGAAAGAAATAAAGACTCTAATTTTTATTGTTGAGTTTTTCTTATAGAACGTATTTCTTAGAATTTCGCATAAATACTGATGTTTTTACAGTTTTTATCACTCATTATGAGAGTGTTGCCATAGCAACAACTATTGTCGGATTCGGTATAGCCTAGTATATACACGCGTTATTTTTACCACATAAATACCCGTGATCAATTTAGTTTTTCGTTCGAATGTATTTGTAATCTTTTATAATGCTAAATTATTAAAATTGGAGAACACAAAGAGCAACATATCCATGTTAATTTTAAAGCTAGTATTAAAGCCAATATAAGTATTAAAATAAATGACAAAATGGAAAGTAGGCATCATAAGTTGTTTGAATCATCTTGTTCAACCTGGAATTGTTCTGTCCCCTACTTGTGTGCTTTGAGGAGACTGTACAAGTCAGTGCTCCGTCCTTCGGAAGGGACTTAAGGCAGTTGGCCCCTTGGTGCTCTTCATAAAGAGTAGGCTAATGCCAGCACCAGGTTTCCCTCCTCTCTTGTGAATGTCTGGTGAGGAGTTGTGGCTATAATAATCCAAGAGGTTGATTAACCAGAAATACACACAAACATACGATTCCTCAAAATAGAAGAAGTTTTCCATTTTCATTAGTGAAGTTCCTTTCACCAATTTTCTATTGCATTAAATGGATGGTATGTTTGTGATGATCTTCAATGTCTAGGTGTAGAAAGATGTTTTCCTTATTGTTAGGAAAGCTGCTTAATATTTCGTAAGACTGTGAACCAATAGGCTTGTTTACTGTTCTCTTGTGAACTTTACTAAGGATGGGACAGTATATGGCTTAGTTTCAAATTTTAGTAAATCTATGTGCCATAACTTTTCCTTTATTAAAATATCCAATGTTTTATAGGTATAGTCACAAAGAACTGGCCATATTACAGCTATAAGGTTTGTGTTTCATTGATATTTATCAGATGCTGAAAGCTAAATAGTGTCATTTCGTGATAAAATAATGTTGAGGTAGTTTTTAAGTAAGAATCAAGGAGAATCTGGACATAAGTTACATGAGTATAGAGAAAAAGAGTTATGCTTTATGTTGCACCAAATATTTTGTTTACTTGAGATAGCAGTTTACCTTTTAGTAGACTACTTTTAATTATGGAAATGTATTGAGTATTACTTTAATCTTTCATGAGAAAATATGCTAAAAGTTATATGAGGAGCTTAATGAATTTTTAATTCACTTTGCATAATTATGCCCACAGTCCAACAGCCAATTAAACTGTCCTCAGCAGAAAAAAAGAGGCAGGGCTACATATATGAACTGATCAACACAGAACAGGCTTACATTGATGATATGTCAGTTGTTCATGATGTAAGTACTTTATATCTTGTTTTTATTAGATTCCGAAGGCATCATTTACTTCAATTTATATATAAATTAATAATCTCCTACTCATTTTCTAGGCATTTGAAAAGCCTCTCCTAGAAAGTGGAATTATTACCCCAGAAGAAGTTCAGAAGATATTTGTGAATTGGAGAGAAATAATTGTCTGCAATTATATGTTTCTTAGGTAAGTTTTTCTTATATTTTTTAACCAATTTATGTTTATTCTTTATTTTAAAAATCAATCATTTTTACGTATTAGAGCATTAAGAGTCCGAAGAGAAATGAGTGCCAATGGAGTGATCAGAATGATAGGAGATATTTTATGCGAAAATGTGAGTATATTTATTCAGTTTGCAAAAAGTATCTATCATTTTTTGTATAATTAACTCATAACTGAGTAGGCAGTAATATATTCTTAAGAATTTTATTTTCATGTGGTCTAACTAGAAATGTAGATGGTTGCTATGATGCATGATAAGTCAAATTATCATCTTGTTTCAGCTTCCTCGGATGACTGCATACATTCGCTTCTGTAGTTGTCAATTGAGTGCTGCAGCATATCTTCAAAAACTTACAGAGGAATCTCCAGAATTCAAAGCCATATCGAGACAGTGTCAGGGTGACCCAAGGACTAAAGGAATGCCTCTGTCTTCTTTCCTTATCAAGCCAATGCAAAGAATAACCAAATATCCCCTCTTAATTCGTAAGGTATGTGTCCAAAATAAGAGCCTACTTAGATTTTACAGTTAAATGTAAAGAGAATGAAAGTATAAAATGGAAAAGCATTATTTGTAATTTTTGGATGTATATCTGTTAGGTGTGGGCTGCTTGTGGAATTAATAGCATTTCTTTATCAATTTGCTTTTTTAAAAATATTTTCATCTTGATTTTTTCAGTAGAAGGAAGGACTAGCACATTTTATTATTCAAAGTGCATTGAGCACTCAGTTCAGGACTATGTACAATTTAATTTTATATGCATTGGGCAAATAAAAGTGAAATTTATTTAACCACACATAATCGATTAAACATTAGGGAAACTCGCATTAGACAAGGATTTACTGTTATAGGGCTCATGATAAAACAAAAATCTATCCAGTTACATTTTTCTCAGCTTATCTAGATCCTTTTAATAATTCCTCTGTCTTCCTCACTTGACAAATAGGTGTACTAATACTTCCTTATTTTTTTAGATCCTTGAGTATACACCTGAAGGTCATCCAGACAGACAGAATGTACAAGAAGCACTCGCAAAAGCTGAGGAATTTTGTATGCAGGTACTATCCTTTTTCAAATTTGACCTAATTTATAATACTTCTTTATTCTTAGCAAAAAATCATTACATGATTTTTTAAATTAGATCTTGGTATACATGTATGTTTAATAAATATGGGCTTAAAATCATGTTTGCTTTTGTTATATTATTCTACACAAAGAACATTTTTTGTTGGTACTTATTTTTAATTAAGCTGTCATCAACTTTGGCAAAATGGTAAATTTTAATGCTAGTTATTGCAAACCTTTTGTTTTGTGTTCTTTTCCCATTTTAAAGTTAATCTTGCTACTTTTTATACAGGTAAATGAAGGAGTGCGTGAAAAGGAGAACTCTGATCGTTTAGAATGGCTTCAGACTCATGTGCAATGCGACGGTTTAGAAGAGCCTTTAACATTTAATTCCTTAACCAATTCACTTGGTCCACGAAAACTGATGCATTTTGGTCTTCTTTCAAAGGTATATAATTTTGTACTGCTTCAAATTTTGAAGTAATTTGGCAACTGTGATTGGAGAGAAAAAGTACTGGTTGTTTGACAATGTTTGGGTATCTTAAAACTGGTAAAAAGATGTGCAATAATAAATGTATAATTTTTCCTGGAACTTTTGCTACCATTTCAATTAGTAGTTCTGTCATTAGATAGATGTTTTAGTCCTTTGTAAAAGAATAATTATATTTATGTAGTGTTGCATATTTTTTTAGCTTACAATTCCTATTATATTGATTAAACTGTCTAAATTAATGTTTATTTCCATTTTTGATCAAGGAGTGATAACTTATTTTTTACAGGCAAAGAGTGGAAAAGAACTGGTAGGATTTCTGATGAATGATTTTCTGCTTCTGGTACAACCATGCAAACCATTAGGAAATAACATGCAGTTCTCATTTGAGAGGAACCAACACATCATGTTCAAACTTTACAAAAAGGTTTTTATTCTTTATTTTTATTTATTAATACATCCTGTTATTACATAATCTTAACAATGTTACTCTCAAATGCATCAGTATTATGCACTTATCCATGTAATATAGTATGTAGCCATAAAAGATCCAGTCGACATTTTCTTTCAGAAGATTTTCTCTCATGATTTTGTGAAGGAATGCTTTCCTGCATTGGAAGTGTTGTTAATATTTATTTTAGTTATTTTTAAAAAATGGTAACATTGCATTTGGCTAGTAAAAATTTTTAATGAATCTTATACCTTAATGATATTAATTAATTTTTTGCACCAGAAGCTATATTCATGTAAATTAGAATAAGCTTCCTAATAAAAATAGATTGTTTCATTTGTTTTTTTTTAAGAATAAAAGTAGTTTTGGGAATCATTAATGTGCATAAAGAGAATATCAAATTTTGATTTGACCTTATTGTAGGAGAAAACTAGTGGACAAGACTTTCATTTATTTCTTTGAATTAAAATACCATGTTTTATTAACATATTTATTTTGCTGCCATTCTGTTGAAATAATAAACTGGCAAAGAGATAAGCTTGATAAAAATGACAAATGGATGAATTATCGAAAAAGGAGTTCACTAAACATTTTAAATTAGCCACCTTCCCTTTTTCTTCATATATTTGAGTTTGGATAAAATTAGTAATTTTTGTTTGCAGCCATTCTTTTTGAACCAAATTGAAGTAACTAAGATGGCCAATCCAAATGGGGAAATGGATCTTGTGCTAAAAACTCGTGATTCCAAACGATTTTACCATCTGACTGCACCTTCTGCCTCTGAGAGGAATCTCTGGTTAAAACACTATGACGAAGCTCAGAAGCAATTTGTGGAGTATGAGAATTCTCGTCTTCAGCGCCAAATGTCCAGTAAGTATAAAGCAAATCTTTTTGCTTTTCAGAAGACATTTTCACAATATGGTCATGGTTGATACCTGTAAAAATACGTTTTAAATGAAATTCATAAAGAGATTGTATCATATTTAATGTGAATATTTTTCCAAGTTTAATCTCCTGGTTTTAATCACCTGTGGAAAGTTATTTGCAAAATCATTTAATCGAGTACCAAAATTAATCTTTAGATAGTAAAATCATTTATATCATTGTTCTTTTTGTTTGTAAATTATTTTGTGATTGCTTAGAAGAAAAAAGCTTCTTCATCTTAAAATTAAATAAATGCCATTTTTTTGGAGACATAATTTTTAGGTCATAATGTATGGGTGCCGGTTATATAGGGGTAACACTTATGTGCAGTTAAAATAAAAAATTGAAGTGTACCTAGCATGCACCAGATTCACTTTTTGGGTGAATTGAGGGGAAACCACGCTAATTATATGTATAATCCAGTTTATATATACATATATATAAATTAAACATCAAATACTTAATTACTTCCTTACAATTGTATTTCCATCCTTTACAAATATTCCACATTTCATTAGCTAATCATCTGATTGCTGTAGTTTCCCAGAAAATCGCCATGTAGACTTCTTGCAAAATATGTATCGAAAACAAAAAACATAGTATACCTATATGCAAATTGAAGTAATTTTTTTAGTTAATGAATAAATTATGTATAATTAACAATGTAAGTAATTAAAAACCCATAGAAATCATCTTCAGCACCAAATAACTATTCGAGGAAGGCGACCGCGATACAACAAAATTTAAGATTTCATATAAAATACTGTCAGTAAATATTTCTAGCCATTCAGTATTCTGTAAATAAGTGTTACATGTAGTTTGATAAATTTAAAATAAATTGACGTGTTTAAACCATGTTCAACATTTGACCTTGAAGCATTTTGCTTTGTAAGCAGGATTTTGGATTTTAGAAATTAATTTTTGGAGGTTTTTACGTAAAGTCGGATTTAGTAAGTGGAGTCATGTGTTACTCGGGATGGGTCTGTATTTATTTATTTATTTATGGCACTCTAGTTAATACCTAATATGACAATATAATTCTAAAATTTTATGCCCCTCAAAATCGTGGGTGCGCATTATATACAGGGTATACGAAAAAGTCTGGATTTCTTGGCGAAAAGTATGGGTGCGCATTATACACAAGAGCATGTTATACATGAGTATATGTAGTATATTTATGCTGCATTACTCTTAGTTATTAATTATTATAAGCAGCACGTGTGATACTTTTGGGGGTGCAAATGCAAAAAAATTGAATTTGTAAAGGAAAGTGCTCAAACTTAAAATAATCTGAGAGATGATGTTACTAAAGGGCTGTTATGTTTTGCGATAATAAGTAAATAGTTATGGTGAATTTTTAATCAATATACATAATTAGGTAGATTGATTTAACATTCTTGAACATTATGACATTTCTAATATATAAAACTGTGATGGTTTTAGTAAATCCCAATTACCAAAAATTTAATTGAAGTTGCACTTTTTCTCATTTATCATTTTTAAGTTGTTAAAAACAATGAGTGGTGTCCTATACCTCATGAAGCCAGCCCTGATTATTATTCAGTGAAAAAATTATAATTCATAAATTTTGTTTGAAATGTAGCCAGTCTGTTGTCTATATACAATCTGAATTTTCTTTACCTTGAGTTTAGGAAAAATTGAGTGTTAACCAAAATTCTCAGTCATTGATTTTTAGTAATTTTATCTAGTACATTCAATCAGTTCAAGTTTTAATGATTATAACTCATTTTTCGTTATACTTTTCATAATATCTCAAATAGCTCTCATATTTGTTCTACAATAACAGAAAACTTTTATCCAAAATAGTTTTTATGCAGATTTAATTATGGATAGGCATTAATTTTAAAAAAGATTAGGTGATAGTCTTTAGGTGGGAGAACAGCATTAACTTTTATAGAAATGTCATTGGATTAATAGGAAGTTAATAAAATATATCTTGATTATCCTATTCTGCATATTACCTATATTGATACAACAATTATAATAGGTTGTTTTATTAATGATTAATTTGAGAATAGCATTAGCTGTATTATGTTAAGTTCAGTTTAAACGACAAGCAAAACTGCTAGTTTATGGAGCATTTTAAGTAATGTTTAATTTTAGATGGTGTCAAATGGCAATATGAACCTGTGTCCTTAGTAACTTTATAAGTTAAAATCAAATTGGGAAATGCTGTTTATTCTAACTCATTGAACAAAGTGACCTTTAACCTCACCTTGACTCTCTGCAGAAGAAGCCCAGTTTGGGGCTCGAGGACGTATCTTGGTGGTTGTGATGGAAGGCCATGGTCTCAAAGCGTGTTCTTCAAGTGGTAAGAGTAATCAAAGTGTTTCTGGCTGCATGGTTAAGGATAGCTGTACCCTCAACTGTCTTAATAAGACTTCTCTTTTTACATGTTCTCAGATTTCAAACTTAAACCAAACCAGTTGTTCGTTTGAAGGTTTAGTTCCTAAGTAATTCAGACTTAAGAGTAAAAATTCTAATCATTTTTGTTTTGATGCATATAATAATATTTTGTATGAAAAATAATACATCACTGCAGATAATGTGAATATGTATGTAACAAGATTTATTGTTTAGAATATTTTGTCAGACTTAGCACTTCATTCAAACGACCGGTTTTGTTGTTGGCCATGGGAATGATACAAAATTAATTGATTTAACAAATGTATGCATGAATAATTCACTCATTTTATTTTGATTGTTAATTCTTTCAGAGCATGATGGGAGGAAATGTTGCATGGCATTGGAGAAGGCATTGTATCCATTAAATACTTTTCAGGTGAAGGTTCTGCATGTTAAGCTGCCAGTAGTGTGTGCTTCAGCAGTATCATTCCTTTAGTAATTTAGTGTTGAACAGGCTATATTTACCATTTCTCTTGCTTTATTTCTTCCATCTTGACTGCTTTCTTTTGCTAGTTCGAAAGCGGCCTCCAAAGGGCAAACTACGATTATCAATTGTGCAAGGATATGACATTTGTATTCATAAATCCCCAGGTATGCTAAGACAGTTACTAGGTTTAATAAAAACTATATCATTTAATAATAGCGGTGTTAGACTCGAATTAAGCTTATTCCTGCTGATATGCAGAGCTTTTGAACCATAAAGAAAACACTTGTGAACCAGTTCTTAAATAATTGAGCTTAAAAATGAACAATTTCAAAAATATAAAGTTTGAAAGTTTATTCCATTCCTAGATGATCATTTTTTTAAATGAAAAACATAAGAATAAACTACTTGTTTGCAGTACCAGATTTACGCATAGGCAACATAGGCAACTGCTTAGAGTGCCAAATTATGAAAGGTGCCTAACACTAAGTGTGAAAGCACCAAATTATGAGATGTATCAAATTATGAAATACGTCTAATCATAAAAGGTGCAAAATATCTAAGGGACACCAGAATTTGATTACAATGAAAAGTTTTTCACAACTGTTTTCAGTATCGTGTATTATTTTTATATTTTTATATTATATTTTTAAAGAGAAAAATATGCACCAGAAAGCAGTGCCTATGGGCGCCAACAACTTAAATCCGGCCCTGCTTGTTTTCTATGTAGTTGTTTGTAATAAGTAATGGCAAAGGTTTTTTTCTGTTAAAGGTTGTGGTTAATTTTTGTGTATGCAATAATCCATCTCAATGACTATATTACATTCCATTAATAATCAAAAGGTTTTGAATCAATAAAATGTTACAATAGCCAATAAAGCATCTTATTTGTATATTTATATGTTGAGATAAAATTTCAAGTTTTTTGTGATTAATTATAAAATTTTCCGTCTATGAACTACCAGTAACAACTTAATTACAATGTTACATATGTTGAAAATAAATATATTTAAATCTCAGGTAAACAATCCAATTTTTTAATACTTTGCATGATATAGTTAATATTTATGATATGTAATGGTATAGTTATGGAGGTACATATATACAGGTATACCTCATAATATGCTCGGGTTGCATTCCAAAAAACCAGAGCATAACGCGAATCAGCATATTGTGGAACACATTTTTACATAAGAGCAATGCTATAAAAAGAGATGCATTCCTAAATGGATTAAAATCATGGGTAAACACAAGAGATATGTTCCTAAAAAGGGTCTTTTTGCATGAAATCTTGCTAAATGAAAGCAACAATCCCATTGAAAACCATGACAAAGGTAGTAGGGGAAAAGATTAAGAGAAATACTTTGCTTTAATTATTTTGCTTGCGACATTTTAAACTCATAATTCAAATTAAATGTGTCACCACCATGAGCTCGGACTGAAAACTGGCTGTAGTCTGCCACAACTACCTTGGACATAAAAAGAAACTTGTCGATTACTTCTCCGGTGCAATATTGTATACACAAGAAATGAATATGAAAACAATTTTAAAGTAGTTTGTATATAATGAAACAAAGTGTTTTTCATTTCTCGCATTGAGACCTTTTGAATGAGCAGAGAAAGGCTCTTTGTTCTCCAGGTTTTGTAAGAGCGTATGCCTGAATCAAATGAGTGGATCAAGAGGTAGAGTCAGAAAGTGTAATGAGCATAAAACCAAAAAAAGCGTATTGTGAAACAGCATATTGCGAGGTATACCTGCAGCTGTAAAATACCATATTTGCCTGAATATTATGCAATGTTTTTTTTCCTGAAATGACATTGTAAAAGTTGCACACATTATATTCAAGACCTAAGGTATTGCCTGAATATAATGCAATGTTTTTTCTGAAATGACATTGTAAAAGTTGCACTAGCGTTATATTCGACGACTAATGATTTTTTTAATAGTAAAAACACTTGAATCTTTTCCCGTTTGTGTAAGAGATACACAGGGGCATAACTGCAATTTTGGAGTCCCTATCTATATAAAAAAATTATATAAAATTAATTTTATATCCTTTTAATTTTTAATTAAATGCAACGCATATCATCATGATATGCGACTAAAATTAATTAATTTTGACATTTTCAACATTAATTTCAACCCGAAAGTTTACTTAGCACTATTGGGAGCATGAATATTGAGTGCTAAACCGGAAGACTTTGCATGTAACCTGCAGAGATGGCAACCCTTGTCACATACGAAGTTCAAAACACTTCTAACTTAAATCATCTATGAACAGGAACTTTCCTACGTAGATGAAGAGTTATTCGCATAGCGTCTCGTGAGTAAATATTGGAAAGTTAGGAACAAACGAGCCCAAACACTTGAGATGGGGACATCTGTCTTTCTTTTGAACGATGAAATCTTTCATTTGCATCAAAATTTCACCACTCCAAACTTGCACCTACCTATTCTCCGGCTGGAAAACCCTCAGTAGTTATTTAACTACTACTATCAGTAAGTCAGCATATTCTTTTGCGAGTTTATGCCCATCCAATTTTTTTATTATGGATGACGATCAAGGTACTGCTGATCATATTGAGAAAAAAGATTTGTGACAATATTAGGCTTCGATGAAGTATGGTATCCCTGAAGTGAACATACATCTATAGCAGGTGTGGCCAAACCTGCTTACCCTTAGAGCCACATATGATAACCTTCCTGAGTTTGAGAGCCGCAAGGCACGCATTCTGCGCACAAAAATGTACATACATAACTTGTATTCGAAGCAATACAGAGAGACAGCATGTCCATTTAGCATCCCCAAAACGTCTTACTCGCACTGCGTTATTGCTTTCTGGCATGATAAACTTTGTTACGCCCTTGAGTTTAAATGAATAAGAGCGGCACATTAAGTTAAAAGAGCCACATGTGGCTCGCGAGCCGCAGTTTGGCCACCCCTGGTCTATAGCATAAAGATTTATAAAAGTATAAGTGCTAATTGAACAAGAAAGGCATTTAGGGGGCCAAAAAATGGAAGATTTTAAGAAGTTGAGAATCGTATTTTTGATTTAGTTTAAGAAATGTGAGGTGAAGGTTTTCCCATCACTCATGAAGTGATAACATTGAAGACAGAAGCGACAAGGGAGTTAAAAATTCCACGAAACAAATTTAAAGCAAGCATGGGCGACCGTGATGACTCGGAACCTGCTACAACTTTGAGTGATGAAGAGGTAGGAGAGGAAAAGGATTCAGATTAGGTAGTTACCTAGTTAATTGATTAAAACTTGCACGGTTATTATTATTGTTATGCATTATATAATGTTTTCGGATGACTGAAGAAGACTGGAAATTGAGGTGAAACGTTGGCAAGAGCCTAATTATAAACGCAGGATTACCCTAAATACAATGCATGTTATTACTAATCTGTTTATTAATTATTTAAAGATGTAATACATTAAAATTTCATAATTTTCTTGTTTTATTTTTTTCCAGTATTTTCTTGAAAAACTTTCAAAATCTTAGGGGTGTTATATTTGAGGTCACGTTATATTCAGGCTTATATGGTATTAGAAAAAACTGAAAACTGCTGGATTGTATTTGTATTTTCATAAAATCATTATTATTAAAATGAACTTCACATTATAGGGAATATTTTATATCCCTGTCAGCCATATAAGCAGTATTTCTTTATTAGAGTTTCAGCATTATTAGATACTTTTCCACACTGTCCTTATGCCTTGACAAACTGTAATTATGGACAATATTATTTTTACTTAAGTTTATTTATGAGTACAAAATGTAGCAGCTCTTTTTGAAGGGTAATGGCAATCCTTTTATTCTAACTGAGTATCTGAAACAATCTTTGAACCAAATACGCTAGGCATAATATAATGTTCCTGTGCATGAAATTTCACTTTGGTTACCATAATATTGTATCATAATGGTAGTAATTGGCTATTTTGTGCAAATAGAAAATTACTTTATTAATAGTAGTTTTGTCTTACTTAATAGGCTAAAAGAAACTGAAATAATTAATAAATTTTTGAAATTTTCACCAGTTATAATCAGCTGTTTTAATGTTATATGTAATTATGTTATATTGAAAAATATATTAAATATAGTCTAATAATTATTTTTAAACTTAGTAAAGAGAATTTCAGAATAGAGTTGGAAGGATTGAGGTGTTAAAGATAAATTTTTCTTTGGTAGGGTGATCATATCTAACAGCTCAAAATTTTGGTTTAACATTTTCACATCAGAACATTTCTTCGTATATGTATTTGTCTTGGATTCTTTTTACTTTCTCCATATGTAGTATAGGGGAAAAAATCGACTTAGAGATTTCACTGGAAATACACGTTTTGAGGTCCCCTGAACATGTTTTGACCATTTTCTTGATGATGTCTCTGTGTGTGTGTGTATGCTTTTTTGTGGGTGCTTAACTGAAAAACTATTAATCAGGTCAATGTGAAATTTTCTATTTAACATTTTTATGAAAGTCACAAGTACTGATTAGTTTTTGTTAAAAATCGGTCAACCGGAAGTGGGTGTTTACTCTTGTCACATCCATTATTTTGAAATATTTGCTTTAATATTTGATAAATGTAAAAATGTATTGGAGTTAAAGTTGTAGGAAATTTAATTTTCTACAACCTTTGCTTGAAACATTTTCCCATATAATGCATTGTTTAAGAGATATCTTATATTTTTAGCTGCCACCACCATGCCACCTACTGACAACTATTGTTAACAATTGACGCTTAGTTATGTCTTAGAAACGCTCCTTTTTCTTTTCTTAATTGTTGGAACTTTGTGGCTATATCCAACATCAGAAGGCCATGGTTTGAGTTAATTTGTTCTTTGTAAAGTCTAAAATTTTCTCGCAGTTTCTTAAAATATTTATTACTAGCCGATTTACCTGTCAAATATGATGGGAGTAAGTTTAAAATAATACAATATCTCGGCTCAAAATCGATTATAATTATTGTATTTTTCCATTAAATCAAGCTTTATGGCAAAGTAATTTTGCTTAGCTTTCCTTCAATGAAATAGCCAATTTTAAAGGTACCTACTTCAAATCTAATCATGTACCATAGGCGTAGCAAGGGGGGGCCATTGGGTCCAGTAGACCCCCTCCCCCCTTGAGGAGTGCCTGGCACCTGTACTGTATGCCTTAAGTTTCCTCATGATATAGGGTTCTTATAACCATGATCGATTTAGCGAATGGCATTTGCATGTGCAGTATCATGATGCAATTGAAAAACCTCGAACGAGTGAAAGGTGAAATGATATTATTCCGATTTGACGAGGCCTATAACTTTTTCTCCACTCATCTCCAGTCGGATTTTTCTTAGGGCAACTTCTGCACGTCTACAATGTTCCCTAAAAAATTTAGCTTCCACTTCCTACCACCTTGCAAATTATTATAAATCTGTCTCCGGGCGCAGCACAGTGGGTCAGATCACCGGAAAAGTTGGCCAAAAATCCAATTTTCATCTGATTTACATAAAAATTCATATCTGGTGGTTTTAGGGGTCACTCATTTCGAATACGATATGAAAAATAGGAAATTCAAAATGTTTTAATATTTAATTTTATTATGTTTATTTTTTTAAATTTCCTTATAAACTACATTGCATGTAAAATTTCTTCCATCATTTTCAATTTCATGTTTATTTTTATAATTTATGTATGCAATTTTAATTGCTTCTCCCTTATAAAAAAGAATATACCAGCATGGAAATAAAAGATTTTTTTTTTTTGGTCGATCATTTAAAATTCCCACAGTTCACATGCAGTTTACTGAATAATTACATAATTATTATCTGCAATCATTAACGTTGCAGTCTATTAGGTTTGACGTTGCTACAACTATAAATTCGATGCTTCACAAAAACCGCAAAGCGAATACCGTAATTCTTTCATCTATTTGAAGGCTTAATAGATGCTAATTCAATCGGAGACAACAATGTGGGTCACCTTGGCAACATCCGGAAAGAGTACGAAAAGTGAGTATTTCTGTCAAATTCTTCCGTGTAACATCTAAGCATTGCAAGAATAAGATATATGTAGTTTTAGCCATCGAATAAAGCAAAAACAGATAAATTCGGTCCATGTATAGTAAACATCCTCTTCCAGTTGACCGATTTTTACCAAAATCTAATCAACTCTTGTCCCTTTAATAAAAATGTCAAATATAAAATTTTGAGACATTTTGATTAATAGTTTTTGAGTTAAGAGCACCCTTAAAATTCCTATCACTTACGGACATCATCGAGAAAATGGTCAAAACGTATTCAGGGCACCTCAAACGTGTATTTCCATTGACATCTCGAAATCGATTTTTTTTTTCATGAAAACAATACTTTCCACTATGCTACATATGGAGAAAGTAAAAATTGGTTACTATTACTAATAATTTTGTTTAAAAATCTTGGGAGCATGAGGATCTTAGAAGATCAGAAAGGGATGGGAGGCGAAAAAGGTGCCCTACCCTATAGACTAATAATGCTTTTTCATGCATGCAGTTTTTTACATATGCACACCTTTAAACAATTTATTCAGAAGTACTGAATAAAGCCGTACTGAGTTAGCTATGAAAATATATTTTGCATTTTTTGTTAACTTTCATTAGAAGTTTAGTGTTCTTTTGGTTCATTCATCTAATGTATTATTTTATGACCTCATCAAGGTAAATGTGAGCCATTTTGTGAGGTGAGCATGGGGTCTCAGGAGCAGAGGACACCAGTGGGATCAGGAACAACAAATCCTAAGTGGAATGCTTCGATGCAGTTTCTAGTAAAAGACTTGGAAGAAGACGTACTTTGCTTAACAGTGTTTGACCGAGGGCACTTTGTTCCCAATGGTACATATATAACATTTTATCAATCTATATTAGTGGCCATCCTGCTAATCTGTATCCCATCACCCAGTTATTTTATCAGAACTATTTTTCTTGCACATTGCAGAAAACTAACAAAATTAAGAAATTGAATAAATATATTCTTACATTTGTCTTTGATAAGTCTTTGTTTTGATATATTAAGCAAGCAATTGTTGATTTTGGTGAATATTACCATAAAATATATGGTATGTGGAATGTTTTATGTTGTGAATACTATAAAATTTGTGTTTTAATAATTATTGTTTGTTTTTCAGAATTTCTGGGAAGAACAGAAGTATGCATATCTGACATTCTGCTTGTGTCTAGAGGGCAATCAGTTGGACCCATCACAATCAAAAAGCAGTTGCATGAAGTTGAATCGGGTGAAATACTTTTGAAACTGGACCTTCAACTCTTCAACAGACGATAGTCCTGTTTGCTGCATGTGAAAAACAATAAAGGTGCTGTTAATGGCCTACAGTACCTCATCGAAGATTATTGTTGTTGTTTTCATATGATTTTTCCCTTTGCTGTTGTTGTGGGACTCTTCAGAAAAGTGTTTAGCACTTTATTGAATTGTTTTGCGAATGGTAGGAGCTACTATTCAGTTGTTGACTTGCCATTTAATAATTTCCTGAAGCAATACTTTCATATAAACTTTGAAGAAGACAGTATGATGTTGAAATTCATTTTTAGCTCATCTATGTAACTACCATTTAGTGAATGTTTGCATGGGTTGAGTATTTTTCCAGTTATTTGTACACTTTGCATTAAGCTTTAGACTGTCATAAAAAAGTTTTATCTGTGTCACAAATATCTGGTTCTCTTTCGTGTATTATAGGAGTTAAGTTTGATTTTTCATATCACAAATTCATAAGAGCTGTGGTTTGTTTTTTATTTTTATATATCTCTTTAAAGGGCTCTTAATAAGACAAAAATATCATTTTATACAAATAATTCAAAGGAAAGTTGAAAGATACCGTCATGTTTTAGTGACTATTTGCAGATGCACAGTATCAGTTGTTAATGACATTTTTATTATCCATACATTGATGTTAGGATATAGTTGTTATATTTTTTGGAGCTTTAAGGGAAATTTTGACAGTGATAGCAAACATGTCATAGCAAACAAAATGGATTGGAAGATGAAATGACAGGATCTAATTGGTATGCGACTCTGCATAGTACAAATACATTTTTCTGGTGGCCCTTTTTTCCACAAATTTTCACCTTTTCTCTTACTAACTGTATAGCAAATACATATCATATTTAGGCTGTTGAAGCATTGTTATCTAATAACAGTGAAATGTGTTTGTTTGATAGTATTATTTTTGTACTGTAAGATTTTACTGAATTGGTTTCCAGTCATTGTTGTGAAACATTGATCAACACACTCAGGTAACATGTCTTGACCAATGTAACTGTCTTGTAGCACAGAAAGTTTTTCAATACATTTTATTGGGTATGATTGTTATGTAGAATTACCAAAATCTGCTGTTTAGAAGTGATAATTGTTAATATTCTTGTGTAATAGTATTTTCTCTGTATTGTGTTGCTTAAATATAGCAATAGTTCCTACGTATGTGTTAATCAATGTTTGTATTACTTACAAGTTAAGAAGAAATAAATTTGTATATATAATTTTAAAGACACTTAAAGTTATTTTTTAACTAAACAAAAATTGAAGTCTGCAGCCATAAGAAAAAGCATGGCAATTAATGAAAAGCGTAGGTGAATATAATTAATCATTTACTGCCCAACATTAACTTAAATTAATATAGGAGTTTAAAGCCACACAACTTTTATTTTACTAGTTCTACAGATTGAATATTTTTTTCAGCGTACTTGATTATCGATGACAATTCATTAAGGATGATAATTTAAATAACTACAGATGGTGAAATTCCTGTATAAAAGTTTTAAAAAATCGATATCCAAATAATTTGGGCAGCAAGGTTGAAAGAGCTTAATTATATGGTATGCCAATCGAACCTCGGCAATATATGATGCATCCCAAATGATTATGTATTACTTTCCGTTTTTAACTTCAACAATTTGTTGCTTTTAATATTATGAAAATTTGAAATATTTAATAGGCTATGAGTGACGTTATTTCAAACCGATTATTTGATATAGACACGGTAGCAATGGGCTAACGTATGTTTCTATTGCTGAATTACTGAAGCAAAAGCCAACACAAAGGAAAACTCGATAACAGTTACACAGAAAAAGTGAGCTGGAAATAATTATTAGGTCTATTGGAAATAGAATTACATTGCTAAATTAATTGAAAATTACCAACATTGTCACAGAAATTTTAAAGTAATCAAGATTGCTAGTTCTAATTTGGCTTAATTTTCCGTTCATTTTCTTTCGGGTAGGTACCGAATCTGCTCGTAATAAGGATGAACATAAACTGTCTCTATTTATCACTTCATCTAACTGATTGGACAATGTGGGTGATTCCTACAACGCAAAATGATAATCAGTCGATTCACGAAGTAGGTATCACAATTTCATTTTTCGGTTTTCACTTGATACGGGTTGAAAATCCAAGTTGGCGCGATGCATGATGGGAGGCAAGAGAGACGCCAGGTATGAAGTTGTTAGTTGAAAACATCTTGCAAATTCATTTTTTGTTAAGGAATATGATTGCTTCTGAGTATATGAGTGGATGTAAAAGAAGAAGAGGTCTTGGTGCCAGGCACGGCAACAACTCTTTATTCTCGTCGATTTGATACTACAGTTGTAAAAGGACAACTCGTAATCAAACTATAGCCATATCGTCTGCTACAGTGGTTTCCAAAAAGTTTGAGAAACACTTAACTAGTGGATTCAAGACATAAGGTGAGCTTTATATTTCATCTTTTGAATTCTTATTTTTAAATTACTTATTTGAGTGCAGAGAAATACCGAGGAATAATTTGGCGATTGATTCTGCGTAGAATAAGGGAATACAGGTTGAGAACAATGATGAGATAAATTTAATGATAACTTTATATTTAAGAATAATGTAGTGTTATTCGCTCATGTTATTTCTTATTGTATCAAACTAATCACACAAAAACTGTTTGACGTAATGAATAAGATTTTATAAGGAAACTTCATTTCGTCCCACTGATGCAGATATTGTAATTACGGTGTATGAGCAGAATTTCAACGCTTGGAAACTTTTTATTTCCTTCAAATTGTTATTTATTCTTTAATATTTTTAAGAATTGGATGTTTAACAAACATATCAGCATAATTGTATTCATCGATAGCCAATATATTTCCAATCATTTCATCGTCGTGCCGCGCCATTTTCGTAGCGCATGGGCGCATGCGCGATTTAGGTATAATATATTCAAATGATAATAACATGTTAATGAGGTTTCTTGGTTTATTTACTGTCACTTCCACCAGAAGTGAATGTAACGTGTTAAAATAATTGGGAAGTTACATATTACAGAACAGCTAAATAATTAGGCGTAACATTTCCCTAATGCGATGTTCGATCTTCATTTTTTGTTTTCTGCTAGGATTTTAAATTGCATATCGTGGTATTGTTTATTTCATATTGTTTATATTTTCGCAATTTGGGGAAAGATTTTAATAAATCATTTCTGAATGGAAGAAGTAATGGCTAAATATCAGCGGAAATTGAGGAATATAATGTGTATTCCAGATATTGGCGGAGAAAAATCGGCTACGTGGGCATCTCCTCCGCAGCGCCCATCTAGGGGCGAGATATGGGAAAATAAGGCGCTAAATGTGGCGAGATTTGAAATTATGTGGAGCAGTACTCTTTTGTAGCTCGGCTGGGCCAGGGAAGGGAAATTTGAACGAACGAAATTTTCACTCGGCCCCAACGGATTGGGTAAGTTGGTGGAAGTGTATTTCGTTCCTTCTCACGTTCGCTGTTCAGAGGCGTCTCAATTCAAAGAAAAAAGGTATACCGTTATAAATGAAATTTTTATCCCTTTTTTTTCTTTAAATGGAGACGCCTCTGAACACAGTGAACGTGAGGAGGAATGAAAAACACTTCCATCAACTTACCCAATCCGGTGGGGTCGAATAAAATTATCCTTCAAGTTCAGATTTCCCTTCCCTGGACCAGCCGACTTCCAATGGTTCCAATGGAGTACTGCTCAGTGTAATTCCAAATCTCGCCACATTTAGCGCATTGTAGTGCCCTATCACGCCCCTTTGGGCGCTGCGGAGGTGGTGCCCACGTAACCGATAAGTACCGAAAAATGTTTAGGTGAGGAAAATAGTTTTTTTGTGATGATCCTTGGCCGAGCAAAATGTTCCTTTGAGGAGGAACGAAAGACACTTCAACCGACTTACCCAACCCGGTGAGGACGAGCAAAATGTTCCTCCTTGCAAAAATTTCCCAAAACATAATGTTCCTTTAAGGAGGAACGGAAAACACTTCAACCAACGTACTCAACCCGGTGAGGACGATCAAAATGTTTCCCCATGCAAAGTTTCCCAAAAGAAGAATGAAAATCGCATCAGAGAAAAGTGACGCCTAATTCGATAGCTAAGCCCATATTACAAACGTAAAATATCAGGTGGAATACTTAATATCCCATGCGTAAGTGTTTTTCAGTGGTTATATTTTCAGTAAGTTTCAATGTGTTAAACTGGCTCCCTAAAATATCTGAGGAAAACATCAAAAGATTTTCCTGCTCGTGGGGTACTAGATCAACCCATGGAGGGCTCATAAGGTTAATTATGTCGTTCAGTTATAAAATACCAAGAAAAATGTTGAAATTGAGCTATTCTACAAGCATATGACTGCGAAGGATTGATTCGCTAAAATAGAGTAATTTTTAATAAAACTTTTCACTTACAAACGCTGTGTATACGTAAAGAAAATAGACGTATTTACGTTCATCTTCGTCGTAGATTATCCATTTCCCTTCATTTACCAAATGTTGCGTGCGCACGAAAGAAAATTAAATTAATTAGGCATTTACAGCAGATATTGTTTACATTAGTTGTCACGAAGATTGTTTTCGTTGACAAAAATTACAAAAAACGAGAAAATTTTTCTAACAATAAGTTCAAAGTGAATTACGACTTTTTCGTTTAATTTTCTTGAAATTGGCTACTCCTTTGATAAAAAATGTGCTGTACAAAACATGCCATTTCATTAGTTCTACAAAGTTTTATAAAGAATTTTTCGTTATATATATAGAGTACGAGATATAAAGAAAAGTTCATTTTTTGTCACCAGTATGTGTCACTCCCTATTAGGTCACATAAACTATTTATAACATTTTCTTAGTTTCTTTGCCCTTATGTCCTAAATACCAAATTTCATCAACATCCGTACGGTGGTTTCTGAGATGAAACATACGGACGTACGGACACGACCTGACCCTAAGACGTTCTTTTTTTAGTTATTGCAAAAAACGCATAAAAAGCATTCAAAGCCGCTAAAGAATTAGCCTGTAAATCCATTGCAAGACCGATACTTGAATATTCGACGAATGTATCGGATCCGTACGAAGTAGGACAGATAAAAAAGTTAGAAAAGGAAGACAGCCAGATATGTGTTGGAGAAGCGCAAGTGAACTAAAAGTGTAACAGAAATGATTAACTCGCTAGTGTGGGAATCATTGCAAATTAGAAGGAAACTAAAAAGACTATGTGGGATATTTAATAAGGAAGGAGCGTGAGAAAATTTATTCGTGGGGATAGAGAAACCTAACTACATCGGAATCAATGACCACAGATAAAATAAAATATAAGCCGCAAAGTATAGACGTCGCCAAGAAGTCATTTCTAAATTGAAGAATGAGTTACCTGAGGAAAACTTTAAACCCTTTCCCAAATCTGTTAAACAATTTAGGAAAAATGTAAATGTTTTCGGAAAGGTGACGAAGGAGCCGGAGGAAGTAGAGTGAATGCTTGGTAAGGTGATGTACGTTGGGGACTCCGTGGGCCCCGGGACCGCTGCGGTAGCCGTGAAGGTCTACCATGGACCTCGAAAAATTCGCCTCCGAGGGTGCTGGGTATTTTATAGATATTTAATGTGTTTTTGTTTCACTGTTTATTATTTATATGATGTTACGATTTAGCGAGTTAATTATTATCACATTATGTATTTTACTGACGTATCTAATGTACAAATAAAAACCCCGGAGAATGTAATACGTTGACTAATTGCAGCGTTCACATTTGTAAATAAATAAATAAATTCGTAAAGGTAGAGTTGGTCAAGAAGCTTGGTTACGATGCGCTCTAATGATAATGCTATATTATAAGAAGTTTCTGAATAGCTGGGAGCCTTCTGGGGAGAAAACTATAACATATCTAACGCCCATCTCTTCGAGGTAAATACACATATATACGCATATTTCTGTAATAGAAGCAATATACGATTTCACCTTGCTATTATACGAAATTTTACTCATCATTCAGTGCAATTAGAGATTTATTGAACCCAGAATTAAAATTGCGTATTTGATCTATTTTGTTTGTAAAATTTAATATGAAAATATTCCTAAATTTAATGGACGAGATCGAGACCTCGGTAGCCAATAATATGAAAATCATAACGCGTCTAAAATATACTTAATATTTATTTTTTATCAAAATTTAAGAGCCTGGAAAAGCTAAAATATAAAAAAACAACTTTGTAGTAATATTTCATTACATTTTTAAAAAGTTTGAAATGCTTTTGGGGTCTCATGTGACACCGTGGTACTAATAGGGTTAAAAATTTGACAGTATGGAATCGATTCTTCGATTGTGCCGAAATCCATCAGGCCATTACATAATCCATTGTACGTACATAAAAGTTACATCACTGGTCAAGTTACGATAGAAAACTATCAGATAAGCGCGCACATTGCGTACTTCTGAGTTCTTTCCTAACATCTCCGTAAGAACTCCTCCTTCCCCACTCACCAAGTTTCCCCTTCCTTTTATTCCTCTCTCTCTCACCATCTTCCCGACCGCTCCCTATATCTTTCCCCACTTAATTCTTTACCAGATGCAGTTCGTGGATTTACCGCCTGGCGGCAGAATATTTATGTGGGGCAATTTGCGGAGAGGAGAGGACTAAAAGGAAAGAGGTGGTGGTAGCGGTGATAAAGTGATTTAGATTGCTAGCTAGACTCCCATCTATCCCCCTTTACCTTGAAGATCTTTTTTTGCAATTTCTGCTTCCTATTAGTGAACCGAAGGAAAACAATGACTTCTACTGAGCTCATGTGGAATCATTTGCTGGTATATTTGCTAGATTTTTCTATTTTAGAAATATAGTTGCTATTTATAAATTCGATTTTGGTCCTAAGCTGAATTACGATGGCTGAAATGGAAATTGCACGAAGTTTTCTTAAGAGGAAGAGGCCTCTCGTCGAATTTCAGTATCGTCGGAATGTAATTTCTAAGTTTTGAAACGCTCAACAATCTGAAAAAATCTAATACGCTAGAGCGGTCTGCATAAAGGTGCGTTATAGTCATCCAATTTTAGAATAAGCCACAAATTTCTCTTGTGATGCAAAACAGGCAATAATTTACGGTCCAGAATAGATAAAGCGATAAATCGATTTGTTCTTATGCATGGAATGAGAAGAGTTTGAGAACTTTGATTGTGTCTTGCTAATCCTTAAGTACACGAGTTACTGGTTTGGATTCAATTGCCGTTATTATGTCCGAGTATTGTTCGAAGTTTGCAAAATCCAGTCGCTAGATTAGCGTTTATGTTTTTACAACGAAATGAGTCAATAAGTGTAGGTATTTCTCTTCATTAAAAGATTCAAGATATCACACTTTGGCAGTCTGAGCAAACATGTGATGAATTATTTCCTTCCAGGGGTTGATAACCTTACCTTTCGTAAGTAGCGTTAGATTTTCTATTCCCTGTGAGAGCCGACCATCGATAAGCGTCGTAAATAACTGTCATTAATATCTCAGTAAAATAGAAGTCGGAAGAATCCTTCTATTTAGCAAATATGCGCCATCGAATCGAGAGAATCACCGAAGTATGTGAGTATAAATATAGGATATAAATTCAGCGGGGATTTTGTATTTATTACTTTCTCCATACGTAGTTTAGGGGCAAGTATTTTTTTCATGAAAAATATCTATTTCGAGGTTTCAACGGAAATACACGTTTTGAGGTCTCCTGAACACGTTTTGACCATTTTCTCGTTGATGTCTGTGAGTGTGAGTTTTTTTGTGGGTGCTCTAACTCAAAAACTATTAATCACGTCAATGCGAAATTTTATATTTAACATTTTTATGAAAGTCATAAGTAATGATTAATTTTTGGTAAAAATCGGTCAACCTGAAGTGGGGTATTTACTCTTGTCACTTATCCGTTATTTTGAAATATTTGCTTTAATATTTTATACATGTAAAAATGTACTGAAATAAAAGTTATTGTAAATTTAATTTTCTACAACGTTTGTTTGAAACATTTTCCCATATAATGCATTGTTTAAGAGATATCTTACATTTTTAGCTGCCACCACCACGCCACCTACTGACAACTATTGTTAACAATTGCCGCTTAGTTACGTCTTAGTAACGCTCCCTTTTCTTTTCTTAATTGTTGGAGTTTTGTGGCTATATCCAATATCAGAAGGCTATGGTATGGGTTTATTTCTGTTCTTTGTAGTCTAAAAATTTCTCGCAGTTTCTTAAAATATGTATTATTATGTAACCTATTTGGAATTTTTAGAAATATTACAGGTATGGAGAAAGTCATGTGGTGGCCACATCAGATTTTTAGATGAAACTTTCACACAAGCTATCCGCTTATTATTCTTTAAATGCCCTCTGAAAAAATTGATTTGGTCATTGGAACTCCATACATAGGTACTATTGAAGTTTTAATCGAGTCAGAAGTTCTAGTCTGAGCATGCTATGGCCGTGTTAGACATCGTAAAGATTCCTTGCAAATTTTGCAACCTCATGAATATGTAAGGAATTATGTTAAAGCCCCTCGCATTTGTTTCCTCAAAGTTGTCGTAATGTGATCCGCTTTGAAATTCAATATTTTTTATAAAGTTTATCATTGATACTGCCGTTACTTTCATCTCTTTCTTTATCCACCCTTCTCAGTTGTCTTTCCCCCTCCTATCCTTCCACCAACTCTTCCCGATTCCTCTTTGTTTCTCTTATCCTTTATTTCGTCCTCCCCTACCTTTCCCTTCCTCCCCTCTCATTCTTCCGTTATCTCTATCCCTCCATTCCTGTCTACGCCCCTCTCTCACCACCTCCTTCCCCCATCCCCTCAGCCAATCAACAGCCTTAGCTCGCCTCTCTCATATATCTCCTCCCTTGAGGAATACCGTGAGAAAATTCGCACGTGAAAGAGCAATAATTCTCGAAACGCCTCTCAACGCCACTTCACACGCCATACGAAAACCAATTGATTCTTCTCCCGCTGCAGATCGTTGCCCTGGGAATGCGGGGAGATTAACTTCCTCCGAATGATACATAAAACCTTCTTTCGGACACAGGAAAGATACCCATCCGCAGAATAACGCGAAGGCCACCGAAGAGGGAGTCGATAGCCGTTTTAAGAGGAACCAGGCATTTTTCTGGTTACGGATGTACGGATGTCTTGGCCGTTAAGGAAACAACTGCCGTGATTGTGACGTATGTCTTCATGATGGAAATACAGGGTGTCCACGATGTTATTCTCCCTGAAAACGACAGACTGGTTGAAATTGGCATAGAAGCTTTAAGTTGTCCCTTCATAGTTCAATGAAACCATCTTATCAAATAAAATTAAAGTCTATTATATTTATTTGCTGCATACACAAAGTCGACTCCTGGATCAGGAATTCGTCCTCGGTTTTACGAGTAAAATTTTTATATGCGCTGTGCAATCAATTGTACTATTAATGATTATTCCGCAAAGGAAAGATGCTGTGTTTTCACGCAGATGCCGCAGGTGCGAAATTTGAAATTGACCATTTCAAACTGTCCTAATTCATTCCTCGGAAACTTATTTAGGGATTATAGAGATCGCCGAATTCCTTATTTATAATTTTAAAATTTACGGCACGCACGTTTAATTTCCAATAGATTAAATTTTTTTGCTCTTTATCTGTAGCAGTTCTCTGTTGATCAGGTTTTAAAAAATTAATCTCGTGTTGTGTGTTACCGTATAATGTCATACAATCTTAATTTTTTTGCATCTTAGAAAAATAAAAAGTTGAAATAACTTTCAGAGGGATGTCAAATTGGGCATTTCTTGGGAAGAGGCAAATGCCGCAACCGTGATTCCTTCTCTTTTATCGAGAGCAATTCTTAGATGAATAGAACACGCAATTTTTACTTTCTACATATAGAGAAAGTATTGTTTTCATGAAAAAAAATCGAATGCGAGATTTCAACTGAAATACATGTTTTAAGGTCCTCTGAACACGTTTTGACTATTTTCTCGATGATGTCTGTGGGTGTGTCTGTATGCGTGTCTGTGACCGGAATTTTGTGGGTGCTCTTAACTCAAAAACTATTAACCAGATCAACGCGAAATTTTATATTTGATATTTGTGTTAAAGGAACAAGAACTGATTAGTTTTTGGTAAAAATCGGTCAGCCGGAAGTGTGTATTTACTCTTGTCACATCCGTTTTTAGGCTGGTTTCCAAAGGAAACAGCCTTATGAAATGATCCTGTTTCTGTGTGTGTGTGTGTCGCCTACTAACAACTTTTGCACCAATGGACCGATTTTCACGAAACTTGGTATGAGGCTCGTGCTGCCGGGGTCCACCTCCGGGGTATATTTTATTTGGCGAAGATTGAAGTCGATCCCAGGAGCATTTTTTCCTCATTGTACTGTTCTAAGGGGAAAATAATGTAGATTCTAATTCTTATCGCAAATTTTTGATAATTAATCGTATTTTCTTGAATTTCTACTAAAACAGTCTTTTGGCGTTTTAAATCGCATTTTATCGGATTGTTGCCATGGAGACGATTATTACCGAACTCAGCTTGAGCATAGAGGAGTGAACAAATGGGTTAATTTCTTTTCCACTCGACTAGCCTTCAGCAATGGACAGTTGATCCACACATATTAGCGCATAAACTGTAATATTTTTAAATTTGTTTATTTAAAAAAATACATGAAAAATATGTCAGAAAGTGATTTTGACGTTGCTTTTAGTATTTTAAATCTGTTAATTTGTTTTTCAATTTTTTTCTATCATTGATCAACTATGAATTACAAATGGTATTTATGATATGATAATTTCTTGGAATGACTAATACATACTGAAACATTTCCTGTCAATACTAGTAATCAATTCGGGACGTCAACTTTGGGAAACCAGCCTGCATTAGTCCTGATTTGGACTTCTTGTTTTAAATATTTACTTTAATATTTGATGAATGTAAAAAAGTACTGGAATAAAAGTTGTAGGAAATTTGATTTTCTTCAGCGTTTGTTTGAAACATTTTCCCATATTATCCATTGTTTAAGAGATATTTTAAAAACTAATTTTTTAGCTGCCACCACCTCACCATCTACTGGCGACTAATGTAAACATTTTACGCTTAGTTAAGTCATAATAATACTCCTTTTTATTTTCTTAATTGTTGGAGCTTCGTGGCTATATTCAATATCAGAAGGCTACAGTTTGTTTATTTCTGTTCTTTGTAGTCTTAACATTTTTCTCGTAGTTCCTTAAAATATTTATCATCATATTCATTCATTCATTCGTGTTCTGTCTTACGACAGGTCCTACCAATTAATTAATTAATTGGTTTTTGACTAGGGAATATACATACACGGTGTGGTGGTTTCCCCGTTCCCTTCCACACCGGACACACACACAGAAGGGAGGAGGGAAACCCGGTGCCGGCATTTGCCTGCTCTTGCGAAGAACACCAGGGGGGCCAACGGCTTAACGTCCCTTCCGAAGGACGGAACAGCTGAATTTGCGCGGTCTCCTCAAACCACGCAAACAGGGGGCCGGATGACCTTGAGAAAAATCCTACTCGCGCAGGATTCGTACCCGATGACTTTTTCAAGCATCGGGCGAGTAGCAGCCAGCGTCCTAACCACTACACCACCGGGACCCCTTTATCATCATATAACCTATTTGGAATTTTTAGAAATATTACAGGCATGGAGAAAGTCATGTGGCGGCCACATCAAATTTTCACTTTCTCACATACGTAGTATATTGGGAAAGTATTGTAATCGTGAACAAATTCGGCTTCAAGATTTTGATGGAAATGCACGTTTTAGGTGTCCCTGAGTCCATAGAAGTGGTTTTCGCCATGCCGTCTGTCTGTCGTTCTGTTCGCTGTTATAGAGTCCAAGCGCGTACATAAAATCGAATGATATCTCGTATTTGTGCAATATATCATCTTTTGCAGACCCTTTTTCATAAAAATGATATTGCACAAAAATAAAGGATAGTTTATTCTTGTGGATTTTTAGAAAAATTTGATTTACTCAATAATGGCTCTAAAGAATTATTTTATTAAAATCAATCCAATTGTAGAATCTGATGTCACAAATAACACTGTGTAAACCATATATCTCTTAAAATCACTATATGGCGTCCAGTAACATTACAATGTTCGCTAAGCTACCTTACCTAAACCCTACTATGTCAGGCCTCCGCCGCGATCCACTCAAAATCCTATTACAGCCTAAACGGTTAAACTAAATCGAATGATGTATCATATTTGTGGATAATATCATTCATAATAGACACTCTGAAGAGATGAACGATATTGCGCAACAATTAAGGGTACTTTATTCTTGGATATTTTGAAACAAAATTCGATTTACTAAAAAAATGGCTTTAAAGATTTTGATTAAAATACATCCAATCGTACAGCCTGATTTCACAAATAATTATAACTAAGCCATATGTCCCAAAAATTACTCAATATCGACCAGTGGCATTAAAATATACGGTTAAATTTGACTTATAAACGTTTTTCTTTTATAAGCGTACACAGTCGACCAAACGTATATACGCATATGAGAAAGTTTGTGCAAAGGATATTGCGCCGTTTATTTTAATAGGTACTAGTAATAACATATCGAATAATATGCGTAAACAAGCGAACTCCGATATCTAAAGCGTCTCGAGCTTGATTTTCAATAACTCGATGAAAATATTTTTCCTTACATTAAAATAAATTCATATGACTGGAATCAATTGTATGAACTTTTTCATATTTTTTTAGGTTAAATCATGTGATCTCGACTGTATTTTAATTTTATTTGTGGCAATAACAATAACTGCACATTTACATGGACACTGTGTAAACTTCATTGGAGGATACATACAAGTAATGGAGGACAGGGACAAAATTTTCGTTGACTGAAATAGTGGAGTTAGATTTCCGCGAAGAATAAGGATGAACAATCGAAGACTTCGTGTGTGGCATTGCAAAAGAAGGATCGACCAGTGGAAAACAACACCTTGAATCGCAAAGCTCGAATTACGAATTAAAAATGCTGACTAAGAGAGCAACAGCGCCGTGATTGAGGGTGGCAGATAAAAGACAGCTGAGAGTGAATTTGACATCGTGAGAAAGTCATCCGTTTGGCGCGATCATGCGATCCCAGCAAAGTTTGTCTTCGAGATACAGCATATAGCAGTGCTTGGCTGTCTGAGATCCCTTCGGGGAGAGCTTATCTAAGGACCTTGAAGTGATCCATCCACCCTGGAGCGGCTCGTTTTGTTGAGTGGGATTGTATGTGTGACACTGGCGTATCTGTGCTCATGAGAGACTCGAGGTGACCGAAAATGAAGTGTAAAAGAATTGAGTGTAAACGTAAACTTATCGAAAAATTTATTCTCTTTGAATGTTTGTGAAACATTAACGATTACTGCTGATAATGAGCGCATGGGTCAACTACAGTGCACGAGAAAATACTTAGAAATAATTGAAAGACAGGTACTACTGGTTCTTAATTTAAGATCCGGAAAGGCAGGCTAAAAGAGATTTTCAGTCGAGTGTAGACGTGGCGCAGTGGCGCACCCTGCCGTACACTTTCGGAAGATTAGGGTAATAACGGAAATTAATTGTGTTCTATGAAACCATGAGCTGTTCTCGATTTATAATTTTTTATTTCAAAGCATTTTTTGTCTCCATCACTGTACTTTTTGTATAAATGAATATCACAGTAATCGCTCCTCCGGAATTTGGAGCGACGAAGTCGTGAAATGCCAAGTCCAAAAAAGAAATTGCTCAAGAAAACTGGGAAATTTTTGCGCTATTTTTGAAATTCAGTTAATTTCGGATTCGAGCCCTCTCGAGTAACAGCTCGTTGATTTTTGCTTTAATTATACAGCCAGCTCAGTGAAATTATAAATGGAAATTTTAAAATTTACTAATAGCGAACCTGTGCAATGGACCGGTGGCCCCGGTCAAGGAGGCCCCTACAACAAAGATGCATTTCATAAAAAATGTTTTGTGTCTTTTGTCGTATTAATTTTTTGAATTCATTTTCTGTAAATTATCTTGAACCATTCGAACTCGTAAGAGCAGGAGAAAAATTCTTCCTTGACTGGGATTCGAATTGATTGAAAATCATTTGCTACCGCCGCATTATATAGAAAGCTGCAGTCTTTTTTAAATAAAAACATTTTGCTCTGGTGCCTCCAAAAAGTTTACCTCGCCACTGACATGTCTCCATCATTATCGGACCGAGTTTACATTTCCAGGATTTTATTTAATGGAATGAAATCACTTTTTAGAAACATTTCAATAGTTCAGAGTTATAGTTTAGTGAAGTCAAACTTAAATCTATTCGGAGTCTTTTTTTTCAAAGTAAATAAAAGCATCGATGTGCTTGGGTATATGCGAACTTTTTAAATTAAAATGTGTTGTCGAGAAATTGAAGTTTCAGAAGCGTTGGCACAGGGGGTTTGTCTTATCTCTCCGCGTTGAAAGATTACCTCCTAAACACCTATGAGTCTTTCAAGAAGCAAGCAATGTTAAACCTTGGAGTAATGTAGTTTTTCGTCTTCTGTGTATAATGTTTCTTTTGGCACGATGCTAATAGCCTGCTCGGGATTATTATTAACCCTGAATAGTCACACCGGGGTCTATGAGACCCCAGCGGATTTCGAATTCGGCGCCAAAACTTCACGTCCAAAGATACGCATTCCACATTAAATGTAAATTCATTTGGCAACCTCGCTAGCTTGCCAGTATACCTAGCGTTGCAATTCCGGTGTCAGTTTTCTTACAGTGCGGGCGTCAACTTACGTTGGGGTCCCCGGGGCCCCACTGTGACTACGATGTGTGTTTTTCTCGCTCTCGGAGAACTTGTTATTTTTGATGCGCTCCTCGCTCATTTTCTTGATTAGTTGGACTACGCCTTATGAAGTAAGTATGTTGTATATTTTCATATTTTTAAATGTTCCTGTGTCTATCCTTCAAGGTAACATTCAGGTTTTCATTAATTTTTAACATCATTCATGGCTTCAACATCTCATCGTTTCTGCGACGACGAGGAAATTCGTCGAGCTTTACTGGAGTCGGCGGAGGAAGACGAAGACTTCATTGACGAAATTACTGATGAGGAATCAGATGTAGGAGAAGATCATAGGCAGAGTGACACGGGGAGTGAGCAAAGTGCAGATGATTGCGAAGGAGAAGAAGAAATTGTGATTCAAGCAGGTCATTCTAAGCAACAATCTTCAGTTTCTTAGGGGCAAAAACGGCTACCCACGGACGACCAAGGTTCCAGAGAGACGAGGACGAGTCCATAGAAAAAATATTGTAAGCCGTCTTCCAGGGCCCAAAGGAAACGCTAAGAAGATTGAGTCCCAGTTACAAGCCTGGAATTTGCTGATTGGTGCGGACATTATTGTGAAGATTGTTTTGCATACAAATGAGGAAATAGAAAGGAAGCAATGCGGTATTGAAATTCAATCTTACCACGGTGTCACGACAACTTTAGAAATGAGAGCGTTCCTTGGATTGTTATGCATAAGTGGTGTGCACAAAATGTCTCGCGTGAATATTCAGGAACTTTTGTCTGCGAGATGTGGACTTACTGTATTCAGAGTTACAATGTCCACCATGCATCGCTTCATGTTTCTAGCAGCCTCATTACGTTTTGACGACAAGAAAACACGGGTTGCCCGTCAGTCAGTGGACAAACTTGCACCTATCAGAGAGATATGGGAAATATATATTTTGAACTGCAAATCTTTGTACACTCCATTCCAATATGTAACTATTGACGAGCAACTCTTGAGTTTCAGGTTTATATTGCCTCAAAATACGGGATGAAAATTCAAGGACATTTTATATGATCAGTGCTATTCCTCATGTAGCTATAACAGAAAAACAAGAATCTGTGCCATCTTACTACATCAGGAAATTGTCAGAACCTATACACGGTACAAACAGAAACATAACTGTAGATAATTGGTTTTCTTTAGTGCCGCTGTTTCAGAAGATGTTGAACGAGTACAAACTTACTATGGTGGGAACTCTGAGAAAAAATAAACGCGAAATCCCAGCGGCTCTCCTCCGTGAAAAAGACGTAGGGTAGACAACTTTCTGTTTTGACGAAAGCAAGTCTCTTGTAGAGTTCACCCTGAAGAGGAAGAAAATCGTTTTCTTACTTTCAACAATGCATAAAAGTGATGACATAGATGCAATAACCGGCAAGCCAGAAATACTCCTAAGTTATAATGACACAAAAGGATACATTCGATTAACTGTGTCACACATACGCGACCGCGAGGAATACAAGGCAGTGGCCAATGAGGTTTCTTTTTGGCATTCTGGACCAAAGCGGAGTAAATGCTATGGTTTTTTCAAGCACAGCAATATAAAAACTTCTATGAACAGGCGATCATTCCTGAGCCGCATACGCTCGCTTGGAAACTACAAGCCTCAGAAAAAATTTACGCATCATTATTGAAGATGCACTGAAACTACCGCATACCGACAACATAAGACCTCAAAGCTTCGATAGAAAAGTGCGATGTTCCTTTTGCAGCAGAGTAAGGGACAGAAAACTAAAATGCTCTGTACGTCTTGCTCCAAAGCGATTGGTGACGACCACAGAGCAGTGTTGTGCCTTGAATGTTCTGCGTAAATCTGAGGGTATTTTGGTCATTATCTAAGTATGAAGGAGTAGTTTGTTCTTCATGAAAAATTTTCAGTCGATTCCTCAACTATTTCGTATTCTTATGAAAGAATGTTCATAAAAATAAGAGACTAATGCAATGTTATAAAAAATATTTTTGTTTATCTTACATTCTTCTAAAATTGAAGCGCATTTCTACATTTAAACAATAAAAGCTTTCTAAAAAACTGATTTTATTCCTCTATGCCTAGCTCTCCTTGTACTTCAGCGTGCTAACTAAACTCCTAATATGTTTCAAAACTATTAATACTGAATTTATAGAAGTAAGTGGAAGTAACAAAATGGGGTCACACAGACCCCGGTGTGACTATGGTGCAACGAAAATTGAGGTGTGACTACGCAAGGTTAAAAGTTTGCTTTTTATTGGGTGAAGGTAATTATTAAAAGCATAGCCTCGATATTTTCGTTGGTTACTCCTTCAGGCACTCCATGAAAATTTTTAAACTGGAATTTATATTTCTTTTTGGGCGCGTTATAAACTCATAACTAGACATGGTAGTTTTCGACGCTTATTTTTCTTAAGCGTCGACGACTAAAATCGACGTTTATTTTTCCTAAAAATCGACGACTAAAATCGACATTTATTTTTAAAAATTTTATTAAGCTTGTTAGTTTGTATTTCTTAAAACCGGCCACTAAAATCGACGTTTATTGTAATTCGTTTTATCGATTTTTATCTAGAAAATTTTCATAAATGTAATTCCTCTTAAGTGAATTTTACTAAAATGTAAATATAAAAACAACACTTCTTGTATGCCGGATTTTTCGTTACTCTCTGAATTTCCGTGCATGTGCTTTTGTTGACTTCGTCCTCTAACCCCGAACAGGTAATTTTTTGTATTAAATCATCAAGTATATTTTACTCGTTGAATTACGTCCCTTATTCACAAAATCGTGAACATTCAATAACAAGTTTAACGTAATGTGAATATATTGTACAATTAAATGTATGTGAATAATGAATGAACAATGAATATTTTGAGAAAAAATATCTTTTTGAGCAACAAACGACGTTGAGTGTAGAAAAAAGTCCCGAGTGCGAACATGGAACGATGCTGCTTTTACAGCAATGCAAGAGAAACTTAGCATGGGGCATTCTCTGGGTATGATTTCCAAAAATATAAATTTTATGAGTCTGTTTTAGAAAATACTATAGGGACATCTGGCGATGGGTAGTCATCAGTTTGCGTAAACCTTTCGCATCTTGGAGGTCAGCAGATCCAGTCACACAGAAGATACAAGAGAGGTCCCCCGACTTTTCGGTAATTGGTGTATGGCGCTAGATCATGTCCTGAAAACAATTCAAAGCGGGTAGGGATTATCGGATCTGGGAGAGGTGCAATAAACCGATCATATTGTTTTGTCACTTATGATCCCGTCGCAGCTCGGCATGTGTTCTTAAGACAATGGCATAAAAGACTTTAAAAAGCAATGTATGTAATTCCGAATGAGGTGAGGGCATCACTATGACAAATGCCGATTTTTTCTTCCGCTTTGAATGTTTGGTACTAAAATGTATTACGTTTGATTTAGTCAAAACATATGTAAAAATAATAACTCATAATTTCATAAAAAATTTATCGGTGAAAAATCGACCATTATCGACGACAATTCATTTTCGTCTAATTTCAAAATTTTACCAATTCGATGTTTATCGAAATTAATCGATTTAAATCGAATCCTTCCAAGCCTACTCATAACAGACTACTTGCTGACTTTTTGATACGCATGACTTTTCACCCATAATCTTCAAAGAATCAGTAGAAATATATCACGATCTTTTCTGATGGGATCATGAATATGTACATCAAGCAGAAAACAAGATGCTTTGTGATGCTTATTACAAGTATTTTAACCTAACGCCTTATAATCAGAAACGACATTACTTGGATTACTTATCAATGTAATGTTTCTGTGCGGTAAAAAATGTTTTAGAACCATATTTAGAATTTGTCCATTTAAGCAATCAAATACTGGTTGAATTTGAAAAAGATGAGTTTTATTTCATGCCGTTTGCCCTCCACCCGTATGTGTCGCAGTATCACCAGCTGTACGAATTACGTCAGCAGCAATGTAACTTTGCCCCTATAAATGTGAAGTGCAGTAGAAAACAAGGAAAAGTGACAGTGAGCTCATTCGAGCTAGCTTGTCGCGGATATTATTTCCAAAGGACTATTGGTACGACAAATAAGCTTATTCAAGTTGAATTTCTTTCCTTCTTTAAATTGTTAGCATAAAAATTATGCGCGAGTGTATAGTGCCATGATACAGGTTTCCTTCTCTTTATGCGGGTTCGCTTTATGCGAATTCGCTATTATGCGACAAACTTATTGCTACCGGAATTTCTTTTTATGCGTCTTTGATTTATCTCTTATGCGGTTACGCGGCCAGTGCAATAAAAATGCAAGAAAGTTCTCGACTACACCACAAGGCGACCATTCAGTCTCTCATTGTCTCTTATGCTGTGCGTATTAATACTACAGTAAAAGAGATGAGAGTGGAGAGGATATAGAGTGGAGATGAAACGGAGATTTCGTGTGATGCTGTTTGAACACACTTGAGAAGTTTTGTCTCCTTGCCTTCAGAACTTGGGTTGGGCCAAGACTCCAGCACTTTAAACCTCCACTATTATGTCACCCACAACAGCCACCACTTGTGCTCGTCTGCTTCCTTTTATAATATACAGTGTTAATTGTTTTAAGTTTCTATTTAGCGCAAAATAAGTCGTTATGGAGCGAAAGACGAGTGTCTTGGAAGGGAGTGAGGATTGCTTGTGGAACGTATCTTTTACATTAAATATGGGTTCTGTTTATGCGAATTCGTTTTATGCGTCACTTTCCTGGAATGAAACCCCTGCATAAAGAGAGGGAAACCTGTACTGCTGTTTCAGAACCATATTTCTCTTTCTACGTTCACTGGGGCGTTGCTAGTTCATTCAGTTCAGTTGTGAAATTTGAAGTGAAATTCGCTTCGCCGATTTATTATTTACGTAGACAAGAGAAAGTATTGTTTTCATGAAAAAATCTAATTAGAAATTTCAACAGAAATACACGTTTTAAGTTCCCCCTGAATTCGTTTTCAGTATTTTCTCGATGTGTCTGATAGGGATTTTGTGTGCGCTCTAAATCAAAAACTAATTTAGGTTATTAAAAATAAACTTTTTATCCCTTACTTCATACTAATGACTACTACCTTATACTACCTTATAAGATTCATCATCTATATCATGTGCCATTAGCTAAGATCGCCAGTTTGACGTTATGCTTTTCAAAACGCAGGGAGTTCTCCTCCGGCGGATCACGCATACAGCTATCAGTTCGCGATAGATTTTCTTGTACCCGAAAAAAAATCGTTGGCCTTATTTACTTAGCAGGTCACGATACGTTTAGCGTGACTATGCTCTCTCGAGTAAAAAAAAATAAACACATCCCGCTCCATCTTTTATTTTTGCGGGTCGCCCGCCCACGCCAAGATTACGAGGAATAAATTAAATTCCTATCGCAATCCCAATACCACTCTCCGATTCAGTCGAAACACTTACGCCGCCAATCTCTCAAGCCTTCCTTTTATTTCCTTTAACCCTTCTCCCTCCTTCGCTCCCTCCGCCCTCCTCCCTCCCTCCCTCTCTCCTTCCCATCTCTACCTTCCCTCCTTCCCCCAAAACCCTTCTCCCCTACCCCCAAACCCTTCTCTCCTACCCCCAAACCCTTCTCCCCCTCTCCTCCTGTCGCTCATTACCTCCGATCTCTTCGTCCCTCTTTAAGCCTCGTTTACAATCGTATATCTCCACCTCACGCGACGTAATTCCACGGCGTTAAGAAGCGGGAACCATGCGGAACAATGGCGCTGTTTACAACCACTTTACTTCATTCAAAAGTGAGTCCACTTAAACCCCCCCGCCGGCTCTAAAAGCGGGAGCGTGTCCTCGTTTATAAGCACTGCCGTTGAATCAACCGTCGGGGTACGTGTGCTCACTGCTAATTCCGCAATTTGGAGGATGCCGTCCGTGTCGGAGTGATCTCCAAAAGAAGAAAAGGCGTCACGGAGAAAAACGGCGTGGCCATCACGCGGAATCGTGGAGTTTAACGATTTCATACTTTTCATTGAACGTTTAGTCGAGAGCCATTATACGGTTGGTGAAGTTTGCCAGACACGGGATAATCCTCTACAACAGCGGTTTCCAATGTGGGGTCCACGAAAAATATTATGTGAAATATCTCATTTTTTCTTATATTATTTAATATATAATATGCAGTTTATTTCTTTTTACAAATAATGCATAGCAATAAATTGGCAGTTGATGCATTGGTATTCATGGTAGTTTTTGTAGTTTTGTAGTTCAATTTGAATGAACAATAAAATAAAATGATTAAGTTCATCTTCCATTTATTTTGGCGGGGTTCTTCACATTTTTTTAATGAGGGGGCCCACGGCTCCTCGAAAGAGGTCTAGGGGGTGAATGACCATGTAAACTCTGCTGCTCTACAACGTTTTTCAAATATTGTTGCTTATATGATATTCTTTTCAATCGATGAAATGTGTATCGGCAAGACAATAAAGTCGCAATAAAATACATTCGGCAAGAGATGTCTTTCGGATGCTATAATTTATTCTTGTGGTAGACTTGACTATCGTCCCTTGAAGATCTTAGTTCCCTTTAAAAAGTTCATATAAAAATAACTGACATTTATCTCTCTTCTTATCGTGAAATTTATCTCGTATCTCTAGATAATCTGATACAATCTTTCATACGTAGAAATTATATATATATATATATATATATATATATATATATATATATATATATATATATATATATATATACTAGTAGTTGGTGCTTGCATTCTGCAAGCATTTCATCTCACCTTGAAAAAACATTCATTTTTCAGAAAGACATTTCATCATCACAAATACTCTTTCAATTCTAAACATTTCACTACCGCAGCGATTTTCTTTTATCCCACATGTTAAAGTAATAGTTTAAAAAAATCCCCAAATGATGCAATTTTAAATGTTTTACACTTTCTCCATTGTGGGGTAATAATGCTACACATTTTAGCAAAATTTTAAAGTTGTAGCACTTCTAGAAGTCAAATAATATTTTTTAATTTTTTAAATTTAAATAATTTTTAACTGCCGCCGCAATACATATATGGTAAAATTGAAATGTTTATTTGTGCAAATTTACTATATTGTAAATAATTTGAAAATTTCAGCTTCCTAGCTCATCCCATAGTACCTAAACAGCTATCTATTTGTTTAAACTTGAAGAATTTTTTACTGCCAAACAAATTAAAATATCAAAATTTGTATAATCCTTATTTCGTTTCTTTAAGAATTCTACTTATAAAAAAAATTTCAACTCCGTGGCACATTCGGAAATACATAAACCTTGAAAATTTGTTTAAACAATTGCGAATTTTTAGCGGCCGCATTGTTGCACTTTTTCAAGATTTTCGTTTTTTCTAGTCGGTTTTGCACAAAATCCTACCTAAGAAAAAAATTTCAAATCTCCAGCTTATCTGGAAGTGCCTAAACATTAGTATCCTCCTGTTATATGTTATCATTATATATCGACGACTCTTACAGAGGAGGATATAACAGGAGGATACTAATGTCCAGCCCAAACTACAAGAGCTAGAGAGCTCAAAGTTTCAGTTTTTGTAGATATGATGGAGAAACCTACAGATAAAATGAGACTTCTTACCTAAGTGACATGAGTTCGACTCCAGAAATTTCGAAAGTTGCGTTTTTTCCCATAAGAAAAGCATTGCGCCATTTTTGTAAATTAATTATGGGCACTTACCGGTAAACTAGAAAAATGAAATTATCAGTGTTGCTAGATGGCCGCAATATCTATTAGGAATTATTGTTACTTTTGCTTACAGTGTCTTGGGTTCGACTCCAGAGACCCCGGAATATCTCCCATAAGTTAGCATGGAAAAACGTAATCTAGTGTGTAGACCAATCTAATAAGTTTAGGAAGCTGAAATTTTGCAAGATTATAGAACTTTTCTCATAACCAACTATAAAAATGGAAATTTTTAAAATTGTTAATTTTTAGGGGTTGTTTTAACCCCATTTGAACATTAAAGTTTAATAATTTTTTAGGTTCTACGGGATGAGCTAGGAAGCTGCAATTTTCAAATTATTTACAGAACAGTGCATTTGCACAAATAAACATTTCAATCTCTCCATATATATATTGCGGCAACCGTTAAAAATGTTTAAATTTTAAACAATTAGAAAAATATTATTTTACTTCTAGAAGAGCTACAACTTTAAAATTTGGCTCAAATGTGTAGCATTAGTACCCCATAATGGAGAAAATGTAAAATGTTTAAAATTGCAACATTTGGGGATTGTTTTAAACTATTATTTTTACATGTAGGAAAAACGAAAATTGCTGCAGAGATGAAATCTTTAGAATTAATAGAATAATTTTAATGGTGAAATATCTGTCTGAAAACTTAATGTTTTTTCAAGGTGAGATGAAATGCTTGCAGCATGCAAGCACCTTCTACTAGTATGTTATATCCTCCTCTGTAAGAGTCGTCGATATATAATGATATATATATATATATATATATATATATATATATATATATATATATATACACATACACATATATCTGACTTTACATTCAGCCGCATGAAGTATTTATGAGATTTGTGTGAAATTTGTCTTGCATTCAATTGGTTCTCTTCGTTTATTTTGAGGTTTTTCTTTATTATGAATACACCTCAAACATCGTGGCGTAGCTATCTTTGATCGATTGCTTTGTTTCGTTTATACAAACTTCATTCTGAAATACTTATTAAACATTTATTTGGTGATAATTATTGACGAAAGAAAAAGTTAGTTCGTGCAAAAAAAGGAAAATTCATGCTGGACCATAAATTTGGTGAAGTTTTTAGTTATTAATATTTATCATTCTATGATAGCCATGGACGTGTTAATAAATCCATTTATTTTATTGCAAATGACCTCATAATCTTCATTGTGTGTGTTTGCGTGTATTTCTGGCTAATCAACCTCTTGGATTATTATAGCTCATCATTGAGGATATACCTTGATGGATGGACGGAGTAAATCCTTTGTTGAATTTGTTATTGATCTTTGCCATCTTTTTGGATATTCTTTTTATGCCATCGAAGATAAATGTTGAAATTGCAAAAAAATTGTCGTCGCATATTTTATAAAATTTGGAAACTCTTTACGTAATTTTCTCTTCAAGGGGATCCTGAGTTTTATTTTAAACGAAAGTAATTCAGATTACTGTTTTATCATTGGTAGCATTTTAGTCCCATCCGGATTGTTGTCTAAACTGAAAGCTGTCGTTAGAAGCACCACATACTATTTAACTCATGGCATAGTACATATTTATTTTAATAGATCGCCAGAGATGAAAAATAGCAATTACAGTATTACGAAAGTATTTTTAATGTATCCTTTAATGTTTATATTTTTATTACTCCTCAGCAATGAAAGTAACGCAACTTGAACGATAGCGCTAAATTCTGGTGAACGAACCATTCCATTTTCTTCTTAATTTTTTAGTGGGAAACACGCTAATGAAAGTTTTTGTGCATTTAATTATGGGTTTGATAAAATTTACTCGCTAAAATTGTAAAAAACCCTTAGATTGTGCGTGAAAATTTTAAGTAAATTGAATACGGAAGACATTATAATTTTTCGTCGCATAAATCTTATCTAAACGGACGAGTGGCCATCAAAGCTTTTCTTCCTGCAATTGTTTTTTATTTTTTCGATAAGAAGCTGTCCTTTTCGTGGTATAGTGCCGGAAGCTTTTTAAAATATTATTTTATCCTTTTAATTTATTTTCTTCGTAGCCTCCACCCCTTAATGCGATAAAAACTCAAAAATAAAAATGCTGAGGTTTACCACTATAGACGACAAGGGAATCGCGTCAATTTATCTTCTACGTTCTAATACTGACATACTTTATTTGCACCATTTAAAATATATAATTTATTATGCGTTCTTTGCACGAAGTGAACGCATATAGGGGAGGTCGTTTCCGCCCGTCCGTCTATTCGCATGTTTAAACTCGGGACCCGCTTGACGTATTTTAAAGAAATTTTGTATTGGGGAGTTTTACTAAATTTTGTCGACCGATTCCAACTTTGGTTAAAATCGGACGATAATAACGACCTCTTTACCTGAAGATATACATGTAGTTTACAACGTACGTTTCAACTCGGGAACCACAAGACGTATTTTGATGTAATTTGGTATTGGGAAGTTTTACTAAAATTTGTCGACCTCAAAGAACGCATTTGGAAACTCTGTGTACTCCGACATGAAGTACACCTTTCCATACTTGTTAAATACTGTGACAGGCTAAGAACACGCAAGAAACCGTCCTCTTCCACCACTTTCAGTTAAAATCTGAGCTCGAGCTATAGAACGAACACCGTACGCTTAAAGTGCAATTGTAGCGAATAAAAAGAAGTTGTAACCTTTTTTCAAATTTTGTTTAGAAAATAATTCCCCCTCTCTAGGTAATCACAGCATTAAATTTAATCAGATTGCTATTAAGATTTTTAGTGGAAACGATTAGAAAGTTCAGCAGGTTAACTGACTGGTAATATATATTATTTATACGATAAGAAGTTTCGCATCATAGTTATGCGTTTAAATATTAGGAATAATGTGCTGACATCTGCTTTAACTTTTGTTCGTGTTCTTTGCTCGAAATAATAGCTCTCGATTTTTATAATCTTTAAGCTAGCTTAAATTTGTAGCCAATATATGTTCACCGAGTTATAAAAATTCATTGCTTGTTTAGTTCGGATTATATCATTTGGGCGAAAAGAGTATACTATGCTTATATTCACTCACAAAATCATAGTTTTAAAAATTGTGAATTCTTTGAAAGTTCTACTTTAAAAAGGAAACATTTATGGTAAAACGTACATAATAATTGATCCGATGATTCCTTGGAAAAAATGTTGCAGGTATCCAGGCCCGGACATAGAGACCCAGGGCCCTTAGGCAGTTAACAGAGTCGGGGCCACCTTTTTGGTAATTTAGCAAAAAACAAACTTTACTTTTATTTTTTTTATTTAACGTACTTTGACTTTAGAAAATAGACAAGCAGACTTAGAAATGAAATAGACAAGTACCAACTATACTTTTTTACACATTATAATTTTTACATTTACATATAATTACAAGACTACATTGCCACGCGACGAACTTTCTTCTCTGCAAAGGAACGGATGACCTCACTATAGTCCACAGACTGCGTTATTTCTGACTCTATGTACAGCACAGAGAGTGAATTAAGCCTGTTCTCTTCTGTGGTAGATCTTAAATAATTCTTTACTCTCTTTAGCTCTGAAAACGACCGTTCTGCCGAACAGTTTGACCCTGGTGTACACAACAGCATCCGGAGCGCTATTCCCACGTTTGGATAAATGTCTTTTGACTTGTCAAAAAATTAACTATGGTCAATTATTTTCTATTTCGTTCGGAAAAATTGACATATTATTTTCCGTGTCCTGTGTCCTCAATGTGTACCATTTCGGCCCCTGGTCGGGACCCCGGCCGAGGTTGGGGCCCTAGGCAGCTGCCTAGTTTGCCTAGGCAGAAGTTCGCCGCTGCATGTATCACTTCAATGTGAACGCTTTTTTCCGGCGAAGTTTCCTTCGTCTTTGATGGGCCGAACGGATATAGTTCAATGCCTTAGAGTTGCCGCGATAATAAATTAAGCCATCTTATAAAGGAGCAGAATAAATTCAACGACGCGACGGGTAATTTGACCTTTTTCCCGTAACTCGGTATTTACACCTTTTCTCAGAATTCCTATTTCCTGACGCTATATTTTTATCCTTCCGCGCGAACCTACTCAAGACCTAGGACCCGCGAAGACGTTTTATCTGGCTCAATAATCTACAGGAAGAAATTAGGTGAGAATGTATTCGCAGTAATGAAATGGAATATCATTACGAAAATATTTGATACGCACGTTTTCGCATGAAAAATCGTGTTTGCATGTGGATTTTTCACAATCGAGGTGCAACCGAATTCCTCCGTGTTTTTGCCCTCTTTTGGTGTTATCGTACATTTGCGACTACTAAAGCAGGGTTTTACATTCTGTAATGTTACTGCGCGATCAACGGCGGCGCACGTACTTACAGGTCTTTATATGGATATTTATAAGTTCATCTTCTTTTCCATTGATATCTGGCGTGATCTTTTCAACGTTTTCTTGGCCGTCTAATTGTTAGTTTATGAGCAACAGAAATATTCCAGTTAAACGCACGAACATCTCTGTGGTCAGTTTACTAATAATGATAGTAATGGTGCCTAAATCACTAGGTGTATGTTCGGTCCGTCCACTCTTTGGTAATTTATATTTGCGTCCCTAGTAAATATTTTTCATATACATATTACCTGACCTAAAGCAACCTTCGACCTTGTTGTCCACCGCTGATTTAATTGGTTAAATGTGTAAGGCCAGGCATGTCAAACTGGTGGATCACGAGCCGCATGCGGCCCTTTCTGTGCCAAACTGCGGCCCGAATTTTTACTTAACTAAATCGTTTGAGATTATATGTAAATACTTTATTTTTGTGAAAAGGAGACAAGATTTTGACATCGTAATTAAGTTACAATAGAAAGTGTTTTCTAGATTATTGTTTTTAACGGTAAAAAAGGCGTCTAGCCATCTATGTAGGTGAAGTCTATCTTTCCAACTGACACTCATCAAACAACTGTAATCCTAATACGGCCCTTCTATAAAACCCTTCGCTTTAATGCGGCGCAGATGCCTCTTCGTGGCTGACATGTCTGGTGCGGGGTGTGACTGGAGGCTGGGTGAGGAGGGTAGTATGCATTGAGTTACGAGACAGAGTTGAATATGAATCAGGAAGAAAAGAGAATGGATAAGAAAGCTCGAGAAGATGAGGAAGAATCGGAGAGAGAAATTAATGACAAAAAGAGAACATTTCTTTAAGATTAAAACGCAGACCTTAAGTAATATTATAAAAGGAAGGCAGGCGATGTTCTGGAATCCTATTGCAAGTCGAATGACGGGAAATGCGAACACTTATTGCATGAGCATTGGTACCATTATGTAAATGGTTACCTCTGTAGAAAGATCTCAGACTTTCCCGGTGAATTGATGCGAAGAAGTTTTCTTGGGCTTCCAGCCGGGTCATAATACTGTCGTATTCCGACTTTTCGATAACGTACTCGGTTATCATCTTCAGGGAGAACCTGAGGTGCTGAGGACGGATCCTCCAGGATTTATATACCCGTTGGCCCTCTCTCTCATTGGTCGACGGGTCGGTCCACGGGCGTGGTGTTGTTCGCCCAGCTGGTTGTGGTGTCCATATACTTGCAAGAAATCTTAGAAATCTCACTTGGCTTGGTCTCGCTCGTACTGGGTTATTGCGTAATATGTTCTTCATATTTTTCACCGTTACGATTTCTTGTAATAAATCTCCATTTTTAGGGGCGCAACTTTTATAATTTTTAGCAACGACAATTGGACGAAACCACAAATATCATAGTTTCCTACCAACGTTATCACATAAAACATTTAATAAAAAATTATTTTATACAGAATAAACTCACGGAACATACATTCACAGTCACCAAATTGTAGTTTAAGTCAGCCACGAAGCTAAGCTAGTACTGATTTGATAAAGGAATGCGCCAGAGTCGCAGACAGCCGGGAAGGTCACCGCAGGCGGAACATGCTACGTCATCGTAGAGACGTAGAGAGCAGCGAGAACCAATCAGTTGTCTATGACTCATGCACAAGGCATTCGGTTACTATGACAACGCTGACAACTTTGTCAGGCTTACTGTTGACGCATTTCCCAAAGCAGTGATACTTTTGGACTGTATTCAACTAGTCAATACTGTGTTAGTTTCTTTGTTAAAACTGTGTATATAATTGGTGGAAGACGCGCAGATTTGCAATCTTCTCTTCAAAGTCCCGCGGCACACTTTGGAAATGTTCGCGGCACACCGCTTGAGAACCACGGCTCTAGTAACGTCCAATGCGGCCCTCCGAAGCATTCACAACTGCGAATGTGGCTCGCCATTCAAAATCGTTGCCGAACCCTGCTCTAGATAATAATAATAATAATTTGTCTTTATTTTGGGGCGAGATTTAGAATACGGTGTCCATTTTTACAACTAAACAGGAAAACACGAAAACGCATGCTCTAGGCGGGATTCAAACCCGCAGCCATAGCATCTGACTGCAGATATTCGATGCATATAACAGGACCGAAAATTATGTAAGAAATTCAGCCTCCTGCGGTTTCAGAGTTGAAACACTGCCATGACCAGGGTTCGATCCTGGGTTGTTGGGACTACAACGCAAAGTACTAACCACTGTGCGATCATGGTTATGCAAGGTGCAAGTCATGTGACCATCACATGACTTTCTCCATACATGTAATATTTCTAATAATTCCACATAGGTCACATGATAATAAATATTTAAGGAACTGCGAGAAAAATTTAGACTACAAAGAACAGGAATACATTCAAACCATAGCCTTCTGATATTGGATATAGCCCCGAAACTCCAACAATTAAGAAAATAAAAAGGAGCGTTACTAACAAGGCGTAACTAAGCGTAAATTGTTTTCAATAGTCGCGGGAAGGGGGTGTGGTGGTGGCAGCTAAAAAATAGTTTTTAGGCGTTCTTTACCAGCGAAGCGGTAATAGCGGAACGCCTTATGGGCACGTCTGGTCCGTCCGTCCGTGGTAACTTTCATTTCCTAAACCGCCGGACGAATTTTAATTAAATTACGTATGAGTGATCGTTATTAAAATTTATCGCACAATTGTGATTTTGAACTGAATCCGTCAATTAGAACTTCCACTTAACATAATTACTCTAATAAACTTATACTCGTATCTCGTTAAATGGCATCCGTCAAGCAACAATGTAATACCAAACTTTTCTCTCCCTAGCTCTAATATATGATCTGTAAGGTATAGATTAAAAACTTTAATCGGATACAGGACAACATTTATTACAAGATAGTCCCCGAGACCACATAATTACGAGTTATGGCTTCGGAGATAAAAATTCGAGAAAATTCCGAGCAAAACATCGCATATTTTGTTTACATCGATCTCTAAAAAGGTTCTCTCAGCAAACAACAATTAAAAATCCATATATTTCTCTCCCATGCTCTTCTATGATCTGTGAGGTATAGATTAACAAATTTATTTGGATAGAGAACAAAATTTACTCCAAGTTAGTCCCCGAGACCATATTATTACAACGTATAGTTTCGGAGATAAAAATTCGAGAATCGTCCAATCTTTCGATATCATTTAATAAGTATTTCCGATTAAGAGCGCCTTTGAAATCTTTGTGTATTCCATTTATGGAGTATACTTTTCCATCTTGTTAAGATATCTCTTAAACAATGCATTATATGACAAAATGTTTCGAACAAACATTGTAGAAACTTAAATTCCCTACAACTTTTACTCCAGTACGTTTTTACATTTATCAAATATTAAAGCAAATATTTCAAAAAATGGATGTGACAAAAGTAAACACCCACTTCCGCTTGACCGATGTTTACCAAAAACTAATTAATTTTTTCCCTTTAACAAAAATGTCAAATATAAATTTCTCGTGTTGATCTGATTAATAGTTTTTGAGCTAGAGCACCCACAAAATCCCGGTCGCAGACACACACAGACGTCATCGAGAAAATAGTCAAGACGTGTTCAAGGGACCTTCAAACATATATTTCCGTTGAGATCTCGAATTCGATTTTTTTCATGAAAACAATACTTTCTTTAGACTTCTTATATGGAGAAAGTAAAAATATACAATAGTACTGATTGCGGTCCGCAGTTGCCCCACGGGCCACGCTTTGGGAACCTACGACCTATAGTGATCTGAATTCGAAAATGATTATACGTAGGCCATTGATGCGATTGGATAATAGATGAGTGTAAGCGACCGCAGTTCATTAAGGGTTAAGAGCTATGAACGTGCCATTAAAAAAATCTTATTGTACTAATTGTGATGCAAATGACATCATGGTTTCGCGACGATCAGAACTCGCGCGTAAATTTTGGTACGCCCTTAAAAATTACCAATGCAGACTACTTTTTGAGAGCGGCAGTTAACGTCAATTAGACCCTCGCGATCCTTCTAGCTCTCTCCTTATCGTCTTTTAAGGCGGGGTAACTACGAATATAAAGGGTGTCGCCCTTTCTTGATTTTCATCTTTTCATTCCTTTCTTGACCTTTTTAGTCTATCTCGATTTAACTTCATTAAGTACAACGCACTCTTTAAAATAGTTATAAAGCCATCGCTAATTCCATGGATTCGGATATGCCGGGGTGATTCCTCCCACCTCTTTGTTATACATTGCGCTTTTAAAAATTCTGCTGTACTGTCTAAATATTAAGGTCGGTATTTATTATGTTTATTAGGTATAGCAATAAATAATTAAAAATTTTCGAATAAAAAAATTGCACGAGTGTTGCATTGAGTCGATAGTGCCGTATATCGCCGCATTATTACAGGGGACTATTGCATGAAGAGAATCTATTCGATTTGGGTTATTTTTTCCTGGGTAATTCCCTGATGAGGATGATTGATAAGGACTTGTTGGAGGAAGCGGAGGAAAAGTTATGTTAACAGCCATTGAATCTAACTGCTGCACCTTTGATTTTCGGTGGGTAATGGCCAAAGGAGAAATAGTCGAAAGCAGGGCCGCCCAAACTTATCGACTTAAGGGCCGCGTAATTCTTTTCGCCACTCATCACGGACAGAATTGGCAGTTGGCCCGCGGGCCACTGTTTGGGAACCCCAGGTCTTGACGCTATCCGGATGTAGGTAAAGGATATTTTTATTTTTTATTTAAAAATAAAGGACGGTTTTAACTATAATTGTGAATTTCCGAATCGATATAGTAATATGGACTGCTTATTTATGTGTTCTCCACCAATAAATATTTATGGGAGATTTTACATACTCAAACATGAAGGCTATATCTGATTTAAGCTTTTTCCTCGCCGCCTCACGCATTGTGCGCCATACTGAAGTAAAGACAAATATTTACTTCGAAAATAGTTTATATATAAATAAAAATAAACATGCGTCTCTATAAATAAATAAGATGCTAGGAAGTGATTCTTACGACAAAAAAAGTTGAATGTGCATTATGGTTGCCAAAGTTAACGAATTTGGATTTTTCATTGAACTTACATAGCAACCGCTTAGGATCAAAGTGATAGATGTTCCTTTTTGTCAGTGCGAAGACAGGCAGTGGCAAACTTCGTTCCTTTCATAAGACAATTAAAGAATATTGTGAAATCATTAGACAGCGGTTTCCAACTGTTGTATGTGGAGCTTTTTAAATGGCACGCGATAATCATTAAAACTACTGTAAATAACCCTTGGTTTTTGTTATTTTGTGCAAATAAATTATTTTTACTTCTTTCATTATATTTTATTATTTGTTTTGGGCATTTTTAATACTGTAATTTCTTTTACGCCGCAATTAAAAAGGTGCTTAATGAATTTATACATCATATTTTCGAGGTAGGTGGTACAAAAAGTCGGATAAATTTTTGAGCGGTAGGCGAAAAACATGTTTGAAAACCACTAAATTAGACGGCACTCTCTTGCCCGACGTATTATGAACTTGTACGTTAATTATTAACATTTGATTTTTTGCAAATAATCCTGAAACAATAATAACAGTTGTTTTGCGGTGTCTCTTATTTGCTTAATTTTTAGCTGTAAATTTTAAAATGATTTTGCGAAATGCAAATAAATTCATTTATGAGAGACTACCGACTTTTTCATAAATATCTTCCTCTTTAATACATGTGGTTCGTTCTTATATATTCAGAACTCCGATCAATATTATAATAATGTGCCTCTGTGAGGAGAAGCGGACGGCCGATAGTTTCTGCTCTAGCAGGGAGTAAGATGGAACGAATTCAACCACAAACCACTTAACCCAACCCGGGGGGAGGAGGACATAGAAGGAATCCAACCCCAAACCACTTAAAACACCGCGGGGAAGGAAAATGGAACGAATTCAACCCCAAACAACATAACCCAACCCATTGTTCTTTGTTTAATTTGTACTTTTCTTTCTATTATAAAGGGGACTGCCGCCCCCTTCAACCCCTGCCTTCTATAACCATTGGGCGTGGGGAAGTAGCGGTCATGCGTGTCTTATGTAAAACCTAAGCCTTTTTAATTGTTGTTTGCAGATAGAATCGGCATATAGGTCGATGTGAACAAAATGTGGTATTATGCTTGGGATTTTCTCGAATTTTTATCTCCGAAACTATAAGTCGTAATTATGTGGTCTCGCGAACTTTGTTGTGATAATTGTTATCCTCTATCCGAATAAACTTTTTAATTACAGTTAGGGAGAGAAAAAATATGGTATTTAATTGGTGCTTGATGGATATCATTTAACGAGACACGAGTATAAGTTTATTTAAGCGCTTACGGAAAGTGGAAGTTCTAATTGGCGGATGCAGTTCAAAATCGTAATTTGGCGTTAAATTATAATAAGGATCACTAATACTTAATTTAATTAAAATCCGCCCAGTAGTTTCGGAGATGAAACATGCAGACGGACGGAGGTGGCGTGTCAATAAGGCGTGTCTGACAAATTGGCTTTAGCCAATGCGCCAAAAAAAGAAAAAATCTCTAATATGATTATAGAGGTGTAGTACTGACACGATGTGCAATCTCTCTATATACAGCGTGTAAAAATTATAAAAAATATCACGCCCCTGTATATTTTACATCCCCACGTGTGTTAATAATTCGTAGCAGAAGGGTGCCGAATGAATTTCACAACGCCGGCTAAATCAGATATCAATATGCTTCATGTGGACCATGCGTACCAAAAATAATAATAATCAAAGCATGACAATAGTAATATTGTATAATTATTTTGGCAACAACAAATAGAAATAGTAACACTATTAATACACAAACCACCAAAAATCTCCGTCCAACTCTCGCTCAAAATTATTTACTGAGTGCCTCCCTTCTGACAATGAGTCACTGATGAGCCAACAAAAATCATTTGGGTATCTTCCTTACATCCCAAAGCACAAGGACGACCAACCTGCGGCTCTTTAGGAGAATATTATTGAAGATTTTGAGCCTATCATAAATATAGACTGGAGGCAGAAAGGTTGGCCACTTCTGTCAATGAGGGCTTTCCCATGCTTCCAGTATCCTGTACCCATTGGTAAACTTTCATGAGAAGGCATAGACGTAATTTGTTCCCAGAAACTCAAGATTATCCTCACCTTCAGGGAAGGATCCAGATACTTCCCAAGAGGGAGACGATGATCGGTTTCAGGGACGATTTGATGGCGGTGCGACTCTCCAAAAAATATTTATTATGTATGAGAATTTAATTGCATTCAATCACTGCTCACCACCCTTACGAGAAGTTCATTTGCAACGAAATTTTTCGACTAATGATAGGTTGGCGGGCTATATGTTTAACATCCCTGTCATAGTATAACAGGGAAGGATCCAGATACTTCCCAAGAGGGAGACGATGATCAGTTTCAGGGACGATTTGATGGCGGTGCGACTCTCCAAAAAATATTTATTGTGAACGCGATTTTAATTGCATTCAATTGGAAATAATATGAAACACCATCGTTATGAGAGAAAATGATGCACTTATTAAAATTTACGATTGAAAATGTTTGAATCGTAAGGGGATCCGCGCGCACTTTGCTCCGGGCCCCGCTATTTTTCAAATCAGGTTCTGGTTGGAATTCAATAGGGGCGAGCGCACTGAACTACCGACGACCAACCATCCTTCTATCAAGGTATCTCTCGCTCTGCATGGCTTTTGTTTGCTTTTCTTAGAGAGAAATATTCTGCTGCACAAATTGGAGAAATTTTGTACAGAATGGGTCGAGTGTATCTTGGGGGTAGAAGACTTCCAAAAGGCGGTGCGATCGCCACTATACCCCTCCCTCTCTTTGGATCCGTCGCTGCTCACCACCCTTGTGCGCAACGAAAATTTTCGACGAATGATCGGTCGGCGGACCGCAAGAGGGTGCTCGACGGGCCACAGGCACCCCGCGGGTCTTGTCAGACATACCTGTCGTAGTTTAAAAAAAAATAATAATTAATTGTTCGTTATCGCGTCTTGTAATTAACTCCTTCTTATTCTTATGAGTAAATATAATAATGCAATTACTTTATTCGTTGTAAAAAAATTTCGCTCGCCGATGATATTTCTTGGCGTGCCCAATTTGACCCGCGTGCCACGTACTTTCCATCCCAGCCATAAAAGCGATCCGTTTCTACCGCTTCGCTGGTAGGGAACGACTAAAAATTGGCAATTTTTAAGTGCAATTTTCGTTGTGAAAGAATCGAATCGAATGATTATTAATCGGAATCGAAACATCCGATACGAATCCAATCATTGGTCGAATTTGGTCCTCCCTATATGGTACTTCGTAATCCGTAATCGTCTGAATTGTCCGTAATCCCCGAATCGTCATTAGTTAATTTTGAATATTCGAATGCTAACGTTTGTAAATATATACCGTTGATGTAAAGCAACATTAAGTATGTATTTACTAATGTAGTATTAATTTTTTGAAACTGTCATCGATAGAATTTTTTTTTCGATTTTTATTGCTCAAAACTATATTTCAGCGACAGTTGCTAGTGAGGGAATGTGCTCTTTCTTTGCTTCAAAATTCTATGCGTTATACGTAACACATGGCTAAATTTACAACGCATAAAGAACTGTTTTCGATTCACTATTATAGTCGACTTTGCATAATTTTTCCAAAATCCATTGAATTCGTCTTTAAACTATCGGTATTAAAGATGATACAGGCTAACAAGATGGAGCGTAACATTTTTTATGAAATGTAATTTGACGTAAATAAAATGTGTAGAAGTTATTCATCACTTATGATTGAATCCCGTGTAAATGCACGGAGGAAATTTTTTTATTGGGAAACTCGTACACGTCCAAAAAGGCGCGTAATCGTCTCGCGGAATTTGCGTCAAATTAAGTGCAATTTCTGCCGACTATCAACGGCTTCGGGAAATTATCGCTAACTCGTAATTTTGCAAAATTACATTCGGAATAATATTTTATCCGGACATTGCGTTGCGTGCAACAGGATTTTAGCCGAGAAATTCTCAGAATATTCCAGGAAGGAATTACGTTTAGAAAAAGGGAAAATCGATCATGCTCGGAGGACTTTTTATTCGAATTGGTTCATTGCCATTTAAATACTGGATTTTGTGGGCTTGTAGCTATCTGAATTGCATTTTAGCGTAACGGTGGTGTTATTCATCAGGAAAGTCCAAGATGGATACTATACCGACGTTGGTCATTTTTCAATGCAGATATCCGGAGAAAACCTGAGCTCCCGCTCATTGAAACTGTTATTAAATTCACCGGGAGGCACCACTGTATGTTGTAAGTACGCTACGAAATATCAGGATTAAAACGTAGAATTTCAACAGTGACTCATATGTATAACGAGTTTCTTCAAATAATAATGAAATAGCGAGGGAACTCTTAAGTTTTAGTATAAAAATGAATGCTATTGACAACTTCTGTAGCAGTGTAGCGCTTGAGTTAACCCTATTCCCACTACTGCAAAGTAGCCGTCCTCAGCGGCAATTAATTGATCATCTATTCTAATACTAAAATCTATGATGATCGAATCGTAATAGTTAGAAAGAAATCTTTCCCTTTGTTTTGCCGAGACTTGTAATGAAGGGCAGAAATCCAATCAAAAAACATACGGAAAATTCGGGGTTGTACACAGAGGAAAAATCACACAAAATACAACTCTGTTAGATACATAAAGCAGAGTTGCTCGGCAGGATAAAAAAATAACATTTTCTCAAACACGCACCAATACTCGAATAATTTCGCCGTTGCGACAAATCTAACTAGCAAACGATTCTAAGTTCGAAAGCTGTTTGAATTCTCACTTTGATTCGAAGTCTTATCAATTCCGGCGCCTTCATTAGTTTTATTAGCATCTCCGGCGTTCACTATGCGACTAACAGTTTTTTATTACGCGTACGGCAGCTCCCCTTCGTAAAACGAACGGAAATTTTTATCGCGGACTAATGAACCTATCACATGGTTCCTAGCTCCACGGTTGGGACGGGGTTTTAGCGAACTAGAATGGCAAGTGAAAACGGTGAGAGGAGGGAGGGGGTGGGAGAAGCTAAGGGGGAAAAAAGGGGGCGGGGAGAGTGGTGCGGGGAAAGGTTTGGAGCGAGAAGGGAAGAGGGAGGAGGAGGAAGGCGGCGTTGGGCCCGAATGTGTGTATACGTTTCGAGCCTTGGTCATACGGGAGTGACGTCAGCAAGGCCGACTCCCCCCTCCCCCACCCTTTCACTAGCAGTCCTCGGACTCGCGGTTGCCTTGGGGGAGGGGAGAGAGAAAGAGGAGGGGGAGGAGAGGCGGCGAGTCTCCTCCCGATGGAAAGGGGGGAGGGGGCGGAAGGAGAGACGGAGGAGAAGGCGGCGAGAGAGAGAGAGAGAGGGAGAAGAGTAGGGCGAGGCTGGGCCGCTGGGAGGGGAAGCGCGCGCAGCCGGAGAGAGAAAGAGTAAGGGAGAGAGAGAGAGAGTCTCTCCCTCCTTCTCTACCGCTCCTTCCCCTCCGCCTTCCCAGACCGCTGCCTCCGCAGTCACCCATCGTGTTCCGTAGAGTACGCTTCTTTCGCCGACCGACTCAGCTTCGGATGTCACGTGCATTAGCCCTCTACCAGTGTTCTTCACTCTCTCGCTGTGAAAACCGTGGCGCCAAGTGTATCCCGCCCCCTTCCCCGGAACGCCCCCCCGTGAGAGATATATAGATACATCGATACATAAAAAGAGAGAAGGAAAAAAATAAGGTGTCTTCCCCTGTGGTGTTAACGCGTTGCATGGGATGAGCTGGTGACTTCTACCCTTTTTTCTTTTTTATTAACCTTCTTCTCCGCTCTCCACCTCCACGTGTCCCAAGAGGCGTCGCCTGACATGCGGCGCCCCCGAGGTGTCCCCGCCGCCCTCTCACCGGCCGCCTTCACCGCCGTCTCAGTCGGCGGCCGCCCCCGTCTGCACTCCCGCTAAGTGGTTGGGAGGCGATAGATATAGAAAAGAGGGAGAGTGCGCGAAGAGAGGCCGTGTGATTACTTTCGAGGGATAAGGCGACATGGACTCCCCCCTGGAAGCAGAACCGGGCTTCGAGCCCCAGCAGAGGGCCCGGTCCAACACGTGGCCGCTCCCCAGGCCGGACAACTACCCCGACGGTGACGAAGTGGTGGCAGGCGGAGGTGCAATGGGAGGTCCCGCCGGAGGCGGTGGCATGCAGGAGGGCCCGCCCCCGCTGGTGGCGTCGGCGGTGGCGGGTGGAGGAGCGCCGGTGTCCGTCGGGGTGTCCCCCGCGGTAGGAGTGGCGGGCGGCGTCCCTCCAGGGGGGCTGCCCAAGAAGAACTCTAGCCGTCGGAACGCATGGGGCAACATGTCGTACGCGGATCTCATCACGCAGGCCATCCAGAGTGCACCCGACAAGAGGTTGACTCTTTCGCAGATCTACGAGTGGATGGTGCAGAATGTGCCCTACTTCAAGGACAAGGGGGACAGCAACAGCTCGGCAGGGTGGAAGGTAGGAGAGCAGATTTTCACGCTTCCCACTGCGGCCGCGCTTCGCGCCCTCGGAGCGATCTCGACGAACGCGCTGGAGTCCTTATAATGCGTCTTAAGAGCGCGCCGTTGCTCGGTGGACGCGACGCAATAAGCCTTCGTCTCCTTGTCGCCTCGGAAGAAGGCGGCGGATGGAAAACAAAACAATAAATATATGCGCCACGATTGGATATGGAAGTTTAAATATAGTTCCCCTCGAAGCTGTGTCACGCTCGCAGCCATGATTGTTTTCATTGCGAATAAACAACAACCGACCACATATGTAACCTCTCTATTATCATTATTCATATTCCTGTATTTATAAATATAATATCCTTAATGTTCCCTTCTTCGATGCCTGTATTCTTTACGAAGTAACGCATATTTTGGAAAATCTTATCATCATTTGAAGTTCATTTTAGGTTACGGAAACTTTTCATGTTTATATTAAAGCGTTGGATACGAATATTCTCCCGAAGAACGATTGCTTTTGTATAGACGCTTAATCGTGTCTCCTCAGTTTTAAATCGAAAAATAGGGGGAACCAAAGTTAAACTATCCGACCAAATATAATCTTGACTCTTTGATAAGGCTTGACATCACGTACATTCTATTTAAATCGAGATAACGAAGCGTCTGGCATTCAGCCTCCAAAAGGAAAAATGAAACATTATCGCCGAATCGAAACCTTTGGCTGCTTCTCGGCTTAGCTTCATTTACAAAGTCCGCCCGCCGTACCTGGATGAACTCGGAGGTACGTTCATAGAAAAGGAGCCTCAGCGAGACTTACGGAAAATGTTTTCCCGCTTGACTCATTTGTGTGTGTGTGTACACATTCCATTAAATCTTAAGCGAATGCACAGTAATTCAAAACGGTTTCGGCTGCCGTTAAGTGGCGCGACGGATGATCTTGGTGTCGGATGTGGAACTAACACCTCACACCCACACGGTCATATTCCGACCTCCCTTCCCGAGATGAATCGAGTTCCTTCCACGCTTCCATCGTTTCCATTTCGTTGTCATATACAAAAGGATTGAATTATATCGTTGGCGAAGGGCAGGTGCAAACGGCGTAATGTAATGGCATTTTTCTATGAATGATGTATATTATTAATGAGTTAATTAGTTTCGCTGCGATATAACTCGAGAAGAGAGGGTAAAAATTGTATAAAATTCTCCGTGTGATGTGGGGTTTGCAATAACAATGTACCTCGTAAAATTCGAACAAACATAGGACTCTTGGATGTTTCATTCCCCCCCGCGGGTTAAAGCGGGATTTTAAAATAAAGGTTTACGGCAATTGTTTACAGCACGTTTGTTTTTAAGGGAATTTCCATGTATGAGGTAGATTTTTTAAATCTTTTACGTTGCGTTGTCATGTAAATCTCGTCTCACATGGGTTAACGTCAAAAATATTATGAACGAAACTTTCAAAATAGACTCAATCAGTGTCTTTTTTTCCTTGTTTATACAATGTACTTGTAATTCCTAAATTAAGATGAATTTCAAGCGTAATGTAGCGCTTAAGGTAATGTTGATAAATTGTATTTTGTCCTTGCCGAATCATATCCTATTCTCATATCTTTTTAATTTGTATCCAGGGTGACTTTGGACAGGATGATTTTGACTTGTTTTGCTTATGTTTACATCGTTTCTCGCTAGTACCGAAATACGAGTGTGCCCAATCACTGCACTTATATAATTTCTTTGCGCAATTGCTCAAGTGCTGAGTTACGGCGTGAAAACAACCCGCGGTAAAATAAAATGTAATTATACTCAATCCCTTTATTCAAACATTAAATATCTCCTGCCTTTTAAATGCTGCTTCTACAAATATAAACACAGATGAGTAAAAATACATAAATATAACCATGTTTCGTCCACAAATTTCTTCAATATTTATTTCGGCCAATTCCAGATGTCGAAAGAGCTTCCAACAATCACATTCATCTCGACCTATAGATAACCCAGTTTCCATTTCGTCTTTCCGACCTCATTGTGTTTGAATTGGTTTACGAGCACAGTGTTGCGCAACCTTTCAGATATTCAGTCATTAATGTAACTTTTACCCCGTATTCTGTTGTATATTGTAGAAGCACAGCATCGTTTTATCCGGATGACACGGCATGCGTGGGTGATGCTCAATATTTTGATGACTACTCTTCTTCCTTTTCCCCTCTTCTACTTCACTCTTTCTTTCACCAACTTCTGTATCCCAATGGAAATCCGGAAAGAAGTGGGATCATCCGCTGCCCTCTTTCTTCAATTCACATTTAGATACACGCGCCATTTGACGCCCGATTTAACGCCAACAAAGAAATATTTTCCAAAAAATTCTGAACACGGTGGGTGAAAATGTAGGTGAACGCGTGAATTGCCAAAAAAAATATTAATTGCTTTTTGGTCGGAACTTGAATCATACAAAAGAAAATTTCAGTTTCTAAAATAATCACGGTAGGGTTGACTTTTAAAAATATATCTGGATCCTAAATATATTGTGTTCTACATCAAGTTTGATTATATCACTTACTGCGCCCTTGTTTCCAAACCTAGTCCAGCCATCGATTCCGCCGCAAATGTCTTTCAATCTTTGTAATTCGCGATTCTGCCTAATGTCAAGGAGGGTTTCAACGAGGAAAGCAGCGTGGACCGAATGCTACAAAAAGTGTCGCAACGCAGACATCCGGAGAAAGAAAAGACTTAAAAGCCTAATTTACAACGGTACTCGTAATCTGATAGCGGTTTTAAATGAAGAGTGATCGGCATCTTATCGTTTTAAAAGGTCCCATAACTTTGATACGTCTTTTAAAATTATGTTTTATCGCGCGAAATTGAGTTCATTGAGACTTGATTCTCCATCGTGCGGTATATTTTCATCAGAAAATGAAGAATCCGCGAATAAGTGCAATTCTCCCGATTGTTCATATTCAGTGAATTGTGCACGTCTCCCATGTAGCCTTAAGGAAATTGAGTAAACCAATTGCGCTTTGCAGCGACAAAGGACCCGTCTTCGGCGGTAATTTGCCGATGTTTGATTTAATCCTGAAACTCGCATCTGTTCTTTTAAAAATTTCGCGTGATTTTTAAACTTTACTATTACATCAGCATGGCTAATTACACCATCCTTATAAACAGGAATGACTGCCGTCTTCTACTACAGGATTAAAACTAACTAATTTGCTTTTGAAAAGCAACTATGCTGTATGGTCCGCGTTCAGAGCCTGATTAATATTGGTCGCATATGGGTTTCTCTTTCTTTAAAATCAAGCCGTATGCTAATGCAGCGCTTCCTCCTCGTGAAAGCAACCTACTCGTGAAGCTTTTATCCACGTGACCTCTTCCTTTTCATGCTTACTCATGTCTAAATTTGTGAAAAATCGTCCCCAAGTCGTTGTAGCAACGCGACTGGATATAGGCCACTTAAGCGAAATTTTACGAGCAAACGAGAAGGAATTGTCGCCACGACATCCTCCCATCCCTTAGTTTTGGTTACCTTAATGATGTGAATCGTAATCCAATGAAGGGGACTCTGATTAAGATGTCTCATCGTCAGACAAAATTTTTAATGTCTTCTATATTCCCAATGAAATGCATGAGAAAAATCTGGTGCGATAAGGTGGCTCGATTTTGTTTTTTTTTTAATATTTGTAAAAAGGTTTTTACAATTTCTCCCGAGTATTTTTGTGACATCAATGCCGATATAATCAGTCTCCGAGTTTATAAATATTCTTACCCAATTCGTGATTGAATATAATTGTAATTTCGAATTAAATTATTGATTAATATATTCATCAACAGAAACAGCGTTTCGCGGCGCGATTTCACTGCTGTGTATTCTGAATTCAGAACTCTGCATTTGCCTCTAACTGAAGGATACGACCATAATTCTCATATTGTGTTTACTATATTTAATTCAGTCTAAAAATATTAGCAGTTAATGTGTCGTGTATATTAATTTAATGATGACATTGAAAAGTTGACGAAGTGGTTGGAAATAGAAACATAATATAATCTTCCATAGTTTCTTTGGTCAGACTGAGAATAGTGTTGCCTTTGGGTAAATTAGTTTCCTCTTTCCTTTGAATGGAAGGTGACATTTATTTCATGAGAATTAATTAAGTTACAACCTCATTTTTCTACTTTCCTTTCATAAAAAAACAATTTGACGACTGTAAGTTCCATTAAATTCAACATTAAAACTTTCATCAATTACGGTATTAAGCGTATCGGGATGGGTTCACACATTTTATCGGTTTTATATTAAATTTATTCGGTAGTCTCTGAAAATTAACCCGTAATTTTATGCCAAAACTCTCTTTTCTTTAGTTTGAGATATATTAGAATAGAATGTTTATGTGGTAATTTGTTGAACGATTTTGTATACACTCATCTTAGTGTGAAAATTTAGTCAAATTTACGTTTGTTAGAGGCATGACAGAATTGATAGGTTACATGGATTAATTAACTTTTGAAATCGCTGTCTGGCCTCTTTGCCTCACAGGGAGGGAGCCTTATGATTTATGCCATTTCACGGAAAAGGATGTTGGTTTTACTCCTTGCGTGATTATAAATGAAACGAATAAATATGGAAAGTTAATTACAAACCGGTCACAGTTTTATTTTCAATTAGCGTTCAAATGCAATGCGAATTCTTAATGGTTAAATCACGAAAAGTTTTAGTTGAGATTTCGGACAGCGCTAAGGCGACTTGAGATGTAATTTTAGGTGTATCTATTTTTTGCTGTCACCATTTTATTATTCGCTTAGTAATCTGTATCAATCTGAGATATTTCACCATTTTTTGCCCAGTCTGAATGAATAAAAATTTCCGAAACTGTTAAACAAAACCTGCACAAGAGCACCCGCAATTAACTAATTTCAAATTGACTTTGATGGAAAGGAGAACGGCGGCGAAATACAGTAGGCATGTCCAGCACATCCTCTGCGTTGAGTGATAATTTTTCTATCAGTTTGTTATGATCTTTTTGTACGTGTTTAAGTTTTTAATACAAAATCTTAAACGTCATTATTTTGATTGCATTAGATATTTTTGAAGAACCGAGATTCTTTCATTAGTGGAAATGCGGCTTTTGGGTAGGCGTCCAAATTGCACGAATTCAGCTTAATATTAAGCGTAGAACTATTTTATTCAGTTCTGTCTGTAAATCACATCAACAATTAATTCCCAAGCCGTAATCCGGAAATCAAAATTACTCACAAAGCTCATCCACGCATTAAATTTAAGTCGTAAAAGGTTATTTTTTTAGTCAAGGGAATCAACGCTTCACGTGTAATTTACGTACTTATTGCGTCATTTTAAGTTTGTTTCTGGAGATTTATTGCGTTATAGTTTTGCGGCCTTTGCATTCCAATATAAATAGCGGTTTTTAAACTTGACTGCGTTTTTCCTCTCCGGTGGCGATTAGAGTGAAAGCTGCACGTTTTCAGAATCGCCTTTTTAATTCATGAATTGGATGCATTTAATTGAAAGTGATATCCTTTAGGAACCATTTTCATTCATCCCAATACGCCCTGCAAGTACCAGTGTTTTAAAAACTATCTGACTGGCGACCCAACGGAAAAACACCTGCACTCGCTATAAACCGTAAACAAAAGAGTAAAACTCTGGAATATAATGTTCACAAATACATAATTGAAGACTATAGATGTAAATAGAAAGCCTAATAGTAGCATCCATTTCTCATTTTTCTTTTGATGTCTTTCATTTATTCTTGCAACGAGCACTCACATTGTTATCATGAATATTGCGACACAGCTTATTATTTTCCGCGGTCCCGCACCTTGTAAATCTGCAACAGAAAATATTTCCTTTTTCGAAAAATGGGCATTTTTTCCCTCGTTTTAAGTACTTCCATTCATGAGTGCGAACATACCCTCGGGCAGCTGTGCTGTGTGAAGATCAGCGAGTTTAATTTTATGCAAAGTAACAATAGATGGGCAGTATACATTAAGGTCGATTCGGAATGAAAATCTCTCTCAATGGTCTCGCTGATGTGCAAGTTGGAATTACTAAACAAGACACAGAGAAGAGTTTCCGAGGCGCGATGCTCACAATCGGAATGCTTATCGTTATCCAGACATTCTTGATATTGACCAAGGAATCTCTTCGCTGCCGATGTTTACATACGCATTCCCATTTTCTTTATCTTCGGCGAAGATTTTCCGTAGCGCGACGTGGAGCGGTACTTCTCACGGCGTAGTTCTTCCCGCGTTCCCTTCTGCTCCGCTCTGGAAACGCTTCGTCTTTTCTCTCCTCCTCCTCGCTCCACCCCCTTGACCAAAACCCCCTTTTAGCGAACGATTTCAGAATGTTTCCTATTTGGTCGCGTTTCGCAACAATGCGGTTGCGTTTATAACCAGTGGAGGATGGCGAATTCTGGGAGCCCAGAGCTAAATCTATTTAGGAACCACAACAAAACCTGAATTAAACTAAACATAAGAGGGGCATTTTGAAGGAAAGTAGGCTCTTTTCGTTGTATAATTATTCTCTCTCTGTTTAGCATTTTTTTCTTTTTGTGATTTCTATTTTTTGTTTAAATGGGAACCCCTGGATCCCGGGAGCCCAGGACTTCAGACCTTCGTAAAGCCACTCCTGGTCTGTAAGTTCTCCATGCCGGTTCTTTTCCGTCTTCTCCCGTACGCGTAGCCGTGCCGATGTAGCGAAATTTGGCAAAGAAATATATTATCCATCGAACATATTCAATTTCGAGCCATATCTAGATAGGTGGAATGCTACTTCCGCATCATCTTGCATTATGTAGAAGCGATTCTGTAGCAGAACGGATTTATCTTTGAAAGTGTGCCGCGGCTCAAAAAAAGTTTGAGAACCACGTCTACTCCATTGTACTTTTATCCCAGATTCCAATTATTTTGTTTTCTGTTCTTAATTAGCATTCCTTTAATCCAGCCAAAGCTAGAATAGGACCTTTCATTTTAGCTATGTCACGGAAAAGTATTTTCATGAAATGGCAGAAAAATTTATTTTTGATTCTCGTTGTTTAATGCATCGATGAAACAGATAGGACATCAGGAGGATTTACGCGAGGTTTTTTATTTTATCCCATTTGTAATGAACGACACTCTGGAAATTAATAAATCCCAAATACAATGATAAGGGAAAATGATTATTCGGTAGCTTTCGTAGGGTGTAAATTAATCAGCGGAATGGGAATATGGTAGTCCGCGCCAACATGTGAACATGTTGCCTTTTTAAACTAGAGGCTAATACTTAACAAACGAATTCCCGTGCCTTCTCACGTGTCGTCTGGTTATGAATTCCTCGTTGTAATTGTTCCCAATATATGCGAATTTGGCACTTATCAATCCAATTTCGAATTCCCCTAATACCGATGTATTTATGATGAAATTCAATGTTAATTAAAAACACGGAGTTGCTTCGTGTTGCGATATCGGGTTAAGATATCCAGTGGGTATCCGAATTTGATCCTTTGTACGCATACTGCAAATTAATGGAAAATTTGGTAATTTTCGTGTCTTTTTGGGCTCATGTATAATGATTTTTCCCATCAAATTAATAGCAATTGTTGTTACTAAACTGCGATACGGCGCTCAAATAATACCATATTAATTATTTACCGTTCCATTTTCAGTCACACAACAGAGTATTCAGTGCATATTTCTGATTTTGTGCTTGAGATAACAATTGTTTGAATGCTCTTCTGGCACCAGTTGGTTTCCCAGTCACCTGTCTCTTTTCCGAAACGCGACTTAACAAGGGAGATGACCTGTTTTGTAGATAATCGTTGAGAACTATATAAAATTTATCATCGTGTCATTCTTTATTGATTTTGAGAATAAATTTGCTTTCTAGCATCACTAAAGTTACTAAAAAACGGAAACGAAGGGAGCGTAAACCTCTGAATTTATGATGTTTAAATGGTCAAAGTCAAGAAGTTCGTACGTTTCATTAGGTCCCATCTATTCTGTGGCTGCTATCAATTTCTCCTAAGCGTTTTCATACCTTTGAGTGGCACAAAGTCTAATCAGTATGAATAGATTCTTTTGTCTTATTGCACAGAACATTAAAACTTAGCTGATACGAAACGCTTTCATAGGAAGCATACCTCAAGTTTCCTGCGAAAACATGGTTACATAGTTAAATAATAATGTAATAGCTCGAGCAGTCATAAAAATAAATAATTATTGCTATTAACGCGAGATAGGTTTTATTGAAAGTCAAGTATTCGGATGAAAATGGTGGGCGAGTTTCGGCAATTTATTTATGATTCGGTTGTTATAGCAGACCTTGTCAATAGAAACCGTAAACGTTAAGATACTTTTGAAACCTTTGTTAACGAGGTTTTATACTATAGTTGAACTTGTGCTAATAAAATTTCATCTGCCAGGTTATAATGGCCGATAATGTAAATGCTTCAGTATTTTTATTTATTTCATCTGATGTATGTCATTTACCTAATTTATAATCTTCTCACTCGATATCTTCCCTTCTCCAGCCATATACCGCAATCCCTCTTCTTCTTCTTCTCATTTACTTATTCATTGCTTCTTTCCTTCTTTTCTCTTACGCCTAGGAATGTGATTCCTTAGCCTTCTTGCTTGGGCTATTCACTCTGAATACACTCGTCTGTATCGTATCCAATGGTGGTTTTCATCCCTATTCTTCTTCCATTTCTAATCACCTTTGTGCTCACCATTTATCCGAAATTAAACCTCCCCTGCTATTGCAAAATGCAGAGCATATGTTTACCGATAAACGAAACTAAAAATCCGAATTTAGGATTAACATGCTGCGGATAATTCAGTTATAACGTACTAATTTGCGACCTTCATGTTCATTAAACTAGGTGGGCGTCACGCACAGCATGCCTGATGCACGGGTTTAATTTTCTGTTTCATCTCTTGACCTTTAACGCATCAATAAACCGACAAGAAGTATTACCGCATGGGAGCGAGTATTTTCATAGTTTGCATCTGCTTCATTGCGATTGGCTTCTACAAATTTGAGATCAATGAAAAACATAAATCTTGTTTCTCCGATAGCCGTTAAAAGGTCGGGAAAGCCAAATACGTATTTCGGATACATGTCAGCCATCCTCACAGATGACGGCTGCCTTGTATCCTAAATGCGCATCATGTTTTCGCAGCCTTTTAGTGGCTATTGGATGATTTCAGCCATAAGGTGAGATCAACAATTCTTATTTAAATGCAAAGTTTGTTAATTGCGTTTAAAACAGTGTTCCATAGTGGATTTTAATGGCGTGAATTATTCAAATAACGTTCGTGCGTTTTTGTGTACATTTGTATGTTGTAAATCGCGGGTTTTCGAGGATATTTCGTTGTGTCTGAACATCCTTAATTTACGCAGGTCCTCAGCAAATGAGCGTCATTTTCCCCTTGTATTCTCTCACATACGTTCCCCATATAACATCAAATCAAGCCCTTTCAGCGAATCCGACATCCCCAAATTCGATCCAACTTTACATAATCGGCCGTTGATATCGATTTACAAAACGCTATGAATTTTTTTATCCCCACGAAAATAGGATTCCTGTAACCGGTTAATTCTTCTCTCCGTTGCCCCTGCGGATTTCCAATCACATCGAAGCGTTGATCAAAGGGGCGGGAAATGGAAGGGGGTTGTGTATGGGGGGAGGCAGAAGAGGGAATGCTTGTATATTGAGTGCGATGGCGAGGTAAAGGATTGAGGAGGGGGAGGAGGGAATAGATGTTGCGGGATAATTTAAAAGCTAGCTGGAAACGGACAGGTTTCGAAACGATGTATCGCAGTGGGAATTTTATCTGACTCAGTCTGTGCGTGTCATGCGTGTGTGCGTCCGTGTGTATCGTATGTTTATAAATGTACGTGCATGTGCGCGCGTTTGTGTGTCGTAGAGCTTACGTGCGTGCGATTTTTCTTCTATATCTAGAGCTATGGAAAAAGTCGAACTCCGCTACCCTCTTGGGCTTAACGATTTCGCTTCGAAGACTGTTCGGTATTCCGAACTGGACGGGTATCGGCAAAGGTGCTCGTGATCTGAACGTCCAATGGAGGAAATGCTTGTACGTCTGTCGTGGTAATTATCATATTTAATTGCGGGAGTTGTGTAATCGTATTTTATGACGCATAAGGGTGAATAAATATTGTAGGTGGCTATTGTACGCACAAGAATGTTGTTTTCAAGTTTTTCCAAGTGGGATCCACCGAACGCATGAAGTGGTCCTCGATGGAGGCCAGGTCCACGATATTTTCCCTTTCCATTTGGATTAAAATGCCGTCGTGTTGATATAAATTATGATAAGGAACATTAAAGTTACTAAATAGCTTTGTTGTAGTTAATTTTTTCATATGCAAAATCCTTGTTGGATGAATGGTATCGAATAATTGACTAAACCAAGTAACTCGGTATTTTTTTACCAAGCTAGAAAGAAAATGTTTTAAAACTTACGGTTTAAACCAGAGGCCGCATTTGTAATTTCGAACGCTTCGGCGGACCGCATAACAATTTAAATCGGAGGTTACCAAGATAATGTGTTATCATATAAGCGATAATCGAGTCTAAACATTTCTAGCCTTATATGTTCAACGTTCAAGTTTTTAGGACAAAAATTTATTTTATAAAATTCGAAATTATATGAATTTTACGGTGCCTTTTCATCACAGTCTCACGACCGTAGCATAAAACTCTCTCTAGGGCCGCATGCGTGCCACAGATTAAGCCATATATGTACATTACAATTACCAGGTATTCGTCCTCATTAGTGATTCATCCATCGTTGATTTTAATGAGAACCTTGGATCTTACCATCGAGGAAACTTTCTTGTGGCGATACTCCTATGGTTTATTCAATCGCTTTATGGCTTTAGATACCTAAGTAAATTATTTGACACGACCCACGAGGTGAGCCTGCTAATTAATCTTTGAATGTAATGCGGATGCTTCGTTTCTGCGAAATTCGAAGGTGATTTGCAGTTTCAAAAGTGCCTTCCATTTTAGCTTTCACGAGCATCTCCGATTTTTGTCGATAGTACAAAACAGGGCCGTGTCGTGGGTATGTGACGCCCGTGTGCAAATTAGAATTTAATAAAAATAAGTTTAAAAAGAACTTTGAAAGGAGATTCCAAAAGCGATTTTTTGTAAAGTAACACTGTATTTTCATTAGAAATTAAGCATTAAAACAAAAAGTTAATTCCAAAATAAATCAGAAGTTATTTAAACATACCTCACTGCAGTTTAGCAGTCGTAACATAATCTTTACCCCTTTCCGAAAGTAAATTGGACGTATTTACGCTTCGTTATTAGGCGTTCTTTACCAGCGAAGCGGTAGTGGCGGAACGCCATGGGTACGTCTCGTCCGCCCGTCGTAACTTTCATCTCCTAAACCGCGGGACGGATTTTAATTTAATTAAGTACGAGTGATCGTTGTTAAAATTTATCGCCCAATTGTGGGTTTGAACTGCATGCGTCATTTACAACTTCCACTTTACATAATTACTTTAATAAACCTATACTTGTATCTCGCCAAGCAACAATGAAATACCTTACTTTTCTCTCTTTAGCTTTTATATGATCTGTAAGGTGTAGATTAAAAACATTATTCGGAAAGAGGACAACATTTACTACAAGATAGTTCCCGAGACCCCATAATTACGAGTTGTAGTTTGGGAGATAAAAATTCGAGAAAATCCCGAGCAAAACATCGCGTATTTTGTATACATCGCTCTCTAAGACGGTTCTCTCGGAGAACAATAATGAAAATCCATGTTTTTCTACCCCACGTTCTTATATGATCTATAATGTATTGATTAAAAAATTTATTCAGGTAGAGAACGACATTTACTACACGATAGTCCGCAAGACCGCATAATTAAGACTTATAGTTTCGGAGATAAAAATTCAAGAATCATCCAATCTTTCGATATCGTTTCGCACGTATTTCCCATTAAGAACACCTTTGAAATATCTGTGTATTCCATTTATGGAGTATACTTTTCCATCTCGTTATTGTTCAATTTTACCATAGTTATATATAGTTCGTAAGGGATGTTTTTAAATCCTGCGAAAAGGCTAACGGACATACTGACGGACAATAAAATCAATACGGTTCTTGTCTGTCAGCAGCCAGAACTGTCCTGAAAATCTTAACATCCAAGCTTTTATCGTTGATTCAAATTTTTTCCCACGGACAGACGAAGTGAGAACAGAAGCGAATTTATTACAAACAATAACGCTAAAAATGCATCACAAGAAATACAATATGCGCAAAGTGAACAAATTTGATTATTTAATATCTTATTTTTTACAATTCTGAGCAAAAAAGTTATTATGAAATGCAACAAACGGATACATGCTTACATAGTATTTAAAAATTTTTAGTGCACGAATTGCACCCGTGGTGCCGAAGAAACCAACGCGTCGTAATAAATTTTCCATTCTTTTGAGTGAATGAGGGAGAAACGTCGCCGAAAAGCTCAAGCTGAATCGTATATTATAAGAGAACCGGACTTGTCAGTCTGTCGTTGGATAGTCGCGTATGAAAGGGACGATTTTTTTCTCTTATCCGATTTCGCGGAAAATGAGCGGCGAGGGCGGATAAAACCGTGTCCGAAACGCGTCCTCTGGATAAGAGCTTCCGGTTCTCTCCATTCTACCTCATTCTAGCTTGACCACTCCCTCCTCCTCGGCGGGAAGCAACTGAGCGACAAGGGACTGATTAATTGAATTGTAGCGAAAGAGAGAAAGAGCTGGGAGAATTTTTTGACGAGTAAAATGCGCTCCGCGAGTGATCAAAATTTTAGGAAAGAAAGTTTGTGTCAGGATATGTCCCAAGAACGTCTTGTCACGAAAATCTCTTTCAGTGCGGAAAACGTGAAATATTTCTGTGGCGACAATATTTCCGCCTGCCGATAAAAAATGCGGTCGTTCCTTTTTTCCGATCGTTTGTTCTCGTTCCTCCATGTTTCCGATCGTAGAAAATTGCTAGTTTTGATTGATATGTTTAAGAGAAATAAAGTTAATCGAATGGCTATTCGCTTATCGATTTCACCTTAAAACTGAACGCTCTTTATATTTAAGCCATGAATTCAGGATATCCCGTCATCATCTCCACGATGGTCAGTTTTAGACTTTCGAGCTCTCAATGCGACTCCGTTAAGGATATTCGCAGCGTGATACAAAAGATATCCAATGTTTGTCAGAAGAACCCGCTATAAATTTTAAGTGTGGTTAATGTTAGACTCTTGTGTATCGTAGATAACACTTGCCACGCACCGCTAAGCGTGGATTACGACTATTTTTAAATTGGAAGAAAATATTGCTATAAAGATTATTTGATTCGTCCAATGTGTAAGACCTGTTCGCCATTCGTAATAGCTTGAATTTGGTTAAAAAATGTTTTTATCAATTGTGTAGCAAGCGTGGGCAAGAATACTTGTCCGGCATCGGAGGAAACATGCAAATTAATTGGCAGTTTAAAGTGTTATATTTAAATTTTCGGGAAGGCGGATTTTGGATGAAAAAATTGCTCTGATTTTTAAATCCTAATCTCTGAAGGTTATCGTCGCGGTAAAAACTCGGAAATTCGTAATCTTTTAAAATTTAAAAGCTCGAAGTCTTCCGTCATTAGAAATGGTTTCGCTTCCGTTCTTCGGCTATATTACCTTCTCCCAACCTCTTCCCTCACTTCCTCCCTCCCATAGCTTATCTACTTCCTCCTCCCCGTCCTACTACAGCCTTAATATATACGCATTGCTCACACGCTCTCTCTCTCTCTCTCTCTGTTCCTCTTCCTTTCTATGCCCTCGACACAGAACACAACTCTCGCCGCTATTACTCAAGACGACGTCGTAGGATAAGGCACTATTGTTACGGGACCACGTCGATGTTTTACGAGGATCTCCCTTATTGAAGAGCCCTCTCTCTCTTTCCTCTTACAATTTTTCCATCGCTCTGCAACTCTTCTTCCTCTTTTTCAGGGATCTCTAACTCAAATTACGAGAGAACCAAATAAATAATGCCGAAATATATGTTGTATCACATGTCGCAATTTAGAGCCTATGTATTTGATTAAAACTTTAAAAGAAATGTATTTAGAGGCACGTATAAAAAACCTTTTTACGATTCCGGTACATTAAATGTTTTAAAAAACTGTTTTGTACTCCTGTTTCATCTTATAATCGGCTCGTCCACTGTGCAGAATCGAATTGATGAGAGAGCCGCATTATTTTGACTAGCGGGCCCCGTGTTTGTGCCCCCAGCTCTGTTTTAACCGTATCCTTTATTCTTCCTCTCCTTTATTCTTCCTCTCCTTTATTCTTCCTCTCCTTTATTCTTCCTCTCCTTTATTCTTCCTCTCCTTTATTCTTCCTCTCCTTTATCCTTCCTCTCCTTTATTCTTCCTGTCCTTTTCCGCTTTTTCCCGTACTCTTTTCCACTTTCCAAGAGAGAACTTATTCTCTCCTACCCCTTTTCTCCCCGTGGGCGCTCCTTCGAAGAATGCGTTTCGCCTCGCCCTTCACTTCCTCCGTCAAATTGAAAGAGGAAAGAATGAGAAAATATAATTGAAGCAATTGGACGGGGACCTTTTTACGACCGAAGGGGTGCCTTTGCTGTGCGCGTGCGTGTGTATGCGCGCGCGAGGAGTTTCTCGCATTCGATGCGTCATGTTCTCTCCGACAACGGGAGGCTATTTTTAAATCGATTTTCCAAATCCCGATTCGCTAGACATTTTTTGTCATTACAATTTCCTTTTCGTGCTAAACTTTTGTCGTAATTTGGAATTTGATTTGATGATGTCGCTATTGCACATTTCGATGGATATGTTTACCGGTTAAAAAAAACAATCCGCTAATGTAATCATTTTGTCCGTCCGTCCGTCACACTTACGTGTCCGGTGAACTACTTCTACACCGTTCAAGTTAGAGCAACCAAATTTCGAGGGACTGTTTGTGGCCATAAATAAGTTCTTTCCGCGATTGATATCTGGAGACTCGAGGGCAGGGGTCTCAAACTCACATCGGTGCGTGGGCTGCATGGAGACCTTCCATCGAACACGCGGGCTGCATTACGGCACCGTGCAAAGTCCGCGAGCCGCAAACTTTCCCAGTTCTCACGCCGTTTCATATTTGGACATTCATTCTCCCCTTCCCCAAGGAGGAAATTGACCCAACCCTATGATGCGGTCTTAAACCCATTCATCACAAAAATATTAGCTTCGGCGTCGGGGATTAGGTTCTGACACGCAAAACACACATTGGCAGCAGGAAGAACACCCCACCTGTGCATTTTTATAAATCTGAATGAGCAATAAACTAAGTATATTTTAAAAGTGCTGATTTAACAAGCTTATTAAATTTCTTAGATTTACATTAAGCATTTTAAAAGAAATACATTCTACTTTTGGCCGTCTAGTGTAAACTACCTTATTTCGCGGGCCGCTGAAATGTACCACGAGGGCCGCGAGTTCGACATCCCTGCTTTAGGGACAGCTTAAGGAGTGTAGGAGGGAGCACAATAAAATAACCGCCCTTAACATCCGATTCATCAGTTCTTTCCTTACTTGTTTTATAACTTCTATTTCTTGTCATTAGCGTTTTGTTCACTCGGATAAAAGTGTGGGTCGAATTGATATTTTCGGCCGTACTGAAAATCCAGTGTATGATGGAGGTAATTTCAATAGTCGCAAAGAGTTGGGGAAAAACCATGTGCTAATTTTACTGCAAAGGAGCCGCTCTCAGTGTTGGTTGAAGGCAGGGGTAAAAATTGGTTTTCAGAACTAGGTATGCGCTCCGGAATCAGTGGAAGAGCAGGGGGGAGGGGTTATAGCACCTTTTCTCAAGCTTACGCCCCACTCAAACATTGCGACTACTGGTGAGGCCGCGCCCATAAACATAACATTAGGTTTAGGTTTTTAAATTAATAATATAGAATCGTCAAATTGCTACATATAAAACAAACTTAAAAAACAAGAAAAATCTCTCTCAGTAAAGCTAAAAAAAGAATAACATGACTTTGTTAAGGGTGAGCTTGTCTTTCTTTACAAAGTCGCTTCAAATTAGGCTCCCACTTTTTAAGACATAGACGCAGGTCATTCTCGACTTTTACTCTATTTCTGTATTTTGTTTCGGAAGCTGCAATACCATTCTGCGCCTCACTTGAAATGTCTTCGCGCCCCACCAGTGAGGCGTGCCCCGCGGTTTGAGAAACACTGTTTTAGTTAACCAACGCATTGCTGCGAAAAGAAATTCACTCAGGAGCTAAGTATATGGCGTATATCAATATTTCCATCCCTGGTCGAAAGACATCGTTCGTTTTTAGTCGTTTGATTATCTAGTGTAGAGTGTGATTAATTAGCGTAGATGGATTCCTAGAAATTGCATTGCTCCATTGGGGTCAACCGAGGGACTTCTGCCTCTTCCCATTAGTCTTACAAATCAGCCGCCCTCAGTGGTGGTCGAAAGAGATCGTCGATTCACTTATTTGGATAACCATTGTACAGTGTATCAGTGGTTAATTAGCGTAGATGGATTCCGAGAAAAGCGCTGCTGCATTGGAAAGAGCCGAGAGACTTCTGCTTTTTTCCATTAGTCCTTCCATTAACTCCCCTCTACGCAAACGTCTAATATTTACAAACTAGGCCGAAGAGTCAATAGATTCTGGAATCTTAAGATAAGAAGTTTGGATTTCGTGGTAATGCTCGTATCGACATCACAAGTTATTGAAGATATTGAACTGCCGCCGCTGTTCAAGACGACTTTTCTCATTCCAGATTACATTTTGAAGGATTATTCGAAATTTTGTCATTTTATAAGGAATCACCTAGAGATACTTTTGGTGACACATCTCATCAACAAACATGGCATATATTTTCTACGTGGTCAGTTTCTTTGTATATTTTGTATTTTCTGCATAATTTTAAGATTATAATTAGTGATCTCTTTCCTAAACTTCCAATAAAATGGTGTTACATTTGACACTTTTCTGAGAAGTCGCAAGACTCGACTAATTACTTCGGCAAGTAATGAATAACTAAGCGACGTTCTACCACATTTCGTAAAAAAATATTACAACCGCTGTTTTTGGGCGCGGAGAAATGCCGGAAACAATTCGTCAGTTTCGCAAGATTGAAAATAGCGACTGGCGATCATTGTTGGCACTAAAAATTTGAGATGGGCAGCGGTGCGCGCGAAATAAAAAAAATGAAGGGAGGAATGAGTGTCTCACGCAAGTGATGTAGCGACCGGCACTCTCGTTAATGCACGCGCCGGCAGTTGGTAATTAGCAAGTCGGGAGAAGTGGGAGAGGGGATGGGCGGAGGCAGAGGTTCGCGAGAAAAGGGAAGGGGGAGAGAGAGGGAGAGAAGAGGATGGGGGAGGGAGGGAAGGAAGAGAGTCACGTCACCTCGAAGTATTACACTCCGATCCATTCCTTCCTCTCAACTCTCTCCCGATCCATTTCGCGATCTGCCGCGAAAGAACTCCCCCCCCTCTCCCCTACCCCGTAAGGATACGTCTTTTGACCATCATCATATTCCCATTCTCTCTTTTCTCCGCCGCCGCCCAAACCTTCAACACAACCCAGGGATGGCACATACGTGGCAAGCGTGCCAAACTTGGCACGCCAAGAAATTTTCTCGCCACGCGAAAACATTTCTACAATGAAAAAAATTATTGCATTATTATATTTATTTATACTAGTACAAAAGCCCGTCAATATGACGGGCAGTGCCGTAACTAGGGCGGGGCAGTCGGGGCATCTGACCCGGGCGCAACTAAAGGGGCGCAAAAATTGTTGATGGCAAGTTGTGCGAGGTTGCATGGCACAAGGACGGGCGTATTTTCACCACTATACTTGTTCCAGACATTACGCATAGGAGGAACTATATATTTCGATGATGCTATTGTTGAGTTTGCTGCATTAAAATCATGTAGAATAACTCTTCAATATTAAAATATTTGTACTTTCTCTATTTAAATATTTATGTAATTATATTTATAATTATGTATTTAAATTATGTACATTTATAGTGAGAAATTATATTATACCCAAAGATAAATACCGTACCTCCTTTTATCCCCCCTAACACTAGTCAAACTCTTATGTAAATGTAAGGATCAAATTGATTCTTCTCGGAAAAGTGGGGTATATAGGGTTAAGTGCGACAGTTGTGAGGCGATGTACATCGGGCAGACCGGGAGGAGTTTCAACACAAGGATTAAGGAACATATGAGGTGTCTACGGACGAGAGATGCGTCTTCACTATTGGCCAAACACCTCTTCGAGACTTCACACGCCTGTCATTTGAACCCCGATTTCCTCCATTTCGAACACAAAGGACCTCGCCTGGACGCCTTGAAGCAGCTAGAGATATTGCAACATATTGGAACAAAGTGTTACTCCTTAATGAGCAATTATTCCCAACCCACTCACCCCTCCTCTCCATTCCCTTCGCAAAACTGTAACCGTCATTTCCCCTCCACCGAGTTACCAACCAATCACCTAGCAGTCATGCCCGTACAATGTCTTTCCTCCCTCCCCCACTCTTCTACCTCCCACTCCATCTTTCTCTCGTACATATATATATATATATATATATATATATATATATATATATATATATATACCCTTTTGGTTTTCCTAGGTCGTGTCCTAATAAAATAGTGGAAAATTACAAGATTTTTATTTAGTAATCAATAGACATTATATCATTTATATTTCATTTTTATTTATTAATTGTTCAACCAAAATTCATATAGTAAAAAATATTGGTATTAGAGGATTTTTTATGGAGGGGGCGCATATTTGGTAGTTTGCCCCGGGTGCTAAAATAGCTAGTTACGGCACTGATGACGGGTATGCGTGGATTAAATATTTAATTTAAAGAACTTCCCATTCTTCCTCCTCTTATCCCTTCCATTCTCATCCCTCATATTTTAAGTTTATATTCGATTTTCCCCGATTTTTCGACATTTCATAGAGGTTCCAGTGAAACAAAATCACGAAGGACAAAAACTGATTAAAAATTTATGTGTAAAGTTTCATGTAAATTTAAAACAAATAAACACCTAACGTAAAATTTTTTAAGTCAGAAACGACTCCAATGTATTGTAATGATGGACAACCCAACATTTCAAATAGGAAGTTACTTCACGCGTACATCGAAAATATCTTTTCGTTTGCAAATTTTATTGGGCAGTTTAAAGCAAATTACTATATTGTCAATGATTATGATTAATTTCTTTCGATAATTAAGCAAGATATTTGACGCATGGTCGGTGCATTTATAGTGATTACAAAAATGTGTGAATTAAAAAAGCTACTTATTAAGTTCTTTCGTCGTCAAGGTAAACAAAACAAAAAGCTACTTAAAATATTAGCGGTCGTATGTTCGTTCGTATTTCTTCCACGCCTTAGAAATGACACTGCAGTAAACAAACCTATCGTTCAAATTAAGCCATCATTACTTCCCTTTCGATTAAAATGCATTCAAAATATATAAGAAGAGTTCTCACAATTGATTTCAAATACATTATCAAAGTTCATGTCATTGCTTTTAGACAGACGTAATTTGCTAGATCAGCAACAATGCCGTAGCTCTTGAAGACGAAATTTTTTCGTCTAAAATTTAGCCAAATTTTCGTATTAATAACGAATTTGTGGAACGATTCGACGCATATTCGAAAATCGATTGCTGGAAAATGAATTCCGTTCTTTTAGGCGTCGTTTGATGCAAGTCCCTTATTCATATCGCAATTCTAGGTGATTTTAAAATGCAAATGAAAAATGTGCTGCAATTGTGCAAACCTGCAAACCGTGCAAACACACAGAAAGAAGGACAGGATTCTCTTTAATATATGTATTAGATAAATAAGCATGAGTTAAATACAAAACGTAATAATCAACAATTAATTATTTTGGTTATACTATGACAGGGATGTTAAACATATGGCCCGCCAGCCTATCATTTGTGGAAAAATTACGTTGCAAATGAACTTCTCGTAAGGGTGGTGAGCAGTGATTGAATGCAATTAAATTCTCATACATAATAAATATTTTTTGGAGAGTCGCACCGCCATCAAATCGTCCCTGAAACCGATCATCGTCTCCCTCTTGGGAAGTATCTGGATCCTTCCCTGAAGGTGAGGATAATCTTGAGTTTCTGGGAACAAATTACGTCTATGCTTACTCATGAAAGTTTACCAATGGGTACAGGATACTGGAAGCATGGGAAAGCCCTCATTGACAGAAGTGGCCAACCTTTCTGCCTCCAGTATATATTTATGATAGGCTCAAAATCATCAATAATATTCTCCTTAAGAGCCGCAGGTTGGTCGTACTTGTGCTTTGGGATGTAAGGGAGATATAATGATTTTTGTTGGCTGATCAGCGACTCATTGCCAGTAGGGAGGCATTCAGTAAATAATCTTGAGTGAGAGTTGGAAGGAGATTTTTGGTGGTATCTGTGTATTAATGGTGTTACTATTGCTATTTGTTTTTCCCAAAATAATTATACAATATTACTATTGTCATGCTTTGATTATCTGTATTTTTTGGTACGCATGGTCCACATGAAGCATACTGATGTCCGATTTGGCCGGTGTTGTGAAATTAATTTGACACTCCTCTGCTATGAATTATTAATACACTCGGGGATGTAAAATATACAGGGGCGTGATATTTTTTATAATTTTTACACGCTGTATATAAATAAATTCCACATCGTGCCGATACGGCACGCCTATAATAATACAGATTTTTTGGCACATCCGCAAAAACCTATTTGCCAATCCTGACACGTAGGAAATAAATAAGGTCATGCCCTCGATATTCCACTATCTACAATGCAGCGTCTCAAGTCCCCTCCGCATATAACCCAGTGTCTCTTAACTTGTGGTCCCTATGCATTTAAGAGGCGGTCCGCGTCTATTGAACAGTGATCAACAAACTACAATTAAAAAATTCCTGAAAATTTTAGGAAAAATTTTTTTTTAGGACTGCCATCAATCATAGGCCTCCTTGCTCAAAGTCGAAAACATCGCCGTCATATTGCGAGTACTTATACTCTTCTCTTCATCCTACATGTGCGAGGCAGGATTCTCTGTAGTGACAGAAAGGAAGACAAAACATCGAAATAGACGAGATAAATTCGACGTTGCGACTCTTTGTACAATTTACTCCAAGAGGATCGTACTAATCACAAAGTGCACATCTAAATTGCAATGCGAAAGCGTGGTTGCAATTAGTAATTTGAATTCCTTGATCAATATGTCGGACTTCAGGTTAATAATATTTCATAATATTAAATTAAGATTAATTTAAACTTTTTAATGATATCGAGATGTTGGTGGTCCGCGTAAAATCTATCGTTGAAAGTGGTCCATGGCATTGGAAATGTTAATAACCACCGATAATGCAACGCAGCGCCTCATTCCTTACCGAATCTAACCTAATACGCGCCAAGTCGTGCATTCACGCTCACCCAGTTACGGCTCTCACGTCGACCCACCCGCTGCTTATTTTTGTTGCCTCCTTGCCCTCTAATTTGTTGATTCACATCTGTATAAATAATTATTTTCTGATGGCGAATAAGCTAGCGATTTATTTCTACAGATGTCTTTCCCCTCCCTTGGTTATTAACTTAACTGCTGATTGTGTTTAATGTTTTGAGGCCCGGCTAATTGAACGCATGGAAAGGAGAGGTGGCGATTTTATTAATCCACCTCGTCTTCATTTTAGAACCGTGCCGTCTTGTACAGCCTTCGTGCCTCGCACGCCGCGCCCTTACGACTCCCTTTCACAACTCCTTTTCACAACTCCTCCCTCCTCGGCCTGCTCTTCGAGTTGCTTCTAGTCAAACGCGCCGTCCAGGCGTGCTTCTCGCGTTGTGGTATTAATGGTTTTATAAGCAGAACATGAGTATCGCGATGAAAAACTCGTAGATCTTCATAAAATGAGTCTTTTAAAACCCCCACGTCACATTTTTAAATGTTTGGTGCGGAAAACTTCGTTGCCTAGTCTCTGATAGCTCTTTGAAGAACACATCCCACTTAACGAATGCGTTACGATCCAGAGATTCAAATTGAGTTTCTTGGGCGTTTACAATAGAAGAGGTTATTAATTCTCTCAAGCAAAGCAGCTCATTCCACGCTGGAAGTAGCGTCTGAGTTTCAGCGAGAAAGTATCTCAGATATCCAAACGAACGTGCATTGCAAACAAATTCAACTTTCATTTCATCTTGAGATTCGATCGTATAACTTCAAGATTTCAGAGTGACTGTTATGCTGACACATTGAATTTAAACTTATATCTTCGTGGAGGTTCAAAGCAGGGGCGGACTGACAATAAGAGGTATAAAATGGCGCAGTAATTTGTTAAGAACACCTATCGCACTATTAGCGTCGAGTGGATCAAATCTTATTTAAAATCAAGTAATTAATAATAATAATTTAATGTAGAGAAAATTTTATCATGGAAAAGAATGAATAATTGATATAAAAATTAATACACAAGATTGAGCAGATCGGCCCTTTCACCGGAAGGTTATATGGCCATCCGGCCCTGGTTCGAAATAAACTAAGTACTTGCCCGCTTCCGGTCTTCAACTCAAGAAAATATCTTTGTAATTAAAGGATCAGTACAAATATTCAATTGTTAATTTGGAACGAGTTTTGGTCTCATACAAAGACTTGTTAAATGTATGTATTCGTTGACTGTTTCTTGGGTAAGGTTTTGTTCTAAAAGTCAAGTTTCTAAGAAATTTAAAGTTATTATTCTATATTCTATTGGAACACTGGAACAAAGAGACTACATACATTTAACAAGTCTTTGTATGAGACGAAACTTCTTCCAAATTAACAACAAAATATCTTTCTCCCATATACAAATATTCAACATTAATCGGCTTCCAGAAAAAAATGCTGAATATCAGAAGGGGATCCTGAGGTGAGCTATGGATAAAGTGCGTCGGGACATTTCATATTTACAAAATCATTGTCTTCATAACGTACCCAAGCGTTTTCCACAGATTCAAACACATCACCCCCGCACGTAGTATTCAATGTTTTAAGGGCGCAATCATTATTTTAGATGATTTCCCAGTCTTGTCCTTTTCTCCGAAGTAGCATATGCCTATTTAATGAAGGGCTTTCCGAGCGCAACGCCGAAGAATCGAGCGCCCGACGGATTTCTTCTTTTTTCCCCTAGTATCCCAAGGCTCGCCCCTCCTTCCTCCCCAACCCTCGTCCACCTCCGCTCTCCCGATTGCCGCATAACATTGTGATAACCTATAAGTCAGCAATCGGCCTACTTCTTAAAAGAGTCCCCAGAAGAGAGGTAAGATCCGAGGTAATTGGTCTGGAACAGAGTTAGAGGATAAGAGTCTGGTTGGGGTGAAATAATGAGATGCAATGTGTTTAGTGGAAGAAAGTGGGAGGGAGCATTAACAAGGTATAAAGAGGGGTTGAGGGGACAATGAGGTATTTGGGATAATGTACGATGGCGTATGCTCGGTAGTTGGATGTACAATGAACTACTAAGTTGTGCTTGCCGGAGAGTCCGGGTCAAACCCGGAGATGTGACTACACTATATATTGTGTGGGAAGAAAATAAAACTTCAAATGGTCATTTTTCTCATACTCGCCCTGCAATTAAGTTTTTAATGTAAATCACATTAATATTCTTTCCAAATCCTGCCAGTTTGTATCTAATACTGAAAGCTCAAATGCGGGAATCCCCAGCTAACCCTACAAAACACGAAGTTTGAGTTGCCAACTTTCAGTTGTGTTGAATTTTTTATTCATGCAATCATACTTAAGCAACTCGTCGTCGCTGTTATAGTTTTTGAATACGAAACTTTAAATAAATTTTCCAAATCTCACTGACCCGGAGATATGAGCACCCGTATTCCGGACTTGCCCAAACCCGGAGACTCCGTGTCAAACATGGAGAGGTGACAACTCTAGCCTTGTATCGAATGAACTATACAACCAGAAAACAAACTGTTAAATCATATACGCGTTACGATTACAATGAAGTTGAACAAAGTGGTAACTTCATTCTGACAATAAACTTGAAGATGCAGTTGCGGCATATAAAGGCAGCCAAGCATCCAACTTATTCTTGCCTAATTTGTATTGAGGGCTTTTGGTGTCTCATCAAATGGGAAGGCCTGCATCCACAACAAAAAATACAGTGACTTCGTCCGACCACTCGATCTCTGTAGACACCAGTGGCGGATCTAAGGGGAGGGCGATCGCCCCCATTGCCCTCCCCTTGGACGACCCCATTGCCCTTCACTGGGTCCATTCTTAAATTCATTCCACGCAACATTCTTTGTTTCCACACAGAAGATTGTCTGTATGACAATGAAAAGAAAGATTCTGATGGGGTAGGGATTTTTAAAATGTTTGGTCTTCGGCAGAGGCGGAATCAAGGGGGAGGGGGCCATTGGGATGATCGCCCGCCCCCCCCCCTTGGGAAGTTTCTGGATCCGCCCCTGGTAGACATGGACAAATACACGTCCACACGAACAAACATTTCCCTTTAATGTACCGACAGACGGCGGATCGTCGTTCGTTCTTAGTCGTTCGTGTTCGTTCGCGTTTGAAGACACGTCCGCACTGTATTCGTCAATGTGCATTTGTATGCTCGATCGTGTTCGTTCGCCAAGTGTGGACGCGGGTTAAAATGTATATCCCACTCTTGCTCAAAGAAGGTGCTTATGATTGTCTTGCGTTTTGCGTCATTGACTTTTTTCGACATTTTAAGATCGTTAGCGACAAAATGTGGTAGGCTTGTAGATTCTGATGGAGTCAGATTAGATCGGTGCACATTATTTCAATAATGAGATCCGGCAATTAGTTTTCTTTTTCAGGCAAAATGTCAAACTTCGGATTCATAACACGTCCAGAATGCGTTTATCGTCGGTTTTCACTGGTATTGCATTTTCCCCTCTATATTCCCTTAGCCATAAATCAATCCAATAAACTGGATGCTCATTTCACCTCCAAAGTAGCTGTCCTCGACGATAATTCATCGATTGTTGATACAGCATTAAACCACAGAGGACGGCTATTTTATGGCTGTATTGCGAATTTGCTCAATCGATTTAAGGCTACGGGAGTCACCTTGATCATCCGTTGAATCCAGGTGATAGCGGATAGCTCGTTAATTGATTTTTGAATTGTAAATTTTTGTATACCTTCTTTTAGTTTAGCGTTACCGGGATTAAATTTAAAGTTGACAGAGCGCCGCGCGCGGGACAAAAGGTTTTCTCTTGACTCAACCGTTCAAAAATAGCATCGATGACCAAAACCCGCGGCTAGGGAATGCTAGCGAATGGGGGCGGAGCAGGTCGATTATTTCGGGATTTTGCATGCGGTCCATCCGACCGCATGGCGGCGAGATGACTGGAACAAATAAACCGATTTTAACGCAAAACGCGAGTTGGGACTAATTGATAAGTTTTAGTATACGAGTGCAATTAATATTGTTATTCTTTCTGAAACGAATAATATTTTATTGTCGAAGCGGAAAAGCAAGAATGAATTCTAGGTGCTTAGTTATGCTTTTCAAGAATAAGCGAGACTTGGCCATCCATACCAAGCGTTAATTGCCATGTTTCAAGCTGAAGTTTTAAAAGCAACTCTTTGAGCGATTCATTAACAGAAGATGTAATTCAAATTAAATACTCATTAACTCAAAGAGCTGCCAACTTTCATTCTTCGCTCTTATGCTAAAGCTATCATTACCAAGAAAATCAGTTGCTTTTGTTATGAAGGCGTTCACGGAAATAATGATAGCGTAGGGGTATGGGTGTAACTGCTGAATTCCTGTAGATTAATACGTTTGCGGGAGAGCTGCTTAAGTTTATGGTATGACTTTCGCGATGCTTTTGGTCTGGAATCGTTCCGAGGGTTTTTGGTGTATGCACATAGATGTTTGTGTCGGGAGATGAGATGCAGAGAAATGAAGGGTTAAAGGTGTTAAATACACGAATTATTACCAAATCAATGTATGCGCTAACTAAATATGCTGTTTCCATAATTGGAGAAAAAGTTCAACTCTCTGCGTTTGTTATTTAAATTGGCTACAATTCCCTATTTTGACCTTTTATTTCCTGAAAATGTGACATGGAAGTTCGATAATGCGATTACGCATCGCACGTGAACATATTATGGGATTTTTTAAAATGTGAATTAATTAATCTTTCAGTGAATCCTGAACCGATTAAATCGCTGATTATTGTGGAAATACGAGGAAGCTTTTTAATTCTACGTGTAAAAGAAGGGGATGCTACTGAATTTTCATTAATGGATATTTACGCATAGATTCGTAAAATGCTACTCTGTATTTAATCACAGTTTAAATTGATGAAAGCGCGGGGTCGAAATTTATTGAAGTCTTTGAAAGAGATGTTGGTTTTGTCTATGGCGCAGATTAAAAACTGCACAAAATTTTAAATGACTATGCAACAGTATTTCCCAATTTACGCTTTTTTCATTTATATATTGCTGTTAAAAGCGTATTTTAAACCGTTTCCATCGAGATTCAATCAGCCAGATGTTTTTCGAGCTTTTATATTCGCCTCTTGGATAATAATTCGCCGCGTTTTACGCTGCTCTGTCTCGTTCCCCAGATTTCCTGGCATTGGGCGTCGAGCAAGCTTAATATTATCATGCGATGCATTTTTGTTTGCTTCGCAGTCAGTTGACTGCTTCTGGCCATTTTGCGGCGACCTGTTGAGCTTCACACTGTGTCTCTTAAAAAAGGAGAAGTGCGCTGGAACCATGCCCACCCTTAAAACCGCGATCGAGTTAAAACCGAATCCCTTCAGCGATATCAGAAGGAAAAAAATCGTATTACGTAACGGAGGACATCACGATTGCATGTAATACGTTTGGCGATCGCAAATTTTTTGTGGCGACAAGAAATGGCACCTTTAAACAAACGTTTTTCCCTCCGTGTACCATCTTGCCTTGCTGTATTCATTTCCTCCTCCTCATCCGCGTAAACCGGGTTCGAATACCTGTTTCTTTTATCTTCTCTTCGCTTTATTTTCTGACGTTGGTGTTTCGTTACGCAGAGAAATTTGTAGCGATGCTGGTTACCCTTCTATGGACAAGTGATGTGGTGCTTTATAATTTTTACGACCGTCAATCGTGCTTTTTTATTTGGAATGACTATTGTGGAAATTTGCGACTGCCGCGCTGAACGCTTATCTCGTGACGAGTGTGTACGCAGATAGTAAACCGCTTTTGAGTGGATAAAACTTCGCACCACATAATTTTCGCTGCAGTGTTTATAATCCCATTATGAATTGTGGTAAGCGACCTGATAATTCTGTATCGCGGTAAAATCCGAGCCAATTTTGCTATTCCTCGATTTTAATTTATTGCAATGAGAGTTAGCGTTAACTTTTGAAAATTAATTTTAATTTTCGTGGTTTTATTGCGCGAATGTTCCATTGTGGAAAATTTCTGTTAGGCATTTTTTTTTCGTTTGGTTTCCTATCTATCTAGAGTTGAGTAATATACGGCGGGTGACATCTTATTTCATTCACTAGAGAATTATCGAGGTCGTCTTATGTCCAAAAACAAATTAAAAAATAAGCACTTCAATATAAAAAAATTGAAAAAGGACTAGTTTACCAAAAGGAAAAAGGTGAACTAACACGGAAGATGGTTGCATTGCAGCCAAAATGTGCATCTGGTTTTTCATAGCCAATTGGAGATACCTGAGATAAGTACTTTTTTGAATTTTTTTATAAGGAAGTTCTTCTTCTTGAATCTTATTTCATGCTAAGTTATCACGATTGGGCCTAATTTCTTTTAGCGTATTTAGGAGACTTTTAACGAGTCATAAAACTAACAATAACTAAACATTAAACTTTTATGAAACGAGAGTCAAGTTTCCTTAGGTTATTCCTCGCAAAAACCTAATTGGTTATACTTGATTATGGAATTTTAGGCAAAGTTTATTGAGGTATGATCTAAAAAAATTACCGAGTGAATTTAAAACACAAAAAACTAGTCCATAGATCTAAAACCTGTCTCGATATATTTTAGGAATTCTGATTTTATTTGTACACTATGGCAGTGCACTTCAACCTTTTTCATTTCACGTCACACCTATAGATTTTTCCATTTATCGCGGCACGCCGAAATTAATTTCACACGAAACTATGTTGAAGATTTTTATCACAACTATTTAGCGACAACATCAGAAAATAATTATTAAAATAATTGACATCAAAAATAAATGAAAAATAAAATTATTTTCTTAATAAGGGAATAGATTGGTGCTAAAATTCATGAAAATCATTTTTACAATTCAATAGATTTGTGAAATAAAACCGAAATTAAATTTTCAAATATTTTACCAGTATCACAATGTTCAGATGCATTACAACACGATTATAACGAGATCGAAGAGGGTGTGAAAATATTTTCCCTATAACGAATGTCTTAATATCTGAAGATGTATGGGAGCATAACTAGTTTTCATATTACTAATGAACAATAAAGAATTTGAGCTAACACTGGCTGGTAAGAATGTAATTGAAGAAAAATCTCCGATGCCAGTCAATAATAATAAAACTGAATACCCCGGATAAAAAGTAAGAAGGGCCGGATAAAAAACAGGATAAAAATGGCAATACCCCGGATAAAAATAAGAAAGGCCGGATAAAAATGGCGATACGTATTTCGGTTACCAAGTAACCATCATCGTGGCCCAAGACTTGAGAGGGAGCAAACAGTAAAGGTAGCACGCTCTCAAGTCATTTTTATCCTGTTTTTTATCCTGCCCTTCTTATTTATTATCCGGGGTATTCAGTTTTATTATTATTGATTGGCATCGAAGATTTTTCTTCAATTACATTCATATTACTACTTATAATAATTTCTTTAAGTTTTACATTTGATGGAAAGACTAACGTCTACTGATTTGGGTTTTCAAGCGATCGCTCCTTAATTCAATGAAATCCTCTCGAGGTTTTAGAAAGAATTATTAATTGATAACTCCGCAGATGAAGAAACGTCTTACGCTCGTTTGTAGCTCGAGAATTACAAATTCTGATTTCCCCTGCATAAATTCCGAACGTCCCGCGGCACGCCAAGTATTTCGTCCCGGCACACCGGTTGGAGAGCGCTGCATTATGGTGTCCGATTAGGATTGTCCAATTCTCGTTCTCGCCCGGATTCCGATGCTCTCATGTCATGAAATCCTCAAAGTAGGAAAGAACTCGCATCGACATGCCATTTCGCCTCCATTTGCATTTGTAATATCTCTCACCTTCTTCCCCCTTGATGTACTCCAGGCGTTCGCAGTTCGACCGCGGCATAGGTTAGCGCTAATTGCGTCTTCGGAGGAGGACGACGACGCAGAGAAGGCGATGCGATTTTCTACGTCTGCGATAACAAACGCCATTACGTTTTATACCTTCGACACACCAAGCTCTTCTCTTTAAACACGTCGTAGAAATATCCATGCTAATTTCGTGCGTATTTGCCAATAATTACCAAAAATTCATGCCCTCAAAGCATCAAGCGATCGAGCATAAGTTTAATGCTATATGTTAGTCAAGGGATATGAACAGTGGCGGATTTAGGGGGGGGGGGGGGGGGTCGCACATGACGCGCGCCAGGGGCCCCGGAAAAATGTTCGTGTATATAATCTCAGAAATATTAAATGTCTCAATTTAAAAATCAGTGAAACCTCTCTATGATTCCATAGAAAAGCGATCGTTAAGAAGTGTCACAAAAGAGGGTAGCCGTTTGGAGCGGCTTCACTATGTATTTCGATTGCATGGCCCCAACTGCTTAGCGCAAGGGGCCCCCAAATATTTAGCGCCAGGGGCCCCAGGAGGCGTATATCCGCCACTGGATATGAAAGCTAAGAAATAACTGGGAATTTCTCCAGTGCAATCGCAAGCGAGAGAATAAAACTTCAGAATGTAACGTTAGATTTTTTGTTTTCATACATTGCTCTATTTTAAAATTTGACTATGTCAAGCGGACCGTGTGAAACAGTTGCACCTAGTTTTCGCGGACCTTGCGAACTCGGTTCATGTCGATTAAAATATTTCTGGTAATGAGTCGAAATTAATGGGCGCGTGGCAATTTTCGTGCTCGTTGAGGACGTTACCAAAGTGAACTACATGCGAGCATTTTGAGGGAAAGCGTCGGAAAACTGATAAATATTAGCGAGATTTTTCGAGAAACTTTCTGGATCGCGATAATTTCAACGTGTGCTCTAAGGGGCGAATGCATTTTCAACGGCACAGAAGCGATGAAATGAAGCTTTTGCGCGTCGTTGCAAAATATTTTGCGCAACTGTTAACTGCCGCAGTGGCGTCGAAAGGCGTAAGCAATCATATGGAAAATTTTGCGTAATATTGCGAATTACCAAATATATTGAGCTAATATGGTAATGATTGTAAGGATACCGCTTCTTGGGAAAGTGTGCGTACGTAAATTTTTTAAATGAGATTGGTTTTTGGCTGTCTATGAACCAAAAGGGAGCTGGGGGATTTAATTTGTTTTAAGATTTGTTTATTTAGAAGGGTTTCGAATGTTGTTGTACAGTTTTCGTAGACGTCGGTATCTGCGCAAGTCATCCGACGTTATGAAATCCACAGCAACACGTGCGTTTTGAGTTGATGGAAAATTCAGTTTTTTTCATGAAATAGATGGAATAGAGCGTGAATTTCTGTATAGAATTATAGGATGACCTAAGTATAACTTTGAAATATTTTTATTGATTTTGTGTATGGAATATACAAAATCGCAGTCAGGGGGTAGTCACCGGGTTTTAAATTTTTTTAAACAAATCGGGTGAAATCGGGTTTTAATGAAAGCAAGGCAATTACATTTTTTAAAGAATTAGGGTTAAATCAGGTTTAATAAAATAAAATGTTTAACCGGTACACCTTACATTATACACGTTGTATATATTTTGGGCCTGAATTGATTACACATGTAAACTGGTAACACAACAATGCTCGAATATGTTGCTGATTGTTGCCGCTATTCAACGAGCCTAAAAAACTGCGAAGAATGCGATGTTCTGGCTGTGGCGTGTTAATGAAATTTCATGTCTGTGATATAGTGAAATGATAAAAGTTTTATGTCTTGGAGAAACCTTTCGCCCGTGTTCTTCTCCATGAGGTGTAACGTCCGCATGAATTAATCTCCATTTCTGTCTATAACTTTTCCTTTTGGAAATAGTTATAATCAAGCGATAAACTCGAGATTTTAATAAACTACAGCCAAATAAATGAAGGTTATTTATATCAAATGTAGACGTGAGCTGAAATTGTGAAGCATTTGCAAATTAGAATTGTGTCCGAAAGTTCAGAGCACCTGGTTTAATATTAATTATGTTATTACTAGTCTAGCATTATCCGGTTTTACCCGAATATTTTAAAAATCGAATCGGGAGATAAAAAAACGGGTAAAATCGGTTTAAACCCGAAAAATATATTCCCTAATTATGTGCCATAAAACTTGAGATGATATGATCGGCATTATGCACCGAGATTCTCATTTTTTCGGAGATCTCTGTCTCTCCCATCGTTTTGAATGAGAGGGGTGAAGGACCCTTCGTCAATTTATGAGGGCCTCAGAACCTCAAATGGGACATCAATCACACTGTCACCATTATTGAATGGACTCGCCGTTCAGTCTCTGTCTCACTCGACGCCAAACCGGACCGATGCGCGTTTCTTGGGCGAAAAAGTGACGATAAAATTTTTTTTAGAAGCTACGGCCAAGGCCGACGTTTAAAAAGTGAAATACGTTAGAAGTAAAAAAAAGAACAGATAATATATATAAAAAAAGAAGGCAACTTTTGCGTAACGGTCATTACGTCGGCGACGTTACGGTCTTTCTTTCTTTCTATCCACCTAAAGGAGAACAAAAATCGAAAAGTTTCTCTTCGCTTATAGCGTCCCTCCTAAGTCGGTCGAGGGACGCCATGCTTCGTTAATAGAAACGACACCCTCTCGCGGCGCTTCATCGAAAGTCTGGCATTTCGTCGAATAAAATTAAAACCGCGCTCTTCGGCAAACTTTCTTTTTTTTCCCTGCGTGCGGTATCACGGTGGGAGAACCCCGCTTCCCGCGACGTCGCTCCTTCGATTCCGTCTCCTACGGCCGTTGTAAAAGGGAAATGGAAGGAGGCGCTCGGCCGCAGAGAGGCGAGCGGAGTTACGAAAGCGACCCGCCCTTATCTGACACCAAATGCCTCCTCTCTCTCTCTCTTTCATCGCTATCTCGCCGCCCTGTGATACGCCTCCGTTTTTATCTCTTGGGCGCACCGCGTCGTTAAGGGGAGAACCGACACGATGGAAAGAGAGAGAGAGAGAGAAAAAAAACGTTGGACTCGGATAGTACGCGGTTCGGTACTTGGAAATCCGGTAATTCTCACGTGCGGGCTCTTTCGGGAGGCGTGTTCGGAAAAGTTTTACTGTTAAGAGATAGCGTTGGTGTTTCTGACCTTCCATATGGATACGCGTACAGGTTTGATCGCTATTACTCCTCGCATTGCGTGCATTTCATTGGTAAAATCCGCCGAATGGTGTAAAATGTCGTAATTCTTTCGGCATAATTTTGCGAACGAATGTGAAAACTTTCGTAGTAACGAAACCGCCGACATAACGTTATTACTGCAGTGAAAATTGCTTTAAAAAATTATTTCTGGATTAATATACTGAATGGCATTTCTTATTTTGAAGGGCAGTTTCCATTTTGTCTACAACAGCGTTTCTCAACATTCTTGTAGGCGCGGTACACATGCGAAGATAAACAGAATTTCGCGGCATTCACTCCTTGAAACAACGTTGTACATTTTTAATATTCAGTTATAACAACGTTAGGACGCATTCATTTGTTGGCGCTGCATCATTATTAATTTATTAGATGTGATATTGTTGCCTTAATAACCTATCAAAATTTCCAAATCGCTGGTTTATTTAAATAACATCGTTTTTTGCGGCTTTTCTAACAATCAGCTGCGAGACTGCGTCTGGGTAACGCAGGTTTTAAACTATTTTATCTTTTTGTTTTTGCTAGCACGTGCAAGCGTTTCGTGGACGATTTTTGCTGTCTGGGATCTTTTGTTTTGAAGCTCTCGCAACAAATTCTTTGGGCCGCTTTTAACTTGTGACTATATTTCATTACAATTAGTTCACGGACAACCGCAAAGTGGCGACTTTCGGAGTGTGTCATTATCAGCAATAAGTTTGAAGTAGCCCCCGTGATGCTACGCGCTGCTGTATCGGAAACTTATCTTTGTGATGCTTCAGCGGTTGCCTTGTGTTTCGAGTCGAGACCGTAGCTCTCATTACCTGAGAAAACACTTAGTTTTTTACTACTGAGATAAAAATTTGCGGAGTTGGAGGAAATAATTCGGCTTACAAAAGGTGGAATTGTCAACCTATGCATGCATGTTGGTTTTTTGAACTCTTAGACAATAATTTCAGTTACACACTTTTTTACATCACCTCAGCTCCTTTCTGATAGGTTTTCCCGGGGTTACTACAGTTAAGAAAGGTATACGGATTCCCAACACCATCTTATGTTAATTTTTTCTGCATATTGAATATTTTCTCAAAATCTCAGAATGTTGCTTTATAGATAATAACGATCTGAAATAGTAGCATGGAATCGTTCAATAATACATTATTACACTTTGAACAGCGTGTAAGTAATGACCATTGTGTACATTTTGTCGAGAAACACGATGCTATCGTACTGATTCGCCACCGAGTGTGTTGTTTCAATAATTACTTTAAATAACTTGGAATTACATGTTTAATTTTATGGCCTTAAAGGAAGCGTGTCAATATTTCCGTTTCCGCTTTAATTAACCCAGCGAATTATACGAATACCTCTGTTATAAGCCACAATGTAGCGATTATAATTGCAATGTAATAAACACGCATTGCCGTTTTCCTATTCCTCGTCCAAGAAAGCTTTTATTGTCTTTAGACCTGAGATTATCGCCTCTCTTGCGACGTATTTCTTTTCCGCTTCCGTCGCACCCGAAATAGAACGTTACATAATTTCCACCGCTAATATTCAATTGCATCACACTCACGGTTGGAATCGAGGATTGAAAAATCAGAAGGCGATTTGTCGGTGTACTCTCCTCGGTGAAAATGGGTGTCTCCCATCTGGCGAAGTCGGCACGAAGTCAATCGAATCTTCGTGACTGCAATTAAGGGAGTCGCTCTACAGCGCGGCACCGTCTGTTAATTTCGGACCTGTGGTTTTTCGCTCCATCTCTCGCCGTCCCACCCGACCCCCGGCAAGCCCCAACCCTGTCTCCAACAGTTCCCCTTTCCTCCCTCCCATTCCGGTTACTTCAGCCCATGCCTTATCATTTTATCCTTTTCATCCTCTTCTTAATTTTACTCATGCATTTAAATCTTTTATTACGAATCTCATTTATTATTTACTTTTTTATTCTCCTATTTTTCGCTCCTAGAAAAGTTGCTGTCTACTCGCTACATATTTATTCCCAGTGCTAATTCACTTCTCTGCTTTTATCCTCTTTCTTTTTCAAACCACTTTGATAATAAATTATAAACATGATACACATAATAAAGAGGAAAGGTAAAAGACAGTTGGATTGTTTATATCAAGAGTCAATACATTATAAAATCAGCAGGGTAGGCTGGGAAGAAGTTGATATGGGTGAAAGCTTTTCGGGCAACGTTCTTCATCGACTACAGAAAATGTGCGTGTGTGTAAACAATTATACAAAATATATAGTAGACTCGGGTAGAATTGAGATACATGATAGGGAACTTAAACACAGGAACGGTCAACAGATTCAAGTATAATTGGTGTACTTGCATCGAAGAGTTAATTCAACAACACTATGGAAAGAACTCAAATCCGATTAGACTAGGAAAATCGCATTTTTCTTTTCTTCATCGTTAAGAAACTCAATTATCGTATATTCGGCGCGCATTGTGGCCAAATTTTAATCAAACTTCGCTTGCATTTATAAAATTTCGCGAACACGTGACGTTAAACGTGTGAATAATATATGCCGTGATTTGAGATAAATGTTATAAGTGGATAAATTAAGAGCCATTTAGTTAAAAATCTATCATGAAAATTTTTCTCCTTGCTTCGCCCTTTCACTCACATTGCTAATTCTTTCTCCTCTTCCTTCCCTTTCCCCCACCCTCCCTTGACTCCCATTTCCATTCGTTTTCTTCTTCTCTTTCCTTGTCCTTGATTACTTATTCTCCTATATTACCCTCCTTTTCTTTCTGTATTTCCTTCATCCCAATTCCTGATAGCCTACTCGGCCTTTTTATTCCCGTCACTCCTCTTACGTTTTGACCATTTCCCCCACTTTTTTCCTCATCCCCTTTCTTTTCCCCCTCTCTTTCACCCACCTATCCTATTTCCCCCACCTTTCCTATTTTCCCTATCTTTCCTATTTTCCCTATCTTTCCTATTTTTCCTATCTTTCCTATTTTCCTCACCTTTTTCTCCCACGTCTTCTTTCTCCAACCTATCTACTTTCTCCCACCTATCTACTTTCTCCCACCTATCTGCTTTCTCCCACCTATCTACTTTCTCCCACTTCTCTTCTTTTTCCCACATCTCTTCTTTCTCCCACCTCTTTCCTAAACCTCCCTCCCCCGCCTCTCCTTACTCTCCCCCCCCCCCCCGCCTCTCCTTACTCTCCCCCCCCGCCTCTCCTTACTCCCCCCCCGCCTCTCCTTTCTCTCCCCCCCGCCTCTCCTTCCCCTCCTCCATCCTCTCCTTCCCCTCCTCCCTCCTCTCCTCCCTCCTCTCCTCCCTCCTCTCCTCCCTCCTCTCCTTCCCCTCCTCCCGCCTCTCCTTCCCCTCCTCCCGCCTCTCCTTCCCCTCCTCCCGCCTCTCCTTCCCCTCCTCCCGCCTCTCCTTCAACTCCTCCCGCCTCTCCTTCATCTCCTCCCGCCTCTCCTTCACCTCCTCCCGCCTCTCCTTCACCTCCTCCCGCCTCTCCTTCACCTCCTCCCGCCTCTCCTTCCCCTCCCCCCGCCTCTCCTTCCCCTCCCCCCGCCTCTCCTCCTCCTCCTCCAACACAGCCTCTCCTCCTCCTCCTCCAACACCGCCTCTCCTCCTCCAACACCGCCTCTCCTCCTCCAACACCGCCTCTCCTCCTCCAACACCGCCTCTCCTCCTCCAACATCGCCTCTCCTCCTCCTCCAACACCGCCTCTCCTCCTCCAACATCGCCTCTCCTCCTCCAACATCGCCTCTCCTCCTCCTCCAACATCGCCTCTCCTCCTCCTCCAACATCGCCTCTCCTCCTCCAACATCGCCTCTCCTCCTCCTCCACCATCGCCTCTCCTCCTCCTCCACCATCGCCTCTCCTCCTCCTCCAACATCGCCTCTCCTCCATCTCCAACATCGCCTCTCCTCCTCCAACATGGCCTCTCCTCCTCCTCCAACATCGCCTCTCCTCCTCCTCCAACACCGCCTCTCCTCCTCCGCCTCCAACACCGCCTCTCCTCCTCCAACACAGTCTCTCCTCCTCCTCCAACACCGCCTCTCCTCCTCCGCCTCCAACACCGCCTCTCCTCCTCCTCCTCCAACACCGCCTCTCCTCCTCCAACACCGCCTCTCCTCCTCCAACACCGCCTCTCCTCCTCCAACACCGCCTCTCCTCCTCCTCCAACACCGCCTCTCCTCCTCCTCCAACACCGCCTCTCCTCCTCCAACATCGCCTCTCCTCCTCCACCATCGCCTCTCCTCCTCCTCCACCATCGCCTCTCCTCCTCCTCCAACATCGCCTCTCCTCCTCCTCCAACACAGCCTCTCCTCCTCCTCCTCCAACACCGCCTCTCCTCCTCCGCCTCCAACACCGCCTCTCCTCCTCCAACACAGTCTCTCCTCCTCCTCCAACACCGCCTCTCCTCCTCCGCCTCCAACACCGCCTCTCCTCCTCCAACACCGCCTCTCCTCCTCCAACACCGCCTCTCCTCCTCCTCCAACACCGCCTCTCCTCCTCCTCCAACACCGCCTCTCCTCCTCCTCCAACACCGCCTCTCCTCCTCCTCCAACACCGCCTCTCCTCCTCCTCCAACACCGCCTCTCCTCCTCCAACACCGCCTCTCCTCCTCCTCCTCCAACACCGCCTCTCCTCCTCCAACACCGCCTCTCCTCCTCCTCCTCCAACACCGCCTCTCCTCCTCCTCCTCCTCCAACACCGCCTCTCCTCCTCCTCCAACATCGCCTCTCCTCCTCCTCCAACACCGCCTCTCCTCCTCCTCCAACATCGCCTCTCCTCCTCCAACATCGCCTCTCCTCCTCCTCCAACATCGCCTCTCCTCCTCCTCCACCATCGCCTCTCCTCCTCCTCCAACATCGCCTCTCCTCCATCTCCAACATCGCCTCTCCTCCATCTCCAACATCGCCTCTCCTCCTCCAACATCGCCTCTCCTCCTCCTCCAACATCGCCTCTCCTCCTCCTCCAACATCGCCTCTCCTCCTCCTCCAACATCGCCTCTCCTCCTCCACCATCGCCTCTCCTCCTCCTCCACCATCGCCTCTCCTCCTCCTCCAACATCGCCTCTCCTCCTCCTCCAACACAGCCTCTCCTCCTCCTCCTCCAACACCGCCTCTCCTCCTCCGCCTCCAACACCGCCTCTCCTCCTCCAACACAGTCTCTCCTCCTCCTCCAACACCGCCTCTCCTCCTCCGCCTCCAACACCGCCTCTCCTCCTCCTCCAACACCGCCTCTCCTCCTCCAACACCGCCTCTCCTCCTCCAACACCGCCTCTCCTCCTCCAACACCGCCTCTCCTCCTCCTCCAACACCGCCTCTCCTCCTCCAACATCGCTCCTCCTCCTCCACCATCGCCTCTCCTCCTCCTCCACCATCGCCTCTCCTCCTCCTCCAACATCGCCTCTCCTCCTCCTCCAACACAGCCTCTCCTCCTCCTCCTCCAACACCGCCTCTCCTCCTCCGCCTCCAACACCGCCTCTCCTCCTCCAACACAGTCTCTCCTCCTCCTCCAACACCGCCTCTCCTCCTCCGCCTCCAACACCGCCTCTCCTCCTCCAACACCGCCTCTCCTCCTCCAACACCGCCTCTCCTCCTCCTCCAACACCGCCTCTCCTCCTCCTCCAACACCGCCTCTCCTCCTCCTCCAACACCGCCTCTCCTCCATCTCCAACATCGCCTCTCCTCCTCCAACATCGCCTCTCCTCCTCCTCCAACATCGCCTCTCCTCCTCCTCCAACATCGCCTCTCCTCCTCCTCCAACATCGCCTCTCCTCCTCCACCATCGCCTCTCCTCCTCCTCCACCATCGCCTCTCCTCCTCCTCCAACATCGCCTCTCCTCCTCCTCCAACACAGCCTCTCCTTCTCCTCCTCCAACACCGCCTCTCCTCCTCCGCCTCCAACACCGCCTCTCCTCCTCCAACACAGTCTCTCCTCCTCCTCCAACACCGCCTCTCCTCCTCCGCCTCCAACACCGCCTCTCCTCCTCCTCCTCCAACACCGCCTCTCCTCCTCCAACACCGCCTCTCCTCCTCCAACACCGCCTCTCCTCCTCCAACACCGCCTCTCCTCCTCCTCCAACACCGCCTCTCCTCCTCCTCCAACACCGCCTCTCCTCCTCCTCCAACACCGCCTCTCCTCCTCCTCCAACACCGCCTCTCCTCCTCCTCCAACACCGCCTCTCCTCCTCCTCCAACACCGCCTCTCCTCCTCCAACACCGCCTCTCCTCCTCCTCCTCCAACACCGCCTCTCCTCCTCCAACACCGCCTCTCCTCCGCCTCCTCCAACACCGCCTCTCCTCCTCCTCCTCCTCCAACACCGCCTCTCCTCCTCCTCCAACATCGCCTCTCCTCCTCCAACATCGCCTCTCCTCCTCCTCCAACATCGCCTCTCCTCCTCCAACATCGTCTCTCCTCCTCCTCCACCATCGCCTCTCCTCCTCCTCCACCATCGCCTCTCCTCCTCCTCCAACATCGCCTCTCCTCCTCCTCCAACATCGCCTCTCCTCCTCCACCATCGCCTCTCCTCCTCCTCCATCGCCTCTCCTCCTCCTCCAACATCGCCTCTCCTCCTCCACCATCGCCTCTCCTCCTCCTCCAACATCGCCTCTCCTCCTCCTCCAACATCGCCTCTCCTCCTCCAACATCGCCTCTCCTCCTCCTCCAACATCGCCTCTCCTCCTCCTCCAACATCGCCTCTCCTCCTCCACCATCGCCTCTCCTCCTCCTCCACCATCGCCTCTCCTCCTCCTCCAACATCGCCTCTCCTCCTCCTCCAACACAGCCTCTCCTCCTCCTCCTCCAACACCGCCTCTCCTCCTCCGCCTCCAACACCGCCTCTCCTCCTCCAACACAGTCTCTCCTCCTCCTCCAACACCGCCTCTCCTCCTCCGCCTCCAACACCGCCTCTCCTCCTCCTCCTCCAACACCGCCTCTCCTCCTCCAACACCGCCTCTCCTCCTCCAACACCGCCTCTCCTCCTCCAACACCGCCTCTCCTCCTCCTCCAACACCGCCTCTCCTCCTCCTCCAACACCGCCTCTCCTCCTCCTCCAACACCGCCTCTCCTCCTCCTCCAACACCGCCTCTCCTCCTCCTCCAACACCGCCTCTCCTCCTCCTCCAACATCGCCTCTCCTCCTCCAACACCGCCTCTCCTCCTCCTCCTCCAACACCGCCTCTCCTCCGCCTCCTCCAACACCGCCTCTCCTCCTCCTCCTCCTCCAACACCGCCTCTCCTCCTCCTCCAACATCGCCTCTCCTCCTCCAACATCGCCTCTCCTCCTCCTCCAACATCGCCTCTCCTCCTCCAACATCGTCTCTCCTCCTCCTCCACCATCGCCTCTCCTCCTCCTCCACCATCGCCTCTCCTCCTCCTCCACCATCGCCTCTCCTCCTCCTCCAACATCGCCTCTCCTCCTCCTCCAACATCGCCTCTCCTCCTCCACCATCGCCTCTCCTCCTCCTCCATCGCCTCTCCTCCTCCTCCAACATCGCCTCTCCTCCTCCACCATCGCCTCTCCTCCTCCTCCAACATCGCCTCTCCTCCTCCTCCAACATCGCCTCTCCTCCTCCAACATCGCCTCTCCTCCTCCTCCACCATCGCCTCTCCTCCAACATCGCCTCTCCTCCTCCTCCAACATCGCCTCTCCTCCTCCACCATCGCCTCTCCTCCTCCTCCACCATCGCCTCTCCTCCTCCTCCAACATCGCCTCTCCTCCTCCTCCAACATCGCCTCTCCTCCTCCAACACCGCCTCTCCTCCTCCTCCTCCAACACCGCCTCCCACCTCTCCTTCCCCCTCCCACATCTCCTTCCCCCTCCCACATCTCCTTCCCCCTCCCACATCTCCTTCCCTCTCCCACATCTCCTTCCCCCTCCCACATCTCCTTCCCCCTCCCACATCTCCTTCCCCCTCCCACATCTCCTTCCCCCTCCCACATCTCCTTCCCTCTCCCACATCTCTTTTTCCCCCCTCCTCCCTCCTAAGTCCTCTTCCCTACCTCTCCTTCATCGTTTTCCCCACGTTTTCACTTATTCCCGTTTCATTCCGCATCTTCTTTCATCCTCCCCGTTTCTTCTCTATTTCCCCTCCTACAACCTCTTCTTCCCTCTTCTATTCATTCCTCTTTCTATTCTTTTCGTGCCCCTCTTCTCTTTTTACAGCCATTGTACTCTCATCTCGTTGGACTCAACTGTATACGTCTTAGATCTCGCGGCTATCACGTGCCAAGTCTCCTTATCTGGTACGACTAAGGCTCTCTGAACCGCGGGGCGGGGTTCGAAAGAGTGAGGCGGTCTTCCTTTATCTCCTTGGGTGCTTGTCTCTCGTATGTTTCCATCGCGACCTCGGCAACCCGATATTCTTGGTTTTTCACAAATAAATCGCTCGGAAATGTATTTCACACGGAATTTATTTGGATTAAGAATCGTGGTATAAAATCGAGGATGATTCGTCTTGCGAAGAGATCCAACCTCGTCGTGTGCTGTGATAAGAGTGTTGATCGATATCTATGATTCGATACTGCGAGATTTGGGTAAAAATAGGTTATCACTGTATCGATATATCGTTATCTTTCCATTTTTTTATTTTCAGACTTTAATGGAAATGAACGATAATGTACAATCATTTTCTTATTTCCGTATATACTTAACTAGCCATATCTACTCTTACATTACTCAAATGGAAATAATGAGGGGAATTCCGTGATCTTTTTGCTGAGTTGATAACAGCCTGCCAGCTGATTATTTCCAGTAGCGAAGAAAGAATTGGTAATTGTATCTAATGGCTTGCTGATATTAGCGTAGAATTTTTAGATTATATACTTCTGATTCATAAAAGTCGGAGATTCAGAATTCTGTCATCGTAATAGTATAAACGTTTTTAATTGAAACATTCAGCGTGCTTTCGTGTATATGCATATGGTATCGATATGTGCTCGATATACCGATGTGTGTAATCGATAAATTGGTGCACAATATACATTCATGTGCAAAATCGATAAGAAGATACACATTGATACACTTTTTTGTTTGAAAACGAACTCAAATTTTTGTTTCTCAAAACGTTAATAATGTCGTTAAGCCTTCTGTAATTGAACGTGGTCCACAGCAACAGCGTCTGTCTCTCTCTCTCTCTCTCTCTCTTTTATCTCGATCCCGCGAACGGTATTCCACAATCTCCCCAATAGGTTTTCACTCTCTTTGCACCTCCCCGCTCACCCAGTGTGCGTGCGTGCGTCGCATTCACACGCGCGGCGTTGTCATCGACCTTAAAGGCCGATTGATAAGATAAGCTCCAAATAAAGGAGAATGCGTATTCAAATAAATGTGCCGTACCATGTGTCACTTCCGGACGATTTGGGATACGTTTTAATGTCAGCGACTGCGATCTCAAATGAGACATCTTGCTAAATATGGTTCGATTTTTATGTAATATCACGTGACAGCGGATACGTGCGTGGGAGATATGGCGCCTATGGCAAAATTTAAGGAAACATATAAGTTATGGAGAATATTATTTTTCCTGCACTTAAATGGAGAATAGTAGCATTTTATTTAGCGTAAATTTAACATTCGAGCATTTAATTAATACTTATTTATGAGAAAATAAACTTTTGGCATTTTTTGCTGGAACGTTCGGCGCCTATGGCCTATGACAGTATAACGAATCCTTCCATTTAGGTTGCAAATTTGGGGATCGGCTCCGTTTTACGTCGTGACCGCCCTCTTACCTAATATCTTCTTGCATCTCATCCCATTTTCAGTAACATCATCTTTTTCCCTTCTCTGCCGCCACATAATAAAAATTTTTCCAAATGTTTAATAGCCCAGAATTCATTAATTAATTAATCAATTAATTAATTAATCGCTAGAACAGAAAGATATTGCGGATCGTTTCTCACAGATGCGATAAAACATGGCGCTAAAGATTTTAATTAGAGTGTGGTGAAATGACTCCCCCAACCACAAATCATTGCCGGATTTCAGGGTAATAGGGAAAAATCAAATGCACCTTTCTTGCAATTTCTACAATATCTTCCTTTATGCCTGATCCCTTCCTGCAATATTAACCCATCATTCGTAGAAGCTGTTCTGTAAATTTGTACCACATTTTTAACTCGTACGTATAACTATTAAGTAAGTTGCACCAAGTTTTTCTGGAAGAGGAAGCTTTCAGTGTTGCCAAATCTCGTCGGAATTGGTGAGGGGTACCGTTTTCGAAAATTCACGCGTCCGGTAAGCGTGCGATTATGTGGTAACACAGCGTAGACACAAGCATTCATTTGCTTCATTGCTCCTCCGCCTCACACCACCTCACGGCACCGTTCGGGCCCTTCTTTACGTGGACTGACTATATCCCAATCCAGGGTCGAATGGGAGGAGGGGAGGTTGGCAACTTTATATCTCCCTCCAGTTCACACTTTATTCCCATGTCTTTGTCCTCTATCTCTCGAAAACTGGGCGATAATGCAGTCAAGCATTACTCCCTTCTCTCTCGCCTTCCTCCCCTCTCTCCATTACCTCTCTCATTCTAATTCCACGATAGTACTACTATTCCCCTCCTATTTCCTACCTCCCCTTTTCCCCCTCCGGTTCACCCATCCCACTTTTCCTCCCTTACATACCCTCTACCCCTCACCTGCCTACTCCCACTCGGCTCATTATCGTGGACTCGTTTTTTTAGAGCACTAATATTTCATTCCAGGCGTTGTTACGCAAGAGATAGTGGAGTTGGTGTTAAACAGGGTGAGAGAGAGAGAGATAGATAGAGAGAGGTTTGTACAAGGACTCCTAAGATACGCACCATACGTTCCTCCCCTCTCCCTCCCTCTCTCCCTCCCTCTCTCCCTCCCTCTCTCCCTCCCTCTCTCCCTCCCTCTCTCCCTCCCTCTCTCCCTCCCTCTCTCCCTCCCTCTCTCCCTCCCTCTCTCCCTCCCTCTCTCCCTCCCTCTCTCTCTCCCTCCCTCCCTCTCTCCCTCCCTCTCTCCCTCCCTCTCTCTCTCCCTCCCTCTCTCCCTCCCTCTCTCCCTCCCTCCTTCTCTCCCTCTCTCCCTCCATCCCTACCTCTCTCCCTCTTTCTCTCTCTCCCTCCCTCCCCCCTCTCTCTCTCTCTCCCTCTCTCTCTCCCTCCTTCTATCTCTCTCTCCCTCCTTCTATCTCTCTCTCCCTCCCCCCCTCTATCTCTCTCTCCCTCCCCCCCTCTATCTCTCTCTCCCTCTTCTTAGTCCATATCTATATTTTTCGTCCCTCTCTTTTTGGTCCCTCTCTCTATCATTTTGGTCCCTCTCTCTCTCTTTTTGGTCCCTCTCTCATTTTTGTCCCTCTCTTTCTTTTTGGTCCCTCTCTCTTTTTGGGCCCTCTCCATTTTTTGGTGCCTCTCTCGTTTTGGTCCCTATCTCTCGTTTTGGTCCCTCTCTTTTTGGTGCCTATCTCTCTTTCCCTTTCTCCCCCTTCCCCTTTCTACCCCCTCCCCCCCTTGCCCCCCTCCCCCTTTCTCCCCCTCCCCCTTTCTCCCCCTCCCACTTTCTCCCCCTCCCCCCTTTCTCCCCCCTTTCTCCCCTCCCCCTTTCTCCCCTCCCCTTTTCTCCCCCCCCCTTTTATCCCCTCCCCCTTTCTCCCCTTCCCCTTTTCTCCCCCTTTTCTCCCTTCCCCCCCCTTTCCTCCCTCTCCCGTTCCTCCCACTCCCCTTTCCCGTTCCTCTTCCCCCCGTTCCTCCTCCCCCCTTTCTCATTCCCCTTCTCCCTCTTTTCCCTCATTTCCACTTTCCTACCACTTCCTTCTGTCTCCCTCTCTGTCTCTCCTTCTCTGTCTCTCCTTCTCTGTCTCTCCTTCTCTGTCTCTCCTTCTCTGTCTCTCCTTCTCTGTCTCTCCTTCTCTGTCTCTCCTTCTCTGTCTCTCCTCTGTCTCTCCTTCTCTGTCTCTCCTTCTCTGTCTCTCCTTCTCTGTCTCTCCTTCTCTGTCTCCCTCTCTGTCTCTCCCTCTCTGTCTCTCCTTCTCTGTCTCTCCTTCTCTGTCTCTCCTTCTCTGTCTCTCCTTCTCTGTCTCTCTTTCTCTGTCTCCCTCTCTGTCTCCCCCTCTCTGTCTCTCCTTCTCTGTCTCTCCTTCTCTGTCTCTCCTTCTGTCTCTCCTTCTCTGTCTCTCCTTCTCTGTCTCTCCTTCTCTGTCTCTCCTTCTCTGTCTCTCCTCTGTCTCTCCTTCTCTGTCTCTCCTCTGTCTCTCCTTCTCTGTCTCTCCTTCTCTGTCTCTCCTTCTCTGTCTCTCCCTCTCTGTCTCTCCTTCTCTGTCTCTCCTTCTCTGTCTCTCCTCTCAGTCTTCGACTAGCGACTGTATTTTACGCTCTTCCGCTATTTTCCATTTGCTGCGTGTATGCCAGAAACCGCCTGTTCGAGAATCAATTTTTTTGTTGAGATTGCGTTGGCCAGAATCCTCCATCGTGCCTCACTGTTGTGTTTTAATCCTTGTAGTTCTTTGGTTTGAAATCAATTTTTATCAGTCACATTTCCTAAATTTATTTTTTCATCATTTAAACTGTGGTCGAATTGCATTAACCCTTTACCTTGTAAGGTATTCCTTTTCTTCTCATGCTCCTGTATGCGTCGATTTTTCTCACCTTATTATTCTCTTCTTTTGTGCAGTATTCGACATTTTCCTCGCAAAAAATTTTTCACTTTTATGTCAGCCTTCCTTCCGAATGTTGCCTTTTGCCGCACATATCGTAGCACATTCCTAACTCGATCAAATGCAAGAGTTGGGAAGTTTTTGCCGAATAATTGGAATTAGTTTCAGGAATTTAACTTGAGTAGGAAAATCAGACATTTCCAATGTATCGTTTACCGAGGGTTTCATCAGGAGATAAATTTGTATGGCCATCGCTAATCTGCGGTAGTTGGTAAATTCGCTGTTCTTGTTATCTTTATATGAATGTGTACCACTTATGAGAATTGAGGGATACATTGATTCGAAACATAAAAATGTCTGTTGTAATCCTCTGCGTTTTTCGGCTACAAAGCAGCTGTCTTCAGTGGTTTCAAACTGTTATCGTTTGTTTTTATATGTACTATTGGTGAATTTCCACTGAGGGCGGTTTAATGGAATATAAATGCGTATATGGTGTTCTCATCCTTTTAATATCTAACGCTAGCTCGATAATGTTTTTTTGAGCAGCAGATCGGATCGTTGAAAATAATTTGATGGCTTATGGCGTATTTTAATGCGATGACCTCAAGTTAACATTCAAAAAGCTTACATTTCACCTCGCGCATCCGAATTATACCATCCAAAAGTGTGCACGCGGATGTTTCCTCCCCAGCTCATCCATATTGAAAGGTAGACATCCTTGCGCAAATTATCAGACGAGTCATTCCTGTTAGTTACTCTTAATAAATACCGCTCTCGCATTTCCTATTCCCCGTGTCTGTTGCTCAACGTTTTAAGAGCTCTCTTTCCTCCCGCGATCGACGCGTGATTTCTCATGAACGCGACGTTTACCAAGTGTTCGATATGCCACCGAGCTCCAGCCACGCGTGACATCACGTTTTCGTCGCTAATAGAAACACGTCACCGTTCCGTGAGCCCTTTTAATTGCACAAGTTGAGAGCGCTGCTTCTGGTGGTGTTGGTGCTGCCGGTGGCCGTGGAGTTTTATTCCGGGTGCACGGAGGTTTTTACTCGCCGTTGGTGGAGATAAAATGCGAAAAGATATACGATCCCAGAACAGTTCTACCATCGGCAGAAAAAAAATATATTCTCGGCGGAAACTTTTTGCCAGTCGTCGTGTGTGGATTTTAATGTTTACCTGCCAAATGAGTGTCGCCTTTTGAATTGCTATTTTCAGTAAAACTTTGAAAAAGGTGACGCCTTTTATTGTTTAGAATTTTATCACCCAACAGTTTTTCGTTCAAGATTTATGCCTTATTGGCTCCAATGTGCGAAGTTTTCTAATTCAAGACGTCCCAAGTCTCTCATGTCCCGCGTGATTAAATGCAGGGTAATGTTACAACTTTTGATAGATATTCGCTAAAAAAAATCTTTCTATTTCGAATTTTTAATCAAAAATTCAAAATAATTTCCATAAATTCTATTTATTTTCTTTCGTTATAATATACAGAACACCACTCAAAGTTGCAAATAACTGAGAAACAAGACAGCAGTCGATGATTTTTGAGTTAACGTAAAAATTTAATATTATAGAATTTAAGTGAGGGTAAATCTACCAACGGTGCTGGAGTGAAGATAGATTTTTTTTAAACTCTAAAAAATGCGTCGCTTCGGTTGCGCCAAGGACTCCGAAAGTCATAGCGCTTTGCGTTCTTTATTTATGTTCCATCGGTCATATGCGTGGGTAAGGCAGATCTCTACAGTTGTTTGGAAATCGAAGAAGACATTTTGGGTAAAAGGCGCGGGAAGAGAGGCACGTAAAAGGTGTCCTTGGGGAAGGGTGGGTATTCAAAGAGAGAGGAGAGGGAGATTGCAAGAAAAGGAGGAGAGCGGGAAGCAGTGAGGGAGTAGTTGTAGGTGGTAGGAAGGAAGAGAAAGATAGACTTTGGTCTTTATTTCGAGAAAATTTGAGATTGTATGCTTCTCTTATGCATTCAACCCAGTGAGAAGGCAGGTAAAGACGTTAAATAGAGAGTAACTTGAGATTAGCGGTGATAAGAAATAGTTAAAGACGGAGATAAGATTTGGGCAGATAACATATATCTCTGGGTAAGGTTGGGGCTAATTTGGTTGCTCTTACTCCCGAAACCAGCAGTCATGTTGATTTTGACTAAAAGCCTTAGAACAAAAGGTTAAGCAACAGTACATGAATTCACATGACTATTTCCAAACGGAATATTAAAAAATTTTCAGTTCAGTTTTTGGCAAAATGAGTCAAGTATGTCAGACATTTTTATTTGCAACAATCTTATTTACCAATTTTAATATTCTTAATTCTTTATCGAAAAAGTTCCTTCTCATTCTTGCAACTTCATTTTTTACCATAATTTATAAAATAAGAAAATTTACAAACAAATAAAATTGCTCTGGGGGGGTTACACTTTTTATTTGGAATCCGGAAAATTCTAAAATGCGGAATCAGTAAATTTCCGCTAGTAATTTCCAAAAAGAAAAACTTCGCGAGTTCTCTTCCCTTCTAGCCTCCTCTCGGATTTTAAAGAATTATTAGGCATTACAGTAAACTAATGTCTCCCACTATAAGCAATACACCTAAACATTTCCTTTTAGACGCCTTGAAGAAGAAACAATAGGAAAAAATTGTAAACTTTCCTGGAAATATATCTAAAAACAAAAGATTCGAACAAACATGTTCAGGCGGACAGATAACAAAAATACGTTTTTCTTTCGAGAAAACGTGCTAAATATAACTCAAGAAGCAAGTGTGGAAAAAGCCGAGGGCGAATAATTGTTGTGTAATTAGAGAAAATACTGCTGCGGGGTATCGCTCACAATATTTCGGTCGTGTGAAAAAGTTGGCCATTCCAGCTGCGAAGACCTTTTAACTTCACACCGATTAGGAAAAAGTCAAATAAACTAAATTCGAGAGAGAGAGAGAGAAAGGATGTTTTGCTGCATAGGAAAGGGTGAATGGAAGATTTATAAAACCCTCTCTCTCTCCTAGCTACTGCTTTTACCAAGTGTAGAAGCTGAAATGGAATGAATAGTTAACAAGCGTATTAGGTAAGCTGATGGAGTTTAGCGAATAATCAGGATAAAAAAATGGGTGAAGCCAGTAGAGAGATGCAATCGCTAAATTGTGAATATCGTTTGAGTAAGTCATTGAAATTTATAGAAGGTTTGCGTGACAGATTTTCCATCGCCCAAGGAAAACGTCCACTAGAGTTTGGGATTTTGTTTTAATAACTAAATTTAATCAGTAGTGAGGATAGTTCCTGAAGTAATTTAATGTGCAGCATTAAATGAGTGGATCAAATTTCACGGAATTTTGTTAAACATTACTATTCATGCCTAAAATATTATTTCCTATATTCATTTAGTTTGGAGATTCATTTGCCATTTTAAATAAGTTTCTTACGTCAATTTTATACACAAATCAAAGTTGGCTATGCTCGTGATCCAGATGTCGTAATTGTGACATTTTTATACTGGATCGTGAATTTAAAATGATACATATTCTGTGAGAAAAAAAGGAAGAATATTCTTAAAAACATTGTAATTAATAGATTTTTCAAGCTGATATTTGTCTTGCCAGTGGAATTGATTCTATATGTGCTGTGAATAAGAGTGTAATACACCTCGTTTCTTTTTAGAACGCCTCGTGGGAATTTTCTCATGCGTAACCTTTGAGTGCTTCTTGACCTTTATGCAGAGACACGTGCGAATCCATGTATTATATGGTCTTGCAGCTCTATTGATCAAGTGGAAAAAATATTAGCCTTTTGCCAAAGTAATACTATTGTATTTAAATTTTCTTAAATGACGTCTTTGCAACACTTTATTTTTCAACTTATTTAAATTTATTAATGCGAAAAATTATACTTGGTTTCAGTGAAAACTACCAATTTGAAGAAATTAAGAATTTTTTTATCCATTTACTGATTTTACACACCCGCCAGTTTGATGCAAATTAAGAGAGAATTAATTTTAATCGGTTATATATTTCGACGAAGTGATTTATTCCTTCGTCTCCTATGTTAAACGAGTTCCGGAAATTCAAGTTTCCTTTCCAAGTAATAATAATGAGCTCAGCTTTTAGCGTCTGTCACATAAATGATATTAACCCCTTCCGTGTCTGTTATTGTTTTTGATATCGATCAAAAAATTTCATGTTTTTATTGTGTATTTAATTAGCCCATACACTGTATGTATTAAAAATATGACTTATTTTAACAATACATGTATTATTTTGAAAATATTCATTTAATGCAAATGTCGGTAGGTCAGTCTATCCGTCTGTCTTTCAAAACCTCGAAGCACTGAAATGTTAAGCGAAATCAAACAAAAACTAGTATTTATGCCTATTATGATACTGAGTAGATTTTCTGAAAAGATGAACGTAATTGCTCAAAAATAAAGGGTAGTTCATACTTGGCGGTTTTAACAACAATTCGATTTTCTCAAAAATGGCGCTAAAGATTTTGAGCAAATTCCGTTTAATTGCTTAAACTACTATTTATTCCAAACCTTTCGAAAAGCAACTATAATATTAGTTTATTATTGTCTAATTTAATAAAAATTCGATTTACTAAGTAACAGCTTGGCCGATTTTAATCAAATTCTCTCCAGTAGCTTGGGTATTAGTCTTATAGTTCTGAAAAAAAAAAGAAATAGCGTTTCATAGGGCGATGCAACTGCCACCTAGAGTGCATAGATAGAAGAATATGATGGTCAGCGAAAATATACGGGCAAATAATGAAAGATACGACTAAAAATAAGTTGCCCGTATAAATACGGGCAAAACATTTTTGAAACGTTAAGGTCGCAAATGAAGGAGAGGTTAAGAGGACCGAGCCAATTCAAGGAACTTCCAAGGTAACTTCACTTGACTAGGAACTTTCTGCGCTTGCTTGGTGGATAAAAAAGCATTTGGAACGAAAATTAATCTCGTGTAAAATTTATATTTATTTTCAAACGAAGGAGCTCAAAATCAAAATAAATGTAATCTCGACCTTTTTATTTTTTATATCGACGTCAAGTTTATATTTTGAGGGATTCAAGAAGCGTTTCCAGTTTTACAGGGCCCGTAATACCCCAACCTCAGCCATGAAACACTTAAGTAACCATACGTTCTTCAATGCATCGATTGCTATCCAGTGTTTCGTCTCGGAATTGATCAAGTTTAATCGTAAATAACATACAAAGCGTGAAGATGCATTTCATAAACATTTAGAGATCGACTTTTGGGTAATTGATTCCCTTCATACATCTATTGCCTTATAATTGGAGTTGAGATTCCGAAAATTCTCTTCCTTTTTAGGGTCGTGTGCGGTGGCGGATCCAAGGGGGGGGGGGCATGGGGGCCCTCCCCTCTGACGACGCAATTGCCCTCCACTAGGTGCATTTTTAAATTCATTCCGCGCAACATTCCTTGTTTCTATACCGAAGATTAAGTCTGTATGACAAGGAAAAGAAAGATTCTGATAGGGGTAGAGATTTTCAAAATGTATGGTCGTCGACAGAGACGGAATCAAGAGGGAGGAGGGGCATTTGGAGCGATCACCCCCCCCCCCCCTCTCCCCCCCCCCCTACTTGGGAAGTTTCTGGATCCGCTCCTGGTCGGGAGTCATATAGTTGAAAAAAGAGGTAAAATCACGAGCTCATTTCCGATATAAGGCAGGCGAGTCAATGTTCTTTGGTTAGTCGAGAGCTAAGATGCACAGGCCCTACCGCTTTAACTCTCGTAGATCGCTCATCATTCTCCAGTTATTTCCCATACAGTGGATTCGCTGCCATTAACGTAATAAGGTTATCGAGAATTCGTTCAGGGATGTCGGAATATGATGTTGAGTGGTTATCGGCCGTGTGTTTATTGCAGGATCGTATGAGAGAAGAAGTGAAGGGTGAAAGAGGAGGTGAGAGGAAAGAGAGGAGAGGAGGGAGGGAGGAGAGAAGTGGTACGATTCGAATTTCGAGGTGCGAATGGACGGTTAGTGGCGGAGGTTGCTTGGTGACAGCACTGACCGTTCGGAATTATGGAGTGAGGTAGGATGCGAGCAGGAGATGGGTCGGGAGGGTGAGGAGGTAAGGAATGACAAGATGGGGTGGAGGGGGAGGGTGCCCGGGAGCATCCCGTTACTCTCCCACGAAAAACACGTTCATTTTCACTTTCTCTAAGAATAGACTCGGAAGTGTCCTTACCGAAAGCCTGCCTCTCGCCGCAGCCTCGCGTTCGTCCTTTGTCGCCCCCTTCACCAGGACCTAAATTCATTCCCGATAGCGTCGCGTTAGATGTTCCGCGTCTCAGTGATCGGGAGAATTTCCGCCTTCTTCACAGTGGCTCCTTTCGTTTTCTCCTCGCTTTGATGAACCTGTCATTTGTTTATAACAGAGAAGCATTTCTCAAATCAATTATGTCAGTGTATTTGTGATCACCTGCAATTTACTTAATTTTCAGATGAAGTATTTCATAGCTGAAAAAGATATTTCGATGTAAAATAAATGCAGCCGGTCGTCTTCTATTGACCGTATGGTTTGCATTGGCATTAACTATCCAGTGTAAAGATGGACTGTGTTGGACTCTCTCTTGGAGATGTATTATTAATACTATTTTTGTCAACTTGGTATGAAAATTGAAAATGTATTTCATATCCGTCACAGTAATTTTGTATCCTCAAATTTATTGGAATTGAATTGCGAACTCGACGCATGGAGGTGTATATAATGCGAAAGGATGAAATTTTCTTGCTGACGCCATTAAAATATCGTAGGATGAGCTTTAAAAAATGCGTTAAATTGATTATTTTTGACGTCTTCGAAGTGAAAAAAATTAATCATTGCGATAACCTCTCGCATTTCTGATGCATTTGTGACCGTCGAATAATTTTTCTCTTTATACCTTTCATTCGTTAATTTTTATTGAGCGAATTTAAATTGCAAATAAATTATCGTAAATTTTATTTAAGTCAAACAACTCGTACATCGCACCTGTTTTTTAATATTTGCGCGAATTTATCATGAGGATTAAATTATTTAGATGGTAGTATTCAGCAGAAAATATTCTCGTCGTCGTTTGTGTAAACAACGCTGCAACATTAAAGTTGCAGACCTCCTTCTAGGACGCATTTTTCAAGTGTTGTAACAAATTTATATTTAATAATTTCAGTTGTATGCTTACTGTCATTTACTAAGGCTACTACAATGTTTATGAAAAATTCCCGTTATTTTATATTTATTTTCTGATAAATTCTTGTAGTATAACAGACGGATCTCTCTAACTTTCACAGAGTATCTCGGATTATCGGCATCTCAAAGATGAGAAATTTCCCTTCGATGCTCCTAATTGTTAAATCGAAGTTGCTTCTCGAATTTTATGTGTGTACGTCTTTTCCTTCTTTTAAGGTCCGAACTCTGCAGTCTCGACTCGAGTGTTTGCGAAATATCTGTGATCATTTTTATTAATTGACATTCCGCTTAAAACTGGCTACCTGTTTCATTAACATTTGACTCCGTTTTTAAACAAGAGAATGGAATATTTTAGGCCTCCTAAATCAAACCAACTCGGCGTGCGCGTTATGCATTAGCAGCAGGGCTGGCTAAGTTCAACATCGGAGGTTGACATCCGTACGTATATCTTTATCTTTAGGTGCAAAATCGTACTCCAAAGCAGAAAAATGTTGATAATTTTAGCAGCTGCATTTGCGACTGTTTGATTATATAATTTTCTTAATGCATGGCAAAGCAAGGAGAGGGGAAGACGTCACGATTTCCGTCGCTGCAGGCATTTATTTACCTACTACGAAGAAAGTAATGACCAAGCATGGGCGAGACACTCGTTGCATGGAAACTTAATCAATAGAATAAATCTATCAATTTGATGGGGCGGGCAGGAAAACGATGGGAATTCACGTGTAAGACATTCAAGGATACATATAAATCTTTTCAAACACTTTCTCAGTATCTGGTATACTTATGTAAAGCGTCGGCAATCTTTAATGGTGGATTTATTCTTCTTATACCCGCACCTTTCAATTCCGAAGCCAATTAACAGCATTATATTACGAATAATTGCTTCATTTTTGAATTAATGTTTATTTTAGTCTATTCATTGATTAATTAAATGATAAAGGTTATTCCTATTATCACTTGGACGTATCAACTATAAAGTTGCGTTCCATAGCTGATAATTAACCGATCGTTGATACTAAGTACTAAGGAAATTATATTCAATTATCGCTTAACAATGACTAATACTTTGTTACTCCAATGCACGGCCGTTGTATGTCCGTAGAAGCTTTCTAAACCATTTATTTGGTGCAGTGCGTAAGTTGAGATAGCTCATTCGATATTGAAATCGTTTTTTTCGATCGCTTTATCACTGAAGTATATGGAAGTTATGCAGTTGGGCGTGAAGTGTATTTTTTTAATTATCACTCAGCCACCTTCGATCTTTTAAACTCGAGTAATTCTTCTTCAAAATTTTCTTGCGTGCTTCAGTTTCATCGTGTGACCGTGGAAGCCATATTTGCACGTCGTCTCAGCGTCTCAAGGACACTCGGGTATAACATCTCGTAAATGAAAATGCACTCCGTCATTAATTCCTCCTCTGCTCATCTTCTATCCGTTGCATCTCCCTCTCCTCCTCTCCATACCTCTACTCCTCTCCCTACCTCTACTCCTCTCCCTACCTCTACTCCTCTCCCTACCTCTACTCCTCTCCCTACCTCTACTCCTCTCCCTACCTCTATTCCTCTCCCTACCTCTACTCCTCTCCCTACCTCGATTCCTCTCCCTACCTCTACTCCTCTCCCTACCTCTACTCCTCTCCCTGCCTCTACTCCTCTCCCTACCTCTACTCCTCTCCCTACCTCTACTCCTCTCCCTACCTCTACTCCTCTCCCTACCTCTACTCCTCTCCCTACCTCTACTCCTCTCCCTACCTCTACTCCTCTCCCTACCTCTACTCCTCTCCCTACCTCTACTCCTCTCCCTACCTCTACTCCTCTCCCTACCTCTACTCCTCTCCCTACCTCGATTCCTCTCCCTACCTCTACTCCTCTCCCTACCTCTACTCCTCTCCCTACCTCTACTCCTCTCCCTACCTCTACTCCTCTCCCTACCTCTACTCCTCTCCCTACCTCTACTCCTCTCCCTACCTCTACTCCTCTTTACATTCCACTTTTCTAACCCTCATTACGCTCATTTTACCAAGCTTTTTAAGTATTCTGCGGTGTCCTAAGGTACCAATATTAACCTAATTGTAATTAAACTCGTCCTAAGTAACGGAAATTTCATTGTTAGTTTCCTTATTATCGTGGAAGTTATCTGAAATTTTCCTTTTCCGATCAGATTTAGAACTTGCTCATTGCTAAATATTTATTTGCTATGGTTGGATCGTATTGCGAATCGAAAATATATCAGCGAAGAATTTTCTGTAGATGAGGAAGCAGGTATAATTTGTTTGCCGAAGCTAGGTGCGGGTGGATTTCTGAATTTTAATATTTGGAGGATTTTATAAGATTTATTTGTCATGAGTGGAGTTTTCTCCCATCCACTTGGGAAGATGATTAATCAAACCTCGAGTTATGCTCTAAAAGGCCCTTATTTTCCTTGGAAACTTTGGTTATCTAACGCAAGATGTTCTGTAACAAATTTTATATTTTTTTAGAAATCAACGCCTCTAAAGAAAGAAATAAAACTTAAAGGAAAATTTCGTGGCGATTACTATTTTCCCAGATCTACCATTACAAAATATACTTTAAAAAACAAAAACAGATTAATAATTACAAACATGGGCAGCCAGACAAGGTTTTAACGTTTTTGTGAATACGTTGTAATGCAGTGCACCATTTACTAGAACGCCTGATATCAACAATGTGGTGCTAAGAACGCGCCGTGGATAAACTTGCAATCCCTTCTGCGAGTGTCATTTTTCAACTTGTGTAATACATCTACATCTACAGTTTACCCTGCAAGCCACCGCAAGGGTGTGTGGCAGGGGGTGTATTAACACCAAGGGGAAAACTCCAAAATTGATAATAAATTAATAATAATTAATAATAATAATAATAAATTAATAATAAATGCTTACCCCTTGAATCATTCTTTAAGTTAAGAGAACGATTGTCTTCGCATAAATTTCCTTTCGTCTTTGAACAAAAATTTGGCAATCAACTGGAGAGCATGGATATATTGTCACTCGGTTGATTTAACGCGTTCGTTGTATTCGGCTTTCAACTTGTTGCGCGATTCAGATGGTTTCTTATGCTTTTTATGCTCTCACTAATAAATTTTAACATTTTGCGTAAATTTAACTTTTATTTCACAAATGATGGGAAGCACTTGAGAGTGAAAGATTTAGAAAACATATTAATTTTCGTTTTGCTTCCTCCGCGAGTTCAATCCGAATAATAATTTTCTCCTATTCTTTTTTCAGGTAAGGAGTCTTTTGTCGCATATCGCTGTTCCTTCATCATTTGGTGAGCAAATTTTTTCTATCCTTATAAATGCATGACGTTCGTTACGATCTGCTCACTTTTAATAACTGTATCTAGTTGAATTTAGTTCGGAAAGTTTAGTAATTACCTGAATTAAGACCCTGATATAACAGAATTTTAGTGAAATGTTAATTGTTTATTATTACGACAGATTGCGACACGTAGTCCGTTAATATATGTATGTACCACAAAAAACGTAAGTTGTAATTTCAAATACGTATATTATGGTGTCTTCGGTAAATATTAGACTATTTTACGTTGTTTATTATATTTTAAATTTTTAAATACATAATGCTTTATTACTTATTTGAATTGTAATAAATGTCTCTTCGAAAATCCCGGCTAACTAGTGATGGGAAGTTAACTGTGATCGATAATCGTTTTTCACTTGTCAGAATGTGCATAAACAGATACATATTCAGGATTCAACGTGGAATTATCAAGCTCGTCTTAAGGCTGATTATAGAAAACCAGATGGCCATTTCGGCTACAAAGCAGCCGTCTGCAGTGGTCATTTAACGAAAATATTTTATAAAATAATTTTTCGGTGAATTACCACTGAAGACGGCTGCTTTGTAGTCGTAACACGCATCTGGTTTACTGTAACGTTGTTGTGGCTATTGGAGATACCTGAGGCAAGTATTTCTTACGTGCTTGTTCTTGGAGATACTCGGAATGGTTCTGGTATTTATATCAAGAAATTATATCTATTTACAGTCGGCAATTTCTTTTCGGCCAAATTATAAATTAAACGGGAAATATGAAAGGATTGTGACCATTATGTCACTTAAGTAGGCTCCATATGAAAATTACGGATCGTATTTCTTAGAGAACGCTACTAAAAATAGGTACTTCCTCTATACGTTTTCCATTTATGCAGTTTGCTCAGAAAATGCATCTCTCTCTCTCTCTCTCTCTGTGTATCTATCTTTCTATTCCACTCCCGCTTTTTACATTTCAAAACAATATCTGAGGTTATTTATAGGTGGGAACTTTAAAAAGCCCTCGCGCGATGTACGCCTTGATAGTTGAATATATACGATTTGTTATTGATAATGCGTCGTCGAATATTTATGACTTTAGTTTCGCAATCGACCTGAAACTGCGCCACGATGAAACAAATACGAAAAGACGAATTCCATTCCTGCCTTGGACGAAACGGAGTTGTTTTTGGATACGTCTCTTATTCCTCTCGCTCTTCTTAGTGAGTGGGTGGGTGATGGTTTGCTCTTTAAGGAGAATCCTCCAAAGACTTTTCTCTCCCGCCCCCGGCTCACCGCACCTCCTCTCCCTTCCCTCCCACCTCCTCCCCCTTCCCTCCCACCTCCTACCCCTTCCCTCCCACCTCCTCCCCCTTCCCTCCCACCTCCTACCCCTTCCCTCCCACCTCCTCCCCCTTCCCTCGCACCTCCTCCCCCTTCCCTCCCACCTCCTCCCCCTTCCCTCCCACCTCCTCCCCCTTCCCTCCCACCTCCTCCCCCTTCCCTCCCACCTCCTCCCCCTTCCCTCCCACCTCCTCCCCCTTCCCTCCCACCTCCTCCCCCTTCCCTCCCACCTCCTTCCTCTGGTCCCACTCCTCCCCTCGGCCGCAGATAAGCAACGTGTATCCCGTTTGTTCTGGTTTGCGGAGCAAAGGAACGAAAGTGACCTTCGACCCAAAAGGACCACCAAGAGACGCCACGGACGATTTAGACCATGATTGCTGTGAATGGCCCCGAGGGCCTCGCTACCAACTTTCGTTTCCCCGAGGATGCTCTTGAAAAAGACGTTTCCATGGAAATTCTGTCGCTATTGCTGGATGTTGGTCGCCTTTTCTAGGGCGGCATAACTGTGCATTTTCGGTCGATTCTCGCGCATTGGCGGGAACCTCTTGGGAGGAGAATAATTGCGCTTTGCGGCGCACGACTTAGGTGGCGTTTCGTAAGGTAACTAGTCGCTCGCGATTGGAATTTGGATGAACTCGTTTTTCCCCAAAAACGATTCGTCGAAACGCCGCCTTCTTAAAATAAAAACACTTTTGAAAATGGGAACTTGTGCCTTATTAGGGGTTAATGTATTTTCTGTTACGTTGAGTAGCGGTCTATGAAGAAGGCTTCCAAACATCAATTTCATAATCGATGGTGAAGGTTGTCTAGCGTGTGTCGTTAATTGAGCGAGCATCGACCGAGAAATTTGCGATCGATAGATCCCGAATTTTAATATAATTTCTTGTTCGTCCATCTTGCAAATTTATGGTACCTCATTCGGGAGTATGTTGTTGCGCCTATTATGAAGGTAATTTACCACCGTGCGTGGGAATCTGTTGCATTTTATAGAGAAATGCAACCGAATAGGAATAATTCTTCTGTATTTGATTGCTTAAACCACAGAATGCCTCGATTCGGCGATAGAACCGATTCCACTTAACTTTCTTTCAAAGCACATTACCTATTGTAAAAATCTTCGATAAAACTCCCATATGGGTCGAAGTAAAAACCTTAGCCGCAGGTCATGCGCGGCGGGTGAAATTGGCCGTGCATTTGTTGAAAATAGACACTTGTAGTTATCTGATTGCCCGTAGGCACTCTTAACGGAAACGTTTACTTGGCGACGTCATCATCAGGAGATCCCCCGGGATCACCTTCCTTCCTCCGCCGTCCGCCTTGCGGCGCTGTTGGGCGAACAGTGCCGAAAGAGAGTGGCGGTTAATGTAGCGAAGGCGAGTAATATTTGTGGCTATATTTTATGAAAGAATTGAGATAAAAACTCGAGAATTTATAAGATCTATAGCCAAAATGATAGTTTTCATTTTTGCTGTCGCAAAATTGGATTATACTTTCCGAATTGGCCAGAAAATCGATATTAAAACCGAAATGCGCAATTTATCAGATATGGACATTTTAAATAATTTAACCCCATGTGTAAGACTGTTCTTACATTTTTGTATTACTAAGCTATATGTGTAGGGCGCATGTGTGTAGCATTTTCAGATTCTGGGGAGTAATATATGAAATATTTTAATTTTACAATTCTAATCACTGCTAACTATACCTTGAAGATATTTCCGTAAAATTTCGAAAATCTGTATCTACAGCATGAGAAACGCAAATAAAAAGGTCGTTTAGTAATAACTTCAGATTTTTCTGGAGGTATGACTTCGTCAGAAAAGTATACGATTTCCTTTAACTTACTAATCGGTTTTCACCCTCAGCCTGAAATATCCAGAAAGAGCAGATCTGAGTGGTTTTCGTGTTTGCTGTAGGTTATTGAGTACAAATCACTGATTCACCGACATTAGCGAAGTCATCGAGTTGGAAAATGGCAGGTAGTTTGGAGGGGCGGCATAAGAGGGAGGAGTGTGACGTAGGGGTGGGAACAGTGACAGGGCATGTAACAGGTCCGGCACAGTGATGGCACGACTTTTGAGTCTCTTGTCAACATCTATTTTAGTAGCGAGTTTGAAAGTCATTTGTGAAGATGGATTCATACCCGGATGCGAGGAATCACTTAAAAGTGAAAAAAGAAATGAAAACAAAACGTCATTTTAAGGATAAAAATAATTTATCGTTGAAATTGTGCACAATTTGCCTCCAGAAATTGGATCTTTTTTGCGTCACTACGTGTCTGCTCTGCCTTCTCACATGGCGTTAGCTCATCTTTGCTCCCTATTTCTCGTTCGATGTTGTTTTTCTCCTATTGTGACCCACAATTTATCTCGTCTTAGGCATCTAGCATTCGATCATATCTTGTGTAAACCTTCACCTCTAAAGAATTTAAGATACGGAACTGCCAACTCTACGATGATAAAACGTCAACCGTTATAAATGTTAGGTTCTTTATTAAAAAATAAAAGTCGCGCTTTTTACGCTTTGATGAATTAAGTTATCAAATATAACTGGAGCGAATTCGAAGAAAGTTTCTCCTGAAATTATGTAGAATGTCGTTTTTGAAATATACCTGTTATTTACGCTTCGACGTTTGATCAAATTAATTATTTTCTTTAACGGAAAATATTTATCTGAACAAAATCACGGGGTCATCTTAGATTTGCGAAATGCAAGGCCTGAAAAAAATCAATTATTATATAGATCGTGGGTTACTATCCTGTCATGTACATATCTCATAAAAAAACAAGGATTCATGTAGCTACTTCCTCCACCAACGAAAAGGACATTTACCACTATTTTTATACATTTTATTGAATTCAACGCTCTTAACCTTATCATGGAAATTCGAAGTATTTTTTATGAACCATGCCTATAGGAAATTTTTACCTCTTGCGGTTAGTAAAAAAATAATTATTGAGCCCGGCTCATGCTTGGAATTTAATTGATTAATTAAGTAGCTCCCATAGCTACAAAATATCTTGGAAAAATCATATGTGCATTTCGGCTACAAAGCAGCCGACAGGAATTACGACTCGCCGATTCCCCGGTTCACCGATTTTAGAATCCGTTGTCGGAGAATCGCCTGCACGGTAGTCGAAATGAACATCTGGTACTCACGGTTAATCATTTAAAATCTCTAAGCTTTACTCGCCCGTAAAATATTCCCATTTTTACGATCGATTCGTATCTCCGACAAACAAGGGCGCATTCCGAATATGGAAGCATACTAGATGCGATCCAACGCCACCCGGAGTGGAATAATTATTCCCTCTATCTCCCACTTAGCCGTCCGGCAATCGCACATAATAAATGGATTAGCGAGCGAAGTTCATGCCGTCGAACTCGCAAATGGCTGCCAAAGGGAAATGTTTGCATCAAATGTGATCGCCAGGAATTTCCATTGTGTGCGCGTTTGAGTGGAAACGTTTCATTCGAATTCTTAAAAATAGTACGAGGGCTGAGGCATAAGGAGTGTGGAGGGGATAAAAAAGGGAGGGGTGGAGATATAGAGAGAAAGGGTTGAAGGTCGTTTGGGTGGTGTAGGGGTCGCGTAGGAAAAGAGGGTGGCGTTCGCGATGTGGAGGAAAGGGGGGTGGGCGTCGAGGGGCGATATCGAAAGGGAAGGGAAGGGTGGAGGACGGTCGCAGGAAGGACGACCATGTCGAGAATCGAGTGAAGGTGTCGCTTTGAGGTTACCCTCGAGGCGGCCAAGAGGTGGTGCCGCCCGTCGGGGAAAAACGCGCGGTCTAGTTTATCGATATCTACCAGGAAAAGGAGCAGGATCCTCTTCTTAAGCGTTTTTATTATTTTTATTTATTATTTTTTCCTCGAAAAGTTGGCCACGAGGAGTGAAAGGCCGCCGCTGTCTTCGTCCCAATGACCCAAACACGGACCTTCTCTTTTTTTATCCCTCCGCCTATCCTAATTCCCCTCTTTGCTCGTTCTGCGTGCTTAGGTCGCGCTTCTACATTGCAGTTTGGGCGGACGGATGGAAGGGAGAGAAGGAGGGAGTGCGGACTACGACGGAAGCCCGAGGTGGCGTTAAGGGAACTGGTTTGAGGGCTCTGGCGGATCTGGGACAGCCGTCCATCGCGGCGATTGGTGGAGGAGAGGGAGTGGGGGTTAAAGGTGTGAAAGGAGGAAGGGGAGGGGGAGAAGGAGGGCAGGCAGGAGTCGCGAAGAAAATGCGACGAAGGGGGGGGGGGAGGAGAGATAGGGTGGGCAAAGCAAGAGGGAAGATAGACGGAAAAAATTTCTGGACGGATTAATAAAGTTAATCCCGCTCCGTTTTTTGGACGTTTTTATCCACCGCCATACTCCGATTTCTCATTTCACTTTGTCCCGTCATGCGTTATCGGCTCGGAGACCAGATCTGATAAGGTTGACGCCATGGAAAACTCCTCGCAGCCGCCTAGTATTTTTAGGTGTGAGGCGATAGTAGGACGGCGACAAAGATTATTGTAATGGTTCATTTCTAAGTGAAAATAATGACCGTGACTTTGCGTTAAATTTTACTGAAGTTTGGTTTAGAATTAGTTGTGTGACTCAGCGAAATACAGTTGCACGATAACGTCTTTTGAGTTACACGCCTGCTTCCTTGTATGATTTGTGAATTAATTGATAAACAGAACCTCTCCGTAAGTAAGTTGGGGAAACCAGATACGCATTTCGGCTAAAAAGCAGCTGTCATCAGTGGTGATTAACGAATGGTAATTTTTAATACTTGATTCAAGAAAATGTTAATGAGCTCGCAATGGTTGAAATCGCATTGCCATAAAACCCTTCGTCTGAATATCAGCGAAGCACAGCGAAGCACAGTTATTCAACTCATACCGGGTGTTCAACAGTCATGCACCATTTTTAGGATTTATTTCTCATCTGTGATGAACTTAAACGGATTAAAATAAAAAAGAATGCACGTGTTCTTTCTTTATTTTTAATCCCTTCGATACCTCGAAACATGAAAACTGCTCTCTCCGGGAATTCCCGTTGTTGATTACCAACTGTTTAATAAATATCTCTTTCCCGCTACTCAGTCGTTTTTTTAGCTTTATTCTTCCTCCTAACACATTATCTTCGTTCCATATTTATGTTATACATTTTTCGTTTCCAAGCCTTCTTTCTCTCTTGACTGGATATATTTTCGCTGCCCGTTGCCTGGACGCCTTCTCTATATTAACGCTCCCTGTTCCGTGGATACGCTGCTACGTGTATCTTGAGTACTTTCTCCCTCATTTTGGCTTATTCATTTTAGTCAAATTCTGCTTAAAAACTAGCCTTGTTCTTAATTTGTAGCTTGGCAGCATTTGTGCTGTTTGCCTTACTGCTTTCTTAGGTTGGCGTTTAGAGTATCTGCCATCGGTTACCAAGGTCGCGGGTTTGGATCCCTCCGAGGACATGGATATTTGTGTTTGTCGTTCCGGTGCCAGAGGTAAGAATGGACTATTTGGTAAATCTCACCCCCCAAATAAAGTTTTCTTAATATTATCATTGTTCCTCAATAGCTCAAGATTGTGTCTTCCTCTTGCTCTACTTTTTAGCTGCATCCTCGATGCTTATATTATAAATCAGTCGTCCTTTGTTTTGAAAGTATCTCACCGCCACCTCTTCTTGCCATCTTTGGCACGTGTTGCAGTTCCTTGCCCACCCAAGGAGTTTTACCGTATCTTTTGAAATGGTCTCCGTTTAGATGTTTTGCAGCCATCACTACCTCATTCAACGCCATCGTCCCTTTCTTCTTTTACTTTTCCTTTGTTTCTCCTCTCAGTCCTGTTCTTTCCTCTTCTTCGTCCGTTCTTCTTTCCTCTTTTTCGTCCGTTCGTCTTACCTCTTCTTCGTCCGTTCTTCTTTCCTCTTCTTCGTCCGTTCGTCTTACCTCTTCTTCGTCCGTTCGTCTTACCTCTTCTTCGTCCGTTCGTCTTACCTCTTCTTCGTCCGTTCGTCTTACCTCTTCTTCGTCCATTCTTCTTTCTTCTTCGTCCGTTCTTCTTTCCTCTTCTTCGTCCGTTCTTCTTTCCTCTTCTTCGTCCGTTCTTCTTACCTCTTCTTCGTCAGTTCTTCTTACCTCTTCTTCGTCCGTTCTTCTTCGTCAGTTCTTCTTACCTCTTCTTCGTCCGTTATTCTTTCCTATCCCCTTCCGAGAGTCTTCCTTTTACCAGTTTACTCTCCATCCCTTTTTTCTTCACCTCCCTCTGTGTTTCCTCCTCCAACTCTCTTTATTCTCTCCTCTACCCACCGAAACTCCCCATCCATCCACTCTACCCTCCCTTTGCAAACTCCCATGCATCCCTCACTCTATCTTCTACGCCAAGGGTGGGGAAACTGCGGCCCGCGAGAGCATTTTATGCGGCCCGCGATACCATTATGAAAGAGAACCGTGAAGTGTAGTGGCGTGCCGGGAAATGTGCAGGGCCCTCCGCCAAAACAAATTTGAAGTTCCGGAAAAAATTTAAGGGCCTCACGAAAAAAATATGGGCCCGCTTTGGCCATGGGCCTCCCCGCCGCGCGGGGTTTGCGGGGGTGTCCGGTACGCCACTGGTGAAGTTTAATGCAGATAATTTCATATTTGTTGTTTGAAATTAGTGCCGCAAAAACATTTCTTGTTTAGTTCTGACGTTAAAATATTATTAATTACCGATTTTCACTGATAGAGTCCTTTGCATTCTCTCAGTCACCATCACATGTGGACCCTAATACGGCCCGACGAAGCGTCTGCATCTTTTAATGCGGTCCGCTTAATCAACCGCAACTGCTATATCTCGCCGAAAGTATTTCCCTCCTTTCCTCACATCTTTTTCCTTCCACTTATTCATATCTTTCTCTTCCACATATTCTCCATCTTCCTCACTCACACTCTTCTTCTCCCGTGACACCGACGTTCCTAGGCTCACACGCGCTCGCCCGCGCGTTGCACAAGCGACGACCGCCCTCTTTTATTGTCAGTGCCAAGAATGCGACGAGTGGACGCGAGGCGTCGCCACTCGCGGACGCCAAAGAGCCAAGCAGCCAGGACGGGCGGAGTTGGTGTGTAGCGGGGAAGAGGAGGTGCGTGGGAGTCTATTTCAGAGAGTGGGGAGGTTATGAAGAGGGGGTAAAGTGCGTGTGTGTGTGTGTGTGAGTGGTAGAGAGGGGAAGGGAGAGAGAGGGTCGGAGAGATGTGACGGCTCTGGGCCCAAGGGTGTGGGAGGGTTGGCGGGAAGAGGTCGGCGGATTTGGATGGAGTATGGGTGGGAAAGGTGGAGGAGTAGGGGAATGGGGTGGGTGAAAGGTGAGGAAGAATGTCGGGGTGAGGGCGAGAGAGGCAGGGTGGGGTTGTGGGCAGGGATAGGTGGCGGGAGTTGATGCAAGGAATGCAGCGAGTGGAAATAAATCGACATTTTGTCTAGTCTGCATTCGTTTTTTTAATGAAAAAACCCTTTGGCGGTTCTAACGCGTACAGTTTCCCTTTTATATTTTTGGATTCGTCGATCGGTTGAGATTGAGAAAATGGTTAAAATGGTAAAGCTGTCAAAATATTGTACTATGTTATGATTCAAGTATTTTTAACCGAAATGGTAACTAAACAAAAATTTCAGCTTATCCGGCCATTGAAATTGGCGATTAACTTTACACTTGCATCAAATTTAATGCAAGCACAATATTTATTTATTTATTTAATAAGTTCAAAAACAGCACTCAGGCCTATTACAATGAACATTACAACCAATAAATAATAAATGCATATAAAAATATATAAAAACAGTCAAATAAAACAATAAGGAACTCAATGAAATACATCAGTATGAGGATCTTGCATAAGAGTTTGGTTATATAAGTTTGGGAGGCGGAAAATTATGGAGCGTTTTGTGGTTGAGAGCCGAGGAGTGCGGCAGTGGAATAAATCATGTAATCTGGTACTTCTAGAGGGAATACGGAGAGAAGTTCGGGAGTTCTATATTTTCCATTTACAATGTTACGAAAAAACTTTAGGTCAATTGCCTGTCTACGATCGGTCAAAGGTAGTAAACTAAGAGTGTGGAGAATGTGGGAAGAGGACGCATTACGAAGAGAAGGAACTCGCTGGCGGATAATGTGATGGAAGAAATGTAGGGGCCTTTCTAGGTGATTGAGATTTGATTGGGAAGCTGAGGACCAAATGGTTGAGCAATATTCTAAGATTGGGAGAACACAACTGACAAAGAATGTTCGTAGAGAGGAAACATCCGTAATTTCGGCGAAACGATAGATGAGGCCCAGCATAGGCATGGCACGAGAAGTGACGTTCCTAATATGGGTAACAAATAATAGCTTCTGGCCAAAGATTACACCAAGATCCTTTTGTGTTGTAACTATAGGGATTGTAATGTCAAGAATTTTATATTGGTTTATAATTGGTTGCTTACGTAAGGTGAAGGTAAGAGTGGTGCATTTGGAGGGATTGATTCTATGACGCCAGGTTTTAGTCCAGTCTGAAAGGCGGACTAGGGCAGCTTGAAGAATAGCAGAATCGGCGGGAGAATTGATCTGTTTGAATAATTTGCATATAAATATAAATTGCTACATATAAGCATTCTTTTTCAATTGTGTTTTTAATACAGTGAAACCCCGATATAGTGAGAATACCTACATAAAATTCATAAAAATCGGTACTTATTCTAACGAATATTCGTAATTTCCGAAAATTTAATTCCGTATACATATATAACGTAAAGAAATTGACGGTGAAGTTATTTTCGCTCGTTATGAGGAAGTTCTCTTTGTATGCTATACTCGTTCTATCGAGGTTACATTGTATTTACGACGTAATTGTTGAACGATGTTACACCGAGAGTATTTAGATGCCGTTGTATGCTGCCCAAAAAATTTGAATAATATATTTCCATCGGTTAGCTTACATATAGTTTTCCGTTGTGTGTAACGCTGACGCCATCGATGGCACTTTTTAACGCGTTTTTAACAAACTTCCCGATTAGGTGGAAGGTTGTAATTTCGCAGGAATGTTTGATTCAGATATAAAAATATGTATAAATGACGAAAAATAATACGAAAAAAGACCCGCGGTCGACTCCAGGTGGGCGATTTCCATTTACCGCAAGATAACACGTAAAAAGCGACTTTTTAAAGTGTAGGCTTTTATTCTTTTGTAAATCTAATCTAATACATACATATACGTATTAAAGAGAATTCTGTCCTTTCTTTGTATTTGCACATTTGCAGCACATTTTTCACTTGCATTTTAAAATCAATTAGAATTGCGATATGAATACGGGACTTGCACCAAACGACGCCTAAAAGAACGGAATTCATTTTCCAGCACTCGATTTTCGAATACGCGTCGAATCGTTCCACAAATTCGTTATTAATACGAAAATTTGGCTAAATTTTAGACGAAAAAATTTCGTCTCCAAGAGCTACGGCATTGTTGCTGATCTAGCAAAATTACGTCTATATCTAAAAGCAATGACATGAACTTTAGTATTGTATTTGAAATCAACTGTGAGAACTCTTCTTATATATTTTGAATGCATTTTAATCGAAAGGGAAGTAATGATGGCTTAATTTGAACGGTAGGTTTGTTTACTGCAGTGCCATTTCTAAGGTGTGGAAGAAATGCGAACGAACATACGACCGCTATTTTAATTAGCTTTTTGTTTTGTTTACCTTGACGACGAAAGAACTTAGTAAGTAACTTTTTTAATTCACAGATTTTTTGTAATCACTATAAATGCACTGGGCAAGCGTCAAATATCTTGCTTATCATAATCATTGACAATATAGTAATTTGCTTTAAACTGCCCAATAAAAATTGAAAACGAAAAGATATTTTTAATGTACGCGTGAAGTATCTTCCTATTTGAAATGTTGGGTTGTCCACCATTACAATGCATTGGAGTCGTTTCTGACTTAAAGTTTTTACGTTACGTGTTTATTTGTTTTAAATTTACATGAAACTTTTCACATAAAGTTTCAATCGGTTTTTGTCCTTCATGATTTTGTTTTACTGCAACCTCTTTATGAAATGTCGAAAAATCGGGAAAAATCGAATATATACTTAAAATATGAGGGATGAGAATGGAAGAGATAAAAGGAGGAAGAATGGGACATGCCTTAAATTCAGTATTTAATCCACGCATACCCGTCATATTGACGGGCTTTTATACTAGTTGAAAATTAGAAAAAAAATTACGTACGATCTTCAAATTTAAACTATGTTTTAGGAAAATTAATGAAGTTTCTTATTATATTCATCCTTTTCCGCCTATCTTTCGAAATCTCTCATATTAAACTTTTTAATAACATATTTTGGGAAAAATATCTGCTTTTAAACGGGAGGTTGTCTTGCCGACCACATCATTGTTAAACTTCGAGAATCAATAGTTGTCACAGCCCGCATACGTATAATATATACGAGTGCATAGATTCCCTTAAATTATCGTAGGATTTTTCGCGACATTACGTAATCCTAATGGGACTGGGATTTAGTTTGGATTCTTTTGCTTATATAAACGACTATATAGATATAGAGTAAGAGGGGATGTGGGGAGGGAGATCGGAGGGAAGGGATATAGAATGGAAGGTACATAGAGAGTAAGGGAGGTATAGAATTAGAAAAGGACGGAAGGAAGGAGAAAGAGGGAGACGGAGAAAAAGAGGGAGAGCTATGGATTGGGACAGGAGGAAATGAGAGAAGGGGGAGGTGGGAGAAAAGAGAGGCAGAGAGAGGGAGGGGGAAAGAGAGAGAAGGAAAGAGAGAGGGTCGGCGAGAGGGAAGGAGGGAATATTATTATTTTTTATTATTATTACTTCATTTTTGACAAGGGGCTCATTATTTAACATGTCTTACTGATTTTTCATATCGAAATAAAATATATTTGGAATACTTTTATCATAATCCCGTCATATTTGACGAGCATTTGCGCTAGTAGGTAATACTTTTCGTGTGTTAACATTAATATTTATTTTGTTATAAGTTTTTAAAGCGATTGGATCGGTATTTTGTCGAGCGTTTATTTCGAAAGATGATTTTTACGAGTTGAATTTTTAACTGAATAATTCATAATCAATCTTTTAGGGCATGGGTTCCAAACCTTTATGTTGGCAAGGGCGCCTTTGACTTAAATCAATTTTTTTACCCTCCCCCGCTTAACACTTACGGCTCAGCTCGTAGCTACGTGTATATTTATAATCTATTTGAAATATTGATAGCCGGAGCATTAATTTTTCTTTTACAAACCATTTTTTTAAATCTTAGAAATACAAAGTATAGAAATATAAAATTTTCCATTTAACAATTAATCAAAATTAAATTATCAAATAATTTAAGCCTTTACTTAAATAAGCTGCGATACTTGTTTTGGCACACATACGTTCATTGATAAATTATATTATTCATATTTAGGTTAGTCCTTTCTAGATTCTGTGGACGCCTAACACTTTAAATCAAAAGACACCTGAACAAACCTGGTGGGCACCGCGTTGTTAATCCCTGATTTAGGGCAATGCGTCCGAATCATAGATTAAAAATCAAGACGCAGCTATTTCTTCCATAGCTCTCTATACCTGAATAATTTGCGTGCATATGCACGTGTGAGTCATATCGATACTCGCGCCTTTCTATTGACAAGTTTTTTTCAATTAACTTCGCCGACTCATTATTCACTATCAAAGTTACGCGCTTAATTGGCGTTTTGCCAACTATCTCGGAGTGGTAGTGGCAGTCGACGAGGATTGGAGTTTTTTTAATCAGTAAAAGAAAGCGAAAGCGTCAAAAGTGGGAGGCACAAGTGGAAAAGTAAAAAGGAATAACGATCCTTCGATTGCGTTTCCTATTTGTATTGATGTGTAACGAGAATGAAATCATTCAATATGTATGTCGATGGTGTCGAAGGATCATCGAATGAGTATCTCTTGTAAGAATTGATCGACCCTCGTTTTTGTTTAATTATCGCTTAAATCTGAGTAGCTCATCGTTAGGTTGAATGATGAAAAATATCGATGCTTCGATTTGGAAATTGTTTCCACATATCGTAAAATTTGTACTGTTACATCTCATTTTGGTCTCGGGCCAAATTATAATTGCATTTGCAGATACGACGGAGTAAAAGTTGAAACTCGCTAAAAAATCTAGGAGTCGTGTTTATGAGATTGGTAAATTTATGTGAATACTAGCAGCACAATATAACATGTATTCTCTGTACAGTGTAATCACTGTATGAAGTATGGGAGTTTATGTCTCTGTCTCTGTAAGCGTAAGTAATGATGAAAAATTCAAAAATCATAAAGTGACGTAAAAACATCGATATATTTATCTCCCATTCTCTTATATGATCTGTGAAGTATAAATTACAAAAATTATTCAGATAGAAAACAACATTTACTACAAGATGGTCCCAGAGATCACATAATTACGACTTATAGTTTCGTAGATAAAAATTTGAGAAAGTCTTGAGCAAAACATCGCATATTTTGTTTACATCGATCGCTAAGACGGTTCTCTCAGCAAACAACAATTAAAAATCCATATATTTCTCTCTCATTCTCTTATATGATCTGTGAGGTATAGATTTAAAAAAATATTCGGATAGAGAACAACATTGACTACAAGATGGTCCCAGGGATCACGTAATTACGACGATAAAAATTCGAGAATCGCTTAATCTTTCGATATCGTTTCATAGGTATTTCCCATTAAGAACGCCTTTGAAATCTCTGTGTATTCCATTTATGGAATATACTTTTCCATCTTGTTTCTTCCTATTGAGCTATTGCATAATAGGTACACACATGAAGTTTATCTCCATCGCTTAAAGAATTTCACATTGAGTGGCATCTCAAGTTAAGGAATGTCGATAAATGTATTTGGAAATATTGTTTTTTTTTTTCAGTTCGTCTTTTAACACCAATATATGCCAATTTTGGGGGATTTTCATTAGAGCCAATCATGCGACCATATGTGCTAATTTCTCTGTCATTATTTTCTTTTCTTTGCTTTTAACTTTTCACTATTTATCACTTTTGAAAACAATCATCGATTCGTCACGATGTTCAGTAATTATCGGTCATTGAAAGCAGAACCAGCTCCCCGAAGGAGTCAACCTGTGTCATTTATTTAAACTTCCGTATAGGAGTATATTAACCGCAAGTGTAATGCTTCAAGGAGTTATTATGGCTTTGCGAAAGTAAGCTTTTTTTATGGCCTATTGAACACGGTGATTGAAATTTATTGAGCGATTTTCTCGTGGTTTTCCTCAGCCTTGTATGCTAATTTTTTTCAAATTCAATGTTGGACTCGAAATGATTTCTTCCCGTTTAATCGTTTAACCCTAAAAATAAACGAACGAGGAAGCAAAAAACTTACCAGAACATACAGCTGGATTGTTTGACTTTTTATTTGGCGCTGTCTGTGCTTGGGAAAAGCTCATTTTTCCTGGTCTGGTTGGCATTTATTTTTACCGGGAACAGACACTCACTTCCTCCGTTTTAAGACGAAAGAAATTGTCTGTTTTCTGATTGGCCGAAGGAGTCCGGACGTCCAGTTACTCTGCGGCTCCAGATCGAACCGCGAAAAGTGGGATTTTTAACTTCTACATTCCCGTTTGCCGAGCTTTAAAATGAAAGTTGATCTACCATTTTGACCGTGACGATTACAGTGGCGCAATTTCGCCTAGAATTAACTCGAATAAATGAATTGAACGAGGTAATTGCTGTATAATAATCAGTTTTCTCTGTGATAAAATTAATGTTTTGACTTTGGATGAAGGTAAATTATTTTCAATGATGCTATTTAACAATTGTAGGTTCGAAATTGTGCCTTTTTAGACGCGTTTCGCTTGCAGCATAAGCGCCTAGTAGCTTCGGTTTGTCCGTCCGTCCGCATGTTCGTTCTCGGCTTCTACCGAACGGATTTTTATGAAATTTGATATTAAGGACTATTAAGGACTTACAGTCAAAGAAAATCACAAAAATGAATCACGTAAGCCAATCAGGGGTACCACTTGACTGGTGACAAAATTAACTTTCCGTTGTCTCGTAAATGTTTGGCCAAATTAAAATTATTTTCAAATAGTTTTGTTGAACTAATAACGTAGAGTATTTATTTTCCTATAAATTTTTATTGTTTGAGTAGCCGTTATGAAGAAAATTGCACAAGAAGTCGTAATTCGCTTTGAACTTGGAAAATTTCTTGCATAGCTACCTAATTGTTGTCAACGTAAATAATCTTATTGGTTGCTGAAGTAAATAAGATCTGCTATAATTACAAAATGCATTTAATTCCTTACGCGTGCATGACAGATTTTGTAAGCGGAAGGAAATGGATTATCTACGGCGATGAAAAGAACATAAACGTAAATATTACAACTACTGAATTCAAGTGAGGCATGTTTTTAAATAATTTTCGATTGTTTGGTCGATTAAAACTGATTACAAAATAAATCACTAAATATAAATTGACTGTTTTCCTGGAATCCTTTCTGATATATCGTTTTGCCGTATTAATCATTAAAATTACGTAATTTTTATTGATGCACCAACTAAAGGGGGAGAAGAAATTTTTAATAGACAAAGATACAATTGGGTCGTGGTGTTTTGCTGTTTTATGGTGTGTGTTCGGTCAAATTATATCGTATAGTTTCAAATACTCCATCGCACGAAACGCGCGTATTCGTGATACACTTACACTTTCCTAACTTGTTTGAGTGATGTACGTAACTTAGGTAGCATGGCATAGCATGTCAGGTAGTAAAAGAGAGATATATTTTATGTTGCGTCGAGTTTTTACTCTCTCGTCTTTTCATTCCTGTAAATACGTAAAAGGATTGATACATGTACGCGGGATATAATTTTCCCTGAGAGCTAAATGGAAGTCGACGAATAAAAAGACAGGAAATTGAAGTGAAAATTTCTGATCTGACAAACGACCAAGTTTTATTATACACACATATCCAAAATGTTCCTCATGTATACCCATCTTCTTTCTAACGTTAGGAATTCTCATTTCGCGATCGTTTTCCTTTAATTCAATTACGTCAACCTATCTTCATATGGCTTTAACTACTCCGACCCCGTGTATGTATCTCTTCATCCCAATCCCTTTCCAATGACTTCCTCTATTTCTCTCACTCCATCTCTCTTTATTTCCCTTCTGTCCCTCCCATCTCCAGGGACCCGGGAATCCCATCTCCCTCCCTCCCTCTCCCCTCGTAACACACCTCCGCATGTTCTGGCCCCTCTTGTCATCCCATACTACTTCCGTATCCGCCGGACTTCCTTCGCGGTTGACATTTCTTCGACCTCACCCCGGGCTCTCTTCTCTCTCTCTCCTTTTCTCTTTTTCCCTTAGCCACTCCCACCGGTCTTTCTTCCTTCAATTTTCCTCTCCGTCACTGTATCAACATATCCTTAAATCATTACTTCTCGTTCAATTTTGTCTATATATTTCCTCATTTTCCCCTTTCTTTGTCTTTCTTCATTTTTTATTTAATCTTCTTTCATTTTTCCTTTCCAGTTTCTCTTTTTTGTGCTCTTTTACTCTTCAAATCTTCCTCTTTTTTTATTATTCCATTTCTATCTTCTCCTGATCATTCTCTATTCGCCTATTCCTTTCTTTCCCTTTCTTTTCTCATTCCTTTTTCTTCTATAATTTTTACACCGTTATATATTTCTTTTATAGCTCTGCTTTATTTCTCCCCATATTCGTTGTCTTTACGTCTATTTTCAATTCATCTCTTGGTCCATTTCTTCCTATTTTGCTCTCCAAATTCACTTTTAGTTTCCATGCTTCTGCGTTTGTTGCTTCCGATTCAGTATCAACGCTAGAAGTAACTTTATTCCGCTCTCCTTACGTTAACGATGAGTAATGTGATTGAATAAAAGATTACAGCACCAGCTAGCACCCACTGTGCTACGGATAACATTAATTTTTCCAACAAATAACACTCGGGCAGGCAATGTATTTAACGTCTAACCTATTTTAACGTCCGTGGCTTAAGATTTATCCGGGAGAACGTCGCATTTTTTCAATTTTAAGGGCTTATAATTTAGACCAGGGGTCGGCAACCTACGGCCCGCGGGCCACGTGCGGCCCTCGAGAACGCTTTATGCGGCCCGCAAAGCTGTAATGAAAAGTGATCAGGAAAATTTCTCATGGGCAATTTTATATTTTTTGAGTAAAATTATGGCCTCCAAGCCTTTTCTGGTGAAGTTTTAACGCTAGTAAATTACGTAGACTTGATTTCGTTCATATGAAATCACAAAATCTCTAGAAAACTTCTGATTTATTCGCTCATCCGGCCCGCCGAGGCTTTCTCGACTCCCAATGCGGCCCTCCGAAACATTCACAACTGCAAATGTGGCCCGCCATGTAGAAAAGGTTGCCGACCCCTGATTTAGACCATTTGCTTTGAAAAATATGGCGTTTTATTTTTTTAATTTAGCATCGCTGTAGTGGTTTTATTCGCATAAAGGGTTATAATTTACTCATTTTTGTCGCATATACGAGTGCTCAAATCGCCGTTTCGTTCGAGACCAAAGCACGCGTTAACCGTATTTCACGTGTGCCCATCCTCCGCGGCTCGGAAACCGGCGCCTTATGCCCCTGGATGCGTTCGTAAGTTCCGCTTAGTCCTCTCCGCCGGCGCCTCGCATTTCGCTTCGCTTCTGTTTCCGAGGACGAGAGAGAGAGAGAGAGAGAGAGGGAAGGGGAGAGCGGCCACTTCCGCCGCCGTTCTTTATTTGAACCACTCGGCCACCGCCGTGTCCGGGAACGGCTTCCGCCGGGTACCGAACTACACACGCTCGTACTGCGATGCGAACCTCTCAGGCTCGAATGAAAAGGAGAGGATGTGCGTTCGTGGACGTGTGCGGGGCGTTTGTGGCATAGAGGTCTCTGCATGCCACTTTTCCCAACTCTGTTTTACTTTCTCCTCCATCTCACTCTCTATCCCCATACTATTCCCCCTTTTCCTCTCTTTCTTCCAGCCCATCACATTTTCCTCATTTCACACTTCCGTGAATAGATATAAAAAAATTCCGTAGCTTTAACCGATATTTCCATGAGTGTTAATTACTGTGTTTGGTATTATACTTGTTGTATGATTATATTTAGACTTTATTAGTAGAAGGGTTTTTTCAGTGTTATCAATTTTTTCCTCTGATTTAATCTGATTTTTATCTGCAGTGGCGTTTTCATTAAATAGCCGCGTGTTTGCAGCCTCGACATTTTCCCTCCTTTTAATGATTTCCTTGTTGAAAAAAACGAAAAATAATAAGCGCATAAATAAACATAACCTTGCAGAAGGTAATTCAAGTCTTAAAAATTCGAATTATCAAAATAAAATGACTTGGTATTGTAAGGATTATACGGAAGAATGGTAAATGTATATCGCCATATGGAAATTAAAATTTATTTTGATAGATGTGGGGCATACTTGTCTATCTTTCCTGTAAAATATCCATCTTTTTACTTTCCCGTTCTCCCTGGAAATGACACATAAACGCTGTTGATCACTTACAATATTTACAACAGAACTTAATCTTTATTCTACCCTCCCGATAATGTTTCCAGATGTCCCTCTCCTCCGAGGGGTTGTACGCGCTCTTATAAGAAGTATGCGTCATTTCCGTGTATGGCATTGTTTGGAGAGATTAGCGGCTTAGCAGATCCTACTGTTCGCCTCGCTCGCCTCGGTTTCCGTTGTAGATTACGTGTTCGCGTCCGTGAGAGAGGTTTTTTTTTATAACGTCTCGGCGATAATCCGACCAGATATGTGAGATGCGATCCAGATTTCCTCGTGTGGCGTAATTTGAAATCTTTTTATTATACGAGATTTTAGCGTTAAAGGCACTTCGTGGAATTGTTTCTTATCTTTCAGATCACTTAAGCTCTCATATGGCCTTTTAAGAACGGAATGAAAATGTTATTAGAAGCTTTTAGCTGTATGCATCGCAGGTATAGGTGTCGCTGTTCTTCATCCTTGCTTTTGTTTCGGTCGAGTTACTTATATGTGAATTTTAATCAGGCTATAATTGCGTATTATGAAGGCTAAGCAAACGTAACCTAATGGTAACGGAATTCAACCAAATAAAGGCTAACCTTGTGAATGATGTGATCGTAACATTCATAAAAACAAAATTTTATTTAAACAATCAGGGCATTTGTACTGGGTTATATCTCCCTAACTCGATGATATTTCATTGTAACTAAATCTTCCTTCCTTCATGTAATTTTTTATGATAAAATACTATTTACTTGCATTTTATAGCGTAAAATTTACACAAATTTTCTCTTACCACGAAATTCATAGAACCCCGCAGTTTAGATGTTGAAATTAATTTTTGCATTTTTTTCATTTGATTATTTATTCAAAATTTCTTCTCGAAATACGCATTTCATTATACGAAGATTTCGCTTCAAGTTATTTGCAACAGCTTCCGTAGCATGTTTTGCTTCTCGGTGCTACGACTCGCCAACGAAATTCCCTTTCTGAATTCCATTTGTCTCTTAGACGTCGTAACCGTTATTACGCCTCCGTCCTTGAAGGATTTACGCTTAATACGAGCTCTTTTTATCCATGGCATGTCATACTTTTATCCTTTCGTCGGAATAAATGACATTCACCCATACCTCAGCTCAATCCTAGCAGACGTCGTTTATCCATCGTCGTTAATTGGCCATTAATTACTCCCTATCGCTGCCGCATTTGATATAAACCAATGAACGAGGGAAATGGTTTTAGTTTACTTGGACTTTCTCTTCCGATTTAGATATGGCATAGAGTTGTTCTATTTTATTTCCGTCTTTGATTATAAATGGATCAGTTTTTATAGTTATATTCCCTAGCAATAACTTTTTTATTGCAACTTGCAAAATTTTCGGGGTAAATTCTCAGGACTTGTCGCGGTAAAAGTTTTGGTTTAATAACAAACATCGCAGAACTTATTACTAATTTCCACAGGTTTATTTAATGGGGATCGCAGTTTTTTGCATAAAAATATGATATCCCTGCTGTGGTTCTTTGAACTTGTTCCAATATGGACACAAGTTTATAATGTCATTATCAAATTAGTAAAAGCGGAGTATGTGGACGTGAACTTGTTTCTAAATAAGTTAAGATGCGGAAAATATGTAGAATTCACTTATCTGTCTTGTGCAAAATTGTCGCCGAAAGCGAATGTATTTAAGAGTACCTTCGATAAAACGAACTCTTATTAGATTTTTCAAGTACGAATCTGGCAAGCATCAAACATATTGCTGTCATATATAAGGATTGTGCAAACTCACGCGCCGACATTTCACTAACAAAGCAGCCGTCATCATCGGTTTCTTATTATAATCCACGATCGGTATATTGCCACTTGCGGCTGCTTGATATCGATATCCCATGTGGTTTACTCAACCGTTTATTACAACCATGGTAATTTCCCGTATCATTTATTAAATGCATTAATCATTGACCGAGTTAGTTGATTCAAATATGAACTGGCAAACGGTGCAGAAATAGGATTACTCCGCAGAATTCACCGTTGTCTATACATCTTTCCAACTCCCATCCATATACAAGCGCGCTCTGCATCGCTACAACTACTCATCGAGAAAGCCTATCGGTTTTTTTCCCCGATCCCTTCCCTTGAATAGAGAGAATTCTTCGTGCCGTGCGACCCTGAAGGAACGGCATAAGGATGGGGACATTTCAAAGAAAGAAAAAAGGAGACCTTCCTCGCGTCTTACCCAACGTCTCCGTTCGTCATCTCGTCGCTCATGACGATGAAGTGTACGCAAGGACAGCGACTTGAACCCAGCCTACAACCGGTCAACCTCACCCCTAATATGTTGGTCGCAACGCCTTCATCGCGGCCAATGGGACGTCCCTTTTGAAAGATGGAAAATGATAATTATCGCGCGACCACAACGTAAATTTACGACGGAGGCCGGGAGCTACTACTACAGCGGCTCGCATGCCGCCCGCGTAGAGCATAAAGAAGTCGGCCGAATTTCTTTTAAGCTTCGCCGCCATCTCTCTCTCGAGTCGAACGCCTTTTGCGGCGTGACAAAACGACTCGCCGCGTAATAGAGTAACTGTAATTGCTTTAGCTTTCTCCTGTTAAGAGACGTCGCTCGCCGTGATTCATTCCGGCTTGGTCGATGGTTTTTTTTGCTTGCGCGCTGTTACATGAGGTTGCGACCGAAAGACTCGCTTCGTCGTAGTAATGCTATTTCTTTAATTCGCGTCAAAATTCCGTCCGATGTTCTCTCGAAACATTTGTTTGCGCCTAAATTTGCCGTTATTTTGCTCTCCCGATTTTCGTCTCGAACTCGTGTGGCCGGGTAGGAAATTTAAAGGATATCATCTCTAATACTTCGACTTTTTCGGTATGTCTGTGGTTAAACACCTCTTCCTATTAATAAAGCCATTCCTTTCCAGTTATTAACCCTTAACTACTGGGTTGCGGTTTATGAGAAACCACCTTAGTTATAGCGTCAAATTACCCTGCTACTTTCTGCTAGTTTATATATTACCAAGAAATAAAGGGTGTATTTAGTTTTTCTTTTAATTGGCTCTTTAACCCTAATGTCAGATTATTAAACACGGAAAATTCCCTTATACGTAGATATATTCAGTGGGTAAATGATTATAAAATCAATAGTGGTCTGGGGATCGTACAATGTGATAATAATTTCACCTCATTAGATAAAGGTTAATAAATCTACTTTTCGTTTAACCCTTTTATTACCAATTTTACATTGAATATTTTTAGATCTTACCAAATACACATCTTTTCTCTCAATAAAATGTTCACAGAAGTTCGATTGTCTAAAATTATACCAGCCCAAACTTAACTGCTACTCAGGAAATACAAGCGGATCACAAATTTAATATTTGATTATATTGTCCCATTGGATTTTTTAAACTTCTAGTGGGGCACACTTGTCCTGCAGTTAGTGAAAGGGTTAAACTGTCTATGACCTCTTCTCCTCCTCTCTCTCCTGTTTTCAATATTTCCCTCCAAGATTTCTTGTCATAAATCAGCCCTTTCCTAGAGCGGCTATTAATAAAATCACTTATCAAACTTTATTGTTCTTAACTAGATGACAAAGATATTTTCGCTAAAAACCATTGCGTATCCGAAGAAGATTTTCCATTTATGGTTGCTGCCAGGTACATAGGCACGAACTCAGATGAAACAAAACGAGTTGAAAATGGTATAGAATGAACGGAGAACTTTCAAGGCCCTGCGTTACAGCTTCTAAACGTTTAGATACAGTCAAAATTGTAGTTTTAACACAGATGGAAGGTTGTTAATTTTATAGCTACTGTAATGTTTTCCCCGATTTGAGGATATTAGATGTCTCCATAAGTGAATAAAGAGATGAATTACGTCATTTGCTGCATCAAAATGCGAAAGTGAAATAAATTCGCGTAATGTTAGTCACTGGTTTAATGAAGCAAAAAAGACTAGGAATGATTGAAGTTGAATCATAGCGCCGAAAATAAAACTATAATGAAATTCCATGAAAATAATAGAGAAACTTAAAAGCTGATGTTGTTTCATCATTTCCTACACTTTCCGGTAGATTACGTTTAATAATGGCTAAGATAGTTTAAAATAGAAGAAATTCTATAGCTTAATAACAACCTAAGCATGTAAGAAATGAGCAAAACTGTTGCGTTATCAATGGCAGCCGGTGGGAAATAATTCAGCGGAAACTTGATACACCTAGACATCCTTGAAAACAGCGAAACCTTGAAGAAATGAAGTGCGAAAAGGTGAATTTATTTTGTAAGCCGTCGTCGAGAATGAGCTATGGTTCGTATTAATCAGGAATAACGAGTGAATGGACGAACTTTCAATGCGACTCACTTTCACTCGGCACACGACAGCCGCCTCTCTCGGAGTAGTACCTATATCTCTCCCTATCTCACTCCGCTCTCTCCCTCTCCATTCGCCAGTCGCTGCACCCTTCCCCTCCTTTTCTCCCCCCGCTTTCCCCCCACCTCGCTCCTGCACTCACTGCATCGCCGAATTATGTCTCTCTCCACGCGGAAATGGCAGCACTCCAAGAGCGAGCGGTGCAAGGCCATCCGTAGATTAATTAGCGTCCTCTGGCTTCCTTCCTTTCTTGCTTTCCAGGGTCCACCACTCCTTCCGCCGCCGTGCTCCGCACCCACTTCCCTCGCACACCCCCTTCCCACACGATCCCTCCCCCTCCTTCAACGCTTCGCATTCAAAGCTGCTCGGCTCCGCGTCACACAGCGACCATTTGTCGACTCTTACGCCGCTCAGGGAGTCGAACGCACAGCTTAGACTATGCAACTCTTTTTATTTCTCCTCTCAACTTACTTGCAATCCTCCTTGGGCAGCATTTCTTCCACTTAAAAACGATTTTCTCCCGATCGCCTTATGTGTTTTATGCACTTTTTCAATTAGTGGACATTTTCTCCCGCTACGTGCGCTTTTTACTCATAAATGCCGAATGAAACTCGCTGCGTCGTCCTGGGAAATGCGAAACTTTTACCGAAGAAAGGATTTTACCATTAAATTGTTTTAAATTGAGAAAACTTAAAATTTCCCCCAAAACATTACATACGATCACTGCTACATAATAATACCGCCTTATTCGGGGTTTGAGTCATATCAACCACGTTGACTTTCATTCAAGGTATCGTGAAATTTTTATAGTTGAAAATGAATTGCAGGTATTTTTCTTCATTACTTTGACATGAACGTAGGTATGTGTTGTCGCAAAAAATCATCGTAGCCGAGTTTGATGAATAAGGGAAGGAAGCAGTGGCATCTCTCTCTCTTTTCCTTCCTCTTTTCCTTTCTCTTTTGTTGCGACACCTTTCCTTATCCTCCTTCCTCTATAAATGTATATTTTTCCTTATTTCCCCACCTCCTTCACAACCTCCTCCTTCACAACCTCCTCCTTCACATCCTCCTCCTTCACATCCTCCTCCTTCACATCCTCCTCCTTCACAACCTCCTCCTTCACAACCTCCTTCACACCCATCCTCCTCCACCCCATCCTCCTCCACTCCGGTCCTCCGTCATTGAAAAGAGGAACATGGATTGCATTTATATCTGTGGTTGACCTTAATTCGGGCGAAGACGCGTACCCACGTCATCGATACACAATTCCTGCTCAGCGGAGTGTTGTCGAGAGGAGTGCGTGCTCTGTGATCCAGAGAGTGAGAAAAAGAGAGGGAGAGATAGAGAGAGAGATCAGTGGCGTCGAGAGCTAACGCGGGCCCCGGTGCAAAGTGTATGGCGGGCCCCCCTTGTGTGTGTTAGTATATGTCTTTGTGCGTTTCTGAAAAAAATTGACTCTATATATTGAAAAAATAACGTTAATCTTAAACAGCCAAAACAATTTAATGAATATAACATAAAAATGAAACAAATATAACGAATACACGAATAAATACGATATTTTACTTATGAGTAATTATCAATAAAGATATTGTTGCGTAAATAAATATAACTAAGGATATAAATAAACAGCTAGCGATTACTTACCTTTGTTGTTAATCCCAATTAATCGTCTTGAAAACATAAGTCCATATAATTTATGCTGGTTGCACTATAATACTGAATACATAGTACATATTTTACCGTATAAATGACCTTGATAAATGGATGTTAACACCAGAAATACTAGGAAACCAGTGAGATGTCTATTTCCGGCCACTCTAATTTTTGTTGACGCCTTTCCCTGCACATACACTTTGTCAACAATACAAGTATACAACATACCGGTATACTCGGCTGGGCCCCTTGAAGAATTGCGGGCCCGTGTACTGTAGACCCCCTCCACCCCTCCTCTCGTCGGACCTGAGAGAGAGAGAGAGAGAAAGAAAGAAAGAAAGAAAGAAAGAAAGAAAATGGAGAAAAGGGAAAGAATGTGGGTATAGGTGGGATTAAAGAGGATGGGAAGCTACGAAGAGAATTAAATGAGAGGCAGATTGAGAGGGATTGCTGAAGAGGAATGGAGAAATCGGCGAATGATTTTTGTTGAGTAAGTTAGAATTTTATGAAAAGATATCGATGGAAATTGATATAATCTTTCGATTTCTGCGTTTTTGAGTATTTTTGCAAACGTATGAGATAAATAGGGATGAATATTTACGAATGGGTATGGAGCTCCATGTGGACAGGTGTGGAAATATCTGAAGCTGGCAGATATTCAGTGCTGTTCAATGTACTAGCGAATGCCACCAAATCATCATCCGGCGACAGGTCCGCGATTATATGTTAAATCGGATTATCCTCATTCTCCTATTTTCTGTAAACTTTGTCACATTTATATAAGTAGATATATCAAACATTCATCAACATATCCGAGACATGTTCATTAAGAAAAAGATCGATCGCGCATAAATAAGATTTGACTTCGGCACACGACAGTTTTTGTCGCATATAACTTCCTTACGCACAATGTTATCGCAAATCACGGATCCGAACGAAAGGCTTCGAGCGTGCGTAAATCGAAAGATTGTTGTCATGATAGCATTTTTATATAAGAGCAAATTGGCCGAGATAAGACCGTGCCAGAGAGAATTGGCGTTTGCGGGAAGCATCGCAGAGTGATCTGTTTCGCATCAGTTGCACGAGGGAAGAACGAGGCGAGAGGGAAGCGTTGGGCGTGATCTTTCCATCATATTTGCGCGCGCGTGTGAATCCGCCAACTACGCAACTGCGGCATCAATCCTGATTCCATCCTCGGAAGTGCGTTCCTAAGCAGTGATCTCTCTCGAAATGAATCTTTCCTCGAGTCTCTACGCGCACTCTCCATCTCTCGCTTCTCTTCCTTTGCGACCGACGGCCTTTGTAGCGTCCTTCGGCCCCAAAGCACTCTCTGTGCCTCTTTATTGCCTTTTACGGCTCGTCCGCGGGGCATGACCGCCAAGTGTAATAGCTATCGACGCTGCAAACCCAAGTACTCGGTTGTAAGGCGGCGGATGAACGCCTCACGTTTTGAATATTGCTGCCAATGGCGAGCCATTCATTCACTCTCCTCCTCCAGATCTACTGTGAACTAGCTTCGTTGTTTATATTTTTATTTTCCGGATTTGCGATAAAAGGGGTGGATGATTTATAGTAATTCGAATTTGATCGTCCACTTCCTCCATCGTGTCTCTTCTTTCGACCTCTTTGCTTTCCCCTCCCTCCCTCTCCTCCCTCCCCTCCCTCCCTTTCCTCTTCTCCCTCCCTCTCTTCTTCTCCCTCCCTCTCCTCTTCTCCCTCCCTCTCCTCTTCTCCCTCCCTCTCCTCTTCTTCCTCCCCTCCCTCCCTCTCCTCCCTCCCTCTCTCCTTTTCTCCCTCCCTCTGCTTTTCTCCCTCCCTCTCCTCTTCTCCCTCTCCTCCCCCTCTCCTCTTCTCCCTCTCCTCCCCCTCTCCTCTCCTCCCCCTCTCCTCTCCTCCCCCTCTCCTCTCCCCCCCTCTCCTCTCCCCCCCTCTCCTCTCCCCCCCTCTCCTCTCCTCCCCCTCTCCTCTCCTCCCCCTCTCCTCTCCTCCCCCTCTCCTCTCCTCCCCCTCTCCTCTCCTCCCCCTCTCCTCCCCCTCTCCAATCCTCCCCCTCTCCTCTCCTCCCCCTCTCCTCTCCTCCCCCTCTCCTCTCCTCCCCCTCTCCTCTCCCTCCCCCTCCCCTCACCTCCCCTCCCCCTCTCCTCCCCTCTCCATCTCCTCCCCTCCCCTCCTCCTCCCCTCCCCCTCTCCTCCCCTCCCCTCTCCTCCCCTTCCCCTCCCCCTTCCCCTCCCCTCCCCCTTCCCCTCCCCTCCCCCTCTCCTCACCTCCCCTTCCCCTTCTCCCCACCCCTTCTCCTCCCCCCTCCCCCTCTCCTCCCCTCCATTCTCCCCACCCCTTCTCCTCCCCCCTCCCCCTCTCCTCCCCTCCATTCTCCCCACCCCTTCTCCTCCCCCCTCCCCCTCTCCTCCCCTCCATTCTCCCCCTCTCCTCCCCTCCATTCTCCCCCTCTCCTCCCCCTCCTCCACCTACTCCCTCTCCTCCACCTCCCTCTCCTCCACCTCCCTCTCCCCCCCTCCCTCTCCCCCTCCCTCTCCTCCCCCTCCTCCCTTTCCTCCTTCCTCTCCTCCCTCTCCTCCTTCCTCTCCTCCCTCTCCTCCTTCCTCTCCTCCCTCTCCTCCTTCCTCTCCTCCCTCTCCTCCTTCCTCTCCTCCCTCTACTCCTTCCTCTCCTCCCTCTCCTCCTTCCTCTCCCTCCCTCCCTCCCTCCCTCTTCTCTCATACCCTCCCGCCCTCGCAACTTGCCAAGACCCTGCGCAGAGGCAAGGTCACGCCGGGATGCCTCTTTATCTGTCGAAAGTACCATTAAGTTCAGAGTCGAGCTGAAAACTCGTGTTTGGGATTATTGGCCTCTTATTCTAAATTACGTTTCGGTGTTTCGTCACTTTTTGATGCCGAAGTCAGGTTTTCGGAGAGGCCATTCTGACATTGACTCATCGCGCAAACAGATCGAGATTTTGGTGCGATTAAACTCGGTGAAATTATGTAAATATGTTTTATATTTAGCCGTTTACGTGGCCATCTGTCGAAAATAATTTCCACCGATCTTTGTAAACATTGACGCATGATGGAATTGCGTCAATTTAACCCCATCTTCACGTGATTATAATTGCTTCGTTGATGGGAAAGTTAACTATCAACGGAATACGCCAACGTTCGCACTTGAGTTACATCGTTCGATGTTATTATCGGCGATGACATGCCACATGAAGTTTCTTCGTTCTCCATCATAAACTGCACCGCGCTTTTTAGTTGATTATTCGCCGCGAAAGTTATTTCCGCTGTTTCATATCATTGTTTCCCTTTGCCTTAAATGGAGCTGAGAGTATTTTCACTCAGGATATACATTCGGAGCAATAAAACTTCTGCGAAATTAGATAACAGTTAAAATTAACATAAACAGTGATAATAACATCACTACTTAATTACTTTAAAAGTGATCTAGGTGATTAGAATGGAAATTGTGAAAAATGAGGGAAATAGGATTAGCCAATTACCTTGACCAAAAAACCTACCCGTAGAAAAGAAAAACGAAGTCAAGAGATGTAAAAACTTCGGAAACGCACGCAAGTACAACAAAAATTGACAAAATGTCTCGGAGGCCCTATTTTTTACATTCGGGCTCGGATTCGCTACAATTTATTTTTGCAATTTTTCCATTTGCTTCAGGAGAACACGGCTATAATTTTACTAAAACTAAACCCCTGCTATATTTTGCAAAGTACCATCATTTGAAGAGATTCAACTCGACTAAATTATTGAAATAAATAAGCTATAATGACAGCGGTAGATCTAAATCGTGTTCCATCTGTCATCTGGAACGTTACGGTGTACTGGCATTATAGTAACGTAAAATATGTTGGAAAGGCGGCGTAGGAAGCCAAGAAAGTTTTTCGGAAACTAAGGGAGATTTCTTGTCTTTTTCTCCCATGATGCGATAGGAATATTTAAACGTTGGATTTGATCGACGTCGTCGCACATATGGCGCAATGGTACCTCTTGCCACATTCCTTGGGTGGTTTTGCAGGGTGCTCTCCCATTGAAATGAACTCGTCCCCTTCCTCCTCCTACTCCGTCTTCTGTTCCGCCATCTTATCCCTCTTGCCCCTTCCTCGTTATCTTATCCGTTCTCCTTTGACCCTCGCGTATCGCTCTGATGCCCTCGTGCGCTACTCTAAACCCTCTTCGGAGGAATCCAATTGCTTCGCTTCATCCAATCCAAACCACTTCCTATCCAGCAGCAGATTCTTCTATTTATTTTCAAACGTTTTTTCGCTCAAAATGCTAATTAACGTTGTCCTTAGATTCTACATGGCGTCCTTCCTCCACGAGCAGCGCAATGCACGAGTCGCTTACTTGCCATCAGTGAATGCAGTTGTGTTTTTGGCATATTATCTTAATATTTGTTTACCCGTGCTCATTTGACCCCTTTCCTTTCGAGATGTTTTCGGTTAATTTTTGTTTTGGAGTTTGATTACTTTCCGAACATGTTCCGTATTTTTTCGCCGCGCAATATCGTCGAAAATTTTAAACTTATAATCGACATTCTTGAGTAATTTCGAGCGAAAGAATTGCGTACAAGAATAATAGGCCTAAGAGGAGGTTTGAAATTTATACGTCAGTCTTTGAACCTTCTTACCTTCAGATTAAGATGAAAAACTTGTTCGTTTTTTTTTTATATTGCGCTTTATTAGGCTGCAAAATATTCTTTTCCAAACATTGGTAATTACAGAAAGCTACTTATGGGGCAAATATTCTTGTGTGATCGCCAAACCACTTCCCTTGTATATGGGCGTGAAAGGCTGAAAATTAAAATAATTTCTCGTACGCTTCTCTGTGAAGTTTTTATCGGTCTCATGCTTTCCTCTTTATTTTATTCCATCCATTATATTACATTTAATTTGGTTGTGTTTCCGAGAATATTAACCGGAAATAGTTTCTGTTTCGTAAATGGTGACATTCTTTTTAAATACAAGAGGCAAATGGAAAAAGCTTTGGGGCAAATTTCGCGCAATTTACAGGACATTAAGTGTATTTCATATAAAGGCGATAAACGTTGAAAACGCGACAATGACCTGTAGAGTATACCAGGAGGAGAGGAGACTTGACACCAAGCTACAAGAGATCGGATATCTTGAAAATGTCACGGTAATTTCTATCGCTCTTGTTGGAAACGTATTTAAACGGCAAAGAGGTGTGAATAGGAATCGAAGAGCGTTAAAAAAGGAACTAAATGGAGCATCGAAAAATGAAACTATGTGGAATGACGATAGGATAGTTTGCCGACTTTTATGTCACATCTGTCCAGTCCGAATAAGGTGAGACGAAAATTTCCTCGAGGTGTCTCGATTTATACGGTAAATTTCTTCACGTGTGTGTTTTGGTAATGATTTTTATTTTCGGGTTTCCGATAACTACGACCCGCTAAACCCACTGCGGCGTCCTTGAATTGCGGCCGCCGTCATCTTTTTTGAAACGGCGCCAAAGTGTCTAAGAAGCCAACTCTCGGCGCACCTCTGGAGAGCGTCAACTCGCGCGATATAAATATAATTAAATCTCATTAATCACCTCATCTAAATGAGATGCAATTGAGTGTTTAGTTTGAACAAAAAGATATGTTTTAACAAATTTTTTGTCCGATCTGAGAAAATTTGAAAAATCTTCGGGATTTGTTCCGAATATTATTCACTCGTATTAACCTATTGGGCGTCACAGTACGGTACCCGGCTGCGGAACGTTTGCCAAAAAATTGAACGCTGTGATCTCGATTTTTAGAGCGTTATTCCCAAGGAGACGCCGTGGGTGGATCTGGGTCTTATTTATGCCCAATGGATCTCGTACCTAAATAACTCCTCTTTTTCTGGCGTTTGAATTTATTCCGATGGTTCGAGACCAACGTATTTTTCTCTTGCGTTTTGCCTTCTCCGCGAAAGATCGAGCCGCTCCATTTATTCCTCGACGGATTTTTTTGTACCCAGTGCGGGTTTGTCTGTTGCGATTATTGCCTTCTCAGAGGGCCTCCAAAAAATCTGACCTATATTCCGACCGATCTTGACAAAGTCGCATCACTTGAAACTATCAGTAGTCATGCATGCACTCTTTCGAGCACTGATTGCAACAGATTACCGAGGCCAGTGGAAGACTATAGCGCTATACTCTCTCGGCAGCAGTCGAAACATATATGGAAGCAATCAAAATTTATTGAACGCCTTTCGATAAATATGTCCGCGTGTACATATTTATGAAACACATTTATGTACGTTTATGCCATTCTAGAAGCTCGAACGAACTTAGTAAAACGAATCTCCTTTCAGCATCTGGTGGAATGGATTTTTTTTCAAATTTTTATCGTTTTTAAATCGCTTTTCCAAAGTAAACTGCGTGTTAATTTATTATCATTGCGGTGTGTGGCTCTCTCGGAATCGTCTTCGAAATTCCGCATTACGCGAAGGAGTTAAGCATCATCTTCCCCGCCCTATCAAAGGATACGCCTGCGTGGGCGAAGCTCCTCCCTTGACTCTTCTGGCCGCCCTCAAACCCTCCCTCCCACCTCTTCCTCTCCTCATCGTTCCCCCTCCCACTCCACCCCATCCCTGCGTGGGTGTTACTCCCCCTCTTCTCTCCCCAATCCGCGGCACCTGAACTCCCCCGCTCTCTTTCGCAACACCCCATTCGCCTACGTCTTGGAATAGAACCGACCTTTTATACTTGGCAGTAGAGCGGTATGCGCTTGGGCTAGAGGTGGGGAGAGGGGAGGTGTAGGTGTAGAGGGAGGGGGGAGAGGGGGGGGAGTAATATAAGAGAGATGGGGCGAGAGAGGGGAGGGTCATGCGCGCGCGTGGATGGGAAGAGTTAAGTCTCCATCTCTTCGTGGGTTTGATGCAAAAAAAAAATAAACAAAACGTGTGGTTTTAACATAAAAGGCAATGAGTTCTAAGACAATGTTTCTCAACTGGTGGGCCGCAAAGGGAGTTGAAGTAAGGCCGCGAAAAATTTGAAAAATTAAGATCGGTTAACAATATTTAAAAAATGTCGCAAAAGTATAGCCAAAATTTAATAATTTGTAAAAAGCAAACGTATTAAATAACTAATGAAAATTTTAATAAATTGCTTTGCCTTTTTTTTAAATAACCCGCTATTTTTACTGAATGTTATAGCATTTTCTCCTGCCTATACACATATTGATATAGAGGTGGGCCGCGGAATATTTCTTGTAGTTTAGTCTGCCGCGGATAATTTCTTATAGCTTATGTTGGCTCTATCATCAAAAAGATTGAGAAACTCTGCTGTAAGAGACGCTTTTCGACGGAGTGAAAATTTTCCAAAAAACTTCTCCACGCTTTCGAGCTATTTGCGGTCTTTTGTCTGTGGAAACTAATGCTTGCGAATTTCTCACTTCCTAACCCAATTCCGCGGCTCTAATTCTCTCTCTGCCTCAATCCCCGGGATCCGTCCTGTCCTCTCTCTTGGGTTGCACGAAGTTGTAGCGGCGGTGGTAAGGCGTGCCTATTTATAAAGCGTGGGTTTTAGCTAGATGAGTGGAGTCTTAATAATCCCAGCGTTTATTTATTTTTCGTCTGTGGAGGTGGCGGGGGAAGTAGGATGAGATGAGAAAGAGGTGGGTTTTTTCGCCTTGTCGGAGGCGGGGTAGGGGATGGGAGGGAGAGAAGGGGGTTGAAGAGATTTGGGAGAGTGAAAGGAGTGGAGGAGAGAGACAGGAAAAGGATGGAGAATGATTAGAGAGAAGGAGCTAGTGCGTGTTAGGAAGTCTTAGAAGAAGACTCTTTGTCTCCATTAGGAAGAGAGCCCGGAGAGGTTGCGGCGGAAATCGAAGGATTGAGGCGATGTGAAGAGGAGGAAGTGGTGCCGACGACGCTGTCTGTCATCTTCGCATCCGACATGCACGGAAATTCGGACTATGTTAATTGATTCAAGCTTATGGGAATTCTTTTAAATCCGCCGTAACGGAACCCACCGGCAAGGAACAAACCGCTTGGTGAAATATACCATTCGATACAATGCAAGGGATATTATATTACTAAGAGGGAGTAAGTTAAATATTTCCCACGCTATATAAACATGGAGTGTCGCTGGGGGTTTCAAAGAGATGCGCATGAAGAACCAAGTGGTGATTAGCTTCTAAAGCCACGGAGAGAAGATAATGGCCACCCATATTTAGGCGACCCGAGGAATTTTGGCACCCCCGGGCGAGATGGCAGTCCAGCGACCCCCCTCCCCCCCCTTCGTTAATGTTTGTAGAGATGTATACTAAGTACAGGTTAATTTATTCATCTCTTTGTAAAAATTATTGATAATGAAAAATTGAAAGACATGCCATGAAGGTTCTAGCCTGTACGTCGATATAAATTGGTATCCAATATTTATTCACTTACAAGTAATGCATAGATAAATGATCAGGATATCGCCCCCAAAAATTCGGCGCCCCGGGCAGCCATTCGGCTTGCCCGTAGCTTGGGCCTGCCCTGCATACATACACAAATGCTTGGTGAAGAGGAAAAGAAAAAAGAAATAGAGTAAGATAGGTAGAAGGAAAACAATAATACACATACTGTCAAGCAGACCAGAGCATATGGTGGGCAGCCTATGGCACGCGTATGTTACATGGCACGAGAATTCACGGGAAAAATTAGAAAAATCATATTTATTCTAATTGTTCCACGCACTGCTACTTGATACTCAAGGTGTACCATTATAAACAAGATTGGAAAGGTGAACTCCATGTTGGAGTATCCAGAGTTTCCAAATGTGTTCTTTGAGATTTCACAATGTTCTCAATATTTTTCGCTTAGACGAGTATTTAATGAGAAGCTAGCGAGTTACGTTGTAAAATACATATAGGTCTTTATGTAAAGTAGTCGTAATTATTGTCCAATTTTAACCAAAATTGGAATCGGTCGACCAATTTTAGCTAAACTCCCCAATACCAAATTTCATCAAAATACGTCTAGCGATTCCCGAGTTTAAACAAAGGAACACTGTAAACTACATGTAGGTCCTCATGTAAAGTGGTTGTAATTGTTGTCCGATTTAATCAGAATTGGAATCGGTCGACCAATTTTAGTAAAACTTCCCAATACCAAATTTCATCAAAATTCGTCCAATGGTTCCCGAGTTGAAACCAAGGAACATTGTAGGTCTTCATGTAAAGTGGTCGTCATTGTTGTCCGATTTTAACCAAAATTGGAATCGGTCGACCAATTTTAGCAAAAACTCCCCAATACCAAATTTAATCAAAATACGTCCAGGAAACGACCTCCCCTATATTCGTTCTCTTTGTGCACTTCGTGCAGAGAACGCATAAAAATGAACTCGTCGTTAACATAAAAGAGACACGTCGCCGACTTCTGGAATAGAGATATGATATGCTGAGGTGTAGCTTAGTGGATGCAGGCCGGCAAAGGGCATGGGGGGTCCCGAAAAAATGCGCTTGGAAGATTTTCAATAAATTGAATAGACAAGAAATCAAGGAATAATTAGAAAAATCTAGAACAAATGTATCGTTCAAGGCCTTTGTGACGGAACATCTCTCGCTATCAACAAACGCTGTTTTTAAGAGACGAGATTGATAACTATATGAATACTGACAAAATATTGGATTTATTAGGACCAACCCGAGGTACGGGCGAGCCGGGGGCTGCCCGGGGCACCGAAGTATTGGGGGCGCTAACCCGATCATTGCTTAAAAAATGAATGTGTTGAATACGCGGAACAGGACGGAATCTAGATGAAATACATTTTCCTTTTCATTATCGATTATTATAGGGAGCAGTGAATAAATTAACAAGTTCTTGAAAAAAATTACGTAAAGGGGCGTCGGAGCGGTTCCTTGCCCGGGGCGCCAAAATACATCGGGCCTCTCCTGGATTTAATAATAATGGAATTCAGACTGGCATCAATCTTTTGCATCGTATGTGCAGCTTTGATGATATAGTTGGCATTGCCTGTAACTGTGTCATCTAATGAATTAAAGTTCATATTAAGCTACCTACGCAGATGGGCAGATGGTATTTATCATTTCTATTAGTAGAAAACTCAGAAACATACAAAATAAAACTGATGAGCTGATAGAGACATTTTAAAAATTGAAAAGGCGAAAGAATCGATAAAAAATAAAATCATATAAATTAATTAATTTAAAACGTATTTTCAGAAGTGAAATGTTGAAAATGTCAAGAAAAGATTAAAAAAATATGAAAAAATATATATAACGATTTTTCACGTAGATGCGTACCCCGAAATTTTTCTTAAACTGGAATCACGTTTGATGAAATGGAAGCTTCTCGGACTTAGTCCTTGAATATTTTGTTAGCTAATAATTGTGGACAAAATTAATATTTGAGTGGAGCGGTTACATAAATGTTACCAATTCTATCTCACAATGTAGCCAAAGGGGTGTAAAGGCGGAAAATGCGTTCAGACGGACGTAGTGAAAAGTTCAGTGTGACACGACCATCAACGCTCGGATTGTCAGATATAATGCGGGCGTATTTTTTTCCTCGGTGCACTCGAAAAATCGATAAAATCGCCCCAAACTTGGCACGAAACGTCAAAATTATTGAATGCTATTTTATCGCGAAAGAAAAAATTTCGCATCCATGCGTTCGAACGTTGGAGCGATCAGGAGAATTCGCTCGAGGGTTTTCTCGGAATGTTTCACCTTTTTAGGCATGGCGGTCGTGGGCCGTAGGCTGAACGGAATTGCGGGGGAATGTTTGGCGGTGGCTGGGGAATTCAGTTAGGTGTGGGTGAGACACTGGGAGGAGAGAAAAAGGAAGGAAAGGGAATATCGAGAGGGGAGAGGGTGCGAGGCAGAGGAGAGGGTATAATTGTGGGTGGAGGAGGGAGGATAGAGTAACAGAATTGGATGTTGGTAGTCGGAAGGAGGAGAGAGGAAGAGAATTGTAAATGGTGAGTTGGTATATTTGAACCCCTTGGATTAGTAAATACTACAAGACGAAGGGATTATAGGAGAGGGGGTGCAAAGGAGGAGCAAGTTTTATAATGGGGTGAGAGGGGCGAGAGAATTAGGAGAATTGGGATTGGAGAGTAGTGAAGTGGAGTTGACGTAGAGTGGGCGGAGAATGGAAGGGTAGATAGTGGAGATCGAGGGAGGAATCGGAGAGAAAACGGAGAGAGAGAGAGAGAGAAGGGTAGAGATAGAGAGAGGGAGGGTAGCATGTGGCAAGTAGAGGCTTTATTGGCTCATCGACTGGTCAATTGGCCGATTGATCCCGCTTTCATTGGAATAGGCTCACCACCGATTGATTTATTGGAGTCTGGCGCTGAGGAGGCTGTGGCGGTGAGGTTTTTTCGGGAAGGGAGTGAGAGAGGGCGAAAGGAGAGGGATGGAGGAGGAGGAAAGAAACGAAGGTGGGAAGCGAACGATAGGGTGGAAGAGAGCGAGAAACGCGTCTTTGGCAGAGAAGAGATTACGAGATCCTGTCTCTTATATTTTCCCCCCCAAGTCTTTCGTTTCGACGGCGGGGAGAGTAAATTTTATTAAGAGAGGGCGTTACTTCGCGCGAAGAGGGGAAAGTTAAGGGAGAGAGAGAGAGAGAGAAGCGGTCGGTTTTTTCTTGCCACAAGACGCGCCAATTCGGGGCGCAACTGCACGCGCCCCAGAGAAAGGGAGAAAGAGTAGAGAGAGGGGCAAAATTGGGTAAGTTGATGACGAGCGACGGAGGGAGAAAGGGAATGAGTGGGGAGGAGGTGACGGAGGGGGAGGGAAAGAAGGAACGGCGGAATGTAGCGTATCGTAAAACCGTGGAGGGTTGGGGGACACACGTGGGCTCGGAATGAGTGGTTTATTGGACCTTTAAGCCCCCGCCGCTCCACTCCACTCTCTCTCTCCCTCCCTGCCCCCCTCTCCCCCTTCCCTCCCTGCCCTCTCCCCTCCCTACCCTCTCTCCCCTCCCTGCCCTCTCTCCCCTCCCTGCCCTCTCTCCCCTCCCTGCCCACTCTCCCCTCCCTGCCCACTCTCCCCTCCCTGCCCCCTCTCCCCTCCCTGCCCCCCTCTTCCCTCCCTGCCCTCTCTCCCCTCCCTGCCCCCTCTCCCCTCCCTGTCCCCTCTCCCCTACCTGCCCATCCCTGTCCCCCTCGCTTTTCCATCCGCGACTGAGAGGGAGGAGAGGGGGAGACTGGAAGCGAAGAGCGGGTCGCGGCCTCAGCGATTACGAGGTTCTCACTCTCTTTCCACCCCCACCTCCTCCCGCCCCTTACTCGGGAAACTCGCCTCTCCGACACCAGCATTCGCACTCTTTTCTCTTCCTAACCAACCCTCTCTCTCTTTCTCCCGTCTCCTTTGGGGTCACTTCATTAAACGGTCAACTGAGAGGGATTCGGCTTCTCTTTTTATTGGCTTTTATCTTCTGACCTAGGAGCCTCGAGAATTGCTGTTGCATGGCAACGGAGGACAGCCCCCGTAGTTTTTTGTCCGCGCCGCGAGCTGTCTTCCTACCCAAGGGTACCAGCGTTCAGTCCAATGGAAGGCGTTTGGGAAGAAGCGTCAAAGTCGCGTATCGAACATGACGGCGGAGTAGGCGTCATTTTTCCTAGAGCATATCTCTTTCTCCTCCCACCATCTTTCTCACCCCTCTCCCCTCCTTCCCACACTCTTTGCTCCCCCTCCCACCATCCCTGCCACTCCCATCCTCTATGCCCTCCCTTCCACCCCCACTCCTTCCCTCTCTCCCTCTCATCCTCCATCTCTCCCTCTCTGCCCTCCTCTCCCTCTCTGCCCTCCCTCTCACACTCTCTGTCCTCCCTCTCACACTCTCTGTCCTCCCTCTCACACTCTCTGTCCTCCCTCTCACACTCTCTGCCCTCCCTCTCTCTGGCCCTCCCTCACACTCTCTGCCCTCCCTCACTCTGCCACCCTCTCTCCTCTCTCCCTCTCTCTCCTCCCTCTCACCATCTCTCTCATCTCTCTCTCTCCATCTCTCTCATCTCTCTCCATCTCTCTCTCCTCCCTCTCACCATCTCTCTCTCCTCCCTCTCACCATCTCTCTCTCCTCCCTCTCACCATCTCTCTCCTCCCTCTCACCATCTCTCTCTCCTCCCACTCACCATCTCTCTCTCTCCTCCCTCTCACCATCTCTCTCTCCTCCCTCTCACCATCTCTCTCTCCTCCCTCTCACCATCTCTCTCTCCTCCCTCTCACCATCTCTCTCTCCTCCCTCTCACCATCTCTCTCTCCTCCCTCTCACCCATCTCTCTCTCCTCCCTCTCACCATCTCTCTCTCCTCCCTCTCACCATCTCTCTCTCCTCCCTCTCACCATCTCTCTCTCCTCCCTCTCACCATCTCTCTCATCTCTCTCTCCTCCCTCTCACCATCTCTCTCTCCTCCCTCGCACCATCTCTCTCTCCTCCCTCTCACCATCTCTCTCTCCTCCCTCTCACCATCTCTCTCTCCTCCCTCTCACCATCTCTCTCTCCTCCCTCTCACCATCTCTCTCTCCTCCCTCTCACCATCTCTCTCTCCTCCCTCTCATTATCTCTCTCTCCTCCCTCTCACCATCTCTCTCTCCTCCCTCTCACCATCTCTCTCTCCTCCCTCCCACCATCTCTCTTTCCTCCCTCCCACCACCTCTTTCCTCCTCCCACCACCTCTTCCCTCCCTCCCACCACCTCTTCCCTCCCTCCCACCACCTCTTCCCTCCCTCCCACCACCTCTTCCCTCCCTCCCACCACCTCTTCCCTCCCTCCCACCACCTCTTCCCTCCCTCCCACCACCTCTTCCCTCCCTCCCACCACCTCTTCCCTCCCTCCCACCACCTCTTCCCTCCCTCCCACCACCTCTTCCCTCCCTTCCACCACCTCTTCCCTCCCTTCCACCACCTCTTCCCTCCCACCACCTCTTCCCTCCCACCACCCTCTTCCCTCCCACCACCTCTTCCCTCCCTCCCACCACCTCTTCCCTCCCTCCCACCACCTCTTCCCTCCCTCCCACCACCTCTTCCCTCCCTCCCACCACCTCTTCCCTCCCTCCCACCACCTCTTCCCTCCCTCCCACCACCTCTTCCCTCCCTCCCACCACCTCTTCCCTCCCTTCCACCACCTCTTCCCTCCCTTCCACCACCTCTTCCCTCCCACCACCTCTTCCCTCCCACCACCTCTTCCCTCCCACCACCTCTTCCCTCCCACCACCTCTTCCCTCCCTCCCACCACCTCTTCCTTCCCTCCCTCCGTCCCACCACCTCTTCCCTCCCTCCCTCCCACCACCTCTTCCCTCCCTCCCACCACCTCTTCCCTCCCTCCCACCACCTCTTCCCTCCCTCCCACCACCTCTTCCCTCCCTCCCACCACCTCTTCCCTCCCTCCCTCCCACCTCTCCTCAGACCTCCCTCGTAGCTAGTGCCGCCGGATACCACGACAGGTAGCCATTTACCTCGTCCACCTGCCCTTCCTCGCCTCCCCTCCACCGCTCCCCCTGCAGTCGTCTTGTTTCCGCTCTCCATCGCCGATGTTCAGTTGTTCATTACGCATATGGATGAATTCGTCCACTCGCTCATTGGCTTCGTAATTTTAAGCGCACGCCGCTCTTAAGGGCGTTTAAAATGCGGCCACTTGGCGCCAATTTTCCTCAAAGCGATCGTCTGAGAATGACTTAAAAATCGGCTGGTTAGTGTGATAATGAGGGGTGGAACTTTATGTATATACCTAATTAAGCGTTTTTTTCGGACTCACCTACGTGTTATTTTTTTCAAGCTCCTCTATGTCTCTTTCCCACTCTTCTGCCCGAAAATCTCACTTGAAGGGGTAGCATGGGGTAGGTGGCGTGTCTTTTTCCCGGCGCCGCTGTCGCTGCTTCGAATCCTGCCTTGGCTGTAAACACGTGTCCGTCATATTCATTGTTAACTAGCTGAAACGCCCGGCTTCTCTTGGGAAAGTTTTAAGTAGCAAACGATTTTTATTATTTTTATTGATATATCACTTTTGATGTCATATTGCAATAAAACTAATACAATAAATTCTGAAATTTACTTACTTTTTCTGTTGGGTACCCCAAGTTTACCAAACATTCCCCATTCCTTAATTACGCAAGTGATGTTTACATCAACATTTACTATTTTATGTATTGTATTGTAAAGTTTTATCATTAATATAATTACGAATTAACGTTTTACTTAATATTCACATGGATAGATGCACCGAAACCTTTAAAGCAGCAATAAAATTATGTGGATTATGTCAATACTTTTATCCCAAACGTAAACAATAAACAACATCTTGGTTACCGAACTAATGTAAGTAAAATCTTTCAATGTTAATGGTAAAGGATAACTATGTTCTAATATTCCTTAACAAACATTTGACTCAGTTTAAAAGTATTCATAGACTATATTTAGGCAGGAATCCATTTGTACCCTTTATCTTGGCGTTGACTATTCTTCCTCGACGGCGCGCCACGGCGTGGATTTTCCTTACGTTAATCTTTAAGTGGTTGAAGAGGACAACAATTAAGAAATTAAGCTTTGTTGCCACCTGGAAAATGTTAATAAATTTTGCGCTTAAAGGATAATTTCGAGCGATTTAAGATGTAATACGACAAAACATGAACAGAATTAAAATATTCAGTCTTTCGTGGGTAAAATAAGCCATTTTACGCGATCGTAAGTTAATATTTAGGTATAATTATATTCACATCAGTGAAGGGCTGCGTGACATTTTGAGGTTTCTCCACACTATTTCCCATGCATTCTTATGGAAATAGTATTTTGTTGACCCCATGGGGTATAAGAGACCACACGGTCTGCAAACCTAGACCAAGTTCTTCCTTTGGTCCATGAAACTTTTGAATTCGATAGATTCAACGGTGTAAAAACGTATAAAGAACATACATACATATACACATACACACACACACACACACACACACACACACACTAAAATCTTTATAAGATTAGCAAATCCTGCCAATAATCAAGGGTCAAGTATAAGTCAGGTGAAGTCATATATAAATTGTTAGAAAGGATCATAAAATCTGTTTACGCTGACAATTTTTTAGCATTAGTGTGTTATCGTTTAAAGTTAACCGTATTTATAGAATTAACGTTTTCAATCGTAATCTTTTATTTGTTCATCTTTATTTTTGCAAGTGAAAAAAAAATTGAACAAGTTTAGGGGTATTTTAGACAAGTAAACATGACCTAGGTTAATCTAATGAAGAGCATGTAATGATTGAATTATACCTCTTTCAGAATAAGCACAAGTATCAAAAATTGAAAAATTAGATACTTGTGTTAGGTATTTTCAATAGCCATAATAAGGTTATACATTATAGCAATTGGAGGTACTCAAGACAAGTACTTAATTTTTTAATTTTTGATACTTAAGTGCTTATTTTGGAATTTTTCAGCCATACACGAACTCGATAATTCTATAGTGAATCATACTTCTATTATTTGAAAATTTTTAAATTTATGATATTCCTTCAAAATATTTTTCATAAAAATATATTATGATTATTAAGTGGTGCATTGCTTCTCACATAAATTGCTTAGGTATTAACCGACACCTTTTTGGAAATCATTGCTCACTGACAATGGGATAATGAGTAAAATTGTGCGATGAGATCAAGGGTAAAACGGAGGGGATTGAACCGATTCAAGGCCCTTGCCTATTCGTATGCATAAGATGCCCTTCAATCGCCGAGAGAACAACTTGGAAAGAGATGCAGGGTCCTGTGTTTTGAGAGCCACGCATCGATAATCCCGGATGGGAGTTCTCCGTTGTTCCGCAAAATCAGGCGATCTCGTATGCGTTGATTTCGACACAAAAGTTGCCTTTTCCTGACGATTTCTTCTGGAGTTGGTCCCGGAAATCATTTGCCTTCAAAATTTAATTCGGAGCTGTCTTCTTCCTCTCGGGCAAGGGGTCAAATATTTCAAAATGTTTTGGTTAATTTATTCAAATAAATGACCAAATCTGCAATATGTGGGTTTAGGCTCTGAAGCACGCCTCCTGAATCCTTGGAAATAATTCATTAAATTACAGATGCAAGTGGCTTGGTTTACGTTACAAATATCCTTGAAATTTTCAGGGTGGCTTATTTTTTAAGCATTATTTTTATATGGATAAGGAGAAAGTATGAGTACTTTCGGTTTGGATGTCATCGGGAAATGGATGGCATATAAAAGCGTTGGATAGACTCGGAACGTCGTAGATGCATAGGCGAAGCAGTAAGTGACCGGAAGTGGGGTCTTCTGGATCATCTCTTGACATTGCGGGATGTGAAGGGGAGAAGAGAAGAGGAGATGGTGAAAGCGTGAATAACTTAAGGAAGCCATTACCAAGACTTGAAGGTTGAATCCTTCTGCAGATATAACGATAAGCGTTTATTTATTTGTTTATCAGTAACTCATTAAAACGACGCTCAAAGGACTTTGCGCAGCTTGTTTCATCATTAAAATAGACGCTAACCCCATAGGAACAATTATTAAGATAGGGTTGTCATCTCTGTTATAAATAGCTGCGTCTTACATATGTAGGCGGGTGATATAGGTTATAAAGTCTAAGGTACTTCTAGAAGGGCAACTGATCTGACATTTGGAATTATGACAGGTCATTGGGTACAACCGACGGGGAAAATCCGAAATTCCTAAAATTTTCATTTTTAGGGAAGTTTTTCCGATCTCATTTTTTCATTCCTACTCTCTTAATATTCTATGCAGGGCTTTATAAAATTACATTTTTAAATAAATTAAAACTGAGTAAGGAAATCAAGTCGTGAACTGTTCTACAACTGAAAGAATTACGCTTTTTAAAGATAAAATTAAAAGCCGTGCGTAAACATTTGCTTTTAGTCGGAAAAAGAGGAATTCCTCTAGTTTTTATTACTGAAAAATGCCATGGTAACGGATCCAAGACTTTTACTTGGTAATTAATCATATGTATTATAATAGCATTAATTTAATGATTTTAATGGGAAGTAGTGTATTGTACGTATTGTAGTACAGTTGATTTCAAACAATGACGTAAACATATGATGATGGCATAATGATAGCGCACGATATATCCTATTTATTGTAAAAAAACATTATTCCTTCTATAAATTTGTTATAAACCATGTAATAAAAATTTATTTTATATTTAAAATATTAATTAAAACCATGTTAAATTAGTTAGAAAACAAATAGGCTAGCGAAGTGAGCCGTCGGACGGGATTCTAAAGCATTTGAATGCCTCGTGTTTTGTTGAAATGGTAAGAGCGTTTGCGAGTGAACTCGATTATGGGATTTTTCCGTAGCTGTGAGAGAAGCTTGGTACAAAGGAAAAATGATAATCATTCTTCAAACACTCTCTGGTTTAGTTGAAGATTTACTGACTAATATTGAATATTAACATGATCGTGCATCCTGGAAGCCTCGAGATTTTTGCTATCAGTCAAGCTTTAATTCAAAATGGCAATAAAAAAAACCTTTCCGCGAGGCGCGTGCGAATATCCTGTAATCAAGTTTGGTCACATGTCGCTCTCATTCTTTTAGAATGAGTTAAATATTATTCTTAGAAGGTTCTGAAGTTGTCTACGTTTTGATCATAATGCCATACTCTCTTTTGGAACTTATTGTCAGTTAATCTTAAATGGTGATGGCTGCTTTGTAGGGGTAGGTTTCCCCTACCTTTTATAATGTTAACTGGCGCTAACAATTTGTTAATTATTTCGTTTTATGCGTAAGAATGAGTTCGCATTAATAGCGATCTTATTGATTTATGCATTGAGAAATCGTGTTTTATTACCTTAGCGATTTGGAAATATCAACTCCCAGTTAGACAATATTACTTATACCAATAAGGTCACGCAGTAATGGCTTCTTTCCTTGCCCGTTTTCCTACCATCGCTCCTCCCCATGGGCTATACCCCATTTACTCCCAAATCCTTTCTCTCCTTCCTTTTCCTCTCTAACTTCCTCTCCTAGCCTGCATTTCATAAAGAATGCGCGTTTGGGATCGCAGCCGGCGCCGAGTAACAAATGACGACTGTCCCTCGCACCTCTGCCTCCTCAGATTGTCCCTAGAGATGGACACAACCCAGAGGTTAAGCGGAAGCCCCGTATCAGTCATTCATGAGGGGGTTAGAGTAGGGATCGCGCGGGCGGCGAGCCGAGTGCAGAAGGGGAGGGCCGGAGGTGATGGCGGATGATGTACCTCTCCCGCCTTTTACAGCGCGGTGGGTCGGTGAAGGGAGTGGGGGGCGAAGGTGGGGGAGAAGAAGGTGGGGGCGGAGAGGGAGGAGGGGGCCGGAGGTGGGGGTGGAAGTGACGGGGATAGAAGCGGTCCTTTTGCCCGCCCAACTCTCCCAAGCTATGTCCAAATCATTGGGCACATCTTCACCTTCACTGTCCCCCTTTCATCTGTCTGTCTCCTTCTCACTCAAATTTTAGGGCAGCTTTGTGTCGTATACCTGAGCTCGGGGATTTTGAATCTGATCGAATATTATTTTTAACGGTCATCATCGTATTTTGTCTACATGACAAATTTGTGAGCTCTTAGATAATTGTTTACAAATAAAAGTCATTTGTCTATCATTAAAGAATCATTTTATTGATTATTACTTCTGCATTCCTAATTTAATACGAAGAAAGTAATGGATTCCCGGTCATAACAGACTTTTTTCTCGTTTCAAAATATTCTCAAGAAAGTAATGTGCCAGATTGATTTCCCTCATTTGACTGAGTCGCTCTTTTTTTAGGGATAATGATTTCTCCAATTATTTTCCGTAAAGGTGTTTCAATAAATGGAGTTTTTTTTGGGCCATTTGGTAAAGATTTCTCATTTTTTTCTGCTTAAAAGTAAAATAAACAAATGAAAAGTAAGCAATGTATCGATAGAAACCTTTCATATTGATATCGAAGTTTGCCGGCCGTGTATAGCATTCGATCTCGTCATATCTTCGACAGCTATTAGTGCGATCCGGCGTTAGGTATTTTGCATTTATGTAGCTTAAAAGCGAAGAAATAAGTCGAAAGAGAAAAATACTTTCCAGGAAATTCTTAGTATAGTTTTCCTCGAGATAAAGTTGAATCGGAAAGATATTAGATTGGCGGACAAAAGTGGCTGCGTAATATATTTGTAAGTGAAAGAGTTAGGCTTCAGGTCCGAGAGAAGATTTCGGAGTTAATTAATATCAAGTAGGGTAAGAATAATTTTGAATGAATGTGGTGTGAATTTATGTGGAATATTCATGGACCTTACCCATGGAGGAATTAATTTAGTTCACTAATTGAATATCATAGCATCTTCCAACTACTCAACTGTGTTGAGTGAATAAAAATCTCGTAGCATATGAACTTAGGATTACCGGCAATGTTTTAATTTTGGTATTTGTATGTAGGACTCATTTAAATAACATTATCCCTTTTAAATGTTCTCCAAGAAGGAGAATAAATTAAACGGCAGAGTCTTATCGTTAAACGGATCATATAGCATGAGTTAATTGTTATACTGGACCTTTCTCCTATAGACCCGTCCACTGCGCAGTTTCGGGCATTATCCGATCTCCGAAGATGTCTTTCGGGTCCTTTGAACCCGAGGGCGACCTCCAAACCACCCCTCCCAAATCGACGTAATACGCATCCCCTCCTGTTTACGGAATGAACGGTGATTATTTGCAACCAATTTTCGCTTGAGTTCCCCGCTAGATGATGGATGTCTTCGGTTATGTAGTTGATGTTCAGAGGAGGATGGATGTGGTCTTGGCGTGGGGATGGGAACGCGATTGCGAGTGGGATGTGGCCGACCAAGGAATGCTTCCTCCTTCGGCGCAGCGACGTTCCCCTTCGACATCGCAAAGGAATACGAGAGGCAACATCCAAGGAGGGCGTGTGACAAGTATTGAGTCATTCGAAAAAATGTGCATTCCTGGCATGTTAATTGGTTGCGGTTGGAAATGAAATCTTAATCGTAGGGTAAGAGAAGCGCATTTAAATGCGCTTTTGCCGTCTATCGTGGGTCCTCTTTCGCTGCAATGTCGGTCTGAGTTGTATAACCGATCTCTCCTATCCGCGGATCAACTTTCTTTTCTGATTTTTTCGATGTATTCGTTTCATATCATACCTCGAAATTCTATCCGGGATTATTGCCTTTCGAGTCTTTCGCCCTTGCAAAATATTACGACGAATCGTACTTCTATCGCCTAGTTGTCGTATTTTCCGATGATTTTTAATCTTCCTAGCTTCTTGTCAGTCTCTTGAGGGATTCAGGATTTTCGTATTCCTGTTTTAAATTCGAGAAATAGTTTATGTTTTACATGCGAGATTTTCATCCTTAAGCAAAGAGACAAGTCAATTTCGAGTAATTTCATTAAGACTTCAAACGAATGAGGAAAGACCTTAATTGCAGATTACATTAGACGATTTTATCAAAACAGACGTACAACATTCTTCTGAATTTAGTAGCATCACATTCTGAAAATAAAGTTGCCTTAGGTTTATAAGTTTTTTTTAGTTAGACATAGCTCACAGTGATGAGCAGACGGGCAAACATTTTTTAAATGTTAAAAAAGAATCGGATATTTCGGACTGTGCCGAGTAAACGATACGGGTAACTCATGTAGCCACAAAAATTGTTTAGTTAACAGTTTTAGTTTTCTCGCACGATACCCCGATCAAAAACTTGCGCCTTTCAAGGATCCCGGAGGAATACGGCGGCGTTCTTGATGTGAATCCCCTTAAGGCAGAGAGAAAACGGGTAGCGGCCAGAATTAGCACAAGCTATTCGGTCATTATAATCCGTCCCAATGTCGGGGAAATTTACATCGTCGGAGAAAACGGATTAAGACCACGATCAAAGAAACCCATCTTTGCTTTGGTTTATGAAATCAGCTCTAAATGCTGTAATATATTGATTCACATCCCTTTACTGAAGGAAAATTAGAAGCAAACGTATAAACTGTTTCACTGGGATAGATTCTCAAATAGATATTTGGGCAGGCTCGTCTCGAACATAAGTGAAATGAATTTTGGAATCATTAATACAGAGTTTTCATTTTTAAGGTAATTCTGTAGAGCTCACCTTATGGCTTACAGTTAGACTAAAATGATCTAGGTGAAGTATATTTTGGTTAAACGGGTGTGTAAGTCTAATGTGCATTCATAATTATTACTAGAATCAAAGAGCGATGAATTTAACCTCTGAAGGCGGATATTTGTAGCTGAGATGATTGTTTTGCTCATTCGTTAAGTGGCTGTATGAATTAATCATATTCCAGTTTCTTATTTTTGGCTACCCTAATCAAAATAGCCGAGCTACCGTAGTTCTTGAAATCCTTTTTATTTTACGACACTTCACAATTTTACAAATTTCCAAAAGTGGACATTCACGTCTTTCCAAAAATATGCAGTTTCGGCGCGACATTTATCCCAATTCAGAAATTTGAGTGCACAACTTTACATGCAAAAATTATTCGGAGAAAGGTATTATACCGTATAAAGAGACCTTGGCATGTTAATTGTCTTTGACGTATTATACAATGCAGTGGCGAATTCACCTTGCGTCCGTGAGACATGAACAGCAAGAAGAGCCATAAAAACGCGAACCTAAGCAGAAATTTTAACCTTGGCAAACGGTATAAGCTGGAGAAAGCTGTTTATATCTGAGTATACATCTTCTGAGTATTATAGTATTCTACGGACCAGGATGAGTGGATGCGAGGAAAAAGAGCAGACGTCAGCACTAAACTGGGCACTCGCTCTTGCTCTCTCTCTCTCTCTCCCGAGTAATCTCGGTTTCTCACAGCTCAGAAACTTCCATAGCAGGCATGCCAAACTGGCGAGCCGCATGCGGCCCTTACTGTGCCTCAGTGCGGCCCGAACGCGAATTTTTGTCACGATTAAATCGTTCGAGGTTTTATATGAATACATTACTTTTGTGAAAAGGGGAATACATTTTTCTTAGTTATTGAGGTACAGCAGAATGCGGTTTATAAATTGTTTCTAAAGCATTCACAACTGCGAATGTGACCCGGCGTGCAGAAAAGGTTGCCGACCCCTGATCTAGATGGTCCATTTCTTCCAATCCTGGCACTCATCAAATTGCTAATATAATCCTAACGTGGCCCTTCCGTAACAAATATTGCTTTACTGCGGCCCTAATGCCTCTTTGAGTTTGACATGTCTGTTCTAAAGGAATCCTTCAATTACGGCAGAGATCGGCAAACTTTCTTTCATGGCGGGTTCTGTGTTATCATATGCGTGAAAATCGAGTCTAAACATTTTTTAGCATTATCATCGTAACATTCAAGGTTTCATGCTCGTAATTTCAATTTACAAATACACGTACGAAATTGTGTGTTATGTTTTGCGGTATGTTTTTCCATCGTTGCTTAGCGCGCCGAATAAACCGCTCTCTGCGACCGCATACGGCCCGCGGGTCGTAGTTTGCCGACCCCTGGGTTAAAATGAACATCTTTTATTGGCGGATATTTATTAAGACTAAAACAACCGTATGTTATCCCTTTATCTCGTCTTGGTTCGTTCGTTCAACTTTCTCGTTTTCAGATTTTTTACATCTTTATGTATCTTGGAAAATTATTTGTTTCTATCTATATGACAACTTGTCAGAAAGTGAAAATTTTGGAATCGCATTTCGACGAAACCATTAATGCAAGAGGACTCAATTTTCGACGATGACAAGGCTTATAAGGATTTAACAGATTGGACAGAAGAATAATGATGATTCGTCGATTTTTTGTGAAAATGCCGCGTAGGTTTTTTGGTCCATTAGTCAGGGAAAATTATATCCACTTTATTTTTTTCGTCTTTCTCTTTCGAGAATGTAATTATGCTTGTTATTGTGTGGCGAATTTCCTCCGATAGAGGAAATTTGCTATCTCTGTAGTACTAGCGGCGGAAGAATGGCTAAGAGTGGTTGGTGAAAGGGTATACAGAGGAGAGTGCAGTGTTGCCAATCGTGAGGGTTACAGCTTTTACCAACTCTTAGTCTCTTTGCGTGCGAGCCGCCTCCTTTTTTAGCATTGTCATGGTGACCTCAGACGGGAACCTCTCGTTCTCTTAGAGCTTATTCACTCTCCCAACAACACATACCGCATCGATCCATCTACTTAAGTACTATAACAAGTAATCTACCAGCAAAAAACCGAGAGTAATACCTGGCGTTATTTGATATGTGTAACCCTCGAATAATCGACTGCCCTCCGTTGTCCGGAATCGATTGAAATACTCTCGCGGTTGTACATTTTTAGCAACCGATCCAAACGAACCTCTTTTTTCGGGGCTTCCGACGCCTCCGCTTCGGACCTCGTCAAAACGTGCCCAGCCCAGCCTATAAGACTGGCACCGCGAGGTCGTAGTCCCGGCATCGATTCCCAGCCGCGTGAGTCGCAACAACCCACGCGCGCAAAATCTCATCCCATTACCCTCTTTCTGCGGTACATTTTTTTCGCGTGTCGTTTTGGGCGGAAATACATTGGAAGTGGATTTCATTTAAGCGTCCGAGGGGAGGGGGAGTCCGACGGTCTGAGGAAAGGGGAGAAAAAAAGGAGAGAGGAATTTAGGAAGGGAGGGGGTGGAGTTGCGACGGAGGGAGGGAGGGAGAGGAGGAGGGGGCTTTCGCTGGGGATTTTGGAAACGTAGTGGCGGAGCAGGGACACTTTTTTTGCCTTTGGAGGGAAGCAAACGAGGAGAGCTATTGTGATATAAACGGAAACGCGGAAGAAGACGGCGCATAAAAAGGGAGGGAGAGAGAGGAATGAGGAGAAAGGGAGGTAGGAGAAGAGAAGGAAAGAATAGGAGGAAGAGGGAGAGAGAAGGAATTAAAGGTGAAGGGAGGAGAGGGGCGAGTAATAAACTGGAGGGCGGTTGATTTAATTTATCTTTATCATTAGTAGATTACGATCAGCACTTCAAGAGCCTAAAAATGAGCTTAATATATGTATCAAAGACAATCAGGAAACTGCAACAGAATTCGAACTCAGGACACCAGAAATGCGCAGGTTCTGCTCGGGCCTATAACGTTATTAAATACAACCACAAACGACCATGTCCACCGCAGGAATCGACCCCAGGACCCCATAATTGGGCACCCTCCACCAACACCGTCTACAAGGAAGAAATAGATAAGAGAAAAGCTGGAGAGAAGAGAGAGAAAAGAAAGTCGGTGAGAGAAAGCAGGATAGACTTAGAGAAAGAGAGGAGGTGAGAGGGAGATGGAGAGAGCAATGAACCTATAGGTGTTCCCGAAAGAGGAGGGAATTGCCACCCTAGGATGTCTTCTCGCCCCGAATCTGCGTCGAAATCCGAGCGAGGATCGGTGAGAGGGTGGGGGGGAGATTGAGGGGGCGGGAGAGGGGACTGTGAGAGGAGGTGAGGGAAGCGTGAGGGAGGGAGGGCGAGGAGTGGGTGTGTGCGAGCGGAATAGGCAGTTCTCGGTTTATTTCCGTACCCCCTGGCCCTCTTCCAATGCCACTGTGTGTCTCCACACGCTAGTTAGCCCTTCGCCATTCCTTCTCCATCTCTCTCTACCACGCTGGCAACTACCCCTCCCTCCTACTCATCCCCCACCCCCTATCTTCCCTCCCTCTTTCTCCCCTCTCTCCCTCTAATTTCACACCGCCTGCGGTCCTTATTCCGCATTCTGGAGTGACCAGGACGCGGATTTGACACCGACCCACTGATTTAAACGTGTCTCTATGTCAGTTGCAGTCTTATGCGGATTGCGCTAATGTATGAGAGGGTCGGGGTTGTTCCGACCATTTAGAGAAGACCTTAATTTTAGAATCGCGAATCCTCTTCGTAATCGCTATTCTCCTAGGACCAGAATAATACATTTGATACTTTCATTGTTCTCGAAATATTTCCTGCTAATGAGCGCTGCAAGTTGCGGTACTCCTAAACCATTATCGTCATTGACGTTAATATTTTCCTATAATAGCTTTTTACTTCAAATGCCGGTTTTTTATGCATATATGGAAACACGGACAGGCATACGCAATCCCATATTTATGTATGTATTTATAGCAGAAATCGTTTAGCTGCGAAACCACGAGAAAATTCGATATGGGTTGTATGCGACGGAGTTTCAAAGAGTCCATTGACCACAGGGTCTCTCTTTCTCTCTGGTTTTCTCTCTCTTTCACCATCGTCTCTTTCTCTCTCTCTCTCTCTCTCTCGACGTCCTCCTTCGCCTTATAATGATTTCAGAAAGAGAGGCATTGATTCCTGAAGTGTCGGTTCAACCGCGTTTGTATACAGTTTTAAACCGAAGAAAAGAGAGCGAAGACCTCTTTCTCTCTCGTCTCTCGCTCTTTTAAAACTGTCAATAATTGCGTTCTCCGTTTGAGTGAGGTCAAACGGTCTCGTGTCCTTTATGCTTACGAGCGCGTCTGGATAATTTATTCGTGAAAAACAGCGCTGCCTTATTTCTGAAGTTTTTTTTCTAAATTTTCGAATTTGACCCTAAGCGTTTGAGGGTATTTAAGTGATGCTTAGCATAATTAAGAGCAGTTCATTGGAGTTAATTGTTTTTTATATGTGTGCATACATGGTGCGACCCGGAGTGACTTAAAGTCAGGTATGTTCGCTTTCGCTGGCGATTTGTAATGCTGGTCGAAAGAAGTTCAAAAATAGATTTAAAACCGAATAAGCTCAAGTGCCTGCGATTTAATTTGATGCCTATGTTTGGTTTTGGAGCGCAGCAAGAAGAAATAACATTAGAAAACAAATTTAAATTAATCTAGTTTGCCTTTCATAACAGTGCTTTGCAATGACGTAGGTTTCTCAAGGGGGTATTGACGGTCCAGGACTTGGGTAGTAAATACTGGTATTAATGAACACGAATAAGTGAAAAACTGCTATTTGGATTTCAACCGATCTTTAAGCGTTTGTCCAGCGTGTCTCATTGTACGGTTTATGTTAATCATCGCCTGCAATGACGTCACGGGTTCAATTCATGGAGTATTTCTTTCATGCGTTGTAATATATAGGAAAAATTATATCTTTTTTAATTTTCATTCCTCAAAGGGGGTGTTTAAACACATAAACGCCTACTTTGCGACGCCACTGGTTCTTTTTGTAAGTAAATATTGGAGGAAGTTTAAAATAATATAATATACTTACTCTTTTGCACTCACTACGAAACACATCCTTACAACAAAAAGTAACGCGTTCAAATTATATTACAAACGTTGACAATAGCCATATTTTTGCACGTTATCGATGGATTAAATTCAAATGAGATAACTAATTGGTGACTATGAGTAATTCTTAATTTTTTAGCGTAAAAGATTTGACTATCCGATTTTTAATTTTTCCATCCGATTATTGGGAGATAGCATCATAATGTTACTCATTAGTCACGTATTTTTTGCATTCATTTTAATGGGCGGACTTTAAAGGTGGCGGCCAATCGAACACGATTTTGCGAAAGTAAGACCAGGAGTACGGTTTATTGAGTCGAGAGCAATCTAATTGCGCGGCGACATCGAGCCAGAGTAAAAGAGCGACGCATTTTCTTCCTCGCTTCTCCTCCTCCTCCTCGCATCAACTCCTCCCCCACTCCCTCCGTTCTCTCTCCACCCCCACTCCAACCCCCATCGCCGCATCCTTTTCCCTCCCCGCCGCCGCATCACTCCTTCCGCGCGGGGATTTATTCATGAGTGCCCGGCATGTCAATTCCCTTCGGTTTGTGAGGAGAGTGCGCCGCCTCCCCTCCTCCATCTCTCCTCTTTCTCTCGCCACAGTCACTGCCCTCGTGGAAAGGAGCCGCCCCCCTCCCCCACCATATCCTCCTCAACCGCTACCTACCTCCTCTCCGTCACCGAAATCCTTCCTCACAATCACCTATCGGCTACCTTCACTTTGTCGTATTTCCCTCCCCCTCCCTCCCCTTACATTCTCCCGCCACCCCTTCTTTCCTCTGCACCTTCTCATGCATTAAAGTAGTTCCATGCATACACAAATGCATCCGTCATCGCTACGCTGCTGCCACGTCCCTGATCTTTTTGAGTCCGCTCCCATCCTTACCTCCTCTCCCACCCTTACCTCCTCTCCCACCCTTACCTCCTCTCCCGCCCTTACCTCCTCTCCCACCCTTACCTCCTCTCCCACCCTTACCTCCTCTCCCACCCTTACCTCCTCTCCCACCCTTACCTCCTCTCCCACCCTTACCTCCTCTCCCACCCTTACCTCCTCTCCCACCCTTACCTCCTCTCCCACCCTTACCTCCTCTCCCACCCTAAACTCATTTCTCCCCACTTGGGCTCGACTCCCCCTCCTTCCTTCATAGTTTCCATCTAGGTACTTAAGTCCTCTCACCTTTCCTTCTCCCCCATACCTTCCCCTATATTTGCCCTATCTGCCTATCATCTACTCCGCTTATGCCTCCTTCCTCAGCCTACTCCGTCTCTTTCTTCCCCTCGTTCTCCGTCTCGCCCATGTACAGTAATACCACGCTATACGTAGGAGATGCATTCCTGAAAACTGCGACTTACAACGAAACAACGCATAGCGAAACATTTTCCCGTAAGAACAATGAGCAATGTAGGGTTTACGTTCCTGGCGGATATTTCGTAGTTATTAAATTATAATATTAGTATTTTTATAAAAAAATACGCTGGAAAGGTGCATTTGCTCAAAATGAAGGCAAATAATAATAACGATGAAATTTCTGTAGCTAATATTAGTAAGTGAAATTAAAACTACTGTGTAATTTGGTAGGGAGAGGGCCCAAAAGGTCGCAAAATGAAATTAAACACGTAATTAAATTAATTTATATAAATAATAATTAACAAGAAATTAAAAGACGAATAGAGGGGTTTTATTGTTATAGTAATAATTTATGTACCGAAATTGTAATTTCTGAAATTTTGCTTTTAGCACTTTACAAACGACGTATATGCGAAGCGACGCAGCTTCTAACGAAACATGTTCCTAAATTGATTGACGACGTATATGCGAAACAACGTATAGCGGGGTATTACTGTATTGGGCTTCTCCTGCCGAGCGGTTACATTTAGCCTCTATCCTCCTTACAGACGGCTCATAATCTCCATTGATTCATTCGTATTGTTTGATTGTTTCATCAACTTCCCAGCCATCGCCCGGATGTTTCTTTTAGCGCCACGGCCAGACGATCCGGCTTTTTATTTCGGAATGGACCGACCGTCGCGGTAACTCGCTCTTTTTATCTCCCTCTCTAAGATTTGTTATTATTTTTATCGCCGTCGTGCCGGCTTGCTGCCGGGTTTTCCGCCACGTCGGTCGACGCGTCGTCTTTTCCGACGGGCTCCTTTTCTTCGCATGTGATCGGCTCATTTCTCGCCTTCCCATTTGGTTCCCCGTCGCGAAAATGAATTCCGGCTATGCTCTCACTTCGGCCACCTCCGTCGTTCCAATGCGCTTCGGATACTGTCTTGCATGATAAAGTGGCCCTAGTGGCGTCTCGTCTGCCGCCTTCGCACTAGGCCTAACGCGTCAATTTGGCCGCTTTTATTTTTTCGTTTCTAAAAGCGGCCGACGATTTTACTTTTAAATTCGGCTTTTCGCTTCTTGCACATGCGATGTAGGAACTATTATTCCTTTGCACAACACTCCCGAAACGGTCTCGCTCGTTTTCCTTAACCCCTCTCTCCCTCCTTACTCTCCCTATTTTCCCCATTTCTCTTCCCCTCTTTACCTCCCCCTTTCTTTACCCCCCCTTTCTTTACCTCCCCCTTTCTTTACCTCCCCCTTTCTTTACCTCCCCCTTTCTTTACCTCCCCCTTTCTTTACCTCCCCCTTTCTTTACCTCCCCCTTTCTTTACCTCCCCCTTTCTTTACCTCCCCCTTTCTTTACCTCTCCCTTTCTTTACCCCCTTTCTTTACACCCCATTTCTTTACCCTCCTTTCTTTACCCCCCTTTCTTTACCCCCTTTCTTTACTCCCCTTTCTTTACCCCCTTTCTTTACCCCCCTTTCTTTACCCCCTTTCTTTACCCCCATTTCTTTACCCCTCCCCCCCCTTTCCCCTCCTTTATTTCCCCCCCTTTTCCCCCCTTTTTCCCCCCTTTTTTCCCCTTCTTTATTCCCTCCTTTATTTCCCCTCCCTTTCTCCCTTCTTTCCCCTCCCTTCTTTCCGCTCCCTTCTTTTCGCTCCCTTCTTTCCGCTCCCTTATTTCCCCTCCCTTCTTTCCCCTCCCTTCTTTCCCCTCCCTTCTTTCCCCTCCCTTCTTTCCCCTCCCTTCTTTCCCCTCCCTTCTTTCCCCTCCGTTCTTTCCCCTCCCTTCTTTCCCCTCCCTTCTTTCCCCACCCTTTCTTTCTCCTCATTTCTTTCGCCCTCATTTCTCCCTTCTCTCCCCTTTCCCCCATTTCTTTGCCCTCTTTCCCCTTTCTCCCCTCATTTCTTCCCTCATTTCTTCCCCATTTCTCCCCTCATTTCTTCCTCAATTCTCCCCTCATTTCTTCCTCAATTCCCTCAATTCTCCCCTCATTTCTTTCCCATTTCTCTCTCATTTCTCCTCTTCCCTCCCTTGTCTCCACCTTTTTCCCATTTCTCTCCAATGTCTCCCTTTTTCCCCCTTTATCTCTCCCTTTATCTATCTCTCCCTTTATCTATCTCTCCCTTTATCTATCTCTCCCTTTTATCTCTCCCTCCCTTTTATCTCTCCCTCCCTTTTATCTCTCCCTTTTATCTCTCCCTTTATCTCCTCCTTTATTTCCTCCTTTATTTCCTCCTTCCATTCCCTTTTCCCCACTTTCTATCCCTCTATTCTCTATCCCTCTATTCTCTATCCCTCTATTCTCTATCCCTCTATTCTCTATCCCTTTATTCTCTATCCCTCTATTCTCTCTCCCTCTATTCTCTCTCCCTCTATTCTCTCTGCCTTTCCCTTTACCTTCTCTCCTTCCATCTCTCTCCACTCCATCCTTATCCCACTCTATCCTTATCCCACTCTTTTCCTCTTTATCTCTCCGCCATCAACCCTCCCCTATCCTTCTCTCTCCTCCCTCATTTTCCTCGCTTTTCTCCTCTTTCGCGATCCCTCGTTCCAATTTTCTGGGCCTTTCTCTCTCTTCCCTTCTTTTCTCTCCTTCCTCTTAAATCTTTCGTTGCATCCCCACTTACTCCTACGCCGTTCTCGCTCACTTCCTTATGCTCTTCATCTTCTTTATCCCCACTCTCTCCCTCCTTCCTTCCGCCTTGAAACTTACCGCAACACTCTTTCTCCCTCAGATACCTAGACTTTAAACGTCTTTGTCTGCAGCGTAATAGATAAACCTTTACTAAGTGCTCATTATTTTACTGATATCATCCCATCTCGGAGTGTCATAGCGGATGAAAAATTGTTATTTATATATTTAACGGTTCTTGCCGGGCCATCTTGGAAACGTGCTATGATTTTCGTGGATCCTGACGGCATTAGGCCAGAGCTAACATTACGCAATTTGCCGCTTAATTTACGAAATATTACTCGCGACTGAGTGGTGTTGCGTTAATTTTATGAAGAAAAAATCTCGATGAGAGGTTGTTAACGCTTCATGCGTATTTTATTGTCTAAGATAATTATTAATGATGCAGAAATCTATGATAATGAATTTACCGAAATTTATCAATTAGCACTATTCAAAAGAGAATCGAGCTCATATTACAGCCGGAATCCTATTGATTAATTATGTAGCTAAGTAGTCTTAAAAAGATTGGGAAAATCGTATGTATTTTTGCTACAATGCTGCCTTAATTAGTGATGATTATATGTAGAATATACTATGTGGGTCGCCACTGAAGATAACTACTATATAGTCGAAATGCATATCCGGTTTTACAATTTTTTTATCGATATTATGCCTATGCACCACTTTTAAATCCAATTATCCGTGAACGAATTAACCAAGCGACCAAGATTCCGGAATTGTAAATTTTCCCTGATTACATTTATTCAGAGCTCTCTTTTTATGCACAAACATTCGGAACATTTTGTAAATTAGTTTATTTATCGCTAGTTGAAAAAAGCATTATAATGCTAAATATGTACAAACAGCTCAAATATTTCAAGTTTGCAAGTCTATTGTATGTTACATAAATATCGGTAAGCATTCAATAAGGCAATAATTTTTCTATACATCTTTATGCAGTAGACTGTGGCATGCGAGTTTTTATACGTGAACATATTTGCATAGCTAATGGGTATTTTTTAAAAGTTTTCCTTTAAAGTCTCATTCATCGTATTAACCCTGTTCCTATTATCCTAGCATACTCCATTTAAAAATACGGTTTTACCGCACATCACTCTAATTCGGGTTAATTTTTTTCAAGGTAAGACTGTTTGTAAATTTAGTCAATTAAATTGTGACATGTAGTTAAAATATCCGAAAATATGGTCGACATTGTCTAATCACTCGTCTCTTTTTATTTTCAGGTAAGGAAGCTTTTTATTCCGGCCTTGGGTTGCGTGGATTGCCTTGGCACAGGCGCGTTTCGGATGGCAGGGGTACTCCCGGATCTTCGCGGCGCCAAAGTCAGTCTCGCTCGAACTCCTAACAATTCCCTCCGTCCTCGCTCCTCTCCTAATCTCCTCCTAGCCCCTACTCCCTTTCCAGCCCTTCTCCCTTTCCAGCCCTTCTCCCTTTCCAGCCCTTCTCCCTTTCCAGCCCTTCTCCCTTTCCTGCTCTCCTTCCTTTCCTGCTCTCCTTCGATCTCTTCTTCCCCATCCCTCATTCCCTTCCAAACCTTCCGCCATCCGTTCTCTCCTCCTCTTACGACATATCTTCTCCCCTCCCATACGACCTAGTGAACACACCCCTCTCCCTCTCGGGAACGTCATCGCCCAGTTGGACACGTAACGCCCTGCTTTGCTTGCGAGGATTCGGTGCATTTACGCGTATATCTGATCACGTTTTTATAGTATGTGTAAAGTAGCCGTCGTCGTTAGGAAGTACAGCTACTGATTTCGAAAATGTCTGAGTCAATGTATGAATTTTTTTCTCGAACAAGATTTCATTCGCCTAAAGATAAATTTAAGATTCATTATAAGCCACAATTTATCGAATTTTTGCTCAAGAAACACTGTAGTAGTGGATCTTAATGTCCTAATTTTTCAAGTTTACTGCTCACTAGAGCAACGGTTCTCAACCAGTGTGTCACAAAGGGTCGGGAGATGTGTTGCCGAAAATTTTTATAATGGCTTCTAAAGCAGAGTTATTGTCTTTATCTTGCATCCTTTTTAACAATATGTGTAGTCATAAACGCTTCATTATTGCACATTACTCCTTTGTTTTAGTTCAGCGGATTATAGCGTAAAGTTAGTCGCGCACGTGAACATCGAACGCCATGCGTGTCGCGACGGAAAAAAGTCAATAACCGCTGCACTAGATAATAGTCCAAGAGGCTGATTCGCCAGAAAAATAAACAATAACCGCTGCACTAGAGAATTGTCGATTTCGTCTTATGACTGAAAATAAATACTTTTTTGTTTCGGCTATTCCCACTGAAGACCTGAAGACGGCTGCATTGTAGCTAGTTCTTTATAACCTTGTTATTACTATTGGATAAATCTAAAACAAGTACTTTTTCAATTTTGTATACTTAGTGCTTACTCTGGAAGTTGGCCATGTTTTCGAGTTACTAGATGAATTACTAGCGGCGGATATTTTGTAGTTAAACAAGTTTGATGTTAATACATCGAAATATTGCGTGTTAATCTTGTACCTTCGGCGGTGATAGAATATTCCGCCCCGCAATAATATTCGCCAATTCTTTGCGCCGGAAGAAAAAGACGTGGATCGCTTCCGAGCGTGTGTTCATTGCCAAAACGACTTGATTCTCCCTGGAGTGCGAAATTAATTCTTCCAAAAGTTTCCCCACAGATGCGCCTCCATGATACTCGCCGAGTCCCGAAACTTCCCCGAACATTTGTAGGAGTTTCGCCGCCAATTTGTCAAAAGAAAAACTTTTACGGAATCGTCGGTCGAAATTGATTCATAATATCTTTCGCCGGAGAGATAGGGAGGGAAACCGAAAGTGCTCGCACGTGGGAGAGTGAGACGACGGCAATGAAATACGATTCGAAATTGCAGCGTTCGAGTCTCGGAGAATGAGAACGACTTCTACTTAATGGAGCGGAGAGTTGAAAAAAAATGACGCATCGACTTCGCGAGGATGACGTCATTTATTGCTCGCCTCGATCGTCCCATCTTTTTCTTTTACACGGGTCACGCGCCATCCCTCCCTCGCCTTGTCGCGGACGTGCATCTTATTTCGGACGTGGAAGGTTATTAAAGAAGGCGTCTCGCGAATCACGCTCACAGATTTTTGCATTGGTATAACGTTCGCTCGCTCTTCCGTTCACCCCGCGAGTTATTCAAGAGCTAGAGGTGTGTTCAGGATCGCCCGAGGTCTGTTCGTATGATCGTATAATATTGGGGTTATGAAAAAGTTTTTGGTTTAGTTATAAGTTGGAAGAATGGGGCAAATGGGAGGAATAGAAAGATTGGGAGGAATCGAATGTTTGAAGTAGTTGAGGAGATGGTCTAGTTATGATGTACTTGATAATAAAGTACTTTTCAGATTCGTGTATTTTTTATCGATTCGCTTCGAATATTCGGTATAATTAACGTAAAAATATTCCAGCAGAACGTGTTTCATTGTTACTTAGTTTTCATTATAACGAATGACTTTAAATTGTTCAGATACCATTTTTATTTTATTTCCATTTATTTTATTTTACATAACATAACACAATTATTATCCAAATTTTTATTTGTTTTGCTCAGTTATTGATGGCTGACGTTCTTTGCGATGTATTGAACGCAAAGGAAAATTTTTACTCCATTCCAGGGTTTTAAAAAGCCACGTCCTTAATTAACGGACTAGGAAATGTTAGACTTTATTTGGAAGTGTAAGTTATGGTACAATATGACGACTTTTTTAAATTTCTCTACCCAGATTTGTATCTAGTGTCAACGTAACCTACTTTCTGTACAAATTAGAGAAATGCATGGTTCGTAGGCGTACGTTATAACAGAATATCACTTTAGAGAGTAAAGATGGTGAAGGAAATGGAAGGAGCGAACTTGTAAAAGGAATGTAGGTAACTAACAGAATTACCCGGCGTTTGCGGGGGGGGGGGGGGGGTGTACACATTGGAGAGTTATAAATATTTTCTTTTAATTTCTAACAATAGCCGAGCTAAAACATGCTAAGCTCCTATCTGCTCTCGTTCGGAAAAGTTTCGAACTGCTTCTTGTCGTAATCTCTGTTTTTCTATGCGTCTCTCTGTGAGTTCCGATGCTCTCGAAGCAGCCTTTCTTTGCGCATCTGAGTTGCGGCCAGTTAAACGTGACTTTTTTGGGTGACATTGCAAATCTACAAACCATTTAAGTATTACTATTAAAATGAAAACAAACTAACCCCAACATTTTGAAGTAACTATGGTGATATTCTGTGAAAATGCGTAAAAATCCGTGAAATTTTCGTTTTCGTAATCAAATGTAATTTTTGATCGTTTTCGATCAAGAGACGAAATTGTATGACTTCAATAATATTATTTATACTATTAGAAGTAAAGCAGTATGAATTTTACGACTCTAGGTCATTGACTTCATATTTTAATGTTCAAATTACAAAATGACTACACTTATTTCCGTATTACTCCCGTGTTTATGTTATGGAAATGCTATTCTGTGGACCCCATGAGGTTCCAAGGACCCCACGGGTTTCAAACCCCACTTACGCTCTTCTCCTATTAGATAGCATGCCAAGTTTGGTGGCCTCTAGGATCAACCGCGTGGATTTGTATAGCCGGACAAACCTACAGACCAACACCTAAACAAACTTTCTGAATTATATAGTAAAGATGCGGAGAATGGAGGGAGTGGAGGTAACGAAGAGGCTGGAGAGTGTAGGGAGATTGGAGGAGATGATGAAGCGCACGGTTCGATGGGATAGATAAAGGAAGGCTCCACAAAGAAAACGAAATTTTTAAAATAGAAACAGTAAGACGAAGTTTAAGTATTTAGGGGATCGCGTTAATTCACCAGTGTCACAATTTTTACGCATTGCGTTAATTGACTTTGATTCATTCGAATTTTCGCCCGGGTTATTATCCAGGCCGCTCTTCGTCTTCCTCAAAAACGAAAAAGGGTTCCGCCAAGTTTTTAACGTCCGCCGAAATAATTTACGGGACGTATATATTTCCTCGCGGGGCAGTAAAAATAGATAAATCTATTTGGTATCCCACCTCTCGAGATTTATTTTTACGTATTCGAATGCATCGTTATTTGGGTCTTCGGCGCGGATATTGCTTCCGAGCCATCGCTCTCATTCGTTCCCACTCGGTTTCAGTGTTCATCACTCTTCCTCTTTCTCCCTCTCTGCCTTCTCAACCTTTCACTCTTCCCATTATCTCTCAGCCCTCGCATCGTCTTTCCTCGCGCTTATCTGTATCCTCACGTGTCTCGTTTTTTATCCAATTTCTATTTTTGCTTATTATTTCTATATCTACTTTTTCTCTTTATCTTCTCTGTTCCTCCATTTATATTTTCGTATCCATTTCCTTTTCTCGCTGTTCGTGATCTTTGTTCATCACATGTTTAATTTTTCGTCCCTGCAATTTATCTTTCGTCCATATCCATTTCTTAGTTTTTTCTCCTTTTTCGTCAATATATTTTCGCGCTATTGCTCCTTTCTTTTTCCAGCGTATATTCTTTGCTTCTCCATTTTACCTCTCTATTCGTCTCATTACACACACATCTATTTATCCCCTTTTCCCACACGTTTATTCTTATTTCGCGTCAATTCTCCTTTCTCGATTCTTTCTTGTGCTTTCCTTGTTTCCCCTCGATTTTTCCCCTCTATTCGCGATCTTCATATACCCTATTTTTCTTTTCTCTCATTTATTTCTATTTACGTTTTATCGGTAGTTGCTCTTTTCTCTATCTTGTTCGCGCATTCATATAATTTCCTCATTTCTCCTTTCTCTATCCATTATCGTATTTTTTCCTATTCCAATAGCCCGTCCGAGAGCGGCGCAATCTTTTCCGTTCATTCGCCGTAATCGCCTATACGACGCTGCATTCGCACTTTTTAACGGGGTGTCTCTGCGACGTCTCTCGTCCTTTTAGCTCGCTTTTCTAAGCCCCGTTGGTTGCGTTATCTCACACACCAGTCTCCCGATCGTTCCGTTCGCATTTTCTTTCGAGAGAACGATTACGTTACTATCGGGAACGCGATCGTTTCTAAGTGCATCGCGGTCTTTCCCGAGGTCAATTCACGTTTTCACGCCAGAAACACCAGGTTCCATCGAAGTATTTCCTTACGTTCGCAAGACGGACGCAAGACGGCTATCTCCCCAGAATTTAAGTTGCCCTATCCCCCCCGGCCGGAATTTCGTTTGGCGTGCCGTATCATATTTTGCTCGAATAATGGGGTTATTCTCTTTTTATTTCGGGCATCGGCTCCAAATTTTCTCTCTTGTCTCCGCCACCGTCGTAAAAATCGCCCGTTCCGGTTAATAGAGCCGATATCGGAACGAAAGGGTTTCTTTTTTTGTTTTGAGGGAAAGGCTGCAATTTCCCCCCCCCTTAAATTTCCACACGAACGTAAATAAAAAAAGGTAAGTCCGATCATATCGTTCGGCGGAGGTGCGTGAGAGGTGGGAGGGGTAGGGGTGTGCCTACGACGAGGCTGGTTACGTTTCGTCGGTGGTGCGTCCTTTCTCCCTTGGAAAAGGATTCGCAGCCCTTAAATGAGGTGGATGGGAAGTAAGACATTCCATCCGGAGACTTAGTGACTCTTATGGGGAGGAAAGGGGAAGGAGGTTGGGTGGCGAGGAGACGCCCTCAGATCTGCCCAACTCCACTCTTTTTCGGCCTATGGTAGGGTGAGAAAGGAAGATGCGCCCAGCGTTGAGAGGGGGTTTTCGAGGGAATGGGAGGAGGAGGAGAGAGAGGAAGAGTGGACGGGGGGATAGAGCGAAGGGTCGCCATCTCAGCAACAAAGTTGGATCGTAATAGGAAGTGTGGGATTGTGCGCGGGGGTGGTCGGCTACGATGGCTGAGAGGGTGGGAGATCAGGAGTCTAAGTGTGAGTTCCCTCAAGGCCTAACCCATTGCCTCCTCTATCTCCATAACCCTCTCCCCCATTCCAATCCTCCCACTAACCGTCCCTCCTCCCTCACTCTCCAGCGCCCTCTTCCTCTCCCACACTCTCTTCTGCCATCGAGACGCCCTGTCGCTACGCTACGCAGTGGGAGCCGGTCGTTCCGGGGGGGAGTTGGGAGGGCGAGAGGGTTGGATGAAAGGGGGAATGATATGAGAGGGAGGGAGAGGGGGAGTTAAAGGGGAGAGGGAGTAGGGAGGGGTAGAGGCAGGGCGCGGTGGCGCCTGGCGTCGTCAGACGAAGAAGCGGCGCCACAAATGCGCGTCGCCCCGCGACGGGTCCCCCGAAATTCCAACGCTCTTTCATCCCTCTCTCTCACTCTCCTTTCCCTCTCCCGACCCCGCGTCCTCCCTCCTACGCACTCCATCCTTCCTTTCCACTCTCCCAATCCCCCAAACTTCTACCTTTCTATCCCATCACGTCTTATCTTTTACATCGCCCCTCGCCCCACATTCTTAGAGATCTCCCTCCCGTTATATACATCCCTCTTTATATGTCTCTCTCTCGCTTTCTCTCTCTTTCCTCTTTTCTTCGAAATCACTTTCCCTCGTCTTTTCATTGATGCAACTTCTCTGTCTCGTTTTTTTCTCCCTTTTGCCCTCCCCCCTTTTCTCCCCTCAAATGCGTCACATTCTTAAGTTTTCTTCCGCCATTTCCATATTCCTCTTCTCCTCCTTTTCCGTTTTCTCCCTTTTCCTCTTTAGTGTTCCCTTTTATTACGTATGTCCTTATCGCGTCGTTTTCCGTCTTACTCATCGCTCCATTGTTTTCTCTCGTATCTATGGATCATTTTCTCTGTCGTACTTTTTGCATCGTTGTAAATTTTTTCTTTATTTTTGTTCGCTGTCTTTCTCTTTAACTTCCCTCTTTCTTTCTCTTACTTTTTCCTCTTTCTCAAGCTCTCATAACTCTGGGTTCACCCTTCTCTTCTTGTTCATCTATATTCTGTCGTTTGTTGATTCTAGATCCTCTTTAATCGTCTTTTTTTATTTCTTCCTTTTCAGATTTCTATTGTGATCTTTTCTGTATATTTTGCATTCATTTTTCCTCCTCCCTATTGCTCCAGAGCTTTTATTTTCACATTCTAACACCGTCTTTCTATTTTTCTTTGCCCATTCTCGTGTTACTGCACTCCCCTGACTTCTTTTCACCCTACCATTAGCCTCCTCTTCCCCTTCCTCTATTATGTTTTTATCTTTCCGTTTTCCTTATCTTCTTTCCTTTTCTCATTTCTTCAATATTTGACCGTTATCCTCCCCTCTTTCTCTCTTCTTCCCCGCTTCTGTTCCATCGTCATCTCTTTCCCTCTCCTCCCTTCCGCTCCACTCTTCATTTCACCCCTCTCTCCGCCCCCTCTTTTCCTCCTTCACCTCTCCCCTCTCTAAAATAACGTGCCCATCCATATCTCCCCTGCTCAAACACTTGCCGTTTTCTAGATCGTGCCAAGGTAGCTTAGTCATACTTAAGCGACGCGAACTTTGTATTTACACGCACGTAGTTTTTTTTACGGCTTTACATTCTCCCGCATCAGTGGGCGTAATGCTTCTGTTTTCAAAGTTGTAATTTTCTACGAGGTTTACTCCGAATAAGGGAAAGATTTTCCTTTGATTTATTTTCATTTTTTCTCGTTACATATTCGCAATTATCCTAGTCAAAAACTTCGGTTTCGTCGCCCACATGGTTTAATGGATGCCGCATTTGCAGAGTTGCTGCGCAACGCCTAGTTCAGACACATTTGTTCAATTAAACTAGTATATTTCCATCGCCCTTAATCCAACGCTTCATCCATTTGATTCATTCGGCGTGATTACCGCCGCCGCTCTCTGGAATTCCGACTCCCTCTCTTCGTGTGTCATGCGGAGGAACCCTAAACTTCAGAAAATCCCTCATCAATGCCCATACTACCCTTATCCTTCTTTACAAGTATCATCCTACCCTTCTTCGTAGTTCCTCATCGCTCCAGCCGTCTCTCTGCGCATCCGAAACGTCCTTCCCACATCGCTCATATCCACCAAACTCCTCCGCACTCCTCCCCTCCCCACCTCCTTCTCTACCCGTCTCTCCCCCAACCGAAACCATTACTCTCCTTCTGCCCCACTAACTCTCTCCCTCTCTCTCCACTCCTCCATTCCTTTTACCCTCCTTCTCTTCCGCTTTTATTCTACGGCCCATATCGCAGTAACCCCACTATCCTCTCCTCCCCCAGTCTCTCTTCCCTTTGCATTTCATATCGTAACCAAAATATTCGATTCTTCCTCTCCCTCTCATTTCGTCGAATCATTTCTTTTTCCAACTTTTTTATCGCTTCTCATCCACTCCTCTCCTTTCTACCCGATATCCTCGTTGGCGGTATGTAGATTTATACCATTTTGTGCATTGGGTGCATGTAATGGGTTTCATAGTCGATAGCTTGGTTATTTTAGTGTGTTCTAGCGCCTGGCCATGTATAGAAATCCGAACACTGGAATTGTCTATCGCTTGAGAACTAGGCAGATACTTATGGAGGGTAGCATACCAGAAAAGTGCGTAAAATGCAAAAGCAAAAAGGATAATATGGTATAATTAAAAGAGGGAGGAAGTTAAAATGCCTGTAGTAAAGTTACTGTGCTGTTTTCTCCTCTCTTTCAAAAATGAGGTACATACATGAACGATAAATTCATAAGAACTAATTTGGTTATTTCTGGAGTCACTTTGTGGAAGTTATCGATTTCGTATAGGTACTCTTTTGATTTGCTTTAATTGTTATTATCATACTAAAATTTTATGGTGTCAGTTAATGTATAAAGACAAACCTCGATAGTTCGATCCGAAGTTGAAAACAAAATCCACTTTTATAACATCGAGAAACAGAGTATCGAGTCATAAAATGTCTAGTTAATTAGACCATTAGGTGTCATTTTTACCCATAATTACCCTTTCCCTCAATTTTCCCACTGTTAACGTTATCGCCCCTTTCGTTCTCCTACGCCTCGTCCAGTTCCAAACCCGAACGCACTTATCTGCGAACGCTTAATCTCTAGAATTTTTACCACTTTCCATTCTGCTAGCGCGTATTGCGCTTCGATAATTACATTACGGAGTCCTTCTTATCTCCGAAAAAAAAGTCCTTACTTCTTTTTGAAAGTGCCGGAAGTCGAGTGGTTTTATCAGATCCCGCGTTTCTGGTGCAGCAGGAAGTATTGCGATCGCACATTAAAAAGGTCTTCTTATCAAGGTCAGAGATGCAACTTAAGCTGGATGGTTTTTAAGAAACGCTACGCGTTATTCGCTTCGTGAAATAAAAAATAATTCGCAAAAAAATTACAGACATCTAAAATTAGTTAAATGACACCGAATCTCGGGTCGCGCGTCCTTCGATTTTTACAGTTAAAATTCAGTCTACACGCATTTAATCCATCTTTAATTATTAATTCCATCATGAAACGAAGCCTAGTAGGGTAACTGATTCCTTCGTTATTTAAATCTAATTTATATTTTATTATTGATACTTAATTTTTTATAATCACAATTCAAGACTATTTAGTATTTAGTATTGATGCATAATTTTGATTACCGGAATCCAAAAATCAATTTACTGAAAATAACAGAAAAACACTCCAAATTCACAGGAAGAAATATACCTTTAAGAAAATATTTGTTGCAAATAAAGACGAAAGTTACAACGACTACAATAAAAACATTCATTTCAATACCATTCATTGAGTATTCTAATAAATAGACACAGATGAAGACCAGGAGACATTATCAATACACGTGAACAGTGAAATTAAAAAAAAGAAAAGGTATAATTGCGCGGAAGGTCAATCGAAGCTTCGTCCGATCGACGGATTATCGAGGGGAATGCTATGAAAGGCGCGGATGGGTATTGCATCCATACGAGAGGACGAGGTGGGGTTTTTGGAGGGAGGGAGGGAGAGAAATGGATTGAGAGGGGGCAGGGATTGTTCTCCATTCCTCTCTACTTTTTTGCAGTACACTCCCTACGGCGAGGCCTCTCTCTCTCTCCTCTCCACCAAGTCCCTCCTCCACTCTCCTCCCTCCCTCCGAATTATCTCCTCTTCACTGTACATTACACCCTCCCCCACCTTCCTCCGTTCCCACTCTTATCCTTCTCCACTCGTACTTTCTCCCTCTCCTATCTACTCACCCTCTCCTATCTACTCACCCTCTCCTATCTACTCACCCTCTCCTATCTACTCACCCTCTCCTATCTACTCACCCTCTTCTTTCTCCTCACCCACTTCTTTCTCCTCACCCACCTCCCTCCCCACCATCTTCTTTCCCAATTTCTCTGTCCTCACACTTCCCATAATCCTCTCTTGTATCCTCCTTTCTCTCTCCTCTCCTCCGCCTCCATTTTTTCGTCGTCCTTTATGCACTCACTGCCGCTAATCGCCCACTTATTATTACCCTCTCATTGATGAACTCTCCCTCTACGTTTGCGTTATTTTGTGGAGGTAATGTGGAGCCTCGCGGAGAAGAATAACGAGCCTCATTGTGCCTCAGCCGCCCCACCCATTCCCCCTAGGAACGCTCCGTCGACTGAGTGTGATGAAGGGAAGAGGAGGGAGGGAGTGGAACGAGGATAGAGGGGCAGGATACTATGTAAAGGTCCGCGGGGTCTTAATTTGGGCGGGAAGCGGTGTGTGGGTTCGGGAGCAAGGGGGGGAGGAACGGTGGGAAGGGCAGGGGATAACGGGAGTATGAGCTCACGTGAAAATGAGAGGTGAGAGGGAGGGAAAAGGAGGTGGAGATGAAGAGGAGTGTTACGTAGAGAGAAGAATATAGTCAGGGAGGAGAGGGAGAAAATCAGAAAGAGAGAGAGAGAGAGATGGAATTAGGGAGGAAGATGGAGGGAGGTAGGAAGGAAGGTGTAGGGAGGAAGGAAGGAAGGTGGAGGGAGGAAGGAAGATGGAGGGAGGAAGGAAGATGGAGGGAGGGAGGGAGGAAGGAAGGAAGATGGAGGGAGGAAGGAAGGAAGATGGAGGGAGGGAGGGAGGAAGATGGCGGGAGGGAGGAAGATGGCGGGAGGGAGGAAGATGGCGGGAGGGAGGAAGATGGCGGAGGGAGGAAGATGGAGGGAGGTAGGAAGATGGAGGGAGGTAGGAAGATGGAGGGAGGTAGGAAGATGGAGGCAGGTAGGAATATGGAGGAAGGTATGAAGATGGAGGGAAGTATGAAGATGGAGGGAGGGAGGAAGATGGAGGGAGGAAGGAAGATGGAGGGAGGTAGGAAGATGGAGGGAGGGAGAATGGAGGATGCAGGGAGGAAGATGGAGGTAGACAAGATGATGGAGAAAGGGAGGGAGAGAGATGGAGGGCGGGAGAGAGATGGAGGGAGGGAGAGAGATGGAGGGAGGGAGAGAGATGGAGGGAGGGAGAGAGATGGAGGGAGGGAGAGAGATGGAGGGAGGGAGAGAGAGAGATGGAGGGAGGGAGAGAGAGAGATGGAGGGAGGGAGAGAGAGAGAGGGAGGAAGGGAGGGAGAGAGAGATGGAGGGAGGGAGGGATAGAGATGGAGGGAGAGAGAGAGATGGAGGGAGGAAGCTAGAGATAGGGGAATGGAGGGAGGGAGAGAGATTGAGGGAGGAAGCTAGAGATAGGGGAATGGAGGAAGGGATTGGGATTGATTGATTGATTTGGTCTTTATTTGGGGCGAGATTGAGACTAAGAAGTCCCATCTTCCACCTAACCCCTCGTCATGAAACATATATAATAATACATAGCACTTTATGTAAATACAAGTAACAATAAAAATACAAGAATTGGAAAAGAAAAGATGTAATTCTGTGGGGAAAAAATAAGGACTGCTGAAATAATGATATCCATGCAAAAAACCCACAGCAGGAAAACACCCACACATGAAGGGGGGTGTGAAAAACTTGCGAAATCTACTGAGATTCACTAAAGACATTAATAACAGAATATTTAGAACAAAAGATGAATACATGACAAACTTAAAGCTATGCATCAGGAAAAATTTGGCTCAATACGAATACATCATTGATGGAATGAACATATGAAAATGACAAAATGAATAGATAATAACACTGTTATGGCTAAACAAAAAATAGAGGAGAAAAAATAAATAAATTAATAAAAAAAATATAAAAAGTATAAATCATGCACAATGAGTATTGTTTTGTCAAAATCAAGATTGGAAAACAATTGAAGCGTTAAGTGTGTTTAACTGTTCCTTTGAAAGGATAAGAGAGATAGAGAGAGGAAGGTAGAGGGAGGAAGATGGAGGGAGATAGGAGTATTAGAGAGATAGATGGAGAGTAGGAAGGATAGAAGAAAGAGAGAGAGAAAAATGGAGAGGTGCAAAGTAATGGGAGAAGAGAGGGAGAGTAAGTAAAGAGAAAATGAGGGAAAGCAAGTTGGAAAAGTGGGAAAACGAAAGAGAGAGAGAGAGCCCTCGAGAGAGATACGGAGAGAGGGAAAGGAGAGAGAGAGAGAGGTAAGGAGGGAAAGGGAGAAGGACGGTCGGAATTGCGGTGTGGAAGGAATATGTCCCCGTATGTGTGCGTGCGTGTCTGTATTTGTTCGTAGTAAGTGGCGGAGAGTGGACTGCTTGGGTGACGTGGAGGGGAGAGGTTGACAGGCATTTGTTATGGAGTGCGTATGAGGGAAGAGCGCTGCAGCGGACGGCTGGCCGGCCGCCCGTGATGGGTAGTAGGTACAGCGGACGAGTAATAGGCGGGTTGATGCACGGTGGTATGGGAAGGAAGGAGAGTGGATGGGCCTGCCAAAAGCGGGGAATTGTTGCGACCGGGGCAAGACCGGAAAACACCGCCCCCAGCATTCTAAGAATGATAATTAATATTCTATGCCAAATAATTATATTGCATGTATTTCCTTAAATCAGGGATGCCCATAACGTCGATCGCGATCGATCGCCGAGCTATTTTTGGTCGATCTCAAGCGAAGTAATAAATAGTTCGTTTACAATCTAAAAATCAAAAAGTACTATATGAAATTTCTGATAAGAAATATTTAAAAAATATATTTATGTTAACAGTTTAAACCTTCCATTGCTAAAACTAATAATATAGATTCCTAGCCTCCAGGGTAAGTGCCAAACAAAAAAAAACGGTCCAAATGTGATTTGAGCGCAGTTATCCCTGTGCTCTTAGAGCAGGGTGGTACCATCAGTGGGTGCGCACCCAGTCCCACAAATGATCAAACCGCTGGAAGTTAAAAAAAATGAATATTTTGTACAAATTGCTATGGTATGCCATTAAAAATGTCAATATGATTTTTTTTAAATCAACGTTTATTAAAAGTTCTTATTCTGTATATCATTTCTTTTTTAAATTCGTGGAAAAAATAGATCTCGGCTGGGCAACCGTAAGAAAATTGATCTTATTGTTAGACCCAATAATAGCGCCTTATATACATAAATCGCCCCTTCTTTGCCGGGGATGGGTGTGGATTTATGGGACTGATACGTTGGCGGAACGCGTATCATTCACTCTCTCGATATTTACTTCTTACCTATTTTGCTTTATTCTAATTGCTCGCTCTCGTTTTAGTATATCTATCTCCTATCTATCTTTGCCGAGTGATATTTCCCCCTCGTTTTTGTTGTTTTTCTTCTCTGTCTCGCTCTAACTTCGGCTTCCTATTCCCCGTCTTTGCTTCCGTCTTTTTCTTTCTTCTATTTTGCGTACTCCGAGGTCTCAAACGCGCGTTCGCCAGTTAAAAAATTGCGGCCCTCTCATTATTTTTTTTACAGCCGTAAGTTAGTGGAAGACGGTCCGAACGAACGAGAATGGAGTGATATTGGGTTACGAAACTATATTTAAATGTTTAATATACAGGAATCGTGAGGTAGTTCAAATATTATATTTAAATATGCATTGTTATTACTGGTGTGTTTAAATTTCTGCAAAATATTTAGGATCATTATTGAGACGCGTGGTTCTCTATGTATACGAAAATCCCGTTTTCACGGAATGTCTTGGGACCGAGTTCATTCCGTATAAAAGAATTTTCCCTGATTGGGTAATTAGAATTATAATAAAATACACAAAAATATGAAGAACTTTGGAAAGCAAAGATTGTTTTTTTAAGATAGATATTTTTTTAATACAGCACATAATACAACAATTAATTTTGAAACTCCAGGGGGGCCAAAGTCCTTGTTTTTTTTTCATTTCGCGAAACCGGCATTTTCGGTAAAATGGAATTACGTAAAAACGGGATTTTGGCGTATTTTGCATTTTCACATTTTATTCGTTTCGTCGATGACCATCCAAATTTCTTTTAACTTTGCGACCTAATTGCGGGGAATTCTTTTTCTCTCCATAATTCATTGTTTTTAATTCTCCGTGATTCCCCCCGTCGTCCCTTGTCTATTTACCATTCATCGTCTCTCACTCTTTCTTCTTCCTCTTCCTCCTTTGTTTGCATAAGTTTTTTCTTCGAATTCCATATTGTTTACCTTTCTTTGATGCGTCGCCCTCTTTCAGTAACACTATCTTTTCATTTCCCTTCACTCCGTCTTTCATCTCCGCTTCTCTTTTCCAATTTCTCGTATTCCTTTTTTGCCGTTATGTTTTTGTGTGGTCGTCATTACCGCCGTCGCTGAACTGTTCTTACCAGTTTTTTTTAATCCAGTTGCCCTTGAGTGCCTTTTCCCCTACGTGTGCCATTTACATTCCTTTCGTCGATGTATTTTTTTTAAATATGCCTCTTCGCCGATCGCTGTCATACTGTCTGTCGTACTCGTACATCTGTTTATTGCTTCTCCTGGAGTTTTTTCACTCCTCGATTCGCTTAGCGATAATGTCCGCTTATTTATTCTTCTATCCTGATCGTTTTATTATCGCTCGGAACGGAATCATCTCCCTCGGCTAATGTATCGCGTTAATCAATGATTATATCTCGGTTTTATCTGCTTAAAGTCAATAACCTTCGGTATGTGGAACGACTTCGACGTCTCCTCTTGATTTCCTTTGTCTCGATCGTGCTGAATTAAAGAGATGTCGCAAAAACCGATAGAAATTTACGGTGAATTTATTTACGAGTAATATAAGTCTTGTTTTATTTTACGCTTTGCTATCTGCTGCGTCTTTGCCGAAAATATGAAACCTATGAAGAATTTTTCTTGGTGAAAGTATGATAAAAAGTTTAAAACTTTGGCATATATCGTCGTTTATCCTCTGGAATCGATATCAATGATCTAAAAACATCATTGGCCTTTGTCATACAGGTCAGTGAAATCAATGAACAAAAACAATTATATTTGGGCTTCTCCCAATGAATCATTGGTTGATTGCGCGACACTTGCTGATTACGCCCGAAAAGAAAATCAAATTATAATCTTTGCAGAAAATAAAAACTGACGAAAATTCATATAGGTACTAATTATACTGACGGAAAGCCGTCAATCAGATGAAATTATTGTGTCGTAATTAAGCTGATGGTCTTCAAAGAAATAATTATTTGAAAATACTCAATAAAATTGTATTTAAATTGCATTTAGAATGGCAAGTAAAGCGTATTTATCGATTTGAATCCCACATGTCAGGTACTTATAAACTTGATTCCATTGGTGTGTTGAAAATTATAGTTCTACATTTTTTTGCACAATATCGACCTATATCCGACATTTTATTGATAGATAGTTGATATTTTTAGGAATTTAATAGGTTTTAGAGGTAATCATTTCCTTTGAGGATTGTTTTCTCGAATTTAATTGGGGAGGAATTGTGATCGTTAAATGAGTTTTTTGTTATCCGCTTGGATTGCGTCGGTTTGTCGTAAAATCGCACACTTTACTTTTGCTCGGAATGCAATGTTTCGCTCGTCGAGGGTCATTTCGTTCTAAAAATAAAAGAGGCGAGGAATTGGAAACCGATTGCATCCATTCTCGAATACGCATCTAGACTCCGAAGGTCTTTCGGTAGGTTCCCAGCCACTTGGCGGAGTGACAAGTCGTAGTGCGCTGTCTCCGTGTGTGTGGGAGTGCGAGGGCAGGGGCAGAGCGCCACCGGCGGGCAAAAGACGAACTGAACGGATATACTATTTATATTAGCGGTGGCGATATTAAGGAGCGACGACGGAAGTAATTGGGTGAGACTTCCTCACCCCCATTCAATCCATACGCCGTATGCCTCTCGAACGATGCGTTCCCAACAGTGCGACACTTCTGCACCCCTTCTCTCCCCTCTCCGCACCACCTTACTCGGTAACCCAGTCCAAGCCGGTCCACCTCCCTCCTACTTACTACAGGCACCTCTCGCATAGCAACGTTCCGCTTAACGACGTTTCGCAGTTGCAGCGCCGTAATATGGTGTGACCCCTTTTCGCTTTAGGACCTGCATAATTCGCAGTTACGACGCTGGCACCAGTCTTATCCCATTCCCTCGCGGTACTTAGCTTGATTTTCGCGTAACGACGTTTCGAATAAAGACGGTTTTTCGCGGAACGAATTGACGTCGTTATGCGAGGATGCCTATATATCCCTGCTTTCCTCCCTCCCTCTTTTCCCTGGACTAACTTTTTCAA